>JAJKKH010000013.1:0-600000 GCA_022432505.1 Xylariales sp. AK1849
TACTTTGTAGATGGATGCAACGCGTCGTATACTAAGTTTTGGGTCTTTTTGGATAGCTTGAAGGGCTAGGAATAAGTCTGATTCGTTATAAGCTTTCGCCATAATAAATGGTGAAGAAAGTGGAAGAAATTGTCAATCCGTGCCAATTGGCGTGGAAAGTGGGCGGCCCGCTGACGTGGGCGACTCGCTGTACATGTACGTTATATATATATTTATCAACGAAGATTCTGAGATCAAAGACATCCGACTACCTGCATCATGCGTCATTCAAGTGATGAGCTAACAGCCAGCCATCGAACCCTCCCAGCACGGCCGCTCTTAGCACAAACGAAGACAGGGATTGCAGAAAACTCACGAAGCGGTCGCACGCACAATCGCCAGATGGGTGGAGTCAAAGAGAACTATGTGCTTTTCTCTGCAGTCATCTCTTGAATACATATGGCGGGCCCTTTCGCAGACATTATACCCAACAGAAAATAAGTACTGACTGCCTCTCCATACTCCGACCTAGCAGCTGCTATCACTGACTTCACTTCACCAGTTCAAGCATACTGTATTGGGACTTTTATCACTTTAAAACACTCCGAACGAATCTATTTTCCCGTTCCAAATCCATGCTCTTCTACCAATTGGCACCAGCCAAACTTGTGTATTGCACCAAGAAACGTACTCGTACATTAGATATAAACGGAGGCGATTAGAGCATTGGCAGTAGGAACAAGAAACCAGGCGCTGAGTGTTCAGTTCTCCTCCTGATATACCAAATAGGAACAATTATAATGGAAAATCCTGATAATCTCCCCGTGCAAATACGTCTTGAGTGGCAAGTTCCCGTCGATATATTCCTGAATAGCAAATGAAACGCCTTGTCCATCCCGACCGCGGGCAATTCATGCTCTTCGTAAATCGTTCGGCAGTAGCATCACTGGTTAGCCGTCTTCGAGGCTTAATGGCATGTGCTGTCCTTTCTCAATATTCCTGGCGCCAAGTGTCACTTCTCATAATGGTCCACCATTGCCCATCGTGTTGCCGTTCTCGAAGCCGGGATACGCACCACCACTGATTTCAGCCCAGTCCCAGTCAAGCGTCATAGGCATTGACCATAAGTCCTGCGGCAGTAACGGTTGTTGGAAGCCATGGATATTGGGGTTCACCATGGGTGGCGATGCTATCGGCTGGCCAAATCCCGTCAAGTCGTGGAAGTTATTGAAGTCGGGTGTGTCGTATATGGGGCCTGTGCTAGGATGGTCCTGCGGCCACGAGTTCTGTCCGTCGCGCGGTGCTTGGCCGTTACCCGAGTTTGCAGTATTCATGGGGCTGTATTGTCCGTTACGCATGCCTGGCGAGTTCTGCCCTTGAGCGACGTTTTGATTCTGAGAACTGTAATGCGCAGTGGGCGTTGCCTGTGACGACGTTGGCCTCGGCGTAGTATTCGACTGCGTCATGGCGCCTGGGTTGATGGGCTTCGGCGGGTCTTGGGCCCTCCTCTTTCGTTTGGACCCGTCCTTCTCCGTCTTCTCGATCACCACCTTTGCAATCCGCTCAAATTCGGCGCATACGCCCAACATTCTGTGAACGCCACCGGTCTCTGCCTCTTGACCAAGGCTTGACAAGAAGGTCACCACCAAGCTCATCAATTTCGTGTCGGATCTTGCTCGTGGATCCATGGGATTTTGCAAGATGTTTCCAAACAACGTCACGAGGGCTGAAACAGGGAAATACAGGATGAGCCTAGTCACGTTAGTACGTTCTGGTACAATATCGTTTTCTTTTCTTCGTAGAACTCACCAGACACACTGGAAATCACCTTGCGGGATGTACTTGAGCAATGAGATAGTTGCTCTGGCTGCCGAAGCACACAACGCGGCCGACGCGAAGACTCTCGGATTCAACGGCTTGGCATTCAAGCCTTGAATGGCGTAGTTCGATAGACGACTCGTCCAGTAGCCTCTGTGCACCGACATTCGGTGGATGGTCGTAAGACAATTGTAGTATGAGAAGTGCAGCATGACGATGTGAAGAATGAGAGGCGTATGGGATGCCTTAATCTCGTGCTCTGGACGGAAATCAATCGGAATCTGGTCTTTCCAGTCTTCAAGCTCCTTATCGAGTTCTCCGATTGTCTGTAGCAATTCGCCCTCCGAGAGTTTCGTGGCTTTGGTTGAGTACAGCCGCTTGTATACACGACTCTCAATAGTCGTCATCTCGGCCATGACTCTGAACAGGTTCATCTTCCCCTTGCCGTCAGCCAGAGGGATGTTGCCGATGTTATCCGCCGGTTGGGCATCCGGGAGCTCGACGTTCATGTCATCGTCATCTTGCGCGGGTGGCCGTCCAGAACGAAGGCAGAGATCCTTGTCCAGCATATATGCGATCCAGAAGACTCGTTTTCTCTGCTCGATCTCAACTGAATTCAGGTTGAAACCACTGCCACGTTTGTGTAGACCAATACTATGAGATAACCTGATTGCGGCCGCAATCAGGAGGAACGAAGGCTGTGGGTTCGGCGTTCCTTGCATGAAGAGAGCCATGCCAAGTAGAGCCTGAACGCTGAGCAGATCGGTATTCCGCATCGTGAGCTCCGAGAAGACGCCCAGGGCATTCTTCAGATAAGCCCAAGCCTTATCATCCTCTTCTTGGGGTACAAGTTTGCTCATGACTCGCAGACGATGAGCAGTGGCCAATGCGACGTTCAGGCTCGCCCACCATCCCGAGCCTTCATAGGGCTCATTCGAGTACTGTTTCTCGACAAGGTGCATGAATGTTGGCTGGTGAAACAAGGGAAACATGCAGTTGAAGTTCTCAAAGTAGTCCTTTAGCAGAGACATGGCCTCGGGTTTAGGCGGCAAGGGGATGTAGACCGGACGGCGGAACAGATCAGCGAAGACTTCAGGCTTCCATTCGTTCCACTTGTGATCATCGATCGAAACCGAGACTTCCGAGATCATATTCTGGAAAGAGTTATCCTCCGTTTTCTCGTTAACCCATTGGATGCCTTTGGGCGAGAAAATGGAGAACCCTGACGAAGAACCTGGTAATTGTTAGCTTAAAGCATCGAGTCAAGGCATGCAGGAGTTACCGATATATCTAGTCTCTCCAGACTGATTAGTGACCAACGAGCACATCATGTCGGACAAAGCTTCGACTTCTCCCTCACTCTGCTTCTCCGACGGCACAGAAGAGTTCCTCCTCTTGTCATCGTCTCTGGTTGGTTCAGGAGATGTGAGTGAGCTTTGCGGGGTTGACGCTGTCCCATCTTGGCCAGACGTTGTTTGCGACGGCGACGTCGGATTTGAAGCAACCTGAGACGCCTGTCTCGATTGCTGATGTTTCTCGGCAAGGCGCTTCTCCAGAGTGCTCAGATCCGTCGCGCCATCATCCTCTCCCAGTATACCTGCCTCTGTCAGCAACACGCCGAGGCAGCCGAAGCCCGAAATAAACCTCTGTAGTCGCAC
The DNA here is from genome assembly GCA_022432505.1 of Xylariales sp. AK1849. NCBI lineage: Eukaryota > Fungi > Ascomycota > Sordariomycetes > Xylariales > Xylariales sp. AK1849. The sequence continues at coordinate 3,456 of JAJKKH010000013.1, forward strand.
CAGGCGAGCCGGCGCAACGAGAGATATGGTAAGACTCACCGGATAATCTCAGCAGGCTTTCCATGCGCCCTAGGCGATTCTCGAGGCCCTCGATGTATTTTGCGCTGTCCAATTTCAGCATACCACTCAGGTTAGACAAGTTTCACACAGAGGAGGGTTCAAGTTACCCTTTCGGCGGATTTCGCTTCTTCTCAACCTGTGTAAAGACACAATCCGTCTTGTAGTTGATGCAATGGGTGCACGCCGGAAGTTTTCCATCGCACTTAATCTTCTTCTTTCTGCACATATCGCAAGCCTAAAGCAGAACGTCACGCGGTCAGCCGCAATCGCATCAACGCCAGGCGAGCGGACGACGGGGACTCACTCTCGCTATTCTCCTCCTCTTCGCCTCATTATCGTCGGCCATCAAAGCCGAAGGATCGAAGGCCATCTGCAGCTCTGGAGGCAGCCCTGACATGCCATCGTGCATATAGTTCCCGAATATCTGGGGCGGTTGGTTCGTCAATTGTGGAGGCGGCATTCCAGGAATCTGGAAGCCCCCCGGATCGACTCGTAGATGATCCATCATCACCAGATTTCGATCCTCTCGTGGTTCGACTGAGGTTGGGACTATTCCGCGGGTTCCGCAGTTTGCGTTCGCTGTTTCGGCGTCGTTGCCGCAAAAGGTTGTCCAGCGGATGTTGGATCGTGAGTGGGTGGCGCCGAGTCAGGTGGATAAAGTAGATAAAAGGTTCAGAAAATCTTCGACACAGATGGCACTATAATTATCGCTCGGCGCAGTCGAAGGCGGCAGCTGGGGGAGGGAAGAAGTGCTAGAGGTGGGCTGTTCAGTCTCAAAGCACTGTCCAAGAAATGAGAGCTAAAACAAGATGCAACGCGCTACGCTGCTATTCGCTTGATCGTACCTCAAGGGGTGGCAGCGCGGCATGCAGTAAGGGAGTCCAGCGTCTTAAGGCCGTCCGGTGCTGCGTTCAAGGTTTGGAGGCCAACTCTTGCTTGCAGCTCGACCGGGGGCCAGCTGGATTGTCGTTATTTCGTGGTGGGGTCAGCAGTCCAGCCGCAGCTGCCGATAGGTCTCTCTCACAGTAGGCCGTCATAGATAGTGGCCTGGAAGCTATTTAAATCGTGGGAGGATTCCCTAGCCGGTTGCTAACTTGAGGGCATGACTCTGCGTCCTTTCTTCGTCACGGGGGATTTAAAAGCACTTGTTCCAGTCGACTAAAGAGAATTGCATTCTTCAGAGGCTCCAATCTAACGTTTGGCCGCGCAGAGCCGCTATTCCAAAGAATTTTGGTCGGGTCGTTCAGGAGTTGTGTCAGAAGTTCGTTCATTGGTAAGCACCGACGCTCGGGACCCTGTCTAACCCCGACAATGATACAGTGATTTGCGAAGGGAGACACGAATCACCTTCGCCGGAGCCCTGGAAGTTTGTGGTACTATGATATGATTCCATGACTCGGTAGGTAGGTAGGTAGGTACTTGGGAGACCCCCTCATGGTGGCAATCGATGAGAAAGACCTACTCTCGTGCTCCCCTCCCCCCAAGCCTCACAAGACGGTACGACCTCTCGACAGCTTTTACTGGAGCATACGATCCAATACCTACCTAGGTAGCAATGCAAGCAATGCGAGCAACGCCGAGGTATTGCAGCCCTCACGGTGTGTCTGACGTTCTACCCCTGGCGCACACCACGGACGAGGAGGGAGCCAGGTGTGCCGAGACCATCACGGACTTGAACAGGGTCCTTGTCGCTTTTCTGCCCGTTGCGCGACGTGCAGACATCGAATCAACTAATAATACCCGTTCTTCATGATCCCCACTCACAACGTGTATTCACTGCCTACTGTGTATGCGCTGCAGAGCACAACTGGGTGCGTATTGCGGGAAACGGGCTAACCTCCGAACCCGTTGCACTAGCTTGATAGGAGCCTCGATAGCGACGATAAGTCCCCGAACAGCCCCTCTTGCCGTATTTAGATAGCGTACCACGAGACAGCCAGTCATATCCCGGAATTTGGGACTGACATTAATGCTTTCCTTCATGCTTCACTGACCCAATAACTGCTAGTGCAATACGATCGTGGTCTGGACATCTCGAACCAAGTCATCTCATGGTTCGTCAGAAGCCGGAAAGTTTGCTTGGACCCCAAGTCGGTTCGAGACCACAGACGGAAAGAAATCTTGTCCGCAGCCAGACTAAGTTTGGTTGTCCTATAGCTTGATCGGATGTCATGGATAGGGCTACAGTCTTTCTGCCTTCCAAGTCCAGTACCTGTTCGAACGTGTCTGTCGACTGCAACTTAAATTACGATCCGTACGATGCAGTACGTATGCCGTGTTCTTAGGAGACGCATCTCGCATTCTGGGATGCATTAACCTCATGATATGACATTGTGTTATCGTTTGGCCGATCTTCGGATTCGAATCGACTTGGAGTTGTTTATTGCGTCAAGCCCAGTTGACAGGCATGAAAGTCACTCATCGCGATTGCCGGTGGAGAAGGTTTCCTCCTTTGGTGGAAGAATTTGTCATGAACAGGCCAAAGCGATGGCGGCAGCATGGGGGCAAGCACGTTTCAGGGCCGTCTCAAGACGGCGATATCTCCCCGCCGCCGCCCCCGTCCTATCAAGATCAGTCGCGACGAGCCAGATAATGAAATGTGCTGATGGTATCCATCAACCCGTGTCGCGGCGCCCGGAATGAGCCGTAGGCGTGTTGTCAAACTCAACGCAGGCACACGTTGGAGAATCAAGTCTACTTGTTATCGTGGTGGATAATATGCACAATGGTCTGGCAGAATTCTGATATTGAATGTCTCGACTCAGACTGGATGAATGACACGAAATGTAGGTACTGTGGTACGACGTGATTATACTTTTAGATTATAAACGTTCCGGGGGATCGCGAGTCCTCGTCCGGCTGTCATGGATGCTTCTCCCTCTGACCCTACCCATAGGCGGCAGATGACTATATACACAATAAATTGCGTGCCCACACATGGGCAATACGAGGCCAAGGTGGCCTCGTATCCTCTTCTCATTCATGAATCTTCACTAAACGGTGAAAGCACTAAACGCCAATCCAATGCTGTTGGCATATAAACAAGGCCGACAGGATGCCAAGCGGTATCATCGAGGTCTGAAAGATATACAAAGCAACGCAAAGCGCAATTCCAAGGGCGAGACGTCATATCTCTTCGGTAAATCTTGAACGGCTCGATCCGTCCTGTGATGGATGAGAACGACCCAGGGGGTCCCTCCGAGGGGGAGGCTCCAATGTCGGGCTGGAGCTGAAGAACGCTTGCTCTTGCACTGGCGTTCGTGCAGGTCCCGAATGGAAAATCGGTACGCCGCTTTCGGGGCGCATCGGTGAGCCAACGGCTAATCTTGGTATGTCAGGGCCTCCGTAGAAACCCTGCGAGTCGCGGTAGAAGGATTGGTCACTCAAAACAGTATCGCGAGGATTTGTCGGGTCCGAGTAGCCATCGCCTCCGTGTTGCAGAACGGAGGGTAATTTCCTGCCCGAGACTTTCTGGAATCCTTTCTCGCCACCTTCCGAAGGGGTGATCATTCGTTGAGAAGAGCGTTTGTAACCTGTCAGACTCGCAAGAGCTGCAGGTACGGCGAAGAGTGTAGACTGGCGCTCAGACATTCCACCCGAGCCCTGGGGCCCCTCTGAAGATGGACCTCCGCCTCCTGACAAGAGCCCACGAGAACCGTGAAATCCTGCGCTGTCGCTGAGTCGCAAACGTCCGTTCTGCCGCTTCTTGTATCGCAGAAGTAACAGAGCGGCAACCAAAATCAGAGCAACGCCGGCTACCCCACCCAAGACGCTGCCCGCAACCGTTGACACTGGGGTCTGAGTAGAACTAGACCCCGAGCCAGCTGCAACGGTTGAAGTAGAAGAAGGGGAGGACTCCCCCGTCGCACCACCGCCGCTGCTTCCACCTAGACCAGTGGCAAAGCCGCCATCCTCGGTTCCCGTCGAGGTCGCTGTTCCTCCGGTGGATGCGAACGCTGAAGTAGACGAAGGAGAAGCTGATGAGCCGAAGAGCGTCGTAGTAAATGTCTCATTGAACAGAACTGTGCCAGCCGATGAAGGGAGTGTAGATGTAGTCAAGTCAGTTGCTACAAAGGATTTGGAAGTTGTCGCTGTGCCATTGCTAAAGAGTGATGTTGCTGACGTTTGAATTGGTGTAGCTATAACCCTGCATTAGATGCTGAACTCAAGTATTTCTTTTAGGGGCAAGATCGGTTTCTACTCACCTGGTGTAGTAGTAGAATCTTGTGCAATAGTTGAATTGGTGACGGCAGCGAAAGTAGGAAAAGCAGTTGCAGAGCCTGATAAAGGAGTGGACGTAATTTGAGCGTATGACTCGACAGATGGAAACGAAGAGGGCATCGAAGACGTCGAGCTGTCTATGTTTATAGACGACGCTGTCGTTGCGGGAATAGTTGAAACAAGATCAGTGACATTGTCGCCAATTGATGTAGCGGTCGAAGTAACGTCTGGGTTGCTCAGAACTCCAGACGAGGTTGCATCGGTCTCGGTGGCAGGAACTTCTGTAGTCAGTGGTTCCGCGGATTGTGTTGCTGTACCCACGGTCGCACCTGACGCATCGACAAGCTGAACGACTGAAACGGTTTGAACGACCTGAACGACTGTCTCGCTTTCGGAGCTTGCGTCTTGACGCTCGTGTAATCTGTCGTGATCGTGGTGATAACGAACGTGGTTGTGGTGGTGATGTGAAGAATGGACGTCTTGGTTCCGAGGGAGTGAAGACCCCAAGACTGGTTCGGTCATCGCGTGTGGCGGTGAAAAAAAGCTCGTATCCTTAAAAGAGTGTACTGGGTTGGGGGGGCTGTGTGCTGGCTCGCTGGCTGCTGGCTGAGAGAGTGTGAATGAATGCGCTAGGTTGCCGATCGATCGGGGAGTTCCATTATCCTCTTCCTCGTCAAATCCCAAGTTCAACTGGACTCTTGCTCAACATGTATACTTGTTGTTGACTGCTTCCTCGTCTCGTCCGGTCGTCTTCTTGGGCGCGGAAACCAGTCATCCACATTACGACCACCACTGTCGGCGAAGTCGAAGGTAGGGTGGAGGGAAGAGAGAGAAGAGACGAGATTGGGAGCACCCGGGGCGATTTGATAATATGTCTAGATCTAATTAAAATGAGCGCGGCTTTTGGGCCACATTGCTTGCTGTGTTCTCGCTGCGGAAAGGTCAATTTCGCTTGAGTATTTCTGAACTGTGCCCGGCCAATCACGACAACTGAGCCAGGGTCTTCGCCAAGACTAGAGATGGGGTGATGGCGCCAGGGCTCGGACGACGATCGAAGTTCATTGAGTCCGGGATCAGAAAGGATCTGAACAAACATTAAACGCTCGGTTTGAAAGCCGACGGGGAGTAGGATGTTTCTATCGATTGAGGAGAGTTTGGAGCCATCGAGATACGTAGCATCTTTGGGCAGCATATTCGTGCTAAAGTTTCCTGTAAACATGTATTTCAGTAGCTGCAGCACATGGCGATAGCCCACCTTTCCAGGTTCAAGTGGTGGAGATGGATGCACAACAGCCGTTAGTGCCGCTGAAGACTCACCTGAGATCGCGGCTGCGTTGCTACTGGCTCGTATTCATCACGCTATTCTCGTGTTTGAAGCCGAGATGCTGCAGGAACACTTATCGCTACACATTCCTCATTTGCCGATAATTCTAGCTGAACTCTGCAACGAGGACTTTGGCAAATAGAACATCACACATGGTCACGCCATTGATTCCACATTCTGCGTCGAATTTGCCGAATGGGGCAGGCCTGTCTACTACGATGTTAATGTGTAAATCGACCGAATCGCGCAACGGGAACAATACTGTGGTACCTCGTAGGGGATAGGGGTCCTGGGACCGGGGGGCCAGGGTCCTTACGGCGACCAGCTCCAGATTGGCCCGTGAACCTGTTGCTCTTCATTTGCAGAATGCTACCTGCAGAACTCGCAAATAACAGTCCAATTACAGAGTCGACGTTCTGGAAACGCTCAAGGTATCGGGTTGTGCGTCATGATCAGCATTACATATAAGATCCATGTGAAGGAAACGCCGTAAGTGGGATGCTGGTGAGACTTGTGTCTCAAAATATCGACCACGAGAACCTTGGTGTCTACCACGTTCGCCCGATTGCTGTCGCGTTGGAAACCGGAGAGTTTTGCGTTAACATCGATCTTCAAGTAGGCTAGTGCTGGCAGCCGTCGCCTGCTAGCCGATAAGTCGGATGTCTATCTATAGATAATCAATGTGCCTATTAATCTAATCACTATATTGAGTACTGTATGATGAGAGACCCGAGATACTCATATCTTTCTAGTTTAGCCTCAGGTGCTCCCATATGCCTATCTTATTCAAAGCCTTCGGGATTTACGCATCGCTAGATGTGGTCTCCACCTGCATTGGTGAGATTCGATGCGCCGTCCTCTTTCAACGGCGCCGGGCAAGGTGTACATTTGAGCATCTAACAAAGAGCCTCTTGAACTACTGCAACATTCGGCGTCTCAGCGATATCACGGGGCCTTGACTGTATATCAGATTGTACGGACTCCGGAAGCTAGTTGGGAAATGAGGCATGTTCGAAGCAAATTGCTTCCGGCATATTCTCGAACTGGACTGCCGCGCTCACGACTACTTTACCACCTCGCAGTCGCGTAAATGAACTCGAGCTATGCACTTAGCAGCAGCACCAATTGCTTTCGGCCATTAGTACCTATAATCAGATTCCGATAGAGATATCTGCGGGATTTCACGAACGCAAGAGGAACGCCAGTTGCTGGTTGGGAATTTTGACATGATGTTGTCTTGAGATGCTATTGCTAACTATGGGTATCTCTGCAGCTTTCGCACACATCCCTTTTTATGACTCTCGTCGAGTCCCAGTAACGCCAAACGCCATCCTATGACGCTTCCGAACTAGAGTCGCCAACCTGCTCCTTCAAATCAAGCAAATGATACGCGCTTCTTCTTAGGCTTCGCCGCCCTACTGCCAGTAACAGCAACATCCTTGACACCGTCGCCTTCCTCTTCAGAAGGCTTACTTCGTTTTCTCTTTTTCCGTAATGACTCCTTAGTCTCGTCTAACTTTGCCTTCCTCTCTTCCCCTTTCTTCTCGGCTTCTATGCGACGCGCCTCTCGGATTTCTTCCATCTGTCTAGCTTTCATCATCTTGGACTCGATCTCGCCCTCCTTGTCGGCTTGGACTATTGCAAGAATTGTGTTCATGCTCTCCTAGTACGAGGTCAGAGGCGGTCCGAATATTGGCGACGCAAATGGACCGTCGCAAGTCTAAGACAAGCAGTGATCTTCAGAGAACTTACTCTATCATCCACAAACACCTTGCCTTTCTTTTTCCCTTTTGGCTTCTCCACTCCAATAGGCGTCACCATATTTAGCGCCGGGATTCCAAGCTCCTTCGCAGTATAAACCTTCTTCTTTCTCTTCTGCAGTAGGCCGCCCTTGGCTGGTTTCTTGGAAGAAGGTGGCGGACCCTTTCGCTTTGACTTGACGATGCCATCTGAGGGACCGGCTTTTGATGCTTTGCTGCCGCTGATGCCGGACTTGTTAGTAGCATGCTTGTTCTTGATCGTCTTTGTTCTTGAGGGCGCCATTTTGTGTGATTGGTGTCCTCGCCGGTTTTGCTGCGGCTACGGGAGTTGACGAGCTTGCAGCACAGTAGGTACCGAAGGGAAAAAAGTTTCGATGCCTCCCGGGTCGTTATCGATAAGCCCCGCCAAATCCGCTGGGACCCGACTGGAGCTTGATTGTTTTCGGACCAGCACTGATTCGCGAGGCATTGGTCCCCCCAAAAACCATAGAATTCTCGAAAGTGATCCTTGACTTCTGTATCAACAATCTATTCTTGCTGGAGTCAATTTCCCACTGCAAAGCTTCAAGATGGGTTCCGACGCACCTAAACCCCGCTGGGCAGCTCTGGCTCGCGATACCAACGAAACCAAGATACAACTGGCCCTGAACCTCGACGGCGGCCAGTTCCCCCCAGACGCCGATTCCCGTCTGTCGTCCAAGGACGAGAGCCATGCAAGCCAATCGAGCAAATCACAGTCCATAAGCATCAACACGGGTATTGGCTTCTTGGACCATATGCTCCATGCACTAGCGAAACATGCGGGCTGGAGCTTGGCTATAGCTTGCGAAGGCGACCTACACAGTCAGTTTGATCACTATCGTTCCCAGCATGCAGTGCAGTCATCAGGCCAATCAGCTGACACGCTCTCTCAGTCGACGACCATCACACCGCCGAAGACGTCTGCATAGCCCTCGGGTACACATTCGCCACAGCACTAGGGTCAGCAACCGGCCTAGCGCGCTTCGGATCTGCCTACGCGCCCCTTGACGAAGCACTCAGTCGTGCCGTGGTGGACTTATCGAATCGCCCGTTCAGCGTCGTTGAGCTCGGGCTGAAGCGCGAGAAGATTGGCGACCTATCGTGCGAGATGATCCCGCACTGCCTGCAGAGTTTTGCGCAAGGGGCACGCATAACTATGCATGTCGATTGTATACGCGGGTTCAACGACCACCATCGGGCGGAGAGCGCGTTCAAGGCTTTGGCTGTAGCGATACGAATCGCTACTAGTCGGGTTGCTGGAAAGGAGGGCGAGGTGCCGAGTACGAAGGGAACCCTGAGTGTATAAGGGCAGGGTCATCGGACCTTGAAGTCGTCACCCGAGAGTGTGTTTCTATAAATAACCATGCAATGTAAAGTAGAAAGCGTCGTGGTTGAACATGGTCTCAGGGTCAATACGGTAGGCTTATAGACTGGGTATCCGTCACGGCTGTAGCGTGTTAGTGTTGACTATAATTTTGGTGGCGTTCTGGCAGTGCCATTGTCAGTCCACTCAACAGTGCGAATGCTCTTCGGTTTCCGAACTCCAGATGCCAAAGCGGGCAACGACTACATAGAAATCGAAGCATCCTACTACGTGAACCCAAGCATGCCTCAAAATATTGCCGTCGTCACTCCTGAACCCCAATCTATTGTAATACCTTGATAAAGTGAAAGCATATGGTTTCTCGGCATTGGCGGCAGGCTGCTAGAGAGACGCCCAAAGAACCCATACGGAACCCGTGCTAAAAGGTGGCTAACTCCTCAAAGCTGCCAAGATTCAACGTACATATTGACTTACTCTAAGAACGATAACGACGTTGAGTTGATTGCTCAGGTGTACTATACCTTCATAAAAGGATTTCACGGGAGTCATTAGAAGGTGATCATAGGCAGCTTCAATGGAGTCCGTCTGCTATTGAATTCCTAGCAAATGACCGTCGACTCGGTGCATCTCAACTTAAGTTAGATGCGGGTTGACTGATCACGTGTGGTACTGGCTTCCTATTTAACTGCGCTAGTACGAAAATACCCTAGCCTCTCCAGATTTATGAATGATGAGTTGATCACCACATCGTAGCTTCTTCGGAGGCAAAGCAGATTTCGAGATCCGTTAAGTCCAGAGCTCCCAGTCAGGCGCTGCAGGACTCACAGTCACGACGTCCAACTGCCTTCGCATGTCGTATACAGAAGCCGCTTGCCTTCCATGAGGTAATACGAGACACAGCAAATCCTACCTTACTCTCCCGCAAAACCTCCAGCTTCGTCCGGTACCAACGACAAGGCGCGGTCGACTCTGCCCGATATGTCAAGCTTTATGCGGCGGTCGACGAGCCTCGCGCGGATCACAAATTCCTCAGTCAGTGCCTACACACGCTCAAGCTTGAGGCCCTCGCGCTTCTCGCATGCATCACCTGCCGTGTGGGCTGCGCGACATCAACAACCTCGATATTACTCTTCCGACAAGAATGACCCGACAAAAGAAGGCGGTAAGAAGAAAGCCACGGGCTCAGAAGTGCCGGAGATAAAAAATACTTCATCGCCAGGTCCAACCGAAGGTGAAGCGAAGGATAACAAACGCCCACCCTTGCCAGAGGGATGGGTATATCTCACCGAAACCGAGCATGAAGCAGTGCGGAAGGCTGCTTCTGAAGGCCTCTCATGGTTACCGGCTCCCAAGGGGCAAAAAGAGATCGTTGAACATCTCAAGCATACTGGCGTACCGAAGGAGTTTCGCGATCTGATCTGTAAAAAGATAGACGGCACCTTTAGCTTGAGTGATGCCGGAAAACTCCTTCGATCGATGAACACCATCACAAGTCAACTAGCGAACAGGATGGTAGAGCAAGGTCACGAGAAGGAGCCCGGTCGTTGGTTCAACTCGAAGACACCCAATCAGGAACGAGACAAGAAACCCGAAGGTCAAGAAGAGTCTTTTAAGCCCAATGACACACACAGAAACAATGCTCAAAGTAAGGGATCTGGCTCGAAGTCACCGCCGCCACCCCCTCCGCCTTCAGAGAACCCTATGAAGGGAAATGATTGGGTCACGACCATCGTTGGCTCTCTTGTTGCGTACTGGGTCTACAATTCGCTCTTTGACGAAGGCACCCGGGAGATCACTTGGCAAGAACTGCGCAAGAGCTTCCTCGACAAAGGCCTCGTCGAGAGGATGGTTGTCATGGGCAACAAGGTGAGGGTAGATTTGAATCAGGAAGCTACCCGATCAATGTACCCCGACTCCGTTGCGACTCGGCCCGGTTTTCATTACTCCTTCTCCATTGGGTCTGTCGATGCCTTTGAGAGGCGGTTAGATGAAGCCCAAAAGGAGTTAGGAATTCCTCCTACTGAGAGAATACCCGTGAGCTACCAAGGTACCAGTACCACGATGCATCTGCTCTCCGCGTTCGGACCTACCATTCTGCTTATTGGCCTATTATACTGGATGTCACGTCGTGGTCCAGGGGGCGGCGGGAGCGGTGGTATGTTTGGGTTCGGGAAAAGCAGGGCGAAGAAGTTCAATCATGAGACAGCTGTCAAGGTCAAGTTTTCGGATGTAGCAGGCATGGACGAGGCCAAGCAGGAGATCGTCGAGTTTGTTAGCTTCTTACAGAAGCCTGACAAGTTCCAAAGACTTGGTGCCAAGATCCCGCGAGGTGCCATTCTCTCCGGTCCTCCTGGAACTGGTAAGACATTGCTGGCAAAGGCGACAGCCGGTGAATCTGGCGTTCCATTCTTTAGTGTGAGCGGTTCCGAGTTTGTGGAGATGTTTGTTGGTGTTGGTGCTTCCAGAGTCCGAGACCTCTTCGCGACGGCACGGAAGAATACACCCTGCATCATCTTCATCGATGAAATCGATGCCATCGGTCGATCCCGTTCCGAAGGTAGCGGTAGATTCAGCGGCGGTAATGATGAGCGAGAAGCAACTCTCAACCAGATTCTGACGGAGATGGATGGTTTCAACACGACTGAGCAGATCGTTGTTCTTGCCGGTACCAACAGAGCAGACGTTCTGGACAAGGCTCTGATGCGACCGGGTCGTTTCGACCGACACATCAATATCGACAGACCTACCATGAAGGGGAGACAGGACATCTTCAAGGTCTACCTTAAGAAGGTCGTGACGAACGAAGAGATCGAGCACTTGAGCGGCAGACTCGCAGCTTTAACCCCTGGTTTCGCAGGTGCTGACATTGCGAACTGTGTCAACGAAGCTGCGCTAGTCGGTGAGTTATCTGCCCTTTGATCAAAAATAGCATTACTAACTCTATCTAGCCGCAAGAGTCAATGCTCCATCCATTACCATGCTGCATTTTGAGCAAGCTATCGAACGTGTTATAGGTGGACTCGAGCGAAAGTCGCTTGTGCTGAGTCCGGAGGAGAAGAAGACTGTTGCTTATCACGAGGCTGGGCACGCTATCTGCGGTTGGTACTTTAGATGGGCAGATCCCCTTCTGAAAGTGTCTATCATCCCACGTGGGCAGGGCGCTCTTGGTTATGCCCAATACCTACCAGGTGATGTCTACCTTATGAGTGAACGGCAGCTCCTGGATCGCATGGCAATGACCCTGGGTGGCCGTGTATCCGAGGAGCTGCATTTCCCTACCGTCACGACTGGAGCCAGCGACGACTTTAAAAAGGTCACTGGTATGGCAACAGCAATGGTAACGCAGTGGGGCATGTCAACCAAGCTGGGGCCGCTCCACTTCAAGAACGACGAGAACCAGATCGTCAAGCCTTTCGCTGAGTCCACTGCGCAGACGATAGATTCAGAGGTCCGCCGCATCATTGACGAAGCATACAAGCAGTGCAAGGACCTGCTCGTCGAGAAGAAGAAGGAAGTCGGCATTGTTGCCGAGGAGTTGCTGAGGAAGGAGGTTCTAACACGGGACGACATGGTTCGTCTCTTAGGTCGTCGGCCATTCGATGATCGTGAGGAGTTCAGCAAGTACTTTGGTGGCGATCCGAATAAGCCAGCTCCTGGACAAGAGAGCATACCGCCTTCGCCACCCAGCGGCGGCCTTGACACACCCGGTATCCCCCCGCAACCTGCCATCTTCAAGGAAGTCGAGAACAATCAATCCAGGTGAACGTGGCTGGCGTGGAATGGTATTTCATCACCATGAAGAGGGAGCCAACAAATGGTGTTAGTAAAGCTTGAAAGGGGGTGGTCTTTCAGGGGCTTATCGTGGCCAACACTTTACTCACAATTACAAGCTCTCAACTCAACTCATCCCATGTATGTTGTATTGTTACCTGCAAAGACGTCAATCGCGTAGCGGCGATTTGTACATATACTAGATCACTTAGATATTTCATCGCAAGGGAATTGGATTGGGGTCTTCTGAGAAATGAAGCACGATTGAGAAACAACACGACATAAGTGATACAAGTGATATCCACACGTGGTAGCTCCGGGACGCCGAATGTTACAGTAGTTCAAGAGGCTCTAGTGAGGCTGCGTGCGGTTTGAATCATTCTTTAACGCTGTTTTCATGGCCAGCACTCGTGCCAATGCATGACACATAACAGCGTTGCTTACCTACTTAAGTACTTACCATGATCCATACATCCGTTCTACTACGCTGAAGTGAGCGTGAGCAGATGCAATCGACGAAGGAGTCGACTAATTCAAGTGGTAAGGTATTTTCATATCTGCGATACGTATAACTCGGTTCTGGGGGGGGGCCGCTGATATATCGTATTGTTGCTTTTATCACCTTCACAAGTGACAAATTAGAACAGACCGCTACTGTCGACGCTTCCACACTCCCTTGTAGCCGTGTGGCTAGTGTCCCTAACCTTGGCAGATGTTCGATTGCATCGAGTGGAACTCGCCTATAATATCAACATGAGCCATTGTATTCCCAAACTTCGTCACGCCCGTATCTAGTTTAGCCCTCTTTCATCTTTTAACATTCGTCCTTTACCCTCCTTGGCACCCCTTTCGTATTATCTGCTTAGGATCCCACATATCTAAAAAGCACACCTAAGCTGCTTCTATTCCCGTCCTCCACTCCGACTCGACTGTCCCCGTCTGCTGATACCCGCTCTCCCCATCTCAAGCCCATCTCCGCCACTTATAGCACCTGCCCTCTGACCCATAACTGCAGCTCCCTTCCCTTCCCCTAGCTCCGCCAAGTCCTCCTCGCCCTTCCTCCCCAATGGCGTTTCATTATTCACAGCCGTCGCGCCCTCGCTTCCACTTCCAGTGACATCGCTATCTTGCATGACCCCATCTTCGTGGTGACCGCCGCCCCCATAACTCCCACCCACACTTTCCATGGTAAACGGGCTCGCAGTCGGCCCGTCCAAAATACTCAATTCCTGGCTCGTGAACAGCCTCGGAAGTACCGCCGCTCTAAGAGGGATTAACGCCAAGATGAAAATGGGAAACCCCACCGCCGCAACCGTTTGCGTGATTGCGAACGTAGCGCCAAACCCCGTCAACTCAAGCGCTACGAAACCCCAGATCGCCACGCGACGCTGTACCTGTTTCAGTGGATGGGAGCCGGGCGTGAGTTTCTTATCGCGGCACAAGAACAGGATCTTGGCCGTGATCCCGTTGCCCTCGAGGGCCTGGTAGCCCATGATGAAAAAGAGACCGGCGAGGACGGCCTGCGGGATCAGGTGGAGGACTACAAGCAGGGGGCCGGACATGGTACCAAGGGTCAACAGGCCCTGTGCTAGGTTGGAGACGCGCTGCTCCACTACATGTGTGCGCTTGTAGGTATAATGACCTTTGGATTCGCCGTTCTCTTCCGTGTCAGCTTCGACCTTCGTCACACAGAGGGATTCGGTGTGAAACGGGGCTTGGGGAATTAGGCCGTTGGGGAAGGGTAGACCGAGGAGGCCGGCGACGCCGGTGGTGAGGCCAAGCAGGAAGAGATCCCAGTGGAAGCCGGCGGGTTTGCGAAGGGGAAACTCTGTTCCTTGCGCGATCAGGGAGGATACTGTAGGCCGTTAGTTCCGCCTTCCTCCTTTTCTAGAGGTGAAACTTACCATTATGATCAAACCAGAACAGGACCGTGAGTAAAATAGCGAAAGGAATGGCCAGGAACACATCCGACACACTGATGTCCCAGAAGTGAATGAACCAACCCCTATCCGCGGTCGGGAAGAACGAAGCGCTGGTGGGCAATTTCTCCAACTCAACGCTCTGCATGCGGCCGAAGTGCACGAAGCCAGTGAAGAAGATCACTGTCAATGGTGTGCCATAGTCTTTCAAAAACACCCGCACTGGATGCCAGAAAAGGAGACTGCCGCCAAGCGCGCCGCAGGCATACGCAATCATGAAGACAAGCAGCGCTACCATGACGGAGAGATAGAACGGGGAATCATTTCCAAAGCGCTCGAGAACTTGTATACCTTTCTGTAGGTAGATAAAAGCAACGTAGAATCCGAATATATCGCAGGGGAACCGCGTGACGTATTTCAGCCAGTTGCAAGAATTAGTGATGGCCAAGATCCAATGTAAGATCAGCGCCCATATGCCGATCCAACACATGAAGGCTAGGTAGTTTGTACCGGTTGGTGACATGATATCGTAGACGGTGCTATAAGCGTGTTAAAGATGCGCTGGCAATATCGTTGAGCGAGTAACGCACTAGTTGAACACTGTAATTGGACCAGTAACTCCCACAATCACCAAAGGTTGGCAAGCAAGTATGGAGAAGACCACAGCGCCGAGGACAGAGGCCAAGAGTACTTCGTTGACTCCGTATTGCATATCTGTCTTGGTGAACATGTCGAGTGAGAAAGCCAGCGCAGGCATAATACTACCCAGTACCATCAGCATGTTATTTTGGACTCAAGAAGAGAGCATCCCTGGCCGGCACGAAGCACCAGGCCTCCCAACGGGGGACAAGCTCGTGTAAGTCTGGAACCATTACGCGTTGAATTAGCGTCTATGATGAAAGGAAGCACTCACTTGGCGAAATACATATAAATCGTAGCCGGCACAACCCGATAATCCCAAGCATCGCTCCAATCACTCCAGTAATACGGGGCTCGTCTTCGAATATCATTGATCATCCCCCTGAACAGACGGATCTTCCACCATTTCCCTGTCTCACTTACACCACCACGATGCCGGCTGCGGCGCGAAGTGAACGACGATGTCCAACGACGGAAGTGATTGGAAGACGATTTCATCTCCGCAACCCCGGCTGCCGTGTTGCTATTCGAGTGCAGCGCTGTCGGCAGCGTAAGTGAGTCTCCTGTTGCCGTCGCCATCGTGAACTCTAGTCCCCTCAATGCACGGCGATCAAACAGATTCACGATTGGTTGCCACACTTGATCTGATGGTGCGGGGTGAGCCGATTGGTGCGGGCATGACCTTGGATCTTGAGATCTGGTGGTTTAGGAACAGCAAGGAAAACCAGTAAAACATATACAAATGCAAGATCTTGTCCCCCAATGTGTCGACATGTGCCCGGAAGGAGTCCAACGTCTTTCACTTGAGCCACGTCCCGAGAGTTGGTGATTGGAACAAAGGTCTAGTAGAATATGAAGTTCAGTGGCGGTTTTCTGGAGACTTCAGTAGACACTTCATATGTTCGGCTCGGCAATGACGTGCCGAATTCAACGTCTTTTTTGTGGGGAAATTATTGGGTTTGCTGATTAGCATCATGTATGTACCCAAGTGTAGATATTGACGATGCAAGTGCATGCCAGAGCATCAGGGTCTGAAGTGCACATGTGGCAACGTTGACGAGAAGGAGGGGTCTGAAGTGATTTGTTACTACTATAGAAGATGGCATTTCTGCAAGGAGACAACAGTATGTCTTTGTGCAAGGTCGAAGATGGCCCTCCGAGATCATTCCTGGGAATTTGTGGAACCCTTCACTGCCCGTGCAGACGACTGATGGAGCTCCAAAACTTGAATATGGCAGACTGAAATGATCGAGAAAGTCCACGCTGGTCAAAGACAATGATCCCGACCGTTCATGTATGACTTCTGGAATAGGGAATGTTGTGATGGCTAAGCTATGTACTCCTTGTAGATGTGACTACCTATCTAGGTACTTTCAACAAGCTCAAGTAGGTACTGGTACTACTGTAACTTATACCCTGAGGAGACTACCTGATTGATTTGATAAGATCAAGATTTCGAGTTTGAAGCTCGACCCAGCCCGCAATAGCTTCGATAGCTTAAGTAAGTTCTCACAATACGCACACCTCAACCCCATACTTCACGCATCATACAGTAGTATCTCTCTTGACCCCAGGACCTCCGCCAGAAAACCAAAGATATCATCATGATCCTTGAACTCTTACGAATTTGGACCTCGATTTTCGTCTTCGTACGGCCAGATCCATCAAGTCTTCTGGTGGGTTTTTATTGCGTATTATAGCTGTGTTTCTTTGAGAGGCATAGGCCCAAGGCATCAGCAGAGCAGAAGTACCTCTTAACTGCGTGACATCCGAAACTCCACAGAAATTACTCGATTGTCCTAGAAAGTATTGGGAGTATAGATGTACCGGCATACGGCTGGAACATGTATCCGTTTAATGATATGGCTTATATGATGAGATGAAAAGGGTTTATTCTTGCAATTTTTTTAAAAAAAAAACCACTCAGGTATCACTTCCTTAAACCAGACCCTTGGGTCGCTGCGGTTGATGATTTGTGTGAGCTTTCGGGCATGGGGTCGTTGCGATCAGCTTGCCAAAGGACAAGAAGATCGAGCTTGGCCTTTGGTGGCGTTGAGCCTGGTGCCTGTGGGCCGGTGGCCAAAGGCTTGGGCGGCGAGGCCAGGTAATCTAACGCGAGAGGAGCATCGCATTTTGAAGCCCGGAGCCTCGAGTTAGCTTCCTCTATGAGCCTGGGCCAAATCATCAGTTCATGGCCAGACCACAACGACACCTCTGAGTGCGAGATTCTCAAGTCTCATGCAGCTTAGGGAAAGTGGCTGGACGTGTCTCCTGCTCTCGATATACGTTCACGAAGTTGCTAGGTATGATACGGTGGTCTAAAGGTAGTCCGTGGGTAGGATGAATACGATCAAGTTGTATCCTCAGTTCAAGCGGGTGTTAATCTTACAGACCTCATAATGAGGCTGACGCCGGAGGCTAATCTGAGTTTGACGGAGATACGATGATGCTTACAGATCATATAAAGCATAAGTAAAGACGATGAAGTGTATTATTCATGGAGTGGACAACAGCGAGGGATTTAAGCTGTTACCAACGTGCGAACAGTCTATCAAGATAGAAAAGATAAAGTAGAGTGTCATGCTAGAACAACAGTAATAAGCGAACTTACAGCAATATGATCATCACTCGCGCTAAGCCTAACCTCCTCATGTACTACCTTACTTGGGTTACCACGAGATCCCACTGTGAATTCAGGTAGGTAAACAAGATATGACTTTAGTTGTACGGCTCGTCGTGGAAGGCAATGGGAAGACTGGGCCGAAAGCTTGTTAGCAGTACACCCTGACGTCCGTGGGTGCAATGATTGCTATCGATTCCGCCGCCAGTAATCTTATCACGAAGTCATGAGCGTAGAACGTGCTTCTCTTTGGAATTTAACCCTGTGCTTACCTTTAGCAGCGGCGGCGGCGTTGCTATCGACCATTATTGGCTTCAGGAGAATCTAGTCTGCGCAATGCGTGGTTTCGAGGTCCTGGTCGTTATCATCTTAAACTACGAAACGTTTCCATTGTTTGTGAAAACCCTTATTCGGCCTCAAATCCGTGTGCGTTTCTGATTGTGCTCTGAGGCTATTCCTAGTCCCGTGGGCGAACTAAGGGCATTTTGCACAACTTCCGGGTTCAATTCAACACACAATTCTGACATCAACAGCACAAGTCTTAGAACTGTCTTGAAAACTAGATCGAGCAATCTTCTATATTTATTGCTATCACATATCCCTATGACCTGCAGAAAGTCGAAGAATTCATCACCTGCGGGATTCCTTGCTTGTACATACAAATCTGCCTAACCCTATATCTCGCACAGGTAGCTCGATATGAGCCTCAATATCGCTTCATTAAGGGGCTTTCCTTGGCCTTGCAGAATCGCTCGAGTAGATAAATTGGTCTCAATGGCATTGATAATAGGGTTTGAAGCTAAGACTTGAACATGGACTTAGGAATTACAATGTTCATTATGAATCCGTTGATCTCAAGTCCGGGCTATATTATATGCAATTGTTATAAAGAAAGCGGTGCTCGTCTTGATACTGTTCTTGACTACCTCATCGTCCCGAACTAATACGGTCGTGAATAGAAAATACATATGTTACCTCATTAACGGACACCAGATCTCCAAGCAGCAAGCCTACCGTTTCATTTCCGTTTGTCTTCATCACTATACCCTGTTGCCCATCCGAAACTGCCGCGATTTGCTCCCATGATCTAGTCATCTCGACACAAGCCGGTGCAATGGGCAAGACCCTTGACGGACTTGCCTGCCAAGGATCGCAAAGCGGAGTATCCCAGCCGTCCGCTCACCTCTGCCTTCTATCTTATTGGAAAGCGGGTGGTGGCGGTCTAAGCCGTTGTCAGGTGGTCAGCGTGGCCTCACCAGCTAGCATACGCCGCAGATGTGATATGCCCATCTTTCGGGGCAGGCTCTGGAAGAATACCCCCGCGCTGCATAGGGTCCAGCTGCCAGGATTCAGGTCAGGCGCCATCTAGGATAAAGGGAAACATCTAGTCTTCCAGGGCGTTTACCTGTTGAGATTGATCACTTACATCTCGGTCCTTGCCATCCCGAACATCCATGCTTGTGGTTATCTTTAGCGCAATCCATTCCCCGGACCTGTATATGATTATACTGGGCAACGGGAAGTTCTCAGCAAGGCGTAGACTAACCAGGTGGCTTGAGAATTCACGATTCCACATACTTCATTCCTGTCGTAAACCGGAGGCGTGATGCTCTTATCGCTGCATCGTGATATTTGCGAATGGCTTTCATTGCGGACTGACACGGACGGTACGACCGTACCGGCTATAATGTCGCTGTACATATACGGCGGAACGTAGCCAGCACCTTCCGGCTGCTTCAAAAAACCTGGAAGCCTGTAGGAAGCACTCTATTGCCATGTGCCCTGATCTGTGGGGGTGTGGATTGTACTACAGATCGCTGGGTGCGTGCCTTGGCTTCCAAGACACCTGATCACCAGCTTGTACAATCGAGACAGCTGAAGTCGGCTCGTTATCTATCAGCTCGAGCCGACCGGGAGATGGTTGACTTGGTCATTCTTGGTCAAGCATGGGTAATGTAGCCGTTGGGACTGCACCATTTAGGCAAAAAAACGCTACCATGAGCAGTGCTCTGTGCGTGAACTAGGATGGCTGAACCCCTTGAATTACGGAGCTCAAACAGGAAGCTTGATCCACCATAGTTGAGTCTGATGGGAAGCCCTGAGCTGAGGGCAGTCATCACTCGTAACGTGAGGTAACTCCTGGATGGACAAATCCAGCCTTTACGGCATTCCAGCAGGCTCTTGCACCGAGCCCGTCACACGTCGGCATTTCTTGTTCATCGAGCAATCCGAGAGAAATCAGCAAGTCAAGCCGCGAGACACAGCCACGCTTCCTGGTCGCTGAGTCTATGCGGTGGCGGCCATGCATGCCGATCTGTAGTTGTCTCAGTACAAGACCTCATGGCATCATCGACTCGGGCAAGAGCTTGGTGGTGTCGCTTGATTCGGCGGACGCTGAAGAAAACAAAAGGATTTCTGACGAACCCAGGCCAGGACAGCCCAAATGTAGCTGCGCGAGCATAAGGTGGATGCCCCCCAGTCGCGCGCTTACGCAAAAGGCTAAAGCCATGGCCGTTGACCTGTGTGTATTTGACGTTCATCCGTGGGTCATTGAGTGCCATCAGCTCTTCTCGAGCGTAACCCAAAGCTAGCGCCAACCGATTTATCTGCATCGTACTGCGCGGGATTCCACAGCAGCTGCCAGCATCGGCAAGTGGTCGGGGTGTCAGGGGTTGGGTACAAGCTCGGATCTGCGTCCAGGAAGACACACCATCATTCCTAGTTGATACAGAGTAGCATCAGCCGGAAGCTTGAAGCGAAAGGAAGGCGTCTCTATGCCACGATCCTACCCTGGATTTCTTTGGCTCACAGACTTGAAAATGGGAATCCTTGCTGAGCGGGAGGCAGGAGAGGGACTGTGGGGCAGGCGCCTGCTGATCTTAAATGGCGTTTTATACCCTCTGTCGGCTCCTGCGGCCAGCTGCATAACACGAACCAAACTCTGTCTCAACCGGATCTGCTCTGTGGTCCGAAACGTGCCCTGATTAGGTTAAATGCGGAAGCCTATTGGAAGCATACTAAGTAGACATCGAAGTCACTGCTGTCTGTAGTGCTACACAGGAAGTACCGGACCCGAAGAACAAGGATGGATTGGATTATCAAATCTTACAGGTCTTCTTGCTCTCGGAGTGTTTAATGGTCATACTGTGCTCTCAGTAAGGCTGGTTTGAAGACCCCAACTACAAACCTGAATTACAAACGGTCATAGCTGTGACGTGCTGTTGTGACATCGACGCCTCTTGGAATAGTATGGCGAGCTGCGGGGTTTACACATCAAACTCCCCCGAATACTATTCTAGGAGGATATATAAACTGAAAGAACGAACAGAGTGTCCACCAATAAAGGCGCTAGGCGAGTCTTAGATTCCTTGAGTATCGGCAAAGCCAGATTCACCGATCCAGTAGGCAGAGATGGGGGGACTGATACCCAGTCACCATTCCTGCTTTCAAGATGTAGGGAGTGAGTCGTTGCAAGTGCCGCTAGAGACAACGGATTTCATGTTTCCGATATTCTTGGTTTCATGAGACACCTCGACAACTGCTTGGCTACCGTTCTAAACTTTGTCTTCCCCAGATGAGAGATCCAGTTTCGACCAACGACATGCGGAGTGCGGGACGAAACACAAGAATGCTGTGATCTCTTGTGCTTCTGGCCTGGACTGTGTCACCCAATCCGTAGCTATCAGCTATTTGTGTCTAGGCAATCCCCGCTTCCCGTGGATTATACGTTTGCATCCGTGAACAAAAAGAACGAGCCATGGCAAGGCCTACATGTGGGCTTCAGCACTCAGGTTCTACGCTTCCCCCTTGTGTTGGTACATGTTACTTTATCGAGCCATTGCCGTCGGCATATTGCTCCCAACGTGCACTGATCACATAGGTACATCGATGATTCCTCGTCTGATGGGACGAGGCCTGAGCACGAGACGGTCAGAGTATCTGGTCCCAGGTATGGTGGTTTTCCTAGTATGGGGATCGCATGTCTAGGAGAATCATAGACTCGCCACTGGACCGACATGGTATTGGCATGGGCCGGGTGTTTACTTGCTGGTTGACAGGCATGCTTCGGGGATTTAAAGTCTAGGTTGAAACAAATCTCCAGACTAGATTGGCTGTCTGTCTGTGTTGTATTCCGAGTTGCTCCCATGCTTGCTCGAGACCGGACTAGATCTAACGTAGAAATAAGAGGAGTACACCAGAGGGCTTGAGTCCAGTGATGGAATGTACTTCTTCGTATCGATACTATTGAGGACTTCCTCTACTTCATCACGACGTCCAATGAAAGCTGAGTTGTTGATGTGCAGTTCTTGGGGAAGGACATTTGATACCCTTCCTATCCCCGGAGGTGACTGATGCAAGCGCAGTCACACACACATCTCAGTAGTGATGATGACTCTCAGGAGGGCTTATCGGATGTATAAAACTAGGGGAATCCTCATTTATAGAACTACATGTACATGGTCTGCTCGGTGTCAAGTTGAGGCTTGACTAGATACTTGCGTGCGCACATAGAAGTGAAGTATTTATACAGATAGAGAGGTTATGCCCCCGAGCTCCCCCCAGAGCCGCTTGAACACGAATTCTTCGAAGACATCCAGCGGCGATTCCCGATTATCGCTTCTCTATATACACCTAGAGGTCAATCCGAATCGATGGTGCTAGGATGACCTCGACAGCTCTACTCTCCTCGTCGAAGCCATAGCCGCATGGTTTGTACTGTATCTCAGGAGTTTTGGCAAATCGTAACTGCGTGATTCTGTTCCTTCAGTCGTCCATAATCAAACCCATCCGAACTCCATATCCTAGACTCGCACACTCCGACTATAACTGGGACACCAAATGACATTGCCAGGGCCAAACAAACATATAGTAACATAGAATCGCAATTAAAATCTCTGCGGCATAATGGGTATTGTTTCGAAGAGAATAAGGAGATATCCCCATGACAAGGCCTGTCAATGTGCTCAGGAAAACCTGCGCATGCACTGTTTATGAAGCACTTGATAGAGACCCTTTCAAGATGTGTGACCGTATGTCTGTTGTCCTGATCCGGAGCTGAAGCTGCGCTTTCGCTTCAAGCCTGCCCCAGACTCCCCGAAGCTGTCGTGGGAATACTCTTCATTTCTCGCAGTTGCTACTTGGTTCTGGCCGGCACTTAGAGGGCCCCCAAAGGAGTCTCGCATTGGAGTTCTCATACCGGGACTCGCCATGCTTCCATGGAGAGCCCGAGAGAAATCCTGAGAGGGTGCAATTGGGGCGCTCATCTGTGGCATCGAATAATCCTGGACTGAAGATCTAGACTGTGCAAAGTCGATGGGCGCAGTCAGCGGCGCCGAGGGGAAACTGGATGTGTAAGAAGACGAGCTGCCGTATGGAGTGGTTGAGGCTGCTCGCGGTGTTGAGGAGTGCCCTGCTGTTTGCATGCTGTGACCGGATGATACCGATCGGTATTGTGTTCTCAAGTCCAAGCCGAGGGGAAGTGTAGCTGAAGCAGCTCGCAGACGTGAACGATTCTGAGGGGCCTGCTGCAGCGTAGTAGATTGCAGGCTTGAGTAGTTGATGTGAGTCGGAGAGGATTGAACGCCCGAGTCTAGAATGAGATCAACACCGTCACTTTACAGACAACAGAGCTTGACAGTTGACTTACTAGAGTATGACCCTGAATCATAGTTCAGACTGCCTCCAGGAGTAGTCGCAACTTGTTCTGGTTGATATACGGACTGATGGCGGCCTCCTATTGTGGGACTGGCGTTACTATTCTGGTATGTATAATCGATGGCATCCCCTTTCCACGACATGCTCGATCTCAGTGGGGACTGCAAGGTATCAGATCTCGATCTAGACATGGTTTCCCTTAGTTGAAGCGGCTGTAGAGGACGGATTTGCTGTCTAGATTGAGCATGCATCTGCACCCCCGTATCAAGACTGTTCTGTCGCGCAAAGGGGTTCGATGTCCTGGGTCCACTACTCAATGGACTCGCGAGATGACTTGAATAATATCCACGATCGTTGGAAGTGGCTGACAATGGGGAGAGGATGTCAGGTGTGCTCATAGTACCGGATGGCGAAAATCCGATGCCTCCAAATGATGGGCTCAGCCCGGTTGGCGACATATGATCATCTCCATCACCTCTCCTCATCGTATCTAGCATCAATGGACGCATCATGTGTTCTGCATATGATCCGTTCCCAAACTCCACCGGAGGGGTGATCGGTGTGCTCAATGCGTGCACCGCGCCGTAAGGGGAGTGAAGAGCCTGAACGTTGTCGAAATCATCGGGAACAGCACGCATCTTGATCATGCGATCTCGGTCATCGGCTGTCAGGCGCTTTATCTTTGCGCGACTGTATGCTGTTAGACGAGCAGGAACTTCGCAGTCGATAACCTCAGTACTCACCGATTCTGAAACCATACTTGGACTTGTCTTGGACTGAGACCAGGAATTTCCCTGGACAACCGCTCACGGTGCGCGGCGTCTGGGTGAGGTTGCTTCGCAAACTCGCTCATAAGGAATCGAGTTTGCTGGTGCGTAAGTCTGTAAGTTATCAGCTACTCAGCCATTCAGCCAGCGACGCAGCGTCCAGTACCTACCTAAAACGTTTCATCTTCCGTCTAGCAGCTGTTCGTTCTGCTACCGTCCGTGGTACCGACGTCTCACCTTCGTCCTCTACCTCGAGCATCTCATCATCATCATCCAGAACATCCTCTTCTTCCTCTTTGCTCAGGGCACCATCGTCATTCCCACTTTGAATCGAAGGGTTCCGTTGAACCTGCTCAGCTGAGGAGGCTGAGCTCAAAGGGTTCGACTCCAATGGTAGTCCTAGAGTCTTCGTTGACACTAGCGAGCCCTCATGCGCGCTTTCGGTCTTGATTCCATATGCTCCACTGCGAGACTCGGACACCTCATTGACGGGTGATTCAACCTTCGGCGTCCGTAAGCCCAGGGGGTCCAGGGTGCGGCTAAGACCTACTGGAGAGGCTGCCGTGCTTTGTGCCGACTGGTTCGAACTTTCTAGAGCGTTGTCGTGGGCACTCGGCGGACGTTGCTGCGTTGATGCTGCATTGTTATGATTTGAATTCGAAGCTTGCTCAAATGGCTGGGCGAATATGTTGGGCTCCCCGGGAGGGAGGAACGAATAGTGGCCCTGCCAATCAGGCTGCGTCGACAACGGACCGTCAAAGTTCGACATCCGTGGACTCGTGGACTTATGGAATACGGTCTCGTACTTGCTAGACCAACGAGTATGCTCCGGATCGCACTGCCTGGTAACAAGCATTGGGAATATATGTCGACTGTATTCGGTTGGTTGTATGATTGCTTGTCGAAAGTCAACAGCAGCTTGCTGGTGAGCGCTGTCTATAACAGCTATGGTGAGACTTGGAAACGAGTGTCGATGGGCGTTCCAAAGATTTGCAGTTTGGTACTCAGGACCTTATCAGATCTCCACCATAGGTCGTGGCTGTCACCGACGGCGTCGCGGCGTATTCTGGGAGCGAATCAGGAGATCTGGTTGGGGAATAATTCCTGCCCAGCAGCTCCTATAGTCGAAGACCGGCGATCGACTCAAGATGTTCCAGTAATAGAAAAAGAACTCTTTACCCCCCGTGCAACACGATTCCAGAAGTTGTTCTCGTCTCCCACAGATGTGTTGTAGATGGGATTGGAGGATTGTCTTCAAGACATGAATCAGAGAGTGTTAACAATGCTTGTTGTGATGTATTCGGATCGAGGGAAGCCCGTCGATGGTGATCAGATAGTATGATAAAATGCCCTTAAAGAATGTTACGTTGAACTGGGATAAGCCACTGGTACCAAGGGATGAGAGCTTGGTGCAATGTAAATAGAGACCTTTGTCGGTAGAGGGGAGTTAAGTAGAAACCTAAGAAGTCGTCCGTGGTCTAGAGCCTCCTTGAACGGGGATAGGATGTGTATAAATTTGAGGAGTGTTAAATGATGGTTATCCGGTGGGGTTGATCGCCCAACATGCCAGGACCTGAAGGGCCCAGTTATTATGTATGGAAATTCGAAGGTTATCCCGTGGATGTGACAGGACCGTCCTTCGAGGGAACCCCTGCTTATACGGATGACAGAGGTGGAATTAATACCGGACAGTATTGCACATCCTGACGGAGAAATGTCCAGGCTGGATCCGAACGGACGACAGGGACCGCACGGGTAGTGAGTGAACGATCACAAGCCGTTTGTGGGCAATGGAGCAAGCTCGAACGGTACCTTACAGAATACGGTGGGGATATTGAAGGTGGATTTCTTAACCGTTTCAAGGGCCAAGGTTGGACGTACCCAGGTATATCTAGAGATGGATAACCCAGCGCGGTGACGGCTGAGCCACACACCTCTTTTCGTCATAGGTAGCAGGAAAGGCGGCGTCTATATCAGGCAGACCTTGAGAATTGAAGTCTCGGCTGAATGGTTAATGCCGTGTTGACGGCCTCGACATAGAACCATGAGCCGATGAGACGAGGAGAGATACTGTTACCGTTACCAACCAGCTGAGAACAGATAATGAGGTGCAGTTTCTTTGAATCTGCCCCAGCACCAGAAGCTGTGTGATGAGAATCTGAGTTTATACGATGAAGATAGGTTAGCACTAATGTGCGAGGTATATACGCCCAAATAGACGGGCTCGACAACCAGAAGAGGTCATGGATTCTAGCGGTGTCAGGTGCATTCGAACTTGACTTTTTCAGACGCGTCCGGGACGACTGCGCGGAGCAGACAGGACAGGGCACCAAAGCATCTCGGCTGGGAATCTATGAGCTCCCCATTGGTCCTTCATTACACCAGCCCGGCTTGGATTTTTGCGGTTGAACGCATAACCGTTGTAGAGCTGCTGGATGCAGCCCAATAGGAATGGCCACCCTTCTGACTGGGTGTGGCCCTTTTGTCCTGCAGAAAAGGGCGTGGCCCCCAGACTTGTTGTCTGATGGAGAGATAGATGCGGATGACTGAAGTGGTAGCGGATGAGCTCGCTCTAGGAGTGGATCGAGCAGGGACGCTGGTGTCTGATGCTGGACCCTGGTAGGGCCGACAGGGAGGATACGAAGATCACAAAGATCACCTTCCCTGCAAGCCAAGTACGTACCCATCCTCCAGATCCTTCAAGGGACATGTGTGCGGTGGCTCTCTCTCCACATCATTGAATTGCGCGGCTCTAGTGGCTTGGGATTCCCGTTCCCGCTCTTGTTCAAGACTAACATAGGTCGATTCCACCGTAGTGTATCATGGAAGAACTTGGGATGATCGCACTTAGATTAGTACGCGGCCGGTTTGCCAGAAGTGAACAGACGAAAACGGCTTTACATATCATGCACTAGCATGACCGCGATAGCAGACACATAGTCATCAATGCCGTGAGCTGAGAAGATGGGGTAAGGAATTAGCCGCCTAGCATTTGGCAATCAGCAGCGATGAGTCCCTTGACGTTCGCCTCAAAGCAACGCTAGGCTTTTGGAGGATCATGGAAATCTGGCCGAACGAGCCGTAGCCTGATATGATGTGTTACTTACTGGCCTAGGTGGGGCTGGGTGCAACTGTAGGCAATGCGAGGTAGTGAGGTAGCAGCGCAGCTCACCGTTTCGCGCCTATATCTTGTGCCGTGAACTCTCTCATGCACTGGGCAGCCGTGTGTCCCATCCGATGCAGTAGGGTCGGTCGTCGTATCGTAAGACACGGTGGGAAGAGCCTGGCGAGCAAGCCTCAAGGTACGCTATGCTCACAGGTTGGCTATCCCGGTAAAGCCCTCCCATCGTTCTCGTCAACGTCTGTGCTTCATAGGTCGGCCGAGCCGAGCTAGAAGTCTTCTGCAGCATGGATTCACGCCATAGTTTGTTTCATCAGGGGTGGTCTGGGGAGGGGGGGGGAGGGGGGTATGATTCAAGGATCCGGGGTCTGCATCGCGGTCTCGCAGATGGCGCGCCCCGACTGTGATGCCAGTTCGCCGATGATGTCTTTCAAGGATGAGAATGATCGTTCAACCATCCTAGGCCTTGCCCAAACACCTTACGCACATACGAATACGTACTTTCGGACGCCGAAGGAATTGAGTCTAGCGGGAGAGTAAATTTCAGGGTGTGAATCACAAAAATGTGGTGCGTCTAGTGGATACATCATATAGAAGACGTCCTCGTTCAATCTCGCGAAACGGGTGAGCTAAGTTAGCTAGCAGGATCTCATGGCTCGGGTATCTCTAGCGACAAACCCGATTAAAAAAAAAAGACATGCAGAACCCAGAAAAAAGTAAGTAACGGGCCTTCTTGCAAGCGTCAACGACAACACATGAGCTTTTCGCTCCCTGACATGGCTACGTACCGCGTTGCCAATCTAACAGAGCCTAGAAGAGAGCCAGCTGAAAACGACCTTGAGAGGTGGATGTACCTGCATTGGCGCAATCGGACGCCAATCCCCGACGAGTACAGGCTATTTATTGGATCACAAGCTAGTAAAGACATGTTCATGGAAAGCGATCCGCAATGTCTTGCAGCACGGGTGGCTGAACATGACACAAATAATGCTGTGAGCTGCTGAAATGACAGATGATGAGTAGATGTGCTTAATACCACCTACTTTGCGAACGGACTTTGGACTTGACCCAAAAAAAATTGACCCCACAGGATCAAGTCCTATTTGACGTTCAACTCACGTTCTTCAGAACCAGCAACTTCAATCTACGGCTCGCGAAATCCCAAGAACATGGACGCGCAAGGATATATATTGTCATGAATATTGTTCCCACCTTTGCAACGGGATAAGTACTTGGGCCTGGCTGGCATCAACCATCGAATCGAGTTTGATCAACGTAGTCCAAAAAGTCTTCCTGTTTGCTCCAAAGGCTTAACCTCGAGTGAACTCAGGTAGTTTTCTTACTTTTAGCGCGGCGGCACAAGATGTACCTCAATGAAGTTGAGTTAAGAAAAGCTAAGGCTTAGACATGATGGTGCACGTGTAATGCCCTGATCTACCACGAGCTCCGACTCGAAAACCTATATTCAATAGATTTTCGGCACCTTCACAACTTTGAAACCGGCTTCTCTTCTTTACGCAGGAGTCAATCCGACGGTTGTTCTGCATAAAACATCTCTCCCCGTTCGAATGCTGTTTCTTCGGTGCATGCTATGACAGCAGAAACACTGATGTTAGTCAGATTCCAAACCACAAGCCAAACATGAGAAAGATCAGATGAGTCTTAGACTTGCCCGGAAGGCAACTTGGCGATGTGACAGCACGCCTGTGGCGTTGCCGCCTTCCACAAGAGGCCTCGAAGCCCGTCGGCAGCATACGGATTAACTGAATCAAGGAAACCTTAATGGTGGATGGTCTGCTCAGCGCTTCAACGTCCATTGGATGCGCCAGCAGGTTTCCGTCATGGTCGGAATTACCTGGTCTCGGCTGCCCAGCATCACGAGTCAACAGAGCTATTCCTAGCATTTGTTATTGATTCGACATGTAAGCGTCAATTTCCTCTGGGACACTGGAACCGGCTGTGACAATTAGGGATTTCGGCAAGTTTGAACCCATGGAATTTGAAGCAGCTTTCCGTCTGTGTAGGGTCACATGCTGTGTAGCTGTTATATTAGTCTCTACCAACTGAGTGAGATATTCCCAGCTCGGGACCATTGCTCGAGTAAAGGTGTCACATAACGTGTTCGGATAGCCGTAGTCTACAGATTTGTCTGCTGTCAAACCATGCCATCTTATGCTTTGACGCTCCCGCTCAGGTCGAATCAGATAATCTATGCCAGAGCACATTGCTGACGTCGGACGTGGTAGAGCCAAAAAACGCCATTTTGGGACTCGCCAGATCCACTGGTTGGGCTTCGAGACTGTTGCTCTGGATTCTCGAGATTGGGGGTTGCAGAACCATGCAGACAGACCCACGGTGTGGACGAGGATGCGAATACAGCGATACATGCACAAGTCCGCCCTCGTTTCCGATACAAGATAACATCATCAGCAGCTGCGCAATCAAAGCTTGGATAGTAGACAAATTTAGCAACAATGAAAGAGACGCTTTCTGCTCTCGACGTGTGGGATCGTCGCATGCGTTTAGAATATCCCTGAATCACTCATCGATTACACCTCGCCAAGGCTGCCCAGATATTCATGCGTTGATGGAAGCCGAGGCCGTTGACTTTAGGCGGATTCACATGGTCGGCGTGGGTTGTATCTAACGTTATCTTTGCTCTCCAGTACTGCCTCAACAGATGTTAAGATATCTCCACGAGAATAGGCAGTTAGTTGTAGATACTCCAAGTTGAGCATGTACACCTTTGATTTCCCGAATAGACAGAAGAGTCGATACCATTGTCGATGCTTACCTGCCAATACAGTGAGAATTCCCGGTCAGGATGACGGCCCCACCATTGTTGAGACGTTGCGATCGCACGCTCCATTACGACCTACCCAACTCGAGATCCGATACAGGGATTTGCCGGCAGCAACCCCCAGCGCGAGCCGTGGCAGCCTCATCAGGATTGGGCACTTTCTGGGATGCCAAAGTCGGTAGTTATAGTACTGGTCTTAATCCGATCGTGACGCTGGGTACAATCCACTTTCCCTCAGACAGTTTTGCTACATGTAACTAGCCTCAAGATTACTGTGAAGATACGGAGTGATTGCCACAATTAAACGTTGGGCTAGAAGCTTTCTAGGTTACCAAATGAGGCAAGTGATAAAGCTCAAAATCTATGACGGTAGCACTTGGAGACATGCCTAGAGCGGTTGTTGCAGATGGCCCAAGGCTGTGCCTGGCCACGCCGCCTCTCGGAACCTGCGCCGTATAGTGACTGCCAGGGCGCGCGGGTACTGATATTAACAATATTGAGCTTCAAATTAAAATGTAAACAGCTCATAAAAACTGCCGCAACCCAAGGAAACCTTAATTCGACATGATGTAATGCTCGCTGCTGTGCTTCCTCTTGCGTTAGGGCCAGGTCTCTTATATTCAATCGATACCTACACACGGAAGATGGCAATTCGCATGGCTTATTTCGATATCAATCTCCATTGCCAGAGTCTGTTGAGCTCAACTTTCAAACAGGGGCAGACGGTACGAATACGATCATGCGTTTAGAAAACTCGCGAACACAACCAGACTCCAGTGCCGAGTACCTAAGTAGGTAGGTAGTCCATCAATAGAAGATGTGACCCACCATATCACCACATTGTGGGGGAGCCTCTCCAGCCGGTCGCCGATCATTCCGGACGTGTAATAGTCGTAAGGCTGATGTTGGTCGCTCATGAGACCGTTCTTGTCTGGCTCATGGCCGGATCGTTTGAGAATTCAAAATACGTGTAATCTGGTCATGTCGGTCGGGTTACATTACCCGTCGACCCGTCATCCTATTCTGCTCATCAGTCTAGATCTCTCCGAGTGCAGCCAGGTGTTCGGACATCCTGGCTGCGATCTGGCAAACGTGCTTTCGGTAAAATTAGACACGACCATGGATTGACCATTTTGCGGCTCCCTGGTTGGTGCGAATGAGTTGCATCTCGACACCTGAAGCGGAACACGCAAGCGTCGGTCCATCAATTTGGGTGCCAAGAAGACCGCGGCTTCACGACTGGAGGGGCGATCCGCTACACGCGACGAGGGAACTGTGGGACAACACGGGCCACTTCAATCTCCCTCGGCACAGACGAGTTCAGCTACGGATTCCTGTGCAGAACCGAAAGACGGGCATTGTGAACCTCAGAGAACACTGCACCAACCCACCGGCCAGGTGGGGAAGTCATGACTTCGAGGGGGCAGGCATGAGCATCATGCGCATGGAGGACGAGGACGAGAACGTAAAGTTGAGATTCACAACGCAATTGGTACGGCTGAACGTTGCACGATGCAAGACTCGCGGATGGGGACGTGCGATATACTGTGTACGTAACGGGTAGGCTGTCGTTCACCACCTTTCGGATCAATCCATGCTTCCGGGCTAGAGACTGATGGAAAATTACCGGTCATCTGATAGTTGGTCTAAGTTAGCATCTAGGGCGTCTAGAGCCTTTCGCTTATCACCATGCTTGAGCTTCTCAAACCCAGCCCGGCCGGCTTTGAACGTGCTGGTGCTTGCACCACGTCACCGAGGCGCACGAGTATCAAGATTCCCTGCCACGATCCTCCACAATGAGGCTGCCTGTGGGGTTACTCCTATCTATCTGCGTCAAACACCAAATTGCCAGTATGGATCCGAGGCACAGTATCTGCGATTGTCTCTCTCATCGACCCATCAGTCTGGATGGACAACAAGGTTAATGCGACTTCGCTGTGAATTAGGTAGATTGAGTGCTGCAAAATCTGTAGTCCCCAAAGTCGGATGCGGTGATCCATCTCAATGTTACCAAAGCAGGGGTTCCAGCGAAGGGATATCTGACTTGTTGGGAACTCTTCACCCATGTCCCCCCTCTTCGGCACGCATGGGTAGCCCATTGAGGCTGCTTTTTGCATCTTCCCCTCAGCCAGGATTGGATGCGAATGCATGCGATGGGCACGGTGTCTGCTTTCCGCAGCGGGACACGCAAACACTGCGAGCCACCCCGTCGTCGTGTATGGGATCGACTATCGTATGCATTCTCGAATGACGTTTCTTTCCGGATCCTGTCCCATGTCACCCAGGCGTAAAGTTGAGACAGATTTACGTAGGTGGGCGTCAACGCCGAGGGCTACTACGAAAAACCACCAAAGCCTCATGCATGTAGGTACCAGTCTGTGCTAGCATGCTATGTGACGACAGTCTTGCGGGTGTGAACCGGGCTGAGGACGGACATGGTCAAGTCCAATTGCATTGTACCACGAGCATACGGCCGCTATACATAGTACTCAGGCTGTTACTGCGGCCGGCTGACTGAATGCCCAGAAACAATGCACGTCGCGACAGCGTACATTTTGCTCGACATTCACGTGAGGGAGTGCACCGCGCTTAACAATCCAAACCCTCTGTTTGGCTGCCGAACGTGATCTCGAGTCTGGTTTTGAAGCCTGATACCCAGCCGTGCAGATCCCCTCCGGTTATACGCAATTTCGAGGGTGCTGCCCGATTTTATCCGTGCAGCAAAGGAAGGCCACCCAAACGTGTGAGAAGGTGCATATAAGTGGCCAAGAAAGGCTACATCTGTATCCAAGATCTGTGGGAGTGCCGATGCACATTCCAGCAAGTGCTATTAGATCTTCCAGTCTAGGCTCTGGGACCGGTATGCTGACTACTGCCATTCAAAGTTACGGACGCCCTAACCCCTCCGCCATGAACCAGGCTTAGGAGAGCACGCTGGTCTAGATCTGATGAACCAAAACATGGGCTACATCGGTTATCTTCTTCAAGCCCTGTATAAGAGTAACTTCTTTGGTGCAGAACACTCTTCGACTGAATACCACGGCTCAGGTAGTGTGCTTCCGTTGACTCTGTAACGACCACCATTCTGGTCCTGGTCTGAAAGCTTGCTTCCTTCTCGTCTGACGTTCTATATCTGCCAACAGCTGGCCTACACCAGGTGGGGCTACTCCTAAGCAGGCTGCTCTAATGATTGGTAACCTAATGGCAGTTATAGTAATTGATACATCGTTATACCTTGATTAAAAAAAGTAAGTCAAAAGATTGGTGATGGGTATAGTAACAATTGTGGGATGAAGCTTAGTCCCATGGTTTGAAGATGGTACTTGAAAGAGTGTCCTAACCACGTGCTCTTTCTTATCTATCCTCGGATGCACACCTTTCTAGGTTTCTCTCAGGACTGACAACACTCTGCAAATCAGGTCCGTTACGGTGACTGGCATCCTCAACACTTTCTAAGTTATGAAGCCTCAACAGTACTACAAACTGATGTAGTTTGAGTTATCCTCACTTTTCAACGCTGCCAATAGCAATTGTAACATTTCAAAACTGTGGCTCAGAAACCTAATTACGGTGTTGACCAGAAGCCCTCTGAAGGTTTCGAAGCATCTTGGACGAGTCACTGAAGCTACAGGAAAGATGCGATTATAGGTGCGTGTTATGCATGATCGAGTTGGTGGTTGTCCCATCGTTAGCTCCATATCCCCCGACAAAACTCCTCAGAGCGTTTGGTTCTGCTTGTAGAGTGCTAATTGAGTTCTAATATTACTGCGCTCTTGGAAACCCGCTTCTTCAACATTTGAGTGATATCAGTAACATCCGATGCAACTCCAGTTTCTTGGAGGAAAGGCTGGACCGGTGTCGGTCCACGAGACCGATAGTACCCTAAGCCACGAATATGCCATAAGTCTTGAGACGCGATCCTCTTCATTGGAGTCCTATTGACACGTCTCCAGTCTTGTTTACGAGTTGTATGATCCCCAGTGGGAAATACCGGTTGAGCCCAGACTCCATTTCCCGCCGGCTAATAGGGCTTCCCTCAATAGAAACACCGACCACTCACTACTCGTTTGGGATCCATGGAACAGAAATCTCCTCGTCTATCTCTGAAACTTCGTCTGGCAATGGAGCTGCCGACCTTCCATTCGCTCCAAGTTCTCATTCGTCACTCCTCATTCACCAGTCCCTGCGGAGTCAGCTTCATGGTGTGCCTTACCCCGGCTTGACTCATTTCCCGGGTATACCTCTTTTATGGTATATGGAAGATACGGAGAAGTTTGTGGGGCGTTGAGGGGCTCACTGCGTAAGTACACGATCATCTTGGGTGCCCTCGAACAATAAGTTGCTGCAGACATCCCAACGACC
The DNA here is from genome assembly GCA_022432505.1 of Xylariales sp. AK1849. Taxonomy (NCBI): domain Eukaryota; kingdom Fungi; phylum Ascomycota; class Sordariomycetes; order Xylariales; species Xylariales sp. AK1849. The sequence goes on from JAJKKH010000013.1 coordinate 37,820, forward strand.
TTGCTGTGATGAACATTGAGACGTCGAAGACACCATTGCCGACAAATTTCGCCTCTTCATATGTCTATATTAGCTGCAGACATGATCAAATTATAGCATGGCTAAATCATGTACTATGTACGTCACTACTTCAAGCAAAGTACGGCATCTCGACAGGAATACATTGAAATAAAGCCACTAGCTCCATATAATGTCGAAAGCTTGAGCCTCACTCGAGAGGCTACCTTCATGGCATCCTTTCAAGAAGGTAGTGAATGTACCATATGGTAATCATGTTTCTGGACTGAGTGCAGTTGTATTAAGCTATCATTGTTCTACTCCTAAGGCTGGTCATCATCGTCACCCCCAAAGGGCTATGGTCTCGTATTATAAAGGATTTGCCGAGATTAAGTACACATAATGTGCTCTGTAGTAGATGATCGAAAATAGATCTTGCTGCTGCCTTTGATCAATGTCTCGAGTGCGCTCTGCCATGCTCTGCGTTTAGAGTCAATTTGGTTTATCTGGGTCAGTAGGCCTCCTACAGAATAGCCAAACGCTATGCTCGACGGATTCGCAGCATATTCACAATCGTAACCAATTCGTGGTGAATATCTGTTAGATCCAACTGTTTGTTGATTCCCAAGAGAACTTTTCCACGGTAATTCCATGCTATGTTGCTCTTCGGCGACGGTAGGCCGTAAGTTATACAAGTTCCTCACCAAGATTAGAGTTTACTCCATCGATGGCATCCTTCTTAATTGATCACTTCCTACATCAAACTTATGTGAGATTCCAGGAAGCGACTTCTTGAACGTCTTTGGTAAGTTCTCTTGACGTTGATATGAGGATATGCCTCGAATATGCCATTGGTTGGTCCCATATCTCTCGCTCTGACTAGAGTGTCACACCAGTACTTTGAGTCATTCAACAAAGATAGGGATACCTAGGATGCTCAAAAGACAGATGCGGGACACATAGCTGTATTGCGTCTTCGTTGATGATGCTCCTAGTGTAGCACGCCTGATTGCTTCATCCAGGCCCCATGAAGTTCGAATGATTAGCAAGCTGTATTTAGTAGAGGCTGCGTTTCGACTTGCATACAAAGAACTCACTCTTTCCTATGTTGAAAATCGTATGGATCAAATGCTATGGCGGTATTTATCACTGCCAGCTTCAAGCCGCAGGAGTTGTGATAACCATCGCCCCCGTGACGAGTGTCGAGACAGCTGCCACTGGTTCACGATTGGTGTGGCCTAGCTACGTCGATCCGACAGAATCGAGTTCCGATACGTAGATATGGCTACATGCTTGTAGATTTGTAGACAAGTGTAGCGTGACATGAAATTCGCCCGCACCCCTACCCATGAATTTTGTGATCATGACGAGCCGTAGCACAAGACATACCAAGTCCATAGAGACGGCAGCTACGAAGTGAAATTGATAATTCATGGGCGCAGACGTCAATAAAATGGATGGGTGATCATACAATTCCTTTCAGGATATTGGTACATCTATCTAATAATCATAGAAGCCCTTGCCAGTCTTCTTTCCGTTCCAGCCTGCATCGACCATCTTTGCCAGTAGAACACTTGGGCGGTACTTAGAATCTCCCGTCTCGTGGTGTAGAACTTTCATAATAGACAAGCATGTATCTAGTCCAATGAAGTCGGCCAATTGTAGCGGACCCATAGGCACATTTGTCCCGTTCTTCATAATGGCATCGATGGAATCCCTATCGCCAACGCCGGTCTCGAGACAAATGACAGCTTCATTGATGTACGGCATTAATATCCTGTTGGCCAAGAAGCCAGGTGAGTCAGCGGATACCGAGGTGATCTTTCCTATGGACTTGCAGAAAGCCACTGCAGTGTCCAGAGTCTCGGCGCTGGTTTGGAGACCGCTTATGATCTCAACTCCCTTTTGCACAGGGACCGGGTTCATGAAATGAGTCGATACCACACGCGAGCTAGCAGAAGTATCTGTAGGGTCCTTCGTCGTAGCTGCAGCTATCTTGGTGATGGATATTGAGGACGTGTTTGTGGCTAAAATTGCATGTTTAGGGCAGATCTCTGCTAGCTTAGCAAAGATATCGAACTTCAACTTGGGAATTTCCGGGACGGCCTCAATGACGAAGTCGACGTTGGACAGCGCTTCAATGGATGTAGCTGGTGAGAGTAGAGACCGGGCCTTATCCGCTTGATCTTGAGTGATTCGTGATTTTGACACGTCCTTCGCAAGGAGCTTTTCTGGATGACATGTTAGCCAAGCTCTCATGGGTTGTCATAACCAGGAGCTACCAACCCGCAAACCCCAATCCTTTGTTCAAAGCAGACTGAGATGCATCAACGAGCGTGACGGGGACTCCAGCTCTTTGCGCAGCAACAAGAGCGATTCCCAGGCCCTACATTTGTGTAAGTCTAGGAGAATAGAGGAGTTTCACATGCGAAGCGTCACTAACCATCTGTCCTGCGCCGATGACACCTAAGCTCCTGATCTCAGCAGCATTTCTGGAGTTCGTCGAGCTGAAGTGCCTCGCATAGCCCGCAAGCTGAAAGGCTCGCCTAGTAACAGTTGAATTTGCCATCATTTCCGCTCTTTACACATACAACGTCAAGTAATGTGCAGTTGAGGTGCAAGCTCCCTGTGACGGCAGTTGACAGCAACTGAAGACCGGCTAACCTCGGCTCCGAGTCCGCCTAATCATCGGCCTCCGCTACTTTATATTGGCCGGGGGTTTTGGTTGGCCGGAATGGTCATTCGACAGGTGTGACCAGGTGGGTCGATCACTTAATCAACGACGCGTCGCGTCGCGCTTTCCATTCAAAGCTCTTAGCGTGTCACCCACCTAAGGTCGAAGCCATCAATCACAACGTTTCAATGCACGACGATTGATTCCGATACCACTCGACACCAAAAGGAGAGCTCCATCTCTCCCATTATGGAAGACTCAGAAGGCAGGACAGATGTTGTCCATCCTGAGGTTCGGGCACATATCAACAGCCTCGTCTCTGCTGTAAGTGGGCAGTTCTCTGAGAGCTAAACATAGTACTGACAATACGACCAGCTTGGTGGGTTTAGTGCCGAAGATGACGGGCGATACGTACTGGGAGACTCTGCACTGGAGGTTCTCCGCGATATCAAGAAATGGATACGCTTCTACGACGAGAAGACGAATCGAATGGACGTTGCGCGATGCTTGTCCGAGGCGAACGTGCTAGATGGTGACTTATTACATATTCTCGCCGGCTGGCCAGAGGCTGCGACGGAAAACAAGTTCAAAGCCAGATCAGCGCTGGCCTGCTTCGAGATTATGGTTCCCTTGACATGGCCTCTGGACCGCAATGTCGAAGAGATGACAGTGAACCACCATCGACACATGCCGGTGTTGCAGCTTGCCCAGGTTGGCTACAAGCGATCGATCATCAACTTCGATGCTGCACAGATCTTACATACTGCTGTTCGTGTGGCATTGCCGTCAATGGCCTTGCCAAGGAATGATCGAACAGCACGTGACGAAGGGATCATCAAGCTCGTTCTGCTATTTCTTCGCAACATTGCCATGATTGCTCCTCCTCCCAATGTCAAGTACGATGGTGATGAGTCGCAGATCTCACGTTCAGCGCTGATTGATGCGTTTTCGTATCAAGACATCCTACTAACTCTTCTGACACTCGCTTCGAATATGGGGGAGGACTTTAACCACGAAGGTGTTATACTAATGGAAATCATCTTCCATCTGGTTAAGCGTGTGGACATCAACAAGCTTTTCATGGACGATAAACAACTGAGCAAAGCCAAAGCAAATGAGTTGACGTCTCTGATGAATAAGGAGGCAGCGATGCATCGACCACACAACCGCAAAGCACCCACGAGACATAATCGGTGGGGTACTATGATCTGGGTTCAGCGAGATGATGGCAGAGTGTCCACAGTCTCTGGCCAAGACGCTTTGTTAGATGCCGCCACGAGACAGGAAAAGATGGATAGCAGCAAAGTCTTCCGGCCGCCAAGACGGCCGAGGAAGGAAGAGATGGAACCGAAAGACCTTGGACCCCCGGTTTCCCTGAATGCAAGAGCCCGCCGGCAATTGCGGGGCTTTGTCGAGGAGTTCCTGGACTCTGGTTTCAATCCTCTGTTTCTACACGTACGGAAGAAGCTGGATGACCAGAAAGACTACGTATTCGAGTATCACCACCGCCAGTTCTTCTATCTCGTATCATGGTTTCTGGAAGCTGAGCGGGCGCGAAAAAAGGGTGCGAAGGCCAACAGAGCAACCCAGGACGATATTGGGAGCTTCAACCTTGTTGCTGCCGTGCTGAATCAGGAAACGTTCATTACTCTCAACCGAACCATGGGCGAATCTCTGGAAAGCAAAAGTTGGCAAACGACTTGCGCGGCGATGAGGTGTTTCACGCAAATCCTCCTAACGGTCCAGGAAATGTCAGAATCTGGTAATGAGGAGGATGAAGAAATTGCCGAGAATATACTAAGCCGTATTTTCTACGAGGAGGAGACCCATGAGCGAGTCGCGACTATTGCGAGAAACTTCAAGGACCAAGGTTTCGAATACCTCGATGCTTGCACCGAACTCACCCACACCTATCTGCGTGTATTGGAAGCGTATTCCAAACAGAACGTGGATATGCAAGTGCGCTCTCGCCGAAGAGTAAGAAGGAAGGGGAAGGCCGTGAAGACCACTGGCGCGGATAGTGAAAATCCAGCCAATGAGGATGAGTCCGAGAACGATCAAGCGAATGCAGAACGCACGACGAGTGAGCGGAAGTTCGACTTTACTCGATTCACCAACCGCTTCACCTCCCAGGGCGTTGTGGATACGTTCGTGAAGTTCATGAAGTACTACCAGGACTTGAACGACTCCCAAATCAAGCGAGCTCATCGATATTTTTACCGCGTTGCATTCAAGCAGAACATGAGCGTCATGCTCTTCAGAGCCGACATCATTCAACTGTTCTATACGATGATCAAGGGAAAAGAACCTCTTGACCGAAGCTGCAGTGTTTACAAGGAGTGGGAAGAGCTGGTGAAGCAGATCTTAAAAAAGTGCATTCGCAAGATCGAGGAGCGGCCGGCGCTCATTATCGAGATGCTTTTCTCCAAGATCAACGCAACTGCCCAATATCTGGAATATGGATACGAGAAACAGACAATATCGACGTCCACGCCCAGGCCAGCTGCAGAACTAGAGTTCCGGCATATGGTCGAGCGAGACCAGCAAGTTGCAATCGCTGTTGGAGTCCTCCTTGACAAGGAATTATCCCATCACATTAAGTGGGTGAGAGAACAACTGTCTTCGGCAGAGTGCGAAAGAAGGGCATGGGAAAACGCAGAGAAGGCAATGCTGTCTGTCGAATCCACTGGAAATGCCGACGCAGAGCAGCCTCCAGAGAGCACGCCCGCAAAAGAGGCCCCTACCATCTGTAAGCCACCTCAGCACTCGACTTACGGGAGTCTACTAACTATCAAAGCTGTTCGCCCTGATGATGACATCTGTCGAACGGCCATGTTCAAGAACCCTCATCTTCGCCTTTTGATGAAGCTGGTTGGCTTCGAACGCCTAGCTCCCACATTAGATGAAACGCCGGAATCAGCTTGGGTCATCCCATCCGCGCTTTCTGCAGACCAACTCAAAGAATCTCTAGACTTGATCAACAAGGCCGAGTTCGATCCACCAACCTTCGAAGACGGTGAGCTGGCTCAAGACCAGCTACGGAGGAGGACCGCACCGCGGAAAAAGGCTGTGTTCGACGACGAAGACGATGCAGGCGGGGACGACAACGACGAGATTCTCTTCCCGGCCGGCGGCCCTACAGCCCGTAAAGTCGCAGTGAATGACACAGACAAACCAAAGAAAACGCGCCGCCGCCGCCGAGGGAAAGACGCAGATCCCCTCACGGATAAGCAATTAGAGGAGAAAGCCAAAGCCCGCCGCGAGAAGGAGAAGGAGAAGGCGCGCAGATTCAAGAGTGATGTCTATGTGCACGCCAGCGATGACGAGACGGATGAAGAATATGATCGCGAGTTCTTCGCCAATGAGCAGCGAATTCGCGATAAGCAGAAGACTACTGCCACTAATGCGAAGATGGTTGTGAAACCACCCTCGCCAAAGCTGGTGTCTAAACGAAAAGCTGAGGTGCTTTTGTTGAGTGACAATAGTGACAGCGATGACGAGCCAGTCTTGACGCAGGAGTCTAACGCCAGTAGTCGTGCGGAGGGGGTGGGTAATGACGGGGATGAGGATGAGTCAGGGACTGACACCACGCCGCTCTCTTCGAGTCCTCGCGCTGGCTCGGTAGCCAGCGGTAAAGCGAAGAGGAGAAGGGTGTCTAAGGAGCCGAGCCCAGCTCCAGCCACGGCAGCGGATGATGAGGACATGGCGGATGCAGACGACGATGAAGATATCCCGGCTTCGAAACCGGTCGCTAGGCGGCGACCGAGGGCCAAGGCTGGGTTCATCATAGAAAGTAGTGACGAGGAGTAATAACTGGCATTGGATGGCATGAGCAATGGCGTTCAGGATATGAGGCACGCTCTGGGCTCAGAGCTCTCTTGTACGCATGACATGATATTATACCTGACAAATACCAAGATTCACGTTTGCTAGGCAGCTTCAAAATTGCTTGTGCACATGACTAGTCAACATGCCACGTCAACATACGGTTTACTCATGTGAGTCGATTGCGATTTTGAGCACATGAATTAAGAACGTGGGAGCGTATTTCATACAATTTGCATTAACGCAATGCTACCTCGATATGCTTAGGTATATAACACATAAAATGGCCACTATATTCGGGCCGGGGTCAGATATTCGGTGAATATTTCCGTTCCGTCATACATCAACAAGGAATATCCCGACCACCTCGGGTCGTAGCATACACGCTCGACTAATTTCCCTTCTTGGTAGGCTGGCGCTGGCCGTAGGCCTTGGTCGCGTAGTCACCATCCTTGACAATAAGATCTTGAAGCCTGTAGTCGTGCTTGCCTGTCAGGTAGCTCTCCAGGATCGCCTTGGTGCCGTCGGCATATCGCTTCTGGGCGTCTAGCGAGGTACCAGACATGTGGGGAACCATGGCATTACCACCTCCGAATGGGTTCTTCGCGGTGCGGAGGACATGATCCTGGGGTGCGGGTTGCGGGAACCACACATCACCACCGTAGCCACGGAGGTGGCCAGACTTCAAGGCCTCGGCAACATCCTCCTTGACGACGATGGCACCACGGGCGGTGTTGACGAGCCACGAGCCCTTCTTCATCTTGGAGATCAGCTCCTTGTTAAAGAGACCGCGAGTCTTCTCGTGAAGCGGGCAGTTGATGGTAACGACATCACACTGGCCCAACATCTCTTCGAGGCTGTCGACACGTCGGCAGCCAATTTCCTGCTCTACCTCGGACTTGAGTGGTTGGTAGTCGTAGTAGAGCAGCTCCTTGCAGTCGAAGGCCTTGAGACGGCGCAGCACGCGCTCACCAATGCGACCAACAGCGACGGTACCGACGACCTTGCCCTCAAGGTCGAACTCGTTCTTGGCAGCTCCCGCAACGTCCCACTCGCCGGCCTGGATCTGCTCATGTGCGGGCACGAAGTTGCGAACCAGGACCAGGATTGTCATGATGACATGCTCAGCTACCGATACGACGTTGGACCCCGTAACCTCGGCGACGGTGATACCACCGTTGGTCTTGTTGGCAGCGTCGAGGTCAACATGGTCGGAACCGATACCGGCTGTGATTGCGATTTTCAGCTTCTTCGCCTTGGCTAGACGCTCAGCTGTGAGGTATCCAGGATGGAAGCTGCACAGACATTAGACCAGCACGCTCATCTCTCACGAAAGGTCACATACGGAGTTGTAATGATGATTTCAGCGTCCACCAGCTCCTTATCGAAGGTAGAGTTCTCTCCCTCCTTGTCTGAAGTCGTCACGAGGGTATGGCCTTGATCCTCGAGCCACTTGCGGATGCCAAGTTCGTTCTCGGTTGTGCCTAGCAACTCAGGAACCTGCAATGGGCGGAACCAACCCCGCATTAGCCATATGATCTGTTTCAACACCCGCACGCATGGAACCCCGAATGCCCCGCCCGTCTCCAATAAAGCTCCACGCTCCGCCATTGGATGACGTCTTCCCTACGCAGACGCGAGCTGGAGTATGATTGATGGGTATGCTGCAGCGTCTTTCGCTACGGGAACTGGGCGCGGCTCTGGAAGAGGGGGGAGGGTGGAGGGGGGTGGCTCTCCTGTCTTACGTACCTCTTGGGCGTGCTTGCCACCATCGTACAGAACGAGTAGAACCTTGACCTTTTCACGTTGACCTGTCAGCATGCGAATCGAGGCTGGTGCACCGAATGGAGTGCGAGTAGGGAGGGAGAGGGGTGAGCAGCTCTGCGACGCCAGAGCTGGTCGTGACGTCGGGCCAGCTCTCAACGACGAGGCTCCAGCACTCCTAGTACGAGAGAAAGCTGTAGAGAATGCCCTTGTTGATATGGGACGAGTGCAGCGTTGAACAGAGCGAGCGAGTAATACCATTTTAGCGTTTAGAAGTTGTCTTGCGCACGAAAATATATCGAGGAAGAGCTGAGGAACGAGGGTCTCAAAATGTATATAAGTATGGGTGGTGATGCTGGTTGAGAGATAAGAGGAGCAAAAGCCAAGTGATGACACTCCAATGATGCAGGGAGACCAGGGGACTTAAGTAGGGAGTGCCAGAAGGAGAGAAGCTAGCAGGCCCACGATGGTAGGTATTCATGATTTCATCTCCTGCATGTCATAGAGGGAAGATCATGGACGACCGGCAGGGAGGTATCGGCCTGCAGGGTTGGTACCACCGGGTCCTCTGGAGTAAGATAGGTGAAGGCCCGTCATGGAGTATATCGTATGACAGCGACGAGTTGCCGAGAGGGGTTCTCGATGTACTTCCATGGATGGTGGTCTGCTACGGACCAGCTGCGTCTCATTACACCATTGGAAAGAGAGCTCTTCCCCGCATTTCACAGGCAAACTAGTGGCGTTGACAATGGCCAATTTGCGGACATACTGGAGCCTTACTCAAGGCTTGCAGGAGGTTGAGGTCAGTAACACCCCGCTTGGCAGTGCTTAGCCCTTGAACGTATCCATTGAACCTGAGCAGATGCGGATCTCGACGGTCAGGCTCGGGGATGGCTCGGTGTTGTTGGTCCCTCCAACTGCCCCTCGCTCGGCCCCGCAATCCCGATGACACTACCCGAGTCGAGAGCTCTACAGCTCTACAGCTTCACTCCTCACGATGACGGGACTCATCTCCACATTTGCTTCATGGGTGACATTTCAAGCTTGCACTAGCTAACAAGTAAGTTTCAAACCAAACGAAACGATGAGCGAGTGACGAGCCAGCCAGCAAGCAAGCAAGCAAGCAAGCGATTGTCGAGGGCATGGTTTGCCCAGCTTCGAGTCATGCGAACCGATGTAAAGGTTCGTGTCGATGAAGCTCAACTTATGCAAATGGAAATACTAGATAGTGCTGAGCCCGTTTAGATTTCCCACCTCAAAGCCTGTCCAGCCGCCTAGTCTCAGCTACTGTGTAGACGGCCCGCACCTCACGAGGCCTCTCAGTGGAGCTCGGTCATCGACGCATATTGGGGATATTTCGGCGTTCCGCCGACTTTCTCTGTGCTGCCGAGTTGTCTCATCTATGGCGGGACGAAGATAAAGGATCAGTAGTCCTATCCGAGATCTTCGATCGTACCAGAACGCGTACTCGGAGCAAGAGGAAGGTTAACAGCAAAGGCAAAGAGTGGATTATATTATCCCGAGTAAGCTCCGGTAGCGAAGACGATAACTTCACACTCTCAAGCTGGAATCCAGTAAAGCGAACCTGAAGCGAGGCGTATGGGGCATATCCTCCTAAAGGTCGCTAGTCCCAGTCGGTGGAACACGATATTTATCGATTGAGTTTCGCGAGGCGTAGAGGCGTCGCCAGTCAGCGGAAGAACCGGGGTTGTGAATCGATTGTGCGACAGTTTAGCGTCTGTCAGCTCCACATGTCGACCCGTCGCTGGTGCGCGCATCAGCTAATTAATACACCAAACACTATCGTGGTTGACATGATTTGGGCTGGGATATGTTCTGATTGATTGTTCCATTGAACCCTCAAGGACTCGAAGACTATCGTCCGGGGAACTTTACTTACCTACTTACCTACTTACTGTACATAGTGTAGCTCGCCGGCCAGCCAACCGAGTTCTTTCACTGATCGGGTTAGTCCATAATCCCCCACATGAAGGTTCCGTGTTAGGCATTGAGTTCTGTGAATTGCAATGACTTCTGTCAAGTCTCAAGTCTTGTACTCTACTCAACTAATCGATAAAGTTGCCTTGTGGGTTTCTCCTCCTTAAATCCACAGGGTCACTATTATGCTTTAGTAACCGATTGCATTATATCATGCTGGGAGACCTTGATAGACGCCTCCAGAATGAAGACAACACATTGACTATGGAATCTGAGATCCCCAGGCCGTCAGCTGGTCGTCCCATAATGGCATGAAATATATAGGTATATATAGTTTGTCACGTCTCGTTGCTCGCTGCCCGTTGATCCGTGCTTTGTGATTCGAGGAGCGACGCTGAGTACAATTGCAGACAACGCATGCGAAAGGGATTTTGGTCCATGATACCCAGGCGTCACAGCTCCATTTCGAAGTAACAAAGCTTTTCGTCGGGAGACATCAATGCGACAACAGCTCGACAACGGCCACCAACCGCATTGGCTGATCGACGACCAAAGCCAATTGGAAAATGGTGGAAGAATTGATTTGCGTGGGAAAATACCCTTGCTTGATGCGCGGCATGTAGCAACCTGTTTCACCTGATGGCCTTGGTTTCGGTCTGGTGGATCGACACTAGAGCTCTGCGAGACTCGCCAAAAAAGTGAAGATAATGGCCTCTGGCCCAGTGAACTCGTCCTCTGGGTGCCCTGGAAACTTAATCATTATTATACTATAATCATTCGCGCTCTGCTGGTCTCTGCGCTGCTACCATCCATCCACTACATAATAGGTCGATTATCACCATGTTGTTCGAATCTCTCGCTGTCCTGGCGGTGGCGACGGTGTCGCTGGCAGCAACGCCACAAGGCTTTCAGCCAGCCTCTCAGATACCGTTGACGGTATCCTTTAATGGATTGGATGGGACTGGTGGCAAGGGGCTCGCGCAAGATGGTAAGCAAGTCGTTCTATGAAGTGCTTCAGGCGAGGCTCACGGACGGCACTAGTAACCCAGAAGGCACCTCAACTTGCGACAGCCTCGCGACTGACGGGAACTACGTTCGCGGTGATAATGATGGATCTTGACATCCCCACCAACAGCCCGCCACAAACAAGTACATTGCTACACTGGATGCAGACTGGCCTAACGCAATCTTCCACGGCGACCCTCCTGAACTCGACTGCCGGTAGGTCGAATGTCTTCGCTTTCGCGATGCCCGGCGCGGTCGCTGCTGCTGCCCCATACCTCGGGCCTGCACCCCCGGCTCGTACTCCTCTTTCTCACAGATACACCCAAATCTTGGTCGACACATCAAAGGCCACACAAGCGAACATGAATGTTCTCTTACAGGCGGCACAGAACCGTCAGGGATTCAACGCCGAGACCGTCTTGACACAAGCCGGTCTTCAGAATATGGTCGTGGCTGGCAACTTCTTCAACGTGACAAACCCGGGCCCGGCGCAAGCCGCGACTGGTAACTCTACAACAGGGAGCGGGTCGGCTCGAGGGACTGGCACTACTGCACAGCCAACTAAGTCGTCTACGCCATTCAAAGGAGAAGGGGCATCATACAAGGCGAGTGGCCTGCTTCTAGGAGCTGCTCTTGTGGGCCTTGCATTCGCTGCTATGTAGCAAACTAGGTTATAAAATCTGTACAACCATCTTCCTAGCAAGTGTCGCCATGGGTTTTTGTTGGTGGGACTTCTGACCTATGCTAGGACAAGTGAACCATGACTCGATGAAGAACCATTGGCCCTCTGTATCCATTTTTATGGTATTGCGTTCACACTTGGCGGTGTCTATGAACAACCAAGCTAGGTTTATCCTAAGCCGTGCCAGAGACTGATCTGTCTAACCACAATGCCGGCTGTGATGAAGTTATCGGGACAGAGTTGGTTGCAGAATCCGTAGCGCTTACGGACTGTTTTCAGCATGGCCAGTACCTCAATAAATTGATGCCACGAACCATGACAATAGCCCGCACCAAGAAACTTCTATCCAGGGATATACTTCGTTCGCCACACTTATCGACCACGGCGCCATGTGTGTGCTTCTGTTGCACCAAGAGGTCCCCAAGCAAAATCGGCGCCGCAGCTGTGGCAACGAGAGGGTCGACGAGGTTGAGCAAGCGAGTCCTGTTCGAGGCCATTCCGTCCGGCTTCATACATTAATCGTAGGTTTTGTTGTCACTTCTCTCTAGATGAGCAACGCCGCCCGCGCTGTGCAGATGTCTCGTCGCAAAACAGCTGATGCACCGCAAGCCCATATCACTGTCTCTTGTTAGCATTATCGTCGGCCAGGTTAAATAACTTCTGATAGTTGCAGCTTGCGTCAGTTGGCTCGCTCACGTCGCCATCTTGTGTGGAGTGGTAATTTGTTCTTAGCAGTGTGTACAGCCACTTGGTCCCCAGACTAGGCTTTTCGGTCCCTGCTCTGGAAGGCGTCGTCTTGGCGAAATCAGGCAATCATGATCCTGATCTTTTCGAGTACGACTCCACTTAGCCGGTGCTGCGTTGGTGCCATCATTCCTTCTGCCGACGGATTGAACAAAGCTCAGCTACTCGAATGTGATGAATGCCATAATTAGCTGAGGCTCAAAGCATCTGGTGCAGTCCTTGGGACAGTTATCCGGAGCTCCCTTGTTGCTGGGGATTAGAATGGGCATAAAGGAGTTAGGCTTCATAGCTTGATCCATCGTATATATCAGTTAACAAATACTGGTGTCACTTTCAACTGACTGCGATCTTGCGGGAAATTCCAATATCCAAATCGGATATGTCGTTGCGATACAAGCTCAGATAGCAGGTCATGCTCACGCCACCATAATAAGATCATAACCGTCGTGATTTCGTCTGATATCGCGCCATTGTGTGAGGTGAAAGGTCTGAACGTCAGGACAAGGACATCTAAAGCATAGGAGGGATTTGCTCACTGCATCAGAAGCAAGTGAACATGTGTTTAGAACTTTCTATTCCATCTCGCCTCGCCCTGCCGTTGCTCGGCACGCCCTTCCCTCCCAGATCCGCTTACTGAAAGATCCCAGTCGTCACTCTCTCTAAACCAATCAAGGGACGCCGCCGACTTTTGAGCCGCTCGAGATTCCGGCGCAGGTTATGATAAGGTCAACGACAAGGCCCATCCCGCGCGGGTGCTTACTTGATTTTGCTCCTGGGAACCACTAAACAGTGCGACTCGTCCAGTGAAAGGCTCTAGAAGACAATGAAGTCTCACTAGCCTCGGGATACGCTAATTACCTAGGCAATTATACTTTTCTCATATATTTCATGAGGTTTTGTAAGTCTAGCCCAGACTTAAGACAAATCAAATGGGGCTTGTGCATTTGATTGACAACCATTTTTGATATAAATGTCTGGCATTTAAGTTGACGACAAGATGGCATTCATTCTCAGCAAGCACAGCACAGAACAGAATATCTCAGAGTGCTCTATAACGGCATTACCACACGACTCTAATAACCGGAGAGGCTGCGCAGACGGACCTTGACCCTCGTCTCCATTATACCCTGCACTCTATTCAGTACTTTTTACCCGTTTGCAAAGCTTGAGAATGACGAAGACTATAGTAGTCCTCGGCGCTGGCCTAACAGGCCTCCCAGTAGCTCACTATCTTCTCTCCCACACCGCAGCCAACGTGCCAGACCTGCGCGTCATCCTCGTCTCTCCAAACGACGAGTTCTTCTGGAACTTGGCTGCTGTTCGGGCAGTCATTCCCGGCCAACTGGCCGAGGATAAGTACCTGTGGTCGATCCCGAAAGTCTTCGCCAAATACCCAACGGACAAGTTTGAATTTGTTGCCGGCAAGGCTGAGACCTTGCTACCGGACACGAATTCAGTCACGGTCACCCTGAACGATGGCTCCAAGCGGAACATCGGATACCACACAGTCATCGTGGCCACCGGCTCGGATGCTAAGCAGGCCATGCCCTGGAAGCATGTTGGTACGAGCCAACAGACACGCGCCGCCATCAGTCAACTGCAGGAGGGAATCAAGAACGCAAAGTCCATCGTCGTAGGCGGTGCCGGCGCGACAGGCGTTGAATTCGCCGGAGAACTGGGGTCCGAGTACGCTAAGTTCGGCCACAAGGCCGTGACCATCATCTCGGCGGACGCCCTGCCCCTCGAGGAGCGCATCATGACGGCGACTCGTGAGACCGCAGAGAAAGAGCTCGAGAAGCTCAAGATCAAAGTCGTCACCGACACCAAGGTCACGGGTGTTACCGAGTCCGGAGGACGGCAGGTCCTCGAGCTGACAAAGAAGGACGGAAGCAAGACGACGCTCAAGGCGGACTTGTTCGTGCCAACCTACGGAATGGTATACAACACGGAGTTCGCCCCAGCCAGCATGATCGATGCCGCCAGTGGGCGCTTAAGTCAGGACACATACCTGCGCTCGCCACAGTACAAGAATGTCTTTGTCCTCGGTGATGTAGGCAATCTGCAGCCTCCGCAAGGGGTGCAATCTGACACTCAGCTACGACACCTAGCGAAGCAGATGGAGTCGTACTTGAAGACGGGCAAGCTCGAGGAGTACAAGTTCGATGATAAGATTACGTTGGGTCTCGCGGTCGGACGAGACCGCGGCACGGGACAGTTAGGCACGTGGAAGCCATTCAGTCTGATCATGTGGTATTTCAAGAGCCGGTATCTGGGACTGAATTGGTCCGAGGACGTTGTTGCCGGCCGGAGAAGCTTCGGGGGAAAGTGGTAGTTGGTCCCATGGGATGGATGGCCCATCGGAGATTTGCTTCCTATTTTCCCTGATACCACTTTGACTGTGTGAGCCGGAATAAACTCGACAAGGATTATTTTGTCGTATCAAATATGCTAATTGTAAAATCATTGTCAATGCTTATAATTCAGGCTTATAAGCGAGTGTCCCTTTTCTGAGAGGAAGGCTCGAAAGTAAGACAACTTGAGAAAACCAATCGCCATCCTCCGCTAGCACAATCGCCTCTCCCCTTGGGTTGCGCATCAATTTGTCCGAGCGGATCCGGCGGCTTTCCTCGCAGTGATGTCAGGCCATAAAATGTCCCGGCCTATTTACAGGCGAACGGAATATCTCATTTCTGGCTCCTCCCGGACGGTCCTCTGCTGAATCCACGTCCCTGCCTGCCGGACACGATGCTCTGGCGCATCTTCCGCTACGAATTTACTAGGATAAGATGCGCTCGGCGTCAAGCTTCGCGAGCCGACGCTCGTGAAGGTTCCTTTCCTTCTGGAAGGCCTCAGGAGGAGTTCCTCTTCTAACCCCACGTTCCCTGGGCGGCATGATCCCACTGTAAATCCCCAGCCTCCGGATTGCCCGGATCGTACCAATTGACCTCAAGCTTCTCCAGCTCGCGCTTGAAGAAGTCCTGTTCCTCCTGGAGGGCGATCCGAACCTCGGGTGCCATCTGATCCGGGTGTCGTCGAACATTGAACCAATGCGTAAGACTGCGCAGGGCCTGCTCCAAAGGTAGCGCCTCCTCCACCTCGGCATCGACATCGCTGCCGGCGAGCCACTCGTCGCGCAGCTCGGGGCGGCAATGCAGATAGACGGCCGTGATGACGCGCATGTTGCTCTGCCGCCACTTGCGGCCGCAGTAAGGGACCTGGTTCTTGAAGAGCTTGAGGGTGTAGAGGCGCAGCTCCTGCTGGGGCACCTTGAGTGACTTCCGTATTATGTTGGACGACTTGTATTGCACAAGCAGGAGGTTGCGGTGCGCCTTGTTCTTGCAGATCTTCTGCAGGATCCGGAGGTAGTTGATCAGGGCGAAGAAGTTGCGACCGGAAAAGTCCGTGATGGGCTCCTTAGGCAGGGGGTTGATGGGATACCCGAGCTCGTCGACCTCCGGCCGAGTTGGCGGTTGATCTTCAGGCTTGGTCGCTGTATCTCCATTAGACATGGCCGCGGGTGTAGGCCTGGGAGGTGACTTCCGGCGCTTGATGGGCGGCGGTGCAGCTTCATCCTCGCTTTCATCATCTGGTCCGTCTATTTCTGTCGGTTCCAACATGGGCTGGTCGCCAGGGCGGCAACGATGATTGCAGAATTGGAAGAAGCTATCTCACGTGAGTCAAACATCTTCGAATTTGAGAGGGACAGCTCTACCTGTGTTCTAGGCGGTCAGTCTTGCTATCTACCACCTGTTGAACGTCTTGATGCGCAAACAACTTGAGGACTAGTGGAATGTAGTTCGAGTCCAGTAGTAGTTGAGTCAAGTATTCAAACTTGAGGACATCTATAATTCAAGTCAATACTGGCCACCATACCATGATCGCTCGGCTCACGTGAGATTTTGAACCACTTCAGAAGCAGTAAAATGATTCCGGAGAGAGCTTTCCCTTCAATCTCGCGCGCCCTCGCTTGGTCGATCTCTTCTAGAGACATGTCAGAAGTATCTTGATTACCAGAGCCGTTTGCCATTGTCGAACCATCCTGCGACCGGAACAGAGGTATCCCAGCCTGGTTTGCGCGAGTGTTGTTCGCGGGCCCGTCGGGTCCACGTTGCGGCATGGTGATAACAGCAGTTACGTTTGCCAGCACTACCCTCATAAGGACCATGACCACGGACTGCAATTGAGGCAATGCCGTGTCCTATTGGTGGTCAGCCTGCTTCACTGTAATTTTGCTCGTCAATTGACTCACGTAAAAGGTTTCGATGGCCTGCAGGCGCCGCTTGAACTTCTGATCAAGATTTGGGTCTGGGCCATAGTCTAACTCAGGTCCTTGAGACTTCTCAGCCCTCTTTTCAATGGTCGCAAGCAGCTTCTCATCGTCAACGGTGTCGTCCTCGCCTAGTGACAATGCATCAAAATCAAGGCTGTCTAGGTCGTCATCAGATGCATCGTAGCCCCTTTCGAATTTGAGGAACCTCTCGCGCTCTTCCCATAGCTGTCGAGTCGCTCTCGTCATCCGTACCCGCTTGGAGAACAGCTCCCCCGCTTCAAGGATGGAAGCGGGTATATCGCTGCCCTCCCATCTTCGCCCAACAAGGACATCTTGAAGACCAGCACCTCCCTTTCCGCCTGCGCTGTTGCTGGTGGCATCCAACGGCGGATACATGAACGGGAAATTCTGGTTAGTCTGGTAGTTCTGCTTCTTCCCGCCTTTACCGCCTACTCCTGGGGATGGCGGTGGAGATGGCGCGGGTGTCGCAATGTGGACGGGCTGGTGAAGAATAGATGCCCCTCCATTCTGTGCGTTTGGTGGAGCGGGTAAGATGCCGTTTTGACCATTGTTTCGCGTGGGATGGTTCGGCAATGGGGGTAGAAGAGAGGTGTCGTCCGCTTCCAGGGGAAAGGGAAGTTGCGGCGGTACATATGAGGGATACTTGGACGATATCTCTTGTCGAAAGGCATGATAATCTAGGGGAGACGCGGTAATGACGTCTTTGTTCTTGTCATCAGCGGACGTCTCCCTAAGAGCCGTCTTGGTTTCCTCGATCTCTTGTATCCCGCCGAATATCACAAGTATGGACTTCCATAATAAGAGCACCATCTGCGTCAATGTCAGCCGTGATTCCTTGTCATGAGCAGCACATGTATATATATACTTGAGTTATCGAGGTAATATTTCCTTCCAACCACCTTACTTTGGCGACTGTGGTCAACAAAAAAGAGGCGATATTGGGATTCAGCTCGACTAGAACCATTAGTATAAAACCCCGTATTTTGTAGAGTGGGTTGCCCACTGAGTTTCTCATGGACCAGCTCCATCTCTTTGCGATCATTCACAACCTCTTGCATCGTCAGGTACATGATAGTCATTAAGTTCATCAATTCGTCTTGTGCCTCCTGCATGCCTTCTTGGGGCCGTCCAGGGGACTCCTGTGCCCTTTACTACTGTTCAGTACTTGAATAGGGACACTGACGTTGAGGTCGGAGGGACATACCATAACGCATCAAGCGAGTTTTGTAAGGCAGCCCATATGACAGGAAGCCCACCCAGCTTGACCAGTAACTTGATGCCATCCCTCATAGCAGCCAGTTGTCCTGGTGTCGCCACAGTCCGAAGCTTTGACTTGTCCCCAAAAGGTGGCGCATCAGCAGTGTCAGTCCAACGCCCACAGACGAGGTACACGATCTTGCAGATGGCTCCCGCACGAACGGAATCCTCGCCAGATTTGACCTGCTCAATGGCCCTGAGCACGAAGCTCGATCTGATGTCGTCATCGGCATCATCCCACGTGAGATGTGAGTTCTTCTCCCCGACATGTGCATCCCAATGTGCCTCGAAGACTCGCTGTACCGCATTAAGGCGCACCCATTGCCAGAATTGGTACACAAACCACTCGTCTATCTCCTCGGCATGTGCACCAGTATCCGAATACTCGAAATCGTAGGCAACGGCCTCGGTGCGCGGGAACTCGGACACTATGCGCCTGAGTTGCGCCAGTGAGAGAGAGTCGGGGGGCTGATTTTCTGGCGGTGGAGGAGGCTGACTTGGCGGTTGGTTGGGCGTCGTATTGCGCTGTAATCCAGGACGTGCTGGCACAGGATTTGCTGCCGGGTCCGGTACCGCAGACGCAGACGCAGATTCAGCGGCAAGACCTGTGTCGGCGACGTCCACGGGACCCTTGGGCTCTTCTGCGGCGTCATTGGCGGCTCTTGACGGCCACAAAGAATTCATTGTTGCTAGGACATAAAGTAGGTGCCTACTTACCTATCTAGCAGGTCAAGTCCGTAGCGCATCTTTATGTGGAGAGCTTGCCGGCTCCCACGGCTATGTCTGCTAGGAATAAGACGTGTCTTCGTGCGACACGAATTGGCGGCTCTTGGCTTATGTGCAAATCGTGATGGTGAAGTTGATTCAGATGTTCGCATGGAAGTGAGAGCGCTAACACGGCCACTCAGCCTCGTGGTGTGGTGTTACTTTAGCTCCCGCCCGAAGCACAGACCAAGGGTCCAATATTCTATGATAAGCGGTAGCGCCCGGAATTACGGATATTATTGTGAATGGGATAGCCGCATAACAGCTGTCATAAGTAGGATCAAAGATAGACATTGACCGTGACGTATTAATTCATTTCATCGCTGTATCCTAATATACAGCTGCACACGCTCCGTCCGCCAAATAGACTAAGCCCACCCTTCTTCCTGTTAAGCAACTGCGGCACCCGATGGCTTCCCAGTGGATAACGGCTGACCTTCGATATGTAGCCTCTTAGAATCCCGAACATCATGCGATGATCCTGGTCGCTTCCTGTCCTTCTCTGTCTTCTCAGTCTCCTTCTTGGAAGAGGCAGTGCGTCGTGCCTCACGTTCCTGTTTCTCCTTTTCCCGACGGAGAGCCTTTGACTCGAACTCGTGCCAGTCGCCCTTGATGTCAGCGAGTCTGTGATGCGTTAGTCAGCGTGATCGGATGATAGATAAAAAAAGGATAGGCTCACTCGGTAGCTTGTCGAGGCGGTGGCTGCTCCGTGGTGAAGTAAGGATCAGCCAGGACTTCGGAAGCAGAAGGCCGTTTGGCTGGATCATATTGAAACATCGAAGTGAGGAGCTCAAAGGCAGCAAGGGGAACTCGATCTCTGTACTTCTCGGCAAAGACGTTCGGTTTGCGATAGCTAGGTCTCAGAAGCTCGAACCACTCCATTTTGATTAGATCTGGCCAATCCACCTTATTTGGAGTACCCAGTACGGCATAGATCTTGTCCAGCTGGTTGATTTCGGTCCCGTCTCCTGGGAAGATGGCGTGGCGTGTGAAGATTTCAACCATGACGCAAGCAGCACTCCAAACGTCCACTGCTGCGTTGTACTGCGTCTCGCCGAGTAGTAACTCGGGAGATCTATACCAGATTGTGATGACACGGTTTGTGTAATCATTCTGGTGGTGCTTGGCGTAGAAGCGAGCTAGACCAAAGTCTGCAAGCTTCAGTATACCGTCGCTGCTCACGAGAATGTTCGCAGCCTTAATATCTCGATGAAGGACACCTCTAGTATGAAGGTAGTCTAAGCCTTCAAAGAGCTGTTTTGCGAGGTGTTTCCTTTGAGCAGGATCTAGTTTGAATGATGGATGATTCAGCAACCCAGTAAGATCATGTGAGAGATATTCAAACACCATGAAGCAATCGTTCTTCTCAACCATGACCTCCTGCAGCGCAACGATATTCTCGTGTCTCAGTGACTGGAGTAACTTTATCTCGCGTACAGCAGTGACAGGGAATCCATCTCTTTCGCCCTCCATGCGGATTTTCTTCAATGCAACAAGTCTACCGCTATATATTTGCATGCCCTTGAAGACTTTGCCGTAAGTGCCAGATCCGACCACGGATTCGTTGCCAGGTTTTCTGTAGAACGGAGAGTCAGAAGTAGCAAGATGTTCCGGCAGTATGGGTTTGGGCTTCAGCTGCTGCTCTATCCTTTTGACCACCCTCGTTCTTGGAGGCTCAGACTGTCGTTGCCTGTTGTAGTCAGATCGTGCTCTAGACGATGCTGGCTCAGTTGGGGTGCCTCGAGGTAAGTCTCGGTCCCTGTTGCTACGATCGTCGACAGGCTGCGGTTCTCTTCTTGGCGGAGCAGCGCTAAACTTCTGCGAGATCTCCGGCTTAGGGGCTGCAACCGGGGCCTTCGATGTAGCCTTGAAGGCAAAACTAAATTTCGGACCCGAGGGGGTTCCCGCCGCCGGACCTGTAGGAGGAGCACGAGTCGGAGGTGGCATCTGTTCATCGTTATCCTTGTCAGGCACTGGATCTTCAGCCTGTACATCTTTCGACAGCCTGGAAGATTGCTCATCACCAGGATCATCTATAGTGAGTGCCATAGCGTCGGAATGATTTGAGGCTGGATATCGAGGGCTGCTGTGATTGGGAGTATTCTCGCCAGAGCGACTGAGATGACCTCGCTCAGCGGCTGGACCAGTTGGCGGCTTAAAACTGCCACCTCCTCGGGAACCACCACGCGCTGAGCTGAAACTACCACCACGGAAGCCACCCCGAGAGAAGCCGCGGCCGGAATTCATCGGACCGGTGGGTGTATGGGATGGGGATTGATTGAAATGAGCTTGAGGTCCAGTGGGAGTACCGCCTTGCGGGGAGTATTGCTGCTGGCCATTCCTCCCCGCTCTACCCCCTCCACCATGGGGTGATTGCGCGATTGGGGAGCCATAATATGATGAACCCGATGCCACATGGGTAGGAGATTGGTTGTAATGAGCATCATTCAAGTTTCTGGACGGACGAGATGAGGAGATATGGGTACCATGGGTACCCCGTAGATCACTCCTTCTGTTCATGTTGACTTCAATGCTGTTGGCGCCTGATGAAAATTGTCCACGCTTAGCAGGACGTGCTTCGTCACGACGCTTGCCCTTCTTACGGGAGCTAGATGGTCCAGTAGGTGGTCCACGATCGCCCCAAGGAGAATGAGGACGGTTAGATCTCGGAGGTTCAGCAGCTGGGGAAGAGCGACGCGAGTATGAGCCAGCCTCGGATGTGCCCGGGGGCGGGTGACTGGGTGGATGGGGTGAATGAGCGCGGGACAACGCTGAATGACGAGAGCCAGGCCGTGAAGGAGTGCGTGACCGGTTCGTCAAATACGAATCTCTACGTGGATGAGCGTGTGATCGGTTAGGTGGCGGCGACGGTCCCCGGTCTAAGCTAGGCTCGCGGGGCGGAAGAGGAGAACGACTTCTGAGCCTTGATGGATGTTGCTCAAAAAGATCAGGTCTATCCGAGCGTAGTCCAGAAGGGTACGGGTGACGGTTGCGATAGGGGGAAGGAGACCGTCGAGGGAAAGGTGACGGCTGGCGAGCGTTACGAGCCTTTTCCTTTTTCGCCCGTCTCCTCTCCCCTCGATCACGTTTCGACCTCTTATTACGGTTCGGCACTGGACTCAGACTCCTTCGTCGCTTCCCAGGTGAGACGGGAGAACGGGATCGACGTCGAGGCCCTCGAGGTGCGTTCGGGATGTCCTCTCTGCTACCTGGAGGGACCCTATCGTAAGATCTGTCGTAATCTGTCCCACGCCTTACGTCGTGGGGTGCTGTATCGTGGCGTTCTTCCGGACGTCTGTGATCTGCCGACCTTCCACGATGGGGGTTGGATTCTGGATACTGGTTGTCGCGCCTTTCGTGGGCGTCGCGTGAATAGTTCAACTCTCGAATATCTTCAGTTCGTCTAGATGCAGATGCTGGGGAACGTAATCTGCTATGTGAATTTTCAGCTCCTCGAGGCTCTCGGTCTGATCTGCCTCGATCTCTGCGGTCGCTGCTCCGATCGCGGTTCATCGCAGCATCTCGAGAATGCTCGTAAGCGTACCGCGAATGGGTGCGTTGAGGAAAGGGCGATGATGGTTCTGCGTGATGGTAGGAGTGACCCATTCGAGGGTCAAGGTCTCTGTCGGCGTAGCCCATTGTACCAGAACGGAGTCGGGATTTTAGTGCCAGCGAAGACGGTAAGTTAGCCGAGTGACATGGGTACGAATGCCACGCTGCAGCCTCAAGTCCTCTGCCAGATCCGCCCACGCCCAGCTAAAACCTAATTATTCACTGAGTCGACCACTGAAGGTCCGATGGTTAGTCATCCGACGTCTAGTGGCATAACGTGTCCAGACGTCTCTCCTTCTACGACAAGGTGAAGGTTAAAAGAACGTCTGGATTGTCGTGGTTTGATGGTGGCCTCGCGTTGTGGAGCTCGTTCCCTCACGGTTGGGTGGGTGTGTCCGCTAGCGCCACAGTGCTCTCAGAAAACAGCCTGTTATGCAGAGGTAGGCCAGGAGCAACAGAGAGCTATCTACGAGATGCTTTATGCAAATACCTCCAACCTTCCGTCAATCCAATCATGAACTTCAAAGATCTAAGATACGCCTGATGAGCTGCTTCACTCTTTTAGATGAGCAAGCGTAGCAAGCCAGCCTCATGACCGCAGATCAAATACTGTCCGACTACCTTGTCGCTCCTTCTATACCTACCCCCCCCCCCCCCCAAGCTCAACAATCGGGAGTGTTCAAGCGTTAATAGGTAGTTGCGCTGTGGGCTTTGCGAGCTCTTAAAGGTCTAGCCGTGATCCGTGACCGACCCCATAGCTGCTGATTAGTTGGGCGCCAGACTTGAGGAACGACGTTAATGAGGCATCTGCGTTGCTGTGGCAAGACCCTGGTAACCAACACGAAGCGCAAAGGTTCATGTTTCGCTTCTGCCCATTCTCCAACACATTCTGGATACTAGCCATAAAGAGGCTGGCATGTGTCTGTGTAGTTCCTTTGCCATGGTGGAGGATATTCTCCCCACAGCGATGGTTAGTAACTCCTCTCGCAACAAAGCCCAAGGTCAGGTTATTCTAGACGATATGGCAGTTTGAAGAGATAGCTCCTCCACACACCCAAGCCAAAGGGCATAGCATGAAACTCTCACCGGCTCAGGACTGATGATAACTGGATTATAGGGGATCACTGAACTTCGAACGAGTGGATATCGGCGTTTCATATAGCTTAACGGACTCCTGAACCCGAGGGAAACGGTGCTGGTTGTTCCCGTGCTGGTAGATGTATAGTCTGGAAGTAGAGTTGCCAATGAGCACGCAGATGTTGACCGATACAGCAAGCACACTATATCCATGGTGCTGAACAAGTAGTATGCAGCTGGTCGATCGAGCGGTCTTTGACTGGCAGAGCTGGGTCCATGACCGCCGTATTCTCTTAAATAGACCAAATGGTGTCGTTTTGCACTGCGAGAACGCTTGTTGATATCGGCCGCTTATGGATGTCGTAATGTAGGTAGGAGACCGAAGCCTATTTCAGTGCACGTTCGACAGGTAATTGATGCGTTGCCCATCCCAGAGGCCGGGCTTTAGAGGCGAGGATCCCAGAGGTATCGACTTCGCTGGACCGAGAGAGATGTAATTTGAAGATCGAAAATCAGTTTACGCCGATGCGAGTGATGAAAAGGCGATCAAGATGTAGGCTGCGTTGTGAGGACGCGAAGTGAGAAAGAACCTCATTTGGCGGTGTCCGCTGTTTTACCCAGGCTCTCACAAATAATCCAGCCAAATCGCTTCTGTTTTTTTCACAGCAATAAGTTCCAACCTCCTGATAGCTTCCATGATGGCACATAACTTAGGGGTTCTGAAAGGATGTGAAGTGCAGCAGAGCCGAGGATGAAATCTGGGATGAGGTTGGTTGTTGGACTAGGGACTGGGCGTTCATCCTTCTGCGTCTTGGATCAGTTCTCCAACACATTTCGGTGCCTCAGGAAGCAAAGTCAAGCCTCATGTGGCTGAACGTGGTGGCGGTGCCACGAACTTCAGTACCATAGTACATCTTGTAGACTCGACCATGCGATGCATGTCAATTAGTCCGAGCGTGATCGGTGCATTTGCGCCCGTAGGTATGCAGAGAATCGCGAGGCTCTACAGACGCGTAGCCAGTGTTAAATGCAGGAGCTAGCTGCCAGGCAAACTTTCAGCTGGTGACTAATTACCTAGGTTAGGCGTGTATAACTCTAGCTGTCAAATAATTACCGTCAAAATCAAATATGTATCAATGGGGCATTACTGAGATGTCCGTTCCTAGACTGAGAGAAATGCGCATCCATAGGTGTTAGTATTGTATCGGAATACGATCTACCATTGGATTCGTCTCTTCGAGTGGCGGCAGAATGAGGTCACCGCGTACGGATCAGTATACGTATCACGGCAGCAGTTCTCCTCCATTATTGTGTTTATTATCCGAAAGTAACTTATTTGGGATGAGACTGGGCATCAGTTTGAAATTCGGCAGGCGTATGACACCTGAGGATGAGGTCGGACACCGGTCGATATCAACTTTTCTACAAGACATTACATTCATGCTTGGCCTATCTTCTTAACCTGCCGGTATACACGGTCGCGACGTTAAGGTCGACGGCAGTATTTATCTAGTAGAGCCACTACATGAGTCATTTTTCTCAAGGTTGGCTGCTTGTGCGATGAAATGCCGAATTTGGGTGCAGCCAGTACATCGTGCAATCTACATTACTACTTCTCTGTTCACTTGCATCAGTTCATTCGTCCAATTTTTACCCAAGACCTGTGAGTTACTTATCCAATGAAGCTTCTGTCGGTGATTGGCGGCATGATGCTGTAGAATCTATCTGCTACGACCTCAAGAACTAGTCTTGCAGAAGCCGTTTCGTCCCGTATCACTCGGTAGTAACCGAATATAGATGAAGTCCCACCAACGGGTCTGGGAGCATTTTGCGGAGAATATTTGACAACGAACTAGATACTTGACAGCGGACATTTATCTAATCAAATCATAAGGCTATTCTAAACTTCTGGCCTCGATGATATCATCGTCTTAGGGTATAGACATGGAATATAATAATTTTCCGAGACGGAACTTTTGCCTCGTAAGATACTCTCTTTACCGCCTTACCTATGAAAAACATGGACAGTAGCACATGGCGGTAGTCTATTATGAAAGACTATGTGGGATCAGATGACTTGGCAATTCAAGCAGATCAACTCATCTGATCGGGGGCAAGACAACGGACGGATATCAAATGAAAGCCCATGGAGGACCCAGCATGGCAAGAGATAGCAGTGGCTTGATCCTTTCATTCACCGGTTCTCCTGCAGACTGTCTTTAGAAACATTGTCATTTCCGGGGGCAGGTAGAACTATTGCAGACATGCTCCGGGAATGTGCTTAGCAAGGCCTGGGGAGGACCTGCGACAATGCACCTTTGGCCCGTCGGCTCTTTCATCGTGTCGTACTGTCCCCTTCATTTCGGATCGACACTATTCCTACCAGTGTCGTGCATATAGGGAGGCTGAGTAGACTTGGGTGAGATAGGCTAGGAGGCCAAAGCGAGGAGTTTGCTTGATTGTACAGGGCTAGGACGACTTAGGCTGCAACTGCCTCCATAATGACCTTGTTAAGAAAGTTGCTTTCCTGCAGTAGGGCTATCGATAATGATGCCTGGCATGCTTGGCACAGCTCATCGATGTCATGAGCTTGGTGGCGTATCCGGCATAGCGCCGGCTCAAGGCACATGAAGAGGAGAGAAAATTTGGCTCGATATGGGTGGGTATTATATCCTAGCTCTGTCAGGGGCCGACTAGAACGATTCCAGAAACTCGTCCAAAAGGGCCTAGACTCGCCAATCGGCTTGGTCTGAATATTGGTCCTGCCGGTCGCCGATGGCCAGTCCCAGGCCCGGCGATGATATCATCAGTGCTAGAAGCTGTGATAATCGGGGGAGAACTATTCTGACTCGACGCGATTATCAAAGTCGGAGTAGACTGACATGTTGGTAGCTTCGGCGAAGCAGTGAATGGCATGACCCTATGGGCTGATGGTGTTGCCGATGAGAACCTGAATCTGTTCTAGGATTTCAAATCTTCAACTTACCAGGATGGCAAAGACCCTTCTCGATGGCAAGTCCGAGCACTTCATGCTCTTGATACTATCTGCGCATCAGGAGTGCACCGCACATTGTGGACCGGACGAACCATGGGCTCGACAAAGGGCTAGATTGTTTCTGTAACGTTCGGTCCTAAGCTGCTAAGCTGTTGGCAGTAACATTTCCGGTGGATTTCAAGATAGCTCTCTGAGCGCGGCGTATGCACAACATGAAGCCCCTTGGCATCGATCAAAGTACCATAGTAGACGATGACCAAGGTGTGGCATCCCAGACTTCTTGTCATATTGACAGACCACTGATCATTTGAAGGGATTCTCGGCACGCTAGTACAACGAGGTGTTTTTGGAGCATGTTGCCTTGACCACCGTAGGAGATGCCGCACTCGATGCAGTTCCGTGTCTGGCAGCATTACTGTGGTACATTGTCGAGTCTGCCGTGGAACGACGCGCACCCCACCTCTAAGACTATTTGTAGATTCCCACATCAGACCTGTAGCCTGTTGGCTCGTCGTTGCCGATAAACAGCATCGTACCTGTAGACGAAGGACGATCTAGCCGTCGATATTCATTATCTGGTTGCTGACTCGCCAAAGACGTCCAAGAAACAGACTTGGGATTGCAAATTGGCAAAAGAGGCGCAGATCCCCGTGCAGGCCTGTCGCCGAGACGGCTCGAAGATGCCAGGGTCTGTGTCCGGGTCGTTTGATGCTCGTCCGGACGCGGGGAACTAGACTATGCTAGGTATAGCGCGGCCCCTGGGGCTCAATTTTTAACCTTATTGTCAGAGCCTAGCATGACGACGAAACCAGATGGTGTTCCATCTCTGCCTCAACCCCATCGCCACCCAATGCTCAAGGCTTGCTTGGTCTAGGGCCGCGATGCCATCACTACCTCAATGCCACCACTTGGTTGCACGCCTGAGACCGCTCCACTAGGTATGGACCACTCGGGCACCAAACATGATAGCGGTCTTGTAACCTTCCCCCGAAAATGCACGAGATCTTGTCTGGGATGTACATACGCTGTGCCCACTCGCGTGTTGCTATGAGTTGTCAGAGAGGCTTCACCAGTGAGGAGCTATTTGCAGGTTCCTTGAAACCCGCATCCAATCGCCATCCAGACCTCATTGTTCCCATGTCTATCTTCTCCGCTTACCACACCAGATAATGGTGACCCTTGGAAAGGCGGCAGGGCTGGCTTGTGGTCGACGCCGGACGTCTTCAGGCCCGCGCGGGGGCCATGGTCATAGGCGATCAGCTTGAGGGCCATCTCTAGGATATGATCTCTTCATATCATCGGCGTTCATGCATTTTCTCGACTCTTTCTGCCTCTGCTTTGGAACCGGACTGCGGCCTGGTGTACCCTTCCGCCACTAATCCCTGCTCCCTCGCGGGTGCCTTCGTTTCTGATCGTATACCTTTTCTTCGCCATTCTGCAGGTTCAGGGTCTGTTTCGTCTGGTCTGTGATCAGCTTTGGTGCGGTATCTACCAATCCATCTTCTCTTCCATCTCATTGTCTGTCGCTTTCCTCTTTCTCCCTATCCCCACTGGATACGGCGGTCATCAACTCATCGCAAAGTCGAATCGTCTATGGATTAGATGACTTGATCACGACAATCGGACTCGTGTAGGCTATACGCCATCGCCTAAAGTCCACTACCTGCAACAATGTCTGGATCTCAGAGCGTCGGCAGCGGCTATACGGCCGGTAGCAGCTATGCTATGAACATGAGCATGACGAACAGTTCGAGGGAATTCTTGGAGGCCTCGAGTAGCAATTCTACATTCCAAGTAATCAACGAGTTCAAATTTCTTGCCGCGAGGTCGATACGCCAGTCCACGATAGTTCTCGCCGTTTTCAATACGATATCAGCTTTCATCGTCGCTGCGGGCATATGGTACGACTGTTATACGAGAGCTCAAAGGAACAGGACGAGAGGACAGGGGAAGTAAGTTTGCTCACTTCCGCCCGTGCAATACCTAGGTAATTGACAATAGCATAGGATCAACATCTTCACTTGCGTTAAGGGAACCGAGACATATCCGTTCATACTGTCGCTGGGTATCACGATCCAAGGAGTCATCTTCGCAGTATCCCAATCGCAAGGCCTGAATGGGCTCTTTGCCTCAGGTTGCTCACTGATCTCCCAGTTCATGTGGCCAGGTGAGTCGAACGCGATCACAAGTCACCAACTTGAGCCAAATATTGACCAGTCCGCCAGCGATCTTCATTGTGCCTTTTCTGCAACTCATTTTCGGTGTCGAGCTTACACTACGTGGTCTTCGAAAGAAACCATTTCCACCGAGAGGGAAGTGGACGGTAGCATTCTGTCTAGCTGTTTTCAAGGCCCTGATCTTGATCACGGCTTTGGTCGCCTTCTTCATTCCATCGTCGGACTTCTGCTTTGCATCTCTTTTCTGGTTCGTTGCAAAGTGGGCAGAAGGAGGATTCGCAGTCTTGACCATCATTTCTGCTGTTCTCATAGCTTGTGCCGTAACGGTCTTCTTAAAGCTGACGAGGCATGCCACCATTGAGACGACCGAGCGAGTTCAAGCGTCACGAATGGTATACTACATAGCCGTGGCAATCTTCTCGAATGTAAGCTTTCGACTTCCAGTTCTCGGATCGATCTGAAGGTCTAACATCTTATAGATTCTCATGACACCATTCTTCATCTATCTCACGTTCAACGACCTTGGCGATACCGACGGAACCACGGGACTCACATTATCCATGATTGCGACGGTAGTTGCCAATGTCTCGGGGTTAATGACCGGTGGTCTCCACCTTTTCTTCCGTTCCAATATAATCTCTACGATTGGACCGAGAGATAAGCTGGCCGAGTATGAAAGACGACAGCTCAAGTATAAAATCCGCAAACCGGATCCGAACGAATTTGACGCTTCCGGCCTCGTTCTGCAGCCAGTGGAACAACCTGGGAACGCCCGAACCCTGCGGAGGACGGAGAGCGAAGAAAGCCTGGTCCGTTACGAGAAGGAAGAAGAGGCAGCGATTGAAAGTCAGCCTACTCAAACGTATGGCTTTGACGGTCCAAATCCTTTGAGGTCGAATTCTATCTTCCCGGCTGCGTCAATACCAAGAGCTCCAGAACGTGCTCAATTACCGTCCCCCACCCGGTTGACGGGGATTCATACACGAAAGCCATCGACATCGTCTTACTCATTATTTCCTAGCAAAGACACCGCCAATACAACCTCGGTGGCGCTTCTCCCGTCCACAACCTACTCCCCGATCTCCAACAACGACCGATTCGAGGACTTCAGTAGTACATTGAAGCCACCTCCATCCATCAAAGCAACTGGCCGTCATAGACGAGACTCGTCAATGGCTTCATCCGCCACGGTGCAGATTGGTCTACGCTTCTCAAACGTGGAAGACATGCCCCCGATGGCCACCACGATGGTCAAGAATGCTGCGAATATGCACAACCTGGATTATCCCCAAGCAACCCGGCCGACCCCCCTTGCTTCGTTCGAGCTAGCAGACGACTCCCCCTTTCCCTCGCAGCCATCAAGTCCTATCAGCTCCAGCTCCCGAGATCCCATACGAGACGCAAGGATGAAGACGCTTCCGCCTGTTCCGCGTCCGATCGCTCCTGTGGAAGTTGAGCCTAGAAAAGATGAGCAGCTCATCCTGAGCGCTGCAGTCTACAGGCCAGACAGTCCTTCAAAAGTCAAGGTGCCAAGTCCAAAAGGCGTGGGGTTTAACTTCCCGCAACCACTGCGGTCAAATACCACACCCGTTCAGATAGAATCAAGGTCACCACCGCCGCCTCGCAATCGTGGCACTTCTGATGCTGCTCAAGGCAGGGGTGACTGGATTTGAGCTAGAGAGGACGAGGACTCTTGTGGTGCTTGACTGCGATATTGCGCGAACCTTTGATACCCAACCCCTCACTATCTCTTCATCGCAAACACTACAAGAACTAGACATCCTCGTTCCCTCATTTTGTTTCTCCACGGGAGTAAGCTTGTACGAAAGAAAAGTCCTGGCATATTTCATTTCGTTTTA
Organism: Xylariales sp. AK1849; assembly: GCA_022432505.1. Taxonomy (NCBI): domain Eukaryota; kingdom Fungi; phylum Ascomycota; class Sordariomycetes; order Xylariales; species Xylariales sp. AK1849. Next base: position 68,422 of record JAJKKH010000013.1, read on the forward strand.
CCAAAGCGGCGTTGTGCGGGCTCTCAATACGATACCTGACAAGACTTGATATATTCTATCCCACAATTTTTTTTATCTACCCTTCCAATCATTACGAGGAGTTGAGTGGAGCGGTGTAGCCTATATTCATTGCATACTTCAGGCGTCGAAAGAAAGACAGGGACCACCGACTTCCTTTTTCATGGATTTATATGGGTTTTGATAAGATGTCGCCCCACGCTCAAGGGAGGTTGGTTGGCTGGCTTGGCTGTTGTAAACGGATGAACGCATGAATGTCTACGCAAGAAATGGCATGTCAGGAAAGATGGAATGAAGGTCTAAGATAGGACCCAGCGGCGATACACCGTGGAAGCCAATAGCTAGGAAATTCAATAAATGAAGAATATAACAAAACCCTCTGTCCAGATGCACGTGAACGTCATCACGATCTCCTGGTAGATGGCCTGGAAGAACGACCTAGAAACAACTACAAGATGGCTTCCTCTGTGCACCTACTTGAGTCTTCTATAGGAGACAGCCTTGGCGATGCCAGATGAGTCTCAGAACGATCGTATTCAAAGCCAACAGAGAGCTATCTCACTCAGTTGAACCTCAAAGCAGCGACCGCCTTGCTACAAGCGTAGGTTTGAGAGCTAGATAGGTTCATATGCGAGGCGTCTGTTGAAACCAACCAGATGACCCATCCCCTTCATCTGTGGGTATTGAAGATGGCCACATTCGCCCGTGCTGAAATAACGGCAAACCCCGATTGACTCCGTTCCTCGAAGCAAAGTCTACCATCAATGACCACCACGTGATCATTCTCGGAGAGCCATCACACGATTGCCGATTGGTCTCAAGGTTTCACATTAGCGAGAATCGACGTCGAGGGTATCAACGCGATCAATACAAGACACCGCGGTGGTAGCCGGCTGCACATCATAAAAATTCGGGAGGAACAGCTCGAAAATTAAGGCAGTGATATCGCATTCGGACTGCGCTTGATGGGTTTTGACCCAGAGTCGCTGGTGATGCAAGAACCTATTCATCAGCTACCTCTTCGGGAGCTCCCGTCTCAGCTGCCTTCTTTTCTTTCTCCTTTGCTCTGCGCTTGAGCTTTTTCTCGCGGTTCAGCCGCTTCTTCTTCTCTCTCAGATGCTCTTCCTTGTCGACTAGGTGCTTGTTGGCAGCTTCTTCTTTTTCCTTCCTAGCCTTTTCCCGGGTACGGAGGATGATTCTTCTCTTCTTGCCGGGCCGCTTCCTCTTGCCCTCCATCGGCTCCGCTTCTTTCCTTCCAGAATTCGGGTCCGGATGCCTAATTTTAAGACTGATGTGCGTGACCTTCCACGGGGTTTCCAGTCCCCAATGCCGCATTTTGGCATTCTCTATGATGTAATCCGAATTCAGAGCTGTGAGTTTGAACCTCTCCACGGCGTGTTGATCTGGTTCCTCTGCCACGTAGTATGAACTTGGGCGCTTTGGGATGACAAAGCCGCCCTCTCCAGCGCCCGACGCCCGCTCGTCATTCTGTTGTATGACGACGGTATGTGTTGGTGTCTCGTCACGGAAGAGACGGAACTCAAAGGCAACCTCTTCAGGCTCTTCGACAGTCACCAGTTGTGTCTCCTCTCGTTGGCCATTGGACTTCGTGTCTCGAGGCTGCTGTGCTGCAGCTTCCGTTGGTGAGAACTCGAAATGCAATAGACCAGAGAGCTGCGCATCCAATTTCCTGCGCAGCTCATTTTCCACCTGCTCATCCTGGCTGACCTCGTGCTCCGAGGCCGACGCATCATCATACAGATCCTCACGCCGTACCCTGCATGCCAAAGTCAGCTGATGAGTTTCTTACTGGTTGAGGTGCAAGGCTCACCGCTTCGCATCAGGGAGGTCAAACATGATGGAGCTCGCCCTGGTGGAGTCCGGAATCAAGGAAGGGCCTGACGCTGTCAAATGATGGCCTTGAATGGTTGAGGATCCTACTTCAAAATCGTGATGATTGCTTTGACGTAATTGAGAGATCAACGGAGATGGTGGATGGAGATCTCCGTAACTGCGGTTGAGAAAGATACTACTTACTTACTTACGTCCTTAGGTAGTCAAGGGTTCTGGCAAAAACCAGGTGGATAACGACGCGACTGTCGGATTAGGCTTATCGGCGGCACATGGCGGGCGGATTACGCGGCTCCGGGCTAAAGGTTAGGCACTCAGTCAGGTATTGGGAACAACCACCCGACCCCATGGCGTTTCTGTGCTACTTCAGCTTCGCCAGCCCAAGGAGAGGCTGGATCTGTGTCAATTTGCCCGGCACGCAGATGGTTACTCCCGTGGCTTGGCTCGTCAAGAACGCCAGGGACAATGGATTTCATTTATTCATTCGTGAATCCTCGAAGGCTGTTAGGGAGGCTGTTTGTTTGGTGGGGAAAGCAACAGACCATGAAACTCTATACAGGGGAAAGAGCACGCTCTCCATCTGAATCTTGGGTTTCACTAGCAATGCAGTTTTTTTCTTCCCCTTTTGGGAGTTGACATATGCGGCTGAAACTGGGATGTTGAATTGGACCCGGTATAAGTATCTTGGTTTTCTCCGTACTGTAGCTGCAAGGAAGTGTTCCTTCCCATCATTGAATTTCAAGTTGCCTTGGTCCACACGACTGCGCGACCGGTTATCTTGTCGCAATAAGCCGCTAAGTACAAGGTGAGATATTTTGTCCTCCCCACCGCCTCCCAACGTATCACAAGCAAGTATGAGCACAGCTTGGTTTCACGCACTTGGCCACCGATACCTTATAGACACTGACTGCGTCTCTGCCAGGATCCACCGACTGGGAAAAGCAAGAAGAAGTTCGCCAGGTAAAAATATAAGGAACCTGGTGTTCATATCCGTCTGCTATCGCTCGCCTTCACTTTCGGACTATTCAAGACAGATGGTCAACGCCATATAACACCGTGCTATGTCGTTAGGGACAAAATGTACACCGGACATCGTACTCCATCTGGGCGCCAACTCCTTGTCGTACTCTTGTATCGCCCACGCTCGCCCCTGGAGTTGACAGTCAAGGCGCGCCGTACAAGGCTCAGGGAACGACAGCATTGAAATCAAATGCACAGGCAAACGACCGCCTTGTCCGAGACCTCCACTCACTCCAGTATACTTCCTTCTCCACCTCTTCAGCAGGTTTCTAGTCCATAGATACAACCAAGCTGTGTCAGGGCCCTGGTGAAATTTCTGTGCTCATTTGCATTGATAGTCAATGGGTGATCCATTAGAACCGGAAACCGACATGGCGAACGCCTCTTGGCTTTGTATGTGCTCCGCGGTCTGTGCCGAAATGGCATTTCAGACACGCTGAGAGGTTTCCGAAGCTACCCAAGTTCACCAGGCCACGTCATGTCGGGCTCCAATTGTAATGATTCATGGATGTACCGTATGACGCCTGGGCCTGTGGTTGTTCGGTCTTCAGAGGTGGCATATTGTGGCCAGCTTTGTACTGGCCAGAATATGCGTAAGGTCGACTTTCGGCAGCATTATGGTATGTCTGGACCGTTGCGTTTGGCTCGCCAGCCGTTGTAGTCCATGCAGTTGTCGGCGGGTAGTAGTCCCGCGGCGGTGGTTGTTGTTGTTGCTGTTGTTGTTGTTGTTGTTGTTGTTGTTGTTGTGAATGACCTCCCGCCGAGCCGCTATCCCCTGCGCTGTAGGAAGACGGGGTCAAGTCACTGGGGTTGTTATGATTGACGGGTACGTACGAGGACCCGTATCGATATTCGGAAGTGTCATTGTTCGTTATCGAGCTGGTGCTATGCACAGACTGGTGGTTGTTGTGCCTTGGGCTTTTCGATGGTCTGGCGTTGTTGTTGTCTACATACCTTGGAACATTCAGGTTGTCAGAACCGCTGTTCATCGCTGCCGCCGGTATGGAAAGTTGCGGTGGGGCAGATGTGCCTTGGACATACGCATACTGCGTTCGGATTGCTGGCTGGTGGTCGTTGGCTACCATGGAAACCTGAATAGGGGGTACAGAGGTCTGAAGTGGCATCTCTTGTGGTTCTGCTGCGTAGTTCGAGGTCCCTGACAACGGTACCTTCTGGTAAGACTCCGCTGATAGGCTGGATGGCGCATAACTGGTCGTGGCAGATGCCGGCATTTGCGAAACAGGAAGTTGACTTGATGGATTCCATGTCGGATAAGAACTGGCAATCTGTCAGCCACGTGCGCGTTGAACGGCAACATTTATGTCATCCTTGCAGAGCAGCAATTCAAATGCTTCCCGGGAAGGAAACGTACTTGGATCTCATTGTCATCGGACTTCCCGGTAACTTCGAAGCGTTAAACGTGAACGCTGTCCTGGGAAGCTCGAGGTGCAAACCCCTTACTTTGGAGTCTTGATGTTTCACTGCCAACGGCCCAGCTACGATACCCAGTCCTGTCTCGACAAGGGCTTGCCCCCGAGACCCAGCGCTGGATCCCAGAAGGGGGATCTCTTTTCTCGCCTGGAAGTTCCTTGGGCTTCTCCCTCGAACAACGACTGGCGCTGTCGTGGCTTCGGTCAGCACAACCTTGGACCCATCCGTCAAGGTTCCGACAACCCTCAAATGCAGTATAAAATGCTGCTGAAGTTCCTTCCGCCGGCCGTTGTTCGCGGTTGCTCTAGGCAAGGGTCAGCAGCATCGCCACAGGATATACGATTCGACTTACATTCTAAACTGCAGACGCCGCCATCCGATGGGGTACACCGCATATTCACCGTCGGTCTCTGTCCCATCGTCTTGAAAGGGAATCAGGGGTAGGGAAGGCGGTTCCTGGTCTGGACCTTGAGGCATCTCTGGGGAATTGGGAGGTGGCGTTTTCCACGGAATGACGATCAGTCGAACAGGGTGCCCATCAACTGATTCGATTGCCGACACTGTCACCTCGGTGCTGCTGACTGGTACTTGTTCTCCGGTTTCTGCACGCAGAACAGATAGTTGCCCGCGTGGCGTAATAAGGGAACCACTGATCTGGAAGAGATTCCGACGGTAGCAGGTAAGCTCTGGCTGTAAGATGGACCCGTCGTTGCCGTTGGCAGGCATCTCAGACAGGAAGAACATCCCATGCAGCTGCGCCGACAGTTCAAGCTGTTGCATCCGTCCATGCTGGTCCACGATTGTATGCTTGTCCTGCACTCTGCGGAACGACAGCAGCTTGTGGTCGTGGTTAACTGTAAGCTTCGAGCCATCTTCTCGAAGGTCCTGGACAATTTCTTGGTACGGTGGATGCTCGCTTTCTTGGTATGACCGCTTCAAGTTGGGAAAACTATGATGTTGTGCCAAGGACGGGTGTTGTGGATGCCTATTGAAAGCCTCTGGTTCCTCCTGGGAATATCTTGGGTAAGGATACGGATGATCGACTGATGGGTGACTACTCCTGGGCCGTCCTTGGTGGTGCTGTGAAGAGGCTGCCGAGGGATGCGAGAGGGCTGCGTCCATGGTGTTGGGAAACCGTGTTGATAATGGCGCAGTCGAACTGGTGTAACTCGCCCAAAGACTACCATGCGTCGGCTCCGGCTTCAACTCTGCCATGGTCGCCGTTAAAGTCGCCGTGGTTGACATGGGAGCATGTCTTTACTCTCAACCCCAATATCGTATATCAACAGCCAGCGATGAACCGAATGCTTCTTTGACAGCAAGCCACTGTCATCACCTGAGCCAAGATATGTCGGCGGTAGATGCAGTCCAAGTCTTCTCCAAAATTGAACAAGTTGCGCGCGGGACGATGTCAGAATAGAGTAATATTGGAAAGGTAAGGTTGCAGGGCAAAGTGTACTTGTATGGGGATGGATAGCTACGCTAGATATTATCCGGCGGAGGGGAGCGCGGTTCTGCACAGTCCACGGCACTAAACAGTATGCTTAGCGCACGTTTGTGAAGGTTGACAGCCAGGGTATGGGGGAGAAGGCAAGGTCCAGGTCGCGGGCGGAATATTGGGTCTAAACACGACTACCGCACAAACTGCAAGCTTGAACCACAGTGCATGCAGCCAGACTGGGAAGGAGACGGAGGCGACAGGCGATCTGGCCGGGACAGAGCACACAGACGGCCTTCGTCTTCTCGGCACCTCGATATCTCAATACGACGTTGGAGATCTCTGCTTTCACGCTGTTGAAAATGCTAGGACTAGGATCAGACACGAGACTGCGGGAAGGAGGAGATCAAATTCGACACTTGACTGCCCAAGACGTGTCGCGCGTACCGAGTTGGCAGAAGACAGTGAGGTCGATATTTCAGTGAAAGCTAAAGATTCGGGATCACGTTGAGATGTACATACATACCATAGTATGTATCATCCATGGCGAGCCCACCCATAATTGAACCGTTTTTCTCTGCCGACTGTGACAAGGGCCAGAATACAGTACAGTACAGTACAGTACATCCCTAGGAACAAGCCTCGCGGCCTGGCTAGTGGGGGAATAGACGAACCTAGGGGAAACGCTTACAACATATCGACATGTGGATGTAGGGACGGAGTAGGCAGGTAGGGGGGGGGCATGGATCAATGGAGATACGGGGGCCATCGAGCGATGAACCTGGAGTCATTCGAGATGGCCCCTCCATCAAAAGACTCCTTCACCCAATGCTTGCCCTGGCCCCCAACCCGCACACCCTGATTAGTTAGCAAATCCTCCGACGGTATCGCCAGTTGAGCGGCCCACAAATATCTAGAAAACCGTTGGACACACGCGCCGATGAAGAGCCAGAGCGGAATGGTGTGAAAACATGGATCCGGGATGTAAAGTCGGTCCACGAGATTGCCATTGACTGGGGTCAGGGATTGCTGGGCGGGGACCCAGTAAGCTCGCTTCGCGAGAAACGTAACTTGTACCAGCGAACACTTGAGGAAGCATCCTGGCGACGCGAGATTCGTGCCCAGAGTCTAATTAGTGCTAGGCCATGAGAATAGCAGTCGAGCTTATCGTAATGCAGAGTAACTACCGGTGGTGAAGCCCAAACTAGGTAGAATTAACAGAGGCGATGCCAATATGAGATTCCTCGTTCCACCGAGAAAGGCACCGTCTATGAAATGACTACTGGAGATAGAACAAAGCCGAAATGAGGGAACCGGCAAGTTGATATGTCACTGTCTCCCCAAGTTGTAGATGAAGCTTCGAAGTGCTTCTTCTTCTCCTGTGCAGTACGTACAGGTCAGATAATTATGTACCGTCTCTTCACGTCTACGGGAGATGGCGAGTCTGCGTCATTGTTCACCAACAGTCATTACGAGAACAACCTGTTCTGAACAGGCAACTGTTGGACGTCGGCGTTGAAGAAACTCTTGTCGACACAGGGCCGAGATCCAAAATCGCCCGCAGTTTCTATATCACATTCCCAATCTGGGTCAAAGCGCCCTGAGCCCAGGTTCACCCGCGAGCGAACCCGCGCGCTACAAACGGATGCAGACTGCAAGGCTTGGGCGTGCGTCCATATCATGAGGCCAGTTTGCTATTCAAAAGCTGGGGGCTATTGCTCGATGTATAGTCATCGAAACGCCCACGCAGCAGCCGCAGGTCCGGCTGTGTATATGTCGCACCAAGCGCAGTACTTGATTGGATGAAGTTCAAAGAAAGCATCCATAGAGGCCTTGCTGTGCCGGCATGTCTGCAAATAGTTGAATGCTGTACGGCCTGGGTTGTCTTGTAGGGCAGCTTGTCAGAGTAAGTGCTGGAGCCGGTGCAAAAATGAACCGAGACACGTTGCCGCACCTATACAATCAAGCGTACAATTGATCGCCTCGGGAACGGCTTGAACGGACGAAGAAATGCAGGGTTTAAAATAGAACCCGCGTTCAAGCGGCATAATGCCGCAAACAATATTGACCGTCTACCTACCTAGACACCCACTTCTACCAATAGTGAGATGTTGGTCAGCGGCGGCCGGATGAATCATCTTCATACTGTCATTTACCTTCAGACACTGCTCTGCCATCATAGTACGTGTCAAGTGCGTATGAACATGGTGCCAAAATACTACTTACTCAGCTGCGAAACGCGCAGTTATCCACTATGGTATGTCGAATGTGTCGACTGCGCTTGATCCGTACTCCACAAAATATGTGGGCCTTGTTGGCGCTCGTCAGGGGCACAACCGGACAATTTCGTCTTGAACTGTAAGATCTTCAAGCACCATCGTTGCGGTACGCCCAGTGGGCTCGACCGCCGACGGCAGTCATAATCCCCTGATCCTACAGGCTCGGCTCGAGAAATGCGTTCCTGATTGGACCGAAAGATCGATAGCGTCGGATGAATACATGACCCTTTGTAGGTACCTAGGTAGTCTGGATATCTGATGACGGTTGGATAAGGTACAGTGAGGTCAAAGAGGAGGGGTTCTTGGCGTTTCTCTGCTCAAGCGACTGATGAGAACGAAACAAGTATCAAGAAACGTGCCGCTACGCGAGCAAGGTCGAAATGAAGCAACTCAGAAACGGGTGCCACTTTCAGGCCTTGGCGTGGCCGTCAAACACCTATCTATGGATTCTTACCACAAGGCGCGAATAACTGGTACGGGTAGCTGTGGAAGTGTGATTACGGCCACCTGCTAAAAGCACGCACAAGACGCAGGCCGAAATGAACGCAAGCCATCCCATAAGCATAAAGGGTCCGGATTAATGGCTATATGTGTTGCGTAATATATGCTGGGCCAAAGAGCGGCCCCTGCTTTGCTCGCAAAGCTTAGCTATCCCAGATTCGGAGAACTGCCAAACATCGATACTGCCGCTTGCGGTCCTGGGTCGTGCTACCACACAGAACAGCGTCGCCAGTCATCGATCGCATCGCAGAACCGCCACGTTCAAGATCGCCTGAATAAGCGGGTGGCAAGGACAAGCTCACCTGCGCCCCGAGGCAATCTGGCAATGTAAGTACCCACCTAGTCAGTCTGTCAACTTCGAGCTGAGAAGCAGACGTTGGTTACCCAATTGAGCAAGCAGCCAATGCATGTGATACCGGATTCCGTGAACTTTGATGACGTTGGGACATCGGGCAGGGGATCGTCAACGGTCAGCTAACACGGCTTTTCAGATCAATCACGGCAGATACAACACCCCGGGGTGACAGTGGCTAGCGCGGCGCCAGGCATCAACATTGGTTTACACCGTACTATCCCCTTCTCTATCCGTCTTCCGAGAAGTCGCGGTACTTTCAACCACAGATTGCTTAGGAGGAGGTGTGGATGCCTGGCGCCATCCTGGAGCCATCATCCCGGTCAGTAGTACATACGCAAGAAATGTCCATCTCAGGGGGGGGGCTCCCAGAAGTCTATCCAGGTTCGGGGGAGTCGGAAACAAATGACCCTGTCTATGAAACACAGAATTGGGAATCTCTTGTGACGAGAAGTAACCAATACCCTGTCCATCAACCTTGCACCTCAGTCTACTGTGTAGGATATCTCGCCAACCTCAACGTTGGAAAACGTCGTACACACGGTATTTAACCGCTTTCGGATGAGATGCTAAGCTATCCGTAGCTAGTAGTACGTCGCTAAAGAACTCAAGCACTCGAGCACATTATCAACCTTAGAATTAACAACAGCATTAACAGCAAGTTTTGACAGTTATTTCGATAGTAAAATTAACAACAGAATCAAGGGCAAAACCATCAGTAATGAAATTCTCAAGAAACTAAAAACAATGCCTAATCTAAACTTTAGCGTCTAACTTGGTTAAACCCTCTGCTAACCTACCAAAGAGTTATTATAGCTTCAATCTCACAGCGCGTCAATGCTATCAGTCAATACACCGCAAATCTACAGGATTATACTTAAGTACCCCCGCTTGTCACTGCTATATCACGCTAAATGACGTAGCTTGACATCAGCTAGATACCGTGTGTACAAGGTTTCCCTCAACGTTTGGCCCCTACGTCGTACGTCGTATTAGGATTGGTTCATTGCTCACAATGAACATCGTCGTTCTACCGCAGCTTGAGGTCAGAAACATGCATAGCTCCACTTTATCTAATCCATTTCGAGGCATCTCGCCGGCCGCAAGCCTCGCATTTGTACGAGGACCCCAACCCTATTGGATAATTGCAAGCTTGATCGAGCAAAGCTTACTTTCATCATCCCAGAATAAGAAAAGCTGTCTGACAGGCTTTAATGAACTGGTTCTCAATAACGTTCATGACAGAATCCCCGACGTGGGTGTAGCCGACGTCAAACCATATGAGAAGCCGAAGCACTATCCCATCGCGATGTGCTATCTACTTCTAGTCAACACGTATACTTAGCATCTGCTAGACTTCGAGAATGTAGCTTGAACAAGTATGTGCAACTTCCCTGACCAGGTGCATTCACGATTCGGGTGATGATCTTCGCCATATCCTGGAGACGATAGATAGGGTCTGGTGTCCTTGTTTCGTACTTTTACCCAAGTCACTAAACATCGAGATATCAAAAGTCCAAGAGTCGCGTTGATGCTTCCAATAATCAGGCCACGAATTGCGAGCGCTAGGTAGAAAACCTTCCGTGCTCCCCCGGGGTCAGGGGTTAATGCTGACAACAGGGTCAGCCTTGTTAATGGGCAAGGTGCTGAAGGCTCGGTTGCAAGATGGTTCAGGTTGAACGTCGAACAATTGCCTTGCTCGAGCGGCCGTGCTGTACAAGGGATTGTGGTGATTGACACCACTGGTTGTGGATCAAGTCTACCAGGGCCGGCCTCGATTCCGAGATACAGATTTCGGTGATCTCGGCTCGCTGGTACAACAGTAGTTGCTTAGTCGGAATAAGGAAGTGAAGAAGACAATACCACACAACCACACTGAGAGCGCCGTCACACTACATGCAGTGCGCATGCAGGGTAAGCATCTGCATGCTCAAATTCGTAGTGTGAGTGATCCGCGTCTAGTCGATGGGGTAGAAGTAAAGAAGCCAGTACGAATGTGGGAAGCTGCCGGTCTCCAGGATGATAGCCTTTAGATTAGCGCCAGGCATTTGAAAACTCCAGTACGGATTACGGCAGATGCACGCAAGTGATCTAAGGAGTTGGTACCGCCTCAGGACTCGCAGATCTCGTCAAACTTCTGGGGGATTTCTGGGTACCTAAGATTGCCGGCTGTTCTTGTGTCACCTGGGCGTACGTAACGTAACCTAAGATAGCTCCATCTCAGAGGCTGCAAAAACTCTCTCTATCTCTCTCAACTCAATAGTTCTGCACCTCAAATGACGCGGACAGTAGTAGATTAGATGCCTGGCCGACAAGGGGTCATCACGCTGGGGTCCCGTGGTCCTATGATGTGCACAGTTGAGACGCGAAGCGCAGCGGGGACACGGACTCTGATGCTTGCAGGCCGTAGTTCAGGCAGACCGAGTAACTTCTAGGATCTTCAACGCCCTGCCGTCCGTGACTGGGGACTGTGGACTGTGGAATGGGGACTGGGGCATGGGCATGGGCATGGGCATGGGCAGGGGCCAACGTGCAGAATTCAGGTATTCAGTACACACGTTCGTCTCGTCCAGGCAGAGTGCCGAAGTCTCTCGACTATGCACGATCGTGGCGAGTCAGATTGGACGAAGACTGCGAAGGGGGTGTAAGGGAGACAATCTCGGGCCTGTTAAAGATATGTACGTTACCGATAGGAATGTGGGAAAAACAAACTTTCGAGCGAAACTGGATGAAGAAGCTGCAGCCACTGTAGCCACATGGCCAAGACCAATGTCTCTGCTTGTTCTTCGGTGGCGGAAGCCCAACCAGGCAGTTGCAGCTACTAGTCGGTCTTACTACCACAGTACAGATGTGAAGGCTGCCGCTAGTGGCACTCCTTAAGGCTCCTCCCGCATTATCTGAACGTTGCTCGCATCGCCCTCGATACCACACCAATCCAGGGGTATGTAGCTGTGGCAGTGACTAGAACTAGGGTGGTAACTCTAAGGGCCCTGATATCAGCGGGAGAGCTTCTTTAGCTACATGACGAATATCTCCGAACACGACGCTGAGGGATGCACATAGCCAAGCTAAGCAATGCTCAGAAGGCCAGAAAGGCAAGGCAAGGCAAGGCCGGGAGAGTTTATGCTCATCACCATCGAGGCCATCAAGTAGGCATGTATAGCATCGGTACAATACATTCGACGGTCGCTTACCATGTTCTGAGTAAAGAAACAATTATCGGATTTCCTGGATGATTTCGCCCAGCTCCAACTGACCCAGCCCTATCTAGCGGCCCGTGTGAAAACCCTCGTCTTTTGCATACAGATCCCCTCGTCCCCATTCGCTCTAACTCGTCTATGGGCAAATTTCGATGAACCTAACGAGTTCTATGTTTCTACGTAACTGTATATAAATATACAAGTACACATTTATATATATTTTCAATTACTTTCAATTTCCACTGTGTGTCAACGTAAATTCTTTTTGGATTACTAACTTGCCTTTAACTTAAGAGGTTAACATGCGAACCCCGAAATTAGTTATTTAAGCTATGGCTCGTGCGCGAACTAAGCAGGAGACGAACGTGCTAAAGCTACCTAGTCTAGGTGGAACCGAGGGGGACTATACACAAAGGCAGAGGATTCTCTATACGTGCCGCTATCCAGACCATTCGTTTGCTGTATAGCTGCCCTCGGATCCTTCCAATTCCCTCGAAACGCTCCTCTCGTCTCTTCACTCCAGGCAATCTATAGTAATTAATCCATACACAAGGATGAACCGCCCCTCCCTATCGCCACCTCTCCAATCCAGTTCCTCCAGCGCTGCCCGGGTAAGGATAGATCCGAATCTAACATAGTACACATCGACTGCGCAGGCAAGCAAGCGCTTCAGTTTCGCCGCCCGCATTCCTGTCTACAAGGTTAAGATGCGAGATCAGGGCCAGCCGGGTGACTTGCGAGTTCTCGACCTCTTCTACCCCGCAATGATTTATTGTTCCCGTGTTTCCCTTCACATGTCTATCCGAACTTTTACACCAGATCCGTATCTAGACAAGCTCAAAACCGCCCCCCCCTCTCCCCGAGGCTCAACCCATGGTCTTCTTTTCAAGCCTCCCCCAGACTATTGTGATTAGATGGCATGTCAAGTACGGACTTCTCGTCCCATCCCCGACCTATCAAAGCGTAAGCTAGGCCAACCGAAAGCCTGCCGAGATGACGAAGTACAAGACAGGTCCATCATGCACCTCAATTTTAGCCTGGAAGGGCCGATTGTAAGTGGGACTTTAACCTGGCCAATTCTCCTCTGCCAATTGACCACACCACGGAAAACAAGGTGTGGCTGCGCCGATCTCTGCTTCCCACAGATGCCTCCTCTCCTTTTCTTCATGTTGCTCTATCGGGACGATTACCCTGGACAGCAGCGAGTCGGCGGCGATATTCTTCAGCGGGAATGCCTCCAATGAAGAGGACGATTACGAAACCCGTGCCCTCCGAATGGGAACTTCCCAAAGAAGTTCATGGCACATCGTTGAGTATTTCCACGTGTAGAACGGGCGATCGCATACCCGCATCGCCAGTCCTCCCTCGACTGCTCACAGTACCCGTCCTTGTTCGCGTCGCAATCAAATCAACCCTTGGGTCTGGTGGCATTCAGGGGTTTCTTCGCCCCCTCGCGATGTTCTGCGAAAACTTGGGCGACCCCTTTTGACTTCATCCAAATCGAGGCTCGGTGAGATACCGTATGTACCGTATGTGTATGGTCTCCCTGTTTATCGTGACAGAGCAAGTGAAGTCATTCTAAAGTTTGACCCCTCTACCGGCCCTGATGCCCCAAGCGGCCGGCCGCAGCGGCTATAGCGCTTCCTCGCTAATCATCACGGGCATCCAAGTGGAGTCTACCTGTCGATGAGCACGGATCTATCCAAAACAATTTCGCATCACGGTTATAATTTCCGACTCCTTTGATATAGTGGGGGTTTCTCGTGAGGACCCGTAACTCAAAAAACATGCGCCTCCTATGTCTACTTAGGTAGTTATTCCCACAATCACCCTGGCCTGGATGTCTAAAGGACATGACGCAAATCAAGAGCCGCTCTCCATGAGATATGGTCGTGTACATCAAAATCAAAACACCTCAAGCGGGTCATGCAATAGAGATTGAGTCTGCTTCAGAGACTTGTCAGCTTTATTGAGAACTGACCAGGCCGGGTGCGAAGTATGAAGCTAATCTACGCGCTCTAACCACCCTGTAATAAACGGAATCATAAGGGTACTTGCTATCCGTCATCTACAGTGTTGCCAACAAGCACTTCGGCATACCCAGGTATGCAACGGCGCGATCTAGTTCTGGTTAGAATACTTAGATTGAGAGGGAACGGATAGACGAGCGAAAATGAGACCAGTTCTCCGCGAGAGCCAGTTCTTTTATCCCAGATGACAGGTGCCGGGCGCCGGCGGAAGCGTGGAGTATGCAACCCTTGACCTGCATCGCTACCAAAGATCGTGAGCTTCGGATCTCACCCATTGGGACTTCTAAGACACGAGCGTCTAAAAACTTTGCGGATTTCGGGGCCCACAAACGTCAGTTCCAACTACTACTTTGGGCATCATTTCCAGTGACTGAACCAAGATTTGTCTAGATGCTCGTATCCCTAAGCGTCTTCATCACCGCTATCCCATTCAATCAGGTCCTCTTGGTCGTTGAGGGCAAGCTGCACGAAGTGACGAACCCATTGCTCGTCCACTTGATTCAGTGCCTGCTGGTCGGGGTTGTCTTGCTCTATGTTGTGACCATTGTTCTGACCATTGTTCTGACCATTATTCTGACCATTATTCTGACCATTGTTGCGACCAGCTCTGTCCAGCCTTTGGTTCTGCCCTTGCATCCTGACATTGTTTTGCCGGTTCACCTCTGGCGCTCCGCGTCCTCTAAGGCCACGACCGCGTCCTCGTTGACCATTGTTCACCGCTTGCGGTCCTCCGCGCGCAGCTGCCGCAGGTGGGTGACGACGTGCTTGACCTCTCCCACGAGCTGGCGGTGCATTACCCTCGATCCGTAGAACCAGCGGGCCTTCGCGAGCAACTCTGGCAGCAGCGCGTTGAGCCCGAGCGGCTTCCTGTGCCGGCTGCTGTACTGCTGCCATTGCTTCCGCGTCGCCCTCTTCGGACTCGGAATCAGAGTCTTCTGCGTTCTGAGGTTGTACAATTTCCAGGTGCTGTCCGTATTGGCCTGCCTCGTGATGCGCGTTGCGCACGACGTTTCCTCCTTGAAACCCTATCCCAACCTCGTTGCCATCACCGCCTTCGAGTTCCCAGAGCCTCATGTAACAGCCGTTCACCTCACCTGTAGGCTGGGTATTAAAGTGCTGGTATGGATTCTCGGGGTTGAGCCAGGCGGAACACAGGTAGCAGAAATGTGTCTGGCATCTGAAACATCGCATATGGTTACAGCCCTGAATCTTCTGACAAGGTGCAGCACACGTTGGACAAGGCGTAGTGTGCATCTTGAGGTACTCGAGCGAAGCCTTCTCCTCTTCGGTGATTGCTTCTTTGCGTTCCTTCGGTAGGCAGTACTTGAACTCACCATGCCAAGATTGCCCGCATCGAGCACAGAAAGCGAACCCACAGTCCTCGCAAATAGCCAGTAGATCGTTACTGTCGAAACGCTTCGGTTCTCCATCCTTAGCATCGCTATCGTCCTCATCGTCTGAGTCATCCTCCGATACCTCGGCGAACTCTAGTCCTTCTGGCTTCTTGTATTTCTTCGAGCGGGCAGCGCCTTGACACCAGGATCTAGGGCAGTAGACGGTGTTCTTATCCGACTCGAGCTCGGATTTATGCTTGAGGGCCACATAACGTTTAACCATATCGTGATCTAACGGAACCTGAAGCAACTCGCTAGGGCTAATAAACGTCTTGAGCTTCCTTCTTTTGCTTGGTGCACCTGCTTGCGCCGCCTTTTCCCGCTTATCGGCGCAACCAGGCTCAAGACAACGAACTGAAGCAACGTCACCCTCTGCAATAGCATTGTTATAAAAGTCCTTCAAACACTGAACGCAGAATACGTGGCCACAGTCTATCATGCGATGGCAGACCGAACCTTTCTTCGGATCTAACACACTGTTAGTTTCCATACCTAGTATAGAGGACACCCAGAGTGAATTTTACCTAGGCAGATGTCACATTCAAAACTTCCTCTTTCAAAAGCCTTCCGTTTTGCCTCGTTGTCGTAGTCCAGAATCGCAATCTTGTGCTCCGGTCCAACTTCAAGAGTATTATTCGCGTCAACCAGCCCGAAAACATCGTCAACCGACTGCTGAACATCATCAATGTACGTGAAAACGACCTGGTCGCGGCCGATTTCTTCCCACAGTCTATTGACAGTGCCTTCGAGCTTTGTAACGATACTAGCAGACAGCCAGGGTGGCGAAGTCGAGATTTTGACCTCAGGAGGCTTATCGCGCGGATAGGCTTCGGGTAGACTTATATGCAGTTGCAAGGAGGGCAGATTGGACAACTCCTGTGAGTCTATCTGATCAGGAGCCACAGTGATAGGGCTTCCGGGAAGTTGGACAGGCGGCGCCGCTTCAGAAGCGGCGGGAAACTTCACTACCACGGGTTTACTCAAGCTAACGGGGAGATCAATCGTGAATGTGAAAGGATCCTCCTCGTCTATCTTCATCTCTTCAGGATAGATGGCAGCAATGGTCGATAACTCGACCTCACGTGCATCTTGCTCCTCATCCATGATGCTCGATGAAGGTCACCGATTCCGAAGGGAATCTTTCTGTGTGCTTTTTGGAGCGGTGCGCATATCTAACCTCGTTTTCGCGATACAGCCAGCCCTTCTCATAAGACCATACTCATGACGATGAGACCATGAAGTGGCGTGGCGTCGCTGCTGTACGGAAACGTGTTCAGAGTTCTCGCGTGTAAGTCCTGCTGACCTGATGGAAGCTTGTGGAAATGGAAAAGGAAAAGGGAGATTCTATCTAAGCAGGAGGCGACAGGCCAAGGTGTTCACCATCATCGAAGGTAGGTAGTCTCCACGAATGGCGGACGTTATCAAAAATTCCAAAAGGACCCTTGACGTCTTAACCCCGAAAGTTGAGGGGTACTAAATTGGGATGGCTTCTCCAAAGCGATGACTCTTCCGGGCGGCTCTGCTCTTGCAGACGGGCAGGATCATTTGGTATGGAGAGCTTTCGACTAGGTGGAAAATTGGGCCATGCTGTGTCACTGGAGCCCCAGGTTTTGGATCTGGGTATTAGGAGTCGCGTGTAAGGTGCCAAAGTAGGTACCTTAGGTAGGTAGGTATGCATGCGACATCCCGAGCACAGCTGGGTTTTGACGGTGCGATGATGACGAAACTGTGTTACCGATGGCGGGGTAGGGTACCTTTCACCTTTTACCTTTCAGCGGACATGCCTCACCCAGCGAGGGACCTGGGGGTGAACGTGGACACTAGATTGGGACGCTAAATTTGGGGCTCCGTGTTCTGACATCGGAGCTCCTACCAACGTCCAAGTTGGTTCCCGTCTTCACGAGGCGATAACGGCACCATTTCCTTTGTCGATTGGTGGCACTTGACATCGTCTCGCCTCATCTCATATTATCCACTCGATTCAGTCGCCCTAGGCTAGATATTTCACTTTTAAGTATCAGGACGGACTTTCCATCTGGAAGCTCCAAGCCCAATGCATCGCTAGATCGAAACCATCCACCAACTACCAGCTATTCTCACCTACGAACATGTCAGGAGATACGATACCATTGGCGTCACTATCGCTCACTCATGTCCACTATGTACGTTCTTGCCTCGTCCACTTGACCCCAGACCCACGTACACTGGCAGCCTGGCTATCCGGTCAACTGACGCCCATCTGCAGGACCCGACGGACAATCTCTCCTATGTCTGCGCTTGGCTTGCCCTAGTCCCCCAAGGCCTTTGCGTTGTCTATGTGACTTTGATATGGTCGACGCGCGAGGTCGAGATAGCGCTCCTCTTCGCCGGTCAGCTTGCCTGCGAGGCCTTGAACTTTGCTCTAAAACGCCTGATAAAGGAGGAACGCCCGCGGCGAATGAATGGGAAAGGATATGGCATGCCGAGTAGCCATTCGCAGTTCGTTGTATACTTTGCTGTCAGCATGGTCCTGTTCCTGATGCTCAGACATCAACCGGCTGGAGGCCAGGCGCGAAGAAGGAATCATACGCCCATGACCCTTGCCGAACGGGCTGCGGTGAGCTTTCTAGCACTTTGCTTGGCGGGTACAGTGGCCTGGAGCAGGATCTACTTGAACTACCATACCGAGAAGCAGGTTATGGTGGGATGCGCTGCGGGGGCCGTGAGTGCGGTAGGATGGTTCGTCATCACGACTGTGATTCGACGGTCGGGGTGGTTGGCGTGGGCAGTCGATCAGCCAGTCTCCAAGTACCTTAGAGTGCGCGATCTGGTCGTGGAAGAGGACTTGTGTCAGGCTGGGTGGGAGAAGTGGGACGACAAGATGACAACGGTGAAGTCCCGGGAGAAGAAAAAGCGATGAGACCTTCTGGAATGAGGATGTTCAGGCCAGGGCCCAGCCGAGGATCAAAATAGACAAACACTCTAGAAGTGTGCATCATGCATCGGCCAGGAGTTTGTTTGTGGTTGTAGGAGGACTATGAGAACCACGGAAAACACATGCACTTAGTACTAGAGATTGACATCCAATCAAGACACCTGGACAAACAAGACCATGACCTCGGAGGTGATGGAAATCGCCTCGGGAGTTCCTGCCCTCGGCCTGCGAATCGAGCGTTGTGTAGGTTTCTCAAGTCCCAGACTCGTGCCAGTCATCCGGAACGCGAAGGTGGTGATTGCATTATTGGTTGGGAGCCATGTGAGTAATCGTCACATTAGTATCGCCGCATCGATGGAGTGAGTATCGCACAGAGCAGAATCTGACTGACTATCCTGGATCGCCTGGGTATCCAATCGCTTAAGCATATAATCTGCATTTTGCTGATGCGAAAGGAGATGCTGAGCCACTAGAGCCTTATGGACTACCCCGGTACAACGTGCCGAACGAGGTGGCATCCCTGGGCTCTATTGAATTTAAAACCACGTGTCGACAGTGAGATTGCATCGGCAAATGTGACAATATTACATGGGATATCGTGAGGCTCTTCTAGGAAGGTTGCATCAGATAGCGCGCCGGCTCTACGCATGGAGTAGCCTGCGCTTACTAGTCCATAGCTTCTTCACACTACGCATGACAACAGCTCCTTGGCCAGCAAAGACCTTGATGCATCCCAGAACCTAAACAACGGCGATTAGGAGCATTCCGTGAATGGTATGTGGTATCAGCGCCAAGCCAACCTACTGTGCGAATTTGGTAAGGAGTGATACGAGGCGACTTTCCTCGCCTGGACTATACTCTTTCGATACCGTGGGTTGATTGTTGACCTCTTCACGTATCTAGTAGTTCTGTGCTTACAGTGGATGAACTGTCATTGCACAAGTACGGAGCAGTGGCGACTTGATAATGTAGGGGCATCCAAGGCCGTAGGGGGGGATGGGTGACGCGGTGACTGGCTCTTCTCCGAAGAACAGGCCGAATTTTGAGCGAGCTTGATTCACAGAGCGGAAAAGGCAAGTCACTGATGATGAGAAGTCGTTCCGACTGTCGTGATATAGGCTATCAGGCAGGGATTTCGAATGGAAGAGCGACGGAGTATTGTATGTAAGCCATTGGCGGCAAACGCGCCTCTTGCATTTTTCGTAGGGATATCAGAAATCTCAGATTCCGGGATCGTACCGACCTGAGGGACTCTGATAGAGAAATAGCCAAATTGACTACAAGAAAATTTCATGGACATCGCTTTAGCCACTGACTCTGGGGTATTTGGGTCGACGAGTGACCAGATCGCGTAGCGGAGACTCTTCACAACGTCACCACTTCTGAGATCTCAAACGTTCTGACTTCTGTATCAACCGCTGAAAGTGTATGGGCCACTGTTCCTGTGTCACGAGGTGTTGAGCGTCCCAAGCATTCGACTCAACCGTGCAGTTGTGAAACCGTCCGGACTAAACTAGGCTCCAGCCCTTCGGTCAACTATGCACTGCCTGGTGCCGCTATCTACAACAGCGGTTTGGACGATTCTGTCCTTGCGGCGGCCTTATCTCACCTGTCTCTTGCCGCATCGTTGCACCCTCCTTGGGCTTCGCTTCCTGATTCTTGGTCAAGTCCCTGTCTTGGTGGCCGGCGCCGTCCGCTGCAACGGCATGCAACGAGGCTCGGTCGATGAGCCGAATCGAAAGTACAATGCTGTCGGCAGCAGTACTTCCCACTTCGAGCTTCCCAACACGTACTGGAGATATTATAATCATCCGAAACTAGCGTTCGCTCAATCAGATAGCTCAAGTTCGATATAGGTTTGGGCCGTCCGTGGGAGAACTAGCTATGCGTATTGACATCAGTATCAAATGCGGACGGCCCTTGAGCGATGGATGCATGGTTCTCGGATGGAAAAGGTTCTCAGTGCAGGTCTCCATGGAGCTGACATCAAGGTCAATTCAGACAATGGATGCTCATCATCGAACAGGACAAGATGAAATGAAAGTGACACGTACCGGTCTCCAGTCCTTACAAGTCTGCTGTAATCTCTGGGTGTGCTGCTTTTGTAGTCTCAAATGTATGTTGCTCAAGTCTGTCTACCTAGGCAAAGGTCAGGTTGCCTTGAAGACGAAGCTCCTTCTTTAAGCAGATTCCTCTTGTTGCTTCAGAAAGGTGGTCCTGAATGCCATGTTTAATTGATGGCTTATCAGCTCATTGACAACAATCGCGGGATCTTCAGTGTCAGGAATATCTTGAAACAGTGTGATGAGTACTTAGTCACTATTCGTGCTAACCTATCTGGGAGTTCTCGTTTTTTTTTTTCCAAATTACCAAGGTACGGAGAGAAACAATGGACCGACAAATACGCAATTAAAGTCTGGGATCAGCCTTGGTATTAGCACTTATCCCGTTGTAACGAACATTGGAATAACCACAATCCCAAATCACCAACTAACTGTTCAATTAGAACGAGTAGACACCGCACTTACATTGAGGACAACGATGCAGGCTTGCTTTTCATTGCTTCCATGCGGCTGTTCAGAAGAACTACCAATGTTTGTATAACTCAAACGCTGCCCGAGACTTTACGACCTTAGGCGACTTCAGCTTCTGTCCGTACATACGCAGATTCCTTCCCTTTCACTTACGCGGTGACAAATCTATCCTTCAGTCAACTTATCAAGCAGATGACCCTCCTGCCCGTATCATGCCCACCTTGGAGGAGCTCCTTCGCCTTCTAATCGAATGTCAAATCAGCTCAGCTATCGCAGCATCTCTCATTGTGACATCTTCATCCCCTGGGATCTTCTAGAGTAACCTAGACTTGCGCTTTTCCTCTTTGTTCAACGGTCGACATTGCCCTCTCCTACTCTTGTACTCGTCATCAAAGTTTCACGGGTGAGCATCGGACTTCCTCTGACCATATACTTTGGCGGTTCTCGTCGTTGTGGTAAGCGTCATTCTGAAATATGTCCGCATCAGCTTTGGTCTTATAGAGAAACATATTGACCTGTATAAAAACGTCTCCTTCTCAGAACAACACTGTCATGTTTTGCTCATACTTGAGTCACACTATCGAAGATGATCATCATTGGAGTATACTTTGTGCGTTGGGTGTATGAATGGAATCAGACGTACCTTCTTTTCCACGCCAATCGTGAGTCAAAACCCACTCAAAGGGCTGTACCTCGGCCACGGATCACTTGTGCCAGTGCGTGTATAGCCCTGGAGGAGAGTCCGAATGTTTTATATAAGTTTGGATGCTAGATGAGGAGTTGTTGACAGGTATATCACAGCGGCGAGGTTTCGAAACGCTCTTGCAATCGATCGATTGGCTTCCGGTTGGGGTAAACCGAGACAAACGTCACACCTGGAGATATGAGTAGAAGCTCCGAAGGCAGTATCAGCTCGTAATCTCAGCTGATGCAAGGCAAACATCACGGATCCAGGTTCGATGGTCCACCCAGTCAGGCAGTTATGTCGATCGTTAGATGGTCAAATAAAGCGTCACTCGTCATAGGGTAGTTGTCTAGTGGAAACGATAGAAGAGAACCTGCGCGGAAAATCACTTGCCTGTTGTCTGCAATAATCCTAGCTTCAGCATTTGTTGATCTCATTAGTAATGGTGATACCCGGCGTCGTGTTATTGATCTCGGTGAATCTAGAGAAATAAAGATCGGTAGAAGAACAGGACTTGTGAGCTACTAAGATTGCAATGGAATTCACTGAAAATCAACTTGTTCTTCGTTTGGATTGCCGCCGTTTGCAAGAAACGTCACGAAGAGACGGTTAGCTGCTGCCACATTGACGTCGGTATGGTTGGGCTTCTACCTACACAACGCCCTGAGCACGCTTCGGAGTGTAATTTGAAGTTGAATTACAAGTCGAACTCGGGATCCTAAGTGAAACGGCCGAGTTGCACCAGCAAGTGCCTCCAGTTCGATATGATGTCGAAAGCTTCGCCAGGGGCTTCAGGATCGTGAGAGTTGATTGTTTCTCATGCGGTGAAAGCCCGTTAGGGACTGAATGCAAGTAACCGCCCAGAAGTACGCTATATACCTTGGAATGATGTGCATGTCATTAGTCGTCAACTGCCAGTGTATTGATTAATACCCAGACTCCAGCAAGGTTCCTGAACTTGATGCATAAAGGGGTCTTCTCAGATCGCCAACAAACATGACTGTTCATCACAGTATTCAGAATCGAAGCTCATAATTTCTTCGTCGAAGAAATTGGAGAAGTTCGGATTGTGTGATGGGGACTTCGACTTGCATCCTAAACAGCATACCTTGTGTCAATGGGATTACTGGGTTGCTAGTATAGTACTCACGCACCACTTGCTTCTTGGCCACGAACTACAAGAAGCTTTGACGCTAGGCTTGGGCGTCATCATGATCACTCGATTGGTGTCTGGGGTTTTCGGGCCTATCATTTCTGATGAACTCGACTTGCGGCAAACGGTCTGGACTTGTTGCTAATTAGTATACGCAGTTCAACAGATAAATATAAACATGTAAGACGCACCCGTCTTTCTAGTTCGCTACTATCCAACATAGATGATTATGCTCCTTCTGCCTAGGTATACTCATCATTAAGAAGTGGTCGCTTCGTGACAAGCGGAGAGACATGCTATTAGGAATGTACCTGGGCTGTGATAGGACGATTACATCCGGAACGTCAACTATGAAGGTTGAAGGAGGGTTCGGACACGACTCTTCCTCAGTCTGACTAGTGGAAGAGTAGAGGAAATGATCAGTGTGTGGAGAAAACAAGTAGACTTAGCTGTATAACAAAACTGTCTTGATCCGTGCTGGAAGTGAGTTGGGCTTCGGGCATGTTGTCACTATATACCATAATACAACTCTGTTGACTCTTAGCCGTACGTTTGTAACAGTTGATACTGCGTTCATTCGAGTAAGAGATAGTCACAGGGTTCACGAGATGCCCAGCATTGTATCTACACATGGAGTCAAAGAAGGGTAACATCTTGCTTTATGGAACTGTAAAATAGGAGGCAATGCAATGTAGGTCTTGGGAACCGTCTGTTGACCTTCTAGTCTCGAAGGGCACAATGCGCATCAAAGACTGAACCAACTCAGAGGTACTCCCACGCATCTATGCAGACATGCACATGCAGGCTTTTATGATGTTGACCCTTTCTTCTGATATGCAAAGACACCAATTACTCCCGTAGAGGAGCTACTGCGCGAACCCGACAACTACGAAGCAAATACCCTTTAAGTGCGGCATGAGTGCTTTCGGCCTTTGTCTCTTACAGAAACAACTGGTCTTCCAAAGAACATGCATCTGATTTCCAGCTGGAAGCCTTAAGCCTCGATCAGCAGCTAGTTGATAGCTGGCTTGAAAACAATTGAATTTGACAGTGGCATGATGCGGCTATTCGTCCCACTTTCCAAAGTTGCATCAGCCAGAAACATTAAAGAAAATCAAATCCATCCTTCTTTCTGGCACACTGTAATTAATTCCCTTGTGTCGAAGAAAAAAGAACCGATTCCTGACTAAGCAATCCGTGCTTCATCCGATTACATAGGTCTAAGTAAGTAAGTAGGTTTCGCTTCAAAGCACAAGCCCCGGCGATCTTTGACTCTCCAATGCCAAGCCGCCATGAAGCAGATCACTGCATATCAAACACGACACATGTAAGAAGGAGGTGTGGCAAGCAGGATCCTTCCTACAGTCCTTTGGCTCTCTCTCTCTCTCTCTCTCTCTCTTTCTTTCTCTCTTCTTCTTCTTCTTCTTACTCCTGTGTTTAGCAGTTTATGGTATCACTTTGCACAGAATCAAGGCTAAACCCCCAAGGTGATTGAACAAGTAAATTTTGATTAAGGCTGAGACATAACTCTGTAGTTCCTGCTTATGGGTATCGCCAAGTAACACTTTGAGACCTCCTCTGCTTAGTCCCCCTGGCGCGGTGGCCTTTCATCCCATCGCCCATATGCCATGGTTCTAGAACCAAGCTCCTCATGATCAGTGGCTTCCACACTTCCCACAATAACTAGTAATAGTAAGTTGATATATACATGATCAAGAAGTGAAGAGTAATCAACGACCCTCTCGCGAAGAGTATGTGCAAGTATTGCGGACAAACACCCAATTTATTGTTCTTGTCAATCTAAAGCTGGTGGTACTATGCGAGCTACCGACCAGGTCCAGACCGGTGCTGTTGTTTGGATTCTCCTCCCTGTCTGTCCGCGACGCCTTGCTTCCTTCGCCTTCACCAGTTGCTTGTAGGGCCATCGCTGACCAGTACAACGCATTGTGATTACCGCCGCTTTGCTTTGTTCGCCCTCCTCCTAATTGCTACCCGAGTGCCGGGAACCAGTCCTTGCTGGCGACCGCTCATAGCGAGAGAACCATGGGTCCAGCTACCGTGATAGCATCGGTGATGACACCAGTTGCAGGTGCGGCACTGGTCAGCGTCATGTAGGTGATACCAGCCAGGTTCTGGGGAAGTGCGCAACCACTGGCCTGAGTGAAAGGCGAGAAGGCAGTGCCACCGGGAGCGTTGGCGTTGGTGAAGCCGCAGAAGGTGGCCCCGGCGGCTGCGGTACTCTGGACCTGGATGTTGGAACCGGCTGCGAGGACAGCCGGAGCGGCGGGTGCGGCCGTGGTCATAGTCAGGGTAGGGAAGGCGGTCAGGGCCAAGTTGGAACCGGCAGGGCATGACGAGATGAATGGCGCAGCCATTGTGAAGACAGCCTTGGGGCCCAGAGGGGTGTCGAAGGGCTGGGGAATGGCGACTGTACCGCTGGCGGCGCGGATGAAGGTCTGGTGGCGAGACTCAATGGTGAGGATCGAGCCGGCAGCCGCCAGAATCGTGGGGGAAGACAGGATAGGAGCGGCTCCCAGGTAGGCAGAGACACCAATGTTCTCAAGAACACCAGCAGTGGCAACCATGCTCTTGGCGTCGGTGAAACCAAAGTTGTACGTGCATGGCTGGACAGGCTGAACACCAGCCTGGGCAATTTGGCTCTGCAGGAACTGGACGTGGGACTGCTCGGTCTGGCCGACAACCTTCAAGTCGGAGATCTGTTGCGTGTTCAAGCCGAGGGCAGCGAACTGGTCATCTGGGAACTTGGCGAATCCCTGCTGGTAGAAAGAAGACTCAAGCCACTCTAGAGTGAGAGCACTGTAGCAATGTTAGTGACGAGACCTGGTACTTTCGGTAGATATCGTGCTTACAATTGTAGAACATCGACATCAGTCAGTCCCAAAGATTGCTCCGCGGCAGTCTGACGCTTGGCAAGGTTCCAGATCTTCTCTTGTCTCGCGGTGAACTTGGGTTGAGCTGGGAGAGCACTAGCAACGGTCGCCAGGGCGGCAACAACACCTGCGATCTTCATAATGGAAGGCATCTTTTCGTCTGATTATTCTCTTGCTGACTTTGTTTTCTTAGTTTGAATCGGAATTCGACCGGGTGGATGGCTATAATAAAGAGTGATTGTCGTTTATGATGAAAGCAAGACCAGCCTGGCTGTTCTATAAAAGTCCCACCGGGGTATTACAAGAAATTAAAAAGCTGAAGAGGCTGAGGCTCGTTTAAGGAGAGTGGTGAAAGTCGTTGATCCCAGGAAGCAGAGCCAGCGCTTTTTGGTTAAGAGTTAGACACGAAGAAGATGGGATGGGATGGGATGGTGTAAGAAGAGATGCTGAATCGGAGTGTGGGAAACGGCCGCAATAAAGGCAGATGCCAAGAAACGAATTCTCGGAAATCTCGAGAGCCTGCGGGTCACGGAAAGAAGGTTGGCCGGCATAGGACAAGGCCTCCCCAGTCACACCCCTCCTCGTGGGAAGACGATCTTCCTCGTCGCAGTCCCTCATCTTCCCAGAAGTTTCCGAGGCCGAGTCTCCAAGGGGCTGCAGGGGAACGGTGATGGCATAGGAACTGGCCATCGGGAAGCTTTGCGAGGGAGGATCCAATGAGAGACGACGAGGAGCTCGAGGACGGAGAGAGAAACGAAACTTTGTCGACTATCGGCATCGATGCGACCAATGAGCGCTGTTGACGACAAAGAAGCTTAGAACTAAAGTTGGGATGAAGTTGCTTGCCAGGGCCCGAGCCCCACAGGGCTAAACCGGCAAGGCTAAGGGATCTCTTAGGGTCCGAGGTGCTGAGGGGCCACTTGCCTCAGATGCCGTTTCAGCAGAGTCCTCGGTGGCGCATAAGCGAGTCTGGGACAACGGACGGACTGCAACCCGAGTTCTGAAACCGAGAAGATACTATGCCGGCTTCTCATAATCCAGCGCGTTTCCCGTAATTACAACTCAACCCAAACGAGGAGAATGTCTTCTTATGGGCTCATCACAGGCCTGCAATGACAAAGAATCAAGAATTGCAGGAGGTGACGTTTGCAACCACCCCGGGTCTGTTTCCGTATTCTGCCGAATCAGAAGTAAGGCCCTAGGGATTTGTAGCCCTCGCCGTCGCCAGAGAGGTAATGCAGGACCTCCCTCCTACTGTGGTATGTGTGACCCCGGCTGCGTACCTACCTGTATGCGCACTTCTTTACGACGCCACCACGCCAATGATCGCCCAGGTGATCCAAGATTAGAAAGGAAGATGATCTCGCAGACAAGTTCATCTTGGCGAACGAAATGACAGGCAGTGATCACCCTCCAGTACGGGCCTGCACCATGCAGTCGCTGGCGGGAGATAACGAACCTCGCTCGAGGCTAATGACAGATCCTTCCAGCCGACTGCGTGGTATGGCTGAAGAATGGACCTCTTCCTCATGAGAGGACTGAATCGATAGAATCGACCGCTCACAAGCCGGCCCCTGCTGGATCTCTGGATCGCTTCGGGCTGCCCCCTCTCCGCGGACGGCGAGGGTTTGCAGATGGATGGCAGACATCCAGAGACCGCACATGTGGGGTAGCCACATTTCTGTGCTATGCACTGAGAACGCTGTCCTGCGATCCGTAGATTTCCATTCATTAGTATCGTTGAAGTCGACGGCCTAAGCGCGGATAGGAGATATGGTTGGCTTGGCTTCTCTATCCTGACATTGAGCCGCCACGAGTGGATACGCGGTGACTTGCATAAGGCTAGGCTTATGAGATCTTCCTCTTACCACAGAGAAGCATCGTCTGCTACAACTTCCATACCCATCCGTTGATGTGCTTCAACGTTGTTTTCTGCCCGGCTTCTGCGTCTGAACTATCACTCGGGATCGACGTGTAGCCGTTGTTCGAACCACCGCACGTACCTCTCGGCTGTATATGGACAGCGCCATATTCGGAAAAGCTTGCCTTGCCGCTTGTGTCAGGCTAGTCCTCGGCGTGGACGGGTGTGACCACTTAAACATAGTATGTAAGTAAACTTTCCTTTCCGGTTGCATAGCCACTTGTCGAACAGAAACATCAAAATGATCATCTCGAATGTCCGGCACAGGATGATACCAAGTGGAAAGTATACCTTACGCGTGTCTACTCCGTGCTTCGGGATTAGTGCATATGCTCGCTCACGTGATCGCCTTACAGCTCACTCCCCCGCCTGCCTGTCACGATAGTACATGGGCGATCAAGCCTACTACCCTGGAGTAGTTATTTGTTTCGGGCCTGATATCAACAACTGACCTACTCGCAATACTAGTATGTCGACCGGCAAACCCAGCTCCTCAATACCCACTTAGCAGATAGTATAAGCGCGAGAACCAGGCTTAGACCAAGTAATGGTCATACTACAACAGGCTCAGCTCTCTGCTTGCCCAGGTACTAGACACAGCTGGCATGAGAAGGATGGCTTGAACAAGCTTCTGCTTGCGTCTGATGAGTCCTCTTGATCCTCCGGGATCGACGAGTATCGTAAACTGACTCACCTGTGGCGCACCTACCTCGCCTACCCGGGCCAGCAAATCCGGGAGCCATTTCTCTCATCGTCGCACATCCGTCCTTCCTCCGGTATCCGCTTGGAATTGGCGACACTTCGAGGTTAAGATGGCACCGCTAGACGAGACACATCCGCGAGGATGCTTCATTTATCCGTTGATTGCTTGTAGGGCAACAACTTATCAACTGCTGTCTACTTTGTAAACATCCGAAGGAACAACTCGCGGCATCTTGCAGATCCCGTCGGAGCCTCGTGTGCCACCAACGCATTGGCAGCATGCCATGTGTTGAAATGCCCTCGGTCAATTTGTGTCCCCAAGATCAACGTGTCTCTCGATGTGCACCGAACAGGCAGGAGTGGACCGTATTCTCGTGTTTATCTTCTCGGATATAGTACATACTTAGTCAGCCGCATCTCCATTAGCTTGTTAGAGACCTCGTTGCGTCGACATTCAACACGCTAGAGATATATGGTTTCAGACTTTTGGCTGATAAATACTGCACTAACAATCTACCCTAAGTTCTCTTCATTCGCCCCTTCACTCCGACTCAATCATCATAGACGATGTTCCTTCCCCTGCAACTGCAACCGCATAGATATCGTCTAGCAACTTTTATTGTGCAAATCTTCCTCTCTCAGTAACTAGCACTTATAGTGCGTACGGGTTCAGCGACCGAATCGTGAGACACCTATTGCGATGTTAGTTCAGTTCGGATGCGACTACGTGCGATGGACGTTACTTACGGTGGACTCTTCGAGAGATCCGTCTTCAGGATAACAGGAACTCTCGTCATCTCAGTGACGTCCTGGATGTAGTCGCCACCCTCCTCTCTCAGAGCAAAGAGCTTGAGATACTTCTCCTTGTTGGTCAGGCGAGTCTCCACAGCCTCAGCCTTGGGTACCTTCGAATCAGACCTAGTGCGATGAAGGACGCCAGCATTCGAAGTCGATCGAGTAGGCGAGCCAGGGACGCTCTGTGTTGGTCGTTCGGCAAGTGAAGCGCCAGCCATGGCCTCGGTGATGTCCGAGGCGTTATCATCGTCGTCATCGAACAGGGCGTCAACATCGTCCGTAGAGATGGTGCCCGTCTCGGTCTGCTTGCGAGCAGCCTCCTCACGCTCCTTCCTGGCTCTCTCAGCATCTTCAGCCTGTCGAGCAGCAGCCATTGCGTTTGATACTCTCTGCGACTGGTGAGCCTTTGGTCGCTCGTCCTCGGGCACGTAAGCAGAGCTAGGTACACCCTTCTCCCAATAAAGTTCCAAAACTCTCTTCTCCTTCCTGAACTCGGCCTTCTTGAGCGGCAACTGGTCACAATGCACTCGCTTCTCGAAGCCCCATTCAGGAATCAGGACATCAAATGCAGACTCATAGACGCAGATGACAATACCTTCGCTGATCAGATCGCCGTTCACCTCCTGGCGCTTCTTGTCCATGATTCGGCAAGACTCAATGTGGATACTCTGCTCCTGAGCATTCTGCGCCGACTCCTTCTTGGTGTTGACAGACTCAACAGTCTTGACTAAATTCTCGATGTCCTCGTTGTATTCCGTGCTGCCTTCAGATAAGACAGCCTCCAGCTGCCGGTGAACTATGATGTCCGCATAGCGACGGGTAGGTCCGGTAAAATGAGTGTAAAGAGGTAGGTTCAGGGCGTAATGAGGCCAAAGTTGTTTGTTGGTCTTGCCAGCAATGTAGTACTTGGCGTGGTTCATACTCTTGAGTAGGAGAGTCTCCATGCCCTTGCGAATCTCATTGTCGTCAACCTTGAACAGGCTGTTCTGGACAGTACCACTGCTGGTGGTATCGATGTCGTACCCGATGGCTCTCATACGCTCCCCAATAGTCTGTAGACGACGGCCATTCGGTGCGCCTTGGCGACGAAGCAGGGCCTTCTCAGGCAGACCTTGAGCAACGCGCTGAGCCACGTAGGCGTTTGCCTTGTGCAATAACTCCTCGACGAGCTCAGTGCCAGATGTCGAGTCAAAGAGATTGTGTTGAATAGGAATGTTCTCATCATCCAACTGATGAAGTAGCCTCAGTGGAGCAATAGGCTCATCTTCAGAGCCCAGCCGAGCCTCCCGGAACTTCTGTGCAACAGCCTGTAAAATGTTAGCAAGTACACAACAGTGGGTGAAAGGCTTCTTACGTTGAGAATCTGGACGTCCTTGGCCTGGACAGCCTCGTGTTTGAACGTGGACTGGTTTGAGAGCGCATCATCGATCTGCTTTAGAGAAAGCTTGGCCGAACTCTTGATGATGCCTCTGCCCACCCAGGTGTCGCCCTCCGCCACCACACCCGTTTGTGGATTGACGCGGAACACGACACTGACGGTAAGTCTGTCTTCACCTGGAGTCAATGAGCAGACCTCGGAAGCGATCTTCGGTGGTAGCAGGGCACAGACGCGGTTCACCAAATGGACGGCTGTGCCACGCTTCTTGGCTTCTCGGTCGACGAGCGAATTAGACTTGACGAAATGAGCAATGTCTGGTACGTGAATACCAATCTCGATCTTCCCGTCAGATTCGGTCTTGACATGGACAGCATCTCCCAGCTCTCCAGTGCCAGCCAACTCGAGAGTGAAGGTCGTCTCAGCACGGAAGTCTCGACGAGCACTGATGCCGGCTTCGTCCTCCTTGGCGACTGACCAGTCCTGGAGGCCGACGCTACGCAAAACAGCTTCCGAGAATTCATCAGAAGAAAAGTTATTGTCACGCAGCAGAGCATCAGTTTCCACCTTAAGGTCACCCATTCTGCCAAGCTGCTCGACTAGTGTACCGAAAGGATGAAGGGAAGTGATTGGCCAGCGCTTGATGCAAGCGACGAAAATGCGATCTGCGTACTCCTGGTGCTTCTCTACAAAGTCACGGGGAGCTTGCTCAGTAGGTATGGCGATCAAGGGCACTCGCTTATCGGTCGGCTTGAACCAAACGATCTTTGGCTTATCCTGCTGGCGGTTGTCTTGATGACGGCCACCATCTCTGGCAGCCCGCTCGGCCTCCTGCTTCTCTTTCGTAGCCTGGCTGCTAGGTCGCAGTAAGCCTAGTGTTCCAGAGAACATTTGACCGGCGACGCGCTCAATCACGGCAACAACATGGCCAGCGTAAAGAGGCTTGGACTCGTCGTTGATTTCCTCCTCCTCAACGAGGAGTAGGCTCTGACCCTCGACTTCCACGTCATCATTCTTCTTTTGCGTGGGTCGTTGGCGCAGACTGCCACGGCGGCGGATACCGCCCTCGCCCGTGCTAGTCTCCTCCCCGTTACCAGAGGCAGTCTGGCCATTGCCGGCAGTCGACCCAGAACGAGTGTCAGTAATGTCCTTTCGCTTCTTCTTCTCCTCCTTCTCGCGCTTCTGCCCCCACACTTCATCGACGTCTAGCAGCTCGATTGCGACAAGGTCGCCTTCCAGAGCTCGGTTTCGGTCCTTACTGCCGCAAATGAATATATCGGCATCGAGAAGGCCATCAGATGTAGAGACGTAGGCATCGCTGCGATTCTTCTTGTTGACTCGCAGAATGCCCGAGACAAGCTGGCCGTCACCCAGCAGTGCTGGCAGAGTAGCCTGGGGAAGGTAGGGGGTAAAGAGAGTCTTTCTTTGCTGCTGGTTTTGCTGGCCACCGAGCTGGGGGGCATGCTGGTTACCTGGGAGACCAACCATCTGGCCGTTCATCTGGGCAGCCTGAAGAGCTTGGAGCTGGTTCAACTGCATGGGGTTCAACTGGCCGGGGTACATTGGCATCATTGGCATCTGACCGGGAACCTGCACTAGCTGGGGTTGACCAGGGTACTGGAAGTTGCCGATACCCGAAATCGACTGGTTCATTGAGCCGCGAGAGCGATGGCCCGGCTGGAAGGACTGCTGTCCTTGACCACTCTGCTCCTGGCCCTGGTTCTGGGCCTGGTTACGCCAGTTGCCCTCGAAGTTTCGCGATCCTGTCCGAGCATGGCCCGTGGTACCGTTGCCCCGGCGGTTGAAGTCGGTCCCCTGTTGACCTCCTTCGTTGTTGTTATTGTTGGTGTTGAAGCTCATTGACCCAGCACCACGACCGTGACCTCCCCTACCAACCGCCATACTCTGGCTGCGCCCATGACCACCGCCCCGGCCACCCCGGGTGGAAGAGCCTTGGGCAATCGGAGTGTCTGTAGCAGTAGTGGCGGGTTTTGCCTCTTCGGCCGGGGAGGCTTCGGAGGCACCAGGGCCTGGAAATTGGAAACCCGAAGTTGTGCGCTTCTGTTGAGCAATCTCAGCTGCCTTTTTGGCGTCAGCTAACGCCAGAGAGTGTCTTCGTTGATGACCACCTCCTGCACCGCCGCCTCGCCCTCCCCGAGGCGCGTTCTCTCGGTTGCCGTGGCCCTGCTGAGTGTTCTCAAACTGGCCAAAGGTGGAACCAGAGGCACCCGCAGAGGGGGCCGGAGGTGGTCCCATGCCCATATTGGGAAGTGCCGACTGATTACGACGGTGTGACATGGGTTGACTTGGGGTAGCCATCTGAACGTTCTGTTGCTGTGGGATTTGGTTGGGGAACTGGAAAGCCTGCTGTTGCATGTTGGCCATGCCTGGTTGCAAGGGGTTGAAGCCACCAGGGGCAAGCTGTCCGGGCTGCATCATTCCCATGTTCATGTATTGCTGGTGTGTAGCTTGTATCTGCTGCTGCTGCTGCTGCAAGAGCTCGATCTGTTGCTGAATAGCAAGTTGCTCCACTATAGACGGTAACGATATGGTTAGCTCCGGTTCTACATGTGGTATAGTTGATGCCGGGCAACCAACGGCCGGAGAGCCAGAACACGGCAGCAAGTACGGAAATGGATTGATAGACAAGACTCACTTCCAGGGTTTGCAAACATGCTCATCAGTGGCGTTAGTTCAGACGGGCTTCGGCGATGAGCAATGTGTAGGCGACGGCCAGCTGGGCCAGGTACACCCCCAGCAGGAGGTTGTGGGTTCTGCTGCTCCATGACGGGCAAGCAGTCGGGTGTAGTGTAATGTCACACGTCAATCAAAATGGGTAGCTGTAGCTAGAGGTCGATGTCCAGATAGGCAGAGAGGTAAATAGGCAGGTAGGTGTTAAAAACCTTGTGTTGGATATTGTGTCGCTAGCAAGACAAGTATGTGTTCAGATTGTTTGGTTGATTGCGTGAACTTTTGCGACTAAACAAAAGGAGGGTGAAAGAGAGGATGTGAAGATGGCTTTGGGTTGTTTGATCCGGATGGATGCACAAGCTGAAGCTTGCAGAAGGAATGTCAAGAGAGAGGTCCGTCGTTGGGGTGAGGAAAGGAAGGAAGGTGGGAAGTGTGGAAAGACGGGATGGGGGAAGAGATGAGATGGCGGCGATGACGATGATGTAGGTCGAGACGAGAGGAGGAGAGAGGTTAGGAAGCAATGATCAGAGGTCCGGGGTGAGCAGCAGCAAAGGTCTCGGGCCCGCTGGTTGGTTGATCAGGGTTGGGAGTGGCCCCCAGTCCAAGTCCAAGCCCAAACCCAAGCCTCAGAAAAGGTGAATATCGACACGGGCCAGGCAGAGAGAGCTACTGAGTACTACCCAACTTACCTAGGTAGTAGCTAAGGTTAGTATCATAAGAGTAGTACTGCTAGCCGACCTGAGGCTAACCTGCTAACCTCTCCCACTAGCGGGCCGTCGTAGGTCTTAGGTCTTTGGTCTTTGGAGCTCTCGACGAGGGGCTGAAACCTTCAGACCATCTACGAGAATATCAATGTCCAGACTGCTGAAACAAACAAACAAACAAACGTGCACTCAATTCACTTTCTTCTCTACTTTACCCAGTAGCCCCCTCGTGGCATCTGACTGACGGCGATAAGTGAGGTAGGCTAATATTTCTGGGAGATGTGGCCTGTGTATCGCAGTCTGACGATCCCCCAACCTACGAAGTGGCTTGACCCTTGTTGCTTGGGAGCCAAGAACTGCACCTAAGCTCATACCTACCTAGGTACTTAATGCATAGGGCTTCGTATACCCAGCATATAAGGGTTACCCCACCCCTCCTAGTCTATTCTCGAGCAGTGCTATTGAGATATTAGCCTTTTTAACGGGGTTGGCCCGTAACCTTCGAACACGCTTCGGAAACCGTACCGATTTAACAGATATTTGGACAATTAGGAAGCTTCAGCTTTTCCATAGTTATGTTATATAACACCTTAGGTAGGTAGTTATGGATATTAATGATAATTGTTATATTCGGCTAAAAGTAATACCAGAGTATCCACGATCTAATTCGATAGAAATGTCATAATACAAATAGATCATTGAATTCGAATTACGATGAGAACATGAAATTATGTTTGAAATTACCGTCTCGACGTTAGCGTAATACGGCTTAAGAACACAATGACCAGTCAATAATTGGTCGGACACAGCGAACTGCAGACTCCCAATGAAAGAGGGGCTGTGGTAACCTCTTCGCTCACAAGCCTCTGTATCTCACTGCTATGTCGTTATTGCATCACGATGAATTAAAGAGAGGTTCAATGATGATGTGGGAGAATGCCGTGGGTCGTATCTATTACTGCCCGTGCCATCGTATCCTGAACTGTGACATGCAAACCGAGTGTTGATAGCCTACCTAGGTACTTACGTATACGTAGTACAGTACCTAAGTTAGGTGACGAAAACTGATAGTCGCACATATATACCTGTATCCACATCAGGTTGTTTTATTTCTAGGCCAATTCAGGCCTGTTGGAGGTCAAGTGGCTATCGGAAACAGTCGTTACATGCGAATGAATACGACGAAAGAGACCCTTCACTTGCAGATCGTTGCCTTAATCGAATTCTACCGCGAGCAGCTGCTGACTGCAGGGCCACAGGTTGGGTGGTGATCGTCAAAGCAGCTACAGCGCAGCACACGCTGTCGAGCTCCAAAGCCAAAGCCAAAGCCAAAAGCTACACTGGAGGGGTTGTAGGCCTATCTGCAAACGGCAGGACTGGATATGCATGCTGCCCAGCTCAGTTAGATTAACGCGGCAGAAAGAATGCAACCCACCTTTTCAGCCTCCAACATTCGTCCGAACATTGTTATCCGCGTCGCCGACCTTTGAACAAAGCTTCCCTTGGTTCTGAACGAATCGTGACCGCGGCCGAATACAACAGAATCGCCGTCGGTAAGACTGTTAATGGGGAACTTCACCACGCCGCCCACGTAAACCTTGCCGCCGACTTTCTTGCACACCGACGCGTCTTGTGCTAAAAGCTACATAGGTGCATTCGTCATGCGATGATCCACTGCGACCACGTATAATGGCAGGATCTTCACCTGCTCGAGGGAGTAGCACATACTGGCCAAGC
The DNA here is from genome assembly GCA_022432505.1 of Xylariales sp. AK1849. Classification (NCBI taxonomy): domain Eukaryota; kingdom Fungi; phylum Ascomycota; class Sordariomycetes; order Xylariales; species Xylariales sp. AK1849. Next base: position 104,038 of record JAJKKH010000013.1, read on the forward strand.
CCCGAGAGTCATCGACGACTGCCAGAGTACCTGTCCGAAAATCGGAACAATGAACTCAGCCATAAGGAAGCGCTAGCTGCCGCCGCCGCAGAACACGAACGCGTTCGAGAAGCTGCCCTGAGGGTCATCGAGCTCCATGCAAAGCAATTGGAACAAGAGCGGCTGCGAAAGGCGGAGCTTGAAATCATTCAGAAGCAGCAGGTAGAGGTAGAGCGGCTGAAACAAGAGCGGAAGGTGGTAGAAGCACAACGGCGTCTTGAAGCCCTCAAGGTCGAGAAGCACTCCCCGGCGCCTACCTCGGAGAAAGCGGAAACTGCGAAAGCAGTGGTCAATGGGTCTTCCAATACCCTCAGTGAGGAGAGAGTAGCTGCAGCTTTGAAACCGAACCCTTTTGCCCCTTCAGTAGCTTCGCCCATTGGTACACAACGGACGGATCAGATCAATGGGCACACTGCGAATGGAGCCAAACCGTCCATATCGTCACCTTCTGAAGTATCACCATCGGTGCCCCAGCAAACCCCAGTTACGTCATCACCGTTTGCCAAATCTACTACGCCGGCCACGAATTCATCTGCAAAGCCCGCAGCCACAGCTCCGAATCCATTCGGTAAACCTCAGGCCTCTACTGTGAACCCCTTCGCGAAGACGGCATCACCTGCCGCAACCTCCACGGCAAACCCTTTCGGCAAACCCGCCACCACACCAGCAGTTAATGGCGTCTCGTCAGCTGCATCAGCTCCGGCCCAAGCTGCTACCGCTCTCACACCTGCACGAAGCCAGGCCCATCAAGGCCCTGATCGCTACACCCAGATCCACCAGAATCTTAAGAAACTCCGGGTGCATATGCTAGAGCACGCCAAAAGGGATACCAATTTTAAAAAGCTTATGGGTGATATGAGGCGTGAGATTCGTAAGTGCGTCGGTCAGCTGACTACAGCGAAGAATGCGAATAAAGACAAGGTATGGTGCTCGTCTTCTTCTTTCTCACATGTGAAACTAACAGCGGCCTAGTCAGCAAAGATCAAGACCCTCCTGCTTGCAGCACGGGATGCGAAGCCGCCTAGTCCTCTCATTGACCCGGCCGACTACATCCATGACGAACGGGAGCCGGTCCAAGGCGTGGAGCCTAACGGCCAACTATCGTCTCTGTTCATTTATCTACTGAATCACTTCAGCAAGGCCATGATCAACCAGTTCATCGGCGAATGTGCAGTCTCACCGGACCATGCCGATCCGGTCGGTGTTGTAGCCGCCCAGATTTTCTCTACCAAGGAATTCCAGTGGCGTGGCGGATCATTGATCGATATCATGATGGCCAAGTTCCGGGTAGCCTGTCCCGTCCTCTTTGGGTTCAGAGGGAGTGAAAAGACCGAGCAGGGGAGAGCCCGTCTGGGGTGGAAGAAGACTGAGAGCGGTCAATGGCTAGACGCCCAGTCACATACGGACCGCATGAAGGGGCTCGGCGTCGGTTATGCATCGATAGCCCTGCGAGATTTCTCAAGGTCGCAAAACATCAACCCCTGGCCGCCAGCCAAGTACTGGACTAGCGTGGCGTCCATTGTGAACACCCCAGCAGCCGAGATATCGGACACCCAGTGCGCAGTCCTACGAGCTATGATTTGGTTGTACGAGGATAAATTCATTGGATTCTATGGCAGCAACGCAATAGCAGCTTTGCGCAAGGCACTCGTGGAGTTCCCGCTGAAGGTACCGAACAAGTCACCTGCTGTCAGTTCACTGCAGGTCCTGGCACAGCAGTACCTGAAGGATCAGGGTTTGGATCTTAGATGAAGTGCTCCGCGCTACGCAGGAGAAAATACACAGGACGGAATAACACGTCACGACTCCTATCCGTCTGCGATCATATTCCCTGTGAAACTGGGCTCTCGTGATTGTCACGCAGAGCTACAGTAAAGGATGGGGCGCGGATCTAAACTTGGATCGTAGGTCAAGGCACATTGTGTATGATAGATACCCTTGGCATCGAGAATCGGAAAGGGGACACGACGGACATCGACTTCAGGCTGGGGCGTTAAGGGAAAGGATGGTTTAACAAGAAGCCGGGAGATTGGGCAAGCGGCAATGAACATAAGATATGGAGGGAGCATGGTCGTATAGCGGTATGAAGGCTCTTCTGAGCCTCCCCATATGCGTTCATAGGTAGATAGCCTCGGCGCCCTGGATATCGAAAATCGCACCCTCTCTTTGAGAGGCGTCTACCATAACCTATCCTTGAGTCTCGACTATCGTACACAGTGTCTGTCTATCTAATGCAACACAATAATTTCAACGAAAGAAGAACCAAGCAATAATTAACGCCTCGCCGTGCGAATCCAATTCGATTAACGCTTCTTCCATGCCGTGCCCACCTACAATATGAGCAACAGCACCAATAGCATAATCAAAACCGTAATCAAAACCGCGATACAACACCCACTCCAGCGATCCTCATTCTTGCGTACAATGTAGCTCATCTTCGCCATTCCCGTCTGCAAGCGTCCTCCAACCCTGTCGGCCAGATTATCCACCACCTCCAACATCTCCCGCTGTTCCTCTAGTTCCCGTCCCATATCGTCCGCCTGCCGCCGCAGGTTCCCCACCGTCATGAACACGCCGTCCAGCTGCTCATCCTGCTCCCGCATCATGGTCTGTTGCTGCTGGTGCTCGAACTCCGCCACGTAGTTCGAGTCCTCGGAGCCGCGCTCGTCCCCGTCGTGGATGGCGAACGCGTTCGGATCCGGCAGGTCGCCCGAGGCGGCAGCACGGGCTGCGCGTGCATTCGTGCTCTCTCTCCTCCCTCTTCCGCCCCCTGCGCTTCCTATCACCTTCCCCAATTCCTCCCGCATGTCCTCGACCTCGCCGCCGACCTCCTGCACCAGGCGCTGCCGCCGCTTGAGCTCCGAGGTCGAGACCCCATAGTGGGCCGGGTTGGACTCGATGGCCTTGACGGACTCGACGAGGTCGGCCAGGTCCTCTGCTAGAGACGAGAGCGCGGATCCCAGGTCCGAGCGCGCCGACGCGAGCTCGGGGCCGGGTTCGGTGGTTGTCGACGAGAGCGAGCGGATGCGGAGATATGAGGCGAAGAGGGGCCGGGTTTGTTGGAGTTGGGTCAGGACTTCTCTGGGGACACGTCAGTATGCTCGATGGGAGGACTGAATCGGACGTGGGCAGGTTGATAAGGGGGCGTCTCGCGCAGAAGATATGGACTTACTGTTGGACCTGGAGGAAGGGATCCTCCTCATTGGTTGAGGACATCATCCTGCCGGTTCTGATGGGTGTAGAAGCATGGATTCACTACATTGGCACCTAACGCGATGGCTTGGTGAGATGTCCGCTGTGTGATATTGGGATTTTCGAATTGACAGATTCGCGGATCGCAAGGCTAGGATGACGTGTGGTTTTAACGTTGAGCTCCCTCCCATTCAATGTTTTACTCCGGGGTGATCTTCGGTTCCCGCTAGGTGCCTGCCGCAATGCAACGTAAAACTCCCCAAGGTACCGAAATACCTACAGTGGGTATTTAAGTAGTATATTTGTTTTCCGGTGTTCTTCTTCACCTCCACAGAATTTTGGCCTTGTCCAGGCTCCGAATATCTCGAGCCCTTCGAAGCCACAGAACTGTCATCAGAGAGTCAGCGTCATGACACCATCTAGACCCCTACCTTACCCCGACTGTTGGGACAGCGCAGAAGAGTACGTCTCAAGCCTACTAGATTTCGCTACAACATCAGACATATTCCAGACACTATGCGGTGGCGTGCATATCCTGGATTTCTTCACCAACGAGCCCGGCTTATTCCAGAGCATCGTGCCGCCCGACTGGCAAGACTACCTGCTACAATGCGATCCAATGAAGCTGATGGACGTGCTCATGAGAGATGACTTGGGCTCATTCGCGGAAGATGAGAATCCGCCTGATACTTTGCTGCATTATATCGAGGATATCCGCAGGTTTTCACTAGCCCGAGAAGTTTCTGCGAAACAGGCCAAGTTGCCGAAGATGACGAGGTTAGTATCGGTGGGGATGAAACCCAAGAAGATTCATGAAGTGAGCCATTTCGCATGCTATGTGGATAAGCTAGCGGATGACTTCGAGAAGCTCTCTGGTGAGAACATAACCCATTTTGTCGATTTTGGCAGTGGCCAAAATTATCTGGGCAGAGCCTTGGCAAGCGCTCCCTACAACAAGCACATTGTTGCAGTTGAGGGCCGAGAACACAACATCACGGGCGCGAGAGAATTAGACATGCTTGCCGGTCTTGCGGAAAAGGAGAAGGTTATGCGAAACAAGAAGCTGTGGCAGCAGATGCTGGATAGCAAGAGAGAAGGGGCCGATGTGGACGAGAAGACACTCAAGAGATTGGCTAATTCTCCCAAAGCCCCCGACGAGCATGTCGTTGATTTCAGGTCTACTAGGGATCTCGAAGCCATATATAAACCCGAGGAAGGAAAAGGCTCCATCCGATATGTCTCGGGAAGGTTAGAGTCGGGAGATTTATCCGATGTCGTTGCTCAACTCGAGATGACCCCCAGGGCAGAGAATCAGGAGTCAGAGGATCTGCGGTTGATGGCTATCTCGATCCACTCCTGCGGCAATTTATCTCATCACGGCATTCGTTCGCTCATTTTGAATTCCCGAGTGCGCGCAGTAGCCATCGTTGGATGTTGTTATAATTTGATGACTGAGAAACTGGGTCCGCCGACCTATAAATATCCCTATATGCGACCTAGCCTTCAAGCACTCAACGGAAGAGTGATACGAGAGTCTGCAAAGCACGACCCCCAAGGATTTCCCATGAGCAAGCGACTGAGCACCTACAAGGACTCTGGGGTCCGTTTCAACATCACAGCTCGGATGATGGCATGTCAAGCGCCGCAGAACTGGGGCGCGGTGGAGAGCGATGGCTTCTTTACGCGCCACTTCTTTCGTGCCGTTTTGCAGAAGATTTTCCTCGATAAGGGTGTGATTAGTAAGCTATATCACAACACCGACGAGAAAAAGGATGAAAGAGCGAGTCCATTCAACACGAGTACCAACCCAGTAATCATCGGCTCGCTGCGGAAGTCTTGTTATAAGTCTTTGAACTCTTACATAAAAGGGGCGGTATCGAAGTTGACGACTCAACTCGATTACCGTGAGCACTGCGACATCGTCAAGGACAAGATGGGCAATATCACCGACGAAGAGATCGCACGTTATGATGATCTTTACAGGCATCGCAAGAGAGAGTTGAGCGCCATCTGGACCTTGATGGCTTTCAGTGCTGGTGTGGTAGAGTCTCTCATCGTTACGGATCGTTGGCTTTTCCTAAAACAACACTCTGAGCTGGTGCAGGACGCCTGGGTTGAGACTGTCTTCGACTTCAAAGAGAGTCCGCGCAACCTGGTTGTCGTCGGGGTGAAGAGACGGGATGGGTGACGACTCGACTCAAAACCATATCTACAATCAATCAGACCAGCATCATCTCTAGCAGGTGATGACCATATCCCGGCGTCGCCCTCAGTCAGGATGGGTCCCGAGACAGCCGGCTTCCTACGAAGCTCGGTTGCGAATTAGCGAGTCTGGCTATGAAGGAGGTCTTGGGAATAGGTGTGCATCTAATCCCAACAGGTTGAATTGTGCAGAGCCGCGCCAACTCAGCCAGTTACCTGCACGATTCCGAGTCATGACGGGTCTCGCTCGACTGGTCGTTGTCTCGTCGCCTCCCGCGGCAGAGGGACAAACTAGCTTCCAGCATGGACCAGCGAGCTATGTCATGCATGAAATCGCGTCAGAGTAGGTGGGTAGTGTTGAAACTAGTCATCAAGAGAGGATAGGTATCTGGGTTGTCGGCGCTATGATTCAATGCAGCATACCCAAGCGGAGTTTGGCTTGTCTAAACGGCGTTCGGGCCTAGCCGCAAGCAGGGGGAGATCTGATAGCTAACCGAAAGACTGAAGCGGCAAAGTCCCTGCAAGACATGTTTGGATTGGCCCCAAGCCGAACATCAACCTCAATGTCGTGGGCTGGGGAAGCTCTGTCGTAGTTGTGACATAAATTAAAATATCTGCCTGAGTAGCTTACAACTCAATCAATATACAGTACCAATTGGCGACATCTTGATCATATATCACAATGCCACCTGTCACCCACTTGTCAAGAGTCACCTGAGTTGACGATGACTTCATGGTCATATGGAGTGGTCCCACGCCAAAGGTATCTACCCTGCAATGTTGTTAGAAGATCACTAATACTGACAATGTCACCCGTGTTTGGGCGCCTCTGACGATAGACGTCCTTCGGACCATGAATGCGAAATGTATCATTGGAGGAATTGCCAGCAGAATTGCCGGGCCCCGATTCCTGCTGCTGACAAGAATAGCCACAGACACAACATGACAATTAAAAGTAAGCCCAGTCAATCCTGTATTACGGGACTAACATGAGGGGTGGACCCAACTTGGGGGTTCAGCCCGCATCGCATAGTGCAAGAGGCTCGAAAGCTGGTGCGTGAGGTTAGACGCGGCTCTAGTCGGTGTATTTGTGGACTTTACAGAATCCTGCATTGATTGATCATCTTCCTGTACTGTACAGAAACGTCTCCAACGACATCCATCTAGTGTCACAGTCACAGATTGCAATCTAGAAACTGATCGATCCTGCACAACAGTGGTGGAAGTCTAGGGTAGGGTGCCAAGTCTAGCCAGATGCCAGATTTGCTTCTTCCGGCATGCCCTGAGAAAACAAGAAAGAAAGAAAGAAAGAAACGCGGTCACTTCCGTCACACCGAAATGCTGCTGCAGAGGTTCGTTCCCGAGCTTCAAATGCAAGGACAACCGAGGCGGGGTGGCACTCTGGCGGCTCGACATGGAAAGGTGCGGGGCCTGGGGCTCTCGAATTGTCGATGATACGGAATAGTAGCACCGAGAAGAGAAGAGACAAACATCAACAACCCCCAACTGGGAAGGGTCTGCCTTCGCAATGTGACACGGTGGTCCTACTACTCCTGTACACGTCGACGCCTATCCAATCCTCGTATCCTTTTCTTTGCCAACTCTCGGTCCGTTATACTCGGCTTCGTGATGCGTCTGAGCTTTCTTGACGTGGTTGTCCACTCACTCGTGGGCCTTCGCCAATCCAAGGCCGAGGTTCAAACCCCGCGAGAAAGAGGCCGTTCGATCGGGCATCACCTTGCAGATAGGTAATGCATTGATTGCCCTGCCCATGGACGGACAGAGCTGTGAACTCCCCCACGTTCTTGGGTTACGGTTTTGTGCAGCCTGGTTCATAACCTGCAGACCGTCCATGCAGGTTCCGCCCAAAACCACCTAGCTTCTCGCCCTATGCCACTTCTCACCCGAGATATTGACCACGATCTCCCACGGCGCTTATGCTGGTGGCGACGGGGGTGTGTGTTGTGTCGTCTACGCATCCCGCGGAATACCCTTCTTGGAAACCGATGATGCTGTTCACGGCTCAGGAACCAGGCCCATGTCCATGAGGCTACTGCTCACGTAGGTCTATATCTATGTGCTCTACCCCTCGCTTCACTTCACCGGTCGGTCAGGTACAAGCTACGTGCAGCCTCCTGTCCTCGCCTTGTCTTCCGCCATCGAGTCGGAAACGATCTCCATTGGACAATCTGCAGGGTGCATGACATATCGCAGCGACATCGATGAGCCATCCACCACGGGGGACCACGTACAGCTTGCGTACTCAACGCAGCGAGGAATCTGCTGTATCACTGACAACGACAATCCCTGCTTGGGTCCCCGCTGTCTGTAGTAGGTGCACACGGCGCTATTCGAGTATGGATCTAAAGTCTGGATGCAAGCTTAAGGACCAGCCCACATCAAGCGCACTTTGTGCTAGCTCTTCGAATTCCCCGACCCGAGTTCCATCATAGCCTGACTACCAATTATTATCTCGTGAACCTATTAGCTAAGGTCCTTTCTTGTGCCATTCCGCCGGGTTTATTTGTCACGGATCTCCCTCCCGTTTACTGTCTAGCCCGGGACACTACAACACCGTTGACGAAACCAAACCTAAGGAACATCAAAGTCTGGACAACACCTTGGAGCACGAGAACCTTCATAACGCCAGTCACGACTCAGGAAGCGTTGGACCGGAACCGCTTTCGTCTTTGCCGTTTTTAGGGGGTCCAATTCCAGGAATTAATTACGAATGAAGGTGCTTCCGCGTCTCAGACTACCGGTGTTGCGAGAGCTGCACAGTTACCATGAATTCAGCTAGTCAAATATCGTTTCTTGTAAGTTGCAACATCTCCAATACCCTGCCGGCTCCCCTATACAGCCGGGGACCACCTCATTGTCGAAAAGCCCGTCATAGCAGATAGTGATTCGCAGATTTTTACCAATCACTCGTGTTGCGGGCCTTTTTGTGTCACCAAGCTGTCACCTAAGGCAATCACCGGGAAGCGACCTGCAAGACAGAGACTGACCAATAATGGCTTTTTAGGATGGGACCTTCAGCCTCATACACATTCCGCTAAGCCTATATTCAGTATTCTTACAACCCGTATTGCAAGTACTCTTACCTCAGGGCGATAATGACCCGGAGAACATGGACGATGCGGTTGAGGGGTTGAGTATAGACAACAAGCATGGGTTTCTCAACATCAGTATAACTCCTGTTGAGTGCTCTGTAGTATGCCATACCAACTGGGCCAAGAAGGTCTTCGAACCGGTCATCAAGAGACTACCCACGGATGCATCCAAAACAGTTACCATATCCAAGGACACCTACCTAATCCTATCGGTCGAGAGTGCTGCCATGGATGCTGGTAGCCGGGTGGTGGACTTGACATCACCTCTTGCCCTCGCCGGCATTCCCATATTTTTCATCACCACGTACTATTCGGACTTCATCCTAGTCCCGGCAAAAGACCGCCAGACGGTACAACAAGCTCTCCTTGCTCGAGGGTTCGAGTTCTTCGAGGTCGAGTCCACCTTTGTCGCGCCATCTATGCATACGAGGGGACCCAGTGTTAGCAGTCAGCCGCCTTCAACTCCGCCACCATCCAACATCGCCGAGTTGCAGACACGGACTTTTGATCTTCTGAAAAGGCGCAACGTGGTGCCTTACATCGAAGATGGCTTAAGTCTAGTAGTCTGCTCCGGCAGAGAGCACCTGAAAACCACACAGATGAGCGACTACCGGCGGCCAACGACAAGCAGACACGCCACAGATCACGGCAACGGCAATGGCAATCGAAGGAGCTGGCTCGATAACGTCGACACCAAGCTCTACACGAGTCTGATATCGGTCCTAGTCCTGCAGCCACGCTTCCTGTCTATGACGCTGGCGCAGGAAGACCCTCCTTCTCTGCTCTTGGACAAGTCACATCTTGGTGTCTTTGGCGACTCGTTGGTAGGAGATATGACGGGCGACCTGGTTCCTATTTTCTTGGACCTCGAAAACCTGCCCCTCGAAGCAACGGGTATTGTGTCGGGCGTTGCGGGGAAACTTGTCTCGGAAATGCACATGGCCGATACGGGCGCCAGCGAGCAACTCTCTTACTTGTCCACGGCACGAGCCGGTGCCGTCATTCTGCCTCATGAGCAGTCTATGCAGGCGCTCGAAGTTATGAGACCCCTCTTAGTCAAGGAGGATTGACTACAGGAACCACCGGGTCACAAGCCACGACTCCACAGGTTATGGGGGTATCGGAAGATTATGCAGACGAGTCCATGAGTGAGGGTTGCAGAACGTGGATTGAAAACAGGGGGCTGGTGTGGCTTTCACAACGTGGACGCGCTCATTCAAACGTATTGTTCTGGCATGGCAGCATCGGAATCGGGAGCAGTTGGCCTTTGTGCTTTTTGAAACATCCGTGGCATTAGAACTTCTCATGTTGCGAATTATGGCGTTCTGTGCATGGGAAGGACGGATAATAGGGAGACGTGTACGCATCGAGATACCCAGCTCAGCTTAACGAGGATGCTATTAGTTTTCTTGTCCTCAGTTACTTTGAGCGGAAGTCCGGAGAGTTCTTACTCTATGGAGCTTTCCACTAGCTTCAATCACCATCTCTTGTAGACTGTTTTCGTACTTGGGTCGATGTTTGGTTCGTGAGAGATGAGAGACCCTGTATCGATTTTGCCGTCCTTTTTCGCCTCGTAGGCTATAAGAAGCAGTAGTATACGATGCTCGGAAACTGCTGTTTTGCTTCCTCCCGCGTCAACGAATCACAAAGTGGCATGTGCCCCCAATCTCAATCGTTATGTACCTACGTGGCTGTTCTTCACGAGCAAGCTCCTACTGGGTTGGTTGGCCATTTAGCTTGCGAACTGGGTTAAGTTATAACAGCAGTCTGCTAGCTTGTAGGGGGCGCGGCGAGTACAGGCCAGCCAGCGGGGGAATGTTCGGCGTCCGTCCCGCTGATAAGCTGCAGGTGGACAGCGGCGCGTCGTAGCATGTACCTACCAAACAAGCGGCGTGAAGCACATTCAAACAGCGGTAAACTACCGACTTTACCTACCTACATACTTTACCTGATCCTGATCCGATCCTGATTCCCCTACATGATACATGCTGCCAACATAGCTGTAGGCTAGTACCTATAGCCTCCATCTCATTTTAACGGCACTTATCGAATTGCATGCAGCTCGGGTTGCGACCGCGGCTCAAAGCGAGACCGTCGCTGGTGGATCTAATCGAGCGAGGAAGGAGGGCCTTGCCTGCGTCACCTGCCACAGAAGCCACCGTCTTTGAGCACCTGGCGGAAGAAGCTGTCCAAGCTTCGGTTGAGCCGTTGCCCCACTCTCCAACTCCAACTGACGAACTGGAACTGGAACTCGAACTCGAACTCGACAAAATAACCTCAAGCTCCAAGGCCGTTACTCCACCTCAGCTCCCGACTCCTACAATATCCATCTCTTTGGCCGAAGCTCCATTCGAGACGACTGTATCACCGGCCGAAGCTCCAACCAGCACCAAGATGGCTCCCGTAAGTACACACACACGCCCGCCTCCGCTGAGGGCTGAGGGCGGAGGGCGTTGCCACCAGCCTCTCTACGAAGCTATCTATTTCTATGGCAAACCACCTACTGACATGTAACAGTCAGCCAAGACGAATGGCGACGCCGACGCCGACGCCATGCAGCATGGCAAGATCTACTCCGTCTCCGGTCCCGTCGTTGTCGCCGAGGACATGATCGGAGTTGCCATGTACGAGCTTGTAAGTTGATTGACACCCAGGGCCTCCTGCTTCACAGCTCAACTGCTCATCCCAGCTAGGTCAGAGTCGGACACGACAACCTCGTCGGCGAAGTCATTCGGATCAGCGGTGATCAAGCCACCATCCAGGTATACGAGGAGACTGCTGGTGTCACGGTCGGTGACCCCGTCGCCCGGACCGGAAAGCCTCTGTCTGTCGAGCTTGGTCCGGGTCTGCTACATAACATCTACGATGGTATTCAACGTCCCCTAGAGAAGATTTCGCAACAGTCTAACAGCATCTACATCCCCCGCGGTGTAGCTGCACCTGCCCTGGACCGCGAGAAGAAATGGGAGTTCACGCCCAACTTGAAGGTTGGCGATCACATCTCCGGTGGTGATGTCTGGGGAACCGTCTTCGAGAACTCTTTCATCAAGGTGCACAAGATCCTTCTGCCGCCGCGAGCAAGAGGTACCATCACCAAGATTGCTAGCAAGGGCGAGTACACGGTAGACGAGAAGATCCTCGAGGTTGAGTTCAACGGAAACAAGACCGAGTACGGCATGATGCACACCTGGCCAGTTCGTGTACCCAGACCGACGACCGAGAAGCTCTCGGCAGACAAGCCCTTCATCGTGGGCCAGAGAGTCTTGGATGCCTTGTTCCCCAGTGTTCAGGGTGGTACCGTTGCTATTCCTGGTGCTTTCGGTTGTGGCAAGACGGTCATTTCCCAGTCCGTCTCCAAGTTCTCCAACAGCGACGTCATTGTCTACGTGGGATGTGGTGAGCGAGGCAACGAGATGGCCGAAGTTCTCAAGGATTTCCCCGAGCTGTCTATCGAGGTTGAGGGCCGCAAGGAGCCCATCATGAAGCGAACAACGCTGATTGCCAACACTTCCAACATGCCCGTTGCTGCTCGAGAGGCCTCTATCTATACCGGAATCACAGTGGCTGAGTACTTCCGAGACCAGGGCATGAACGTGGCCATGATGGCCGACTCTACGTCACGATGGGCCGAGGCTCTTCGTGAGATTTCCGGTCGTCTCGGGGAGATGCCTGCCGATCAAGGTTTCCCTGCTTACCTCGGTGCCAAGCTGGCCAGTTTCTACGAACGTGCCGGAAAGATCCAGGCCCTCGGGTCGCCTGAGCGCGAAGGGAGTGTCAGCATTGTCGGTGCTGTCAGTCCTCCCGGTGGTGATTTCTCTGATCCCGTCACAAGTTCCACGCTGGGTATTGTGCAAGTCTTCTGGGGTCTCGACAAGAAGCTTGCCCAGCGAAAACATTTCCCGTCTATCAACACCTCGTTGTCCTACAGCAAATACACCAACGTACTGGACAAATACTACGAGAAGGACTACCCGGACTTCCCGCGCCTACGTGATCGTATCAAGCAGCTACTCTCTGACTCGGAGGAGCTTGACCAGGTTGTGCAGCTCGTAGGAAAGTCGGCCCTCTCCGATCCGGACAAGATCACTCTCGACTTGGCCACACTGCTCAAGGAGGACTTCTTGCAGCAAAACGGTTACTCGTCCTATGATCAATTCTGTCCCATCTGGAAGACGGAATGGATGATGAAGTTAATGATGGGCTTTCACGATGAAGCCCAGAAGGCTATCGCACAAGGTCAGAACTGGAACAAGGTCCGGGAGGCGACAAGCGATCTGCAGGCCAAGCTACGGACGCTCAAGTTCGAGGAGCCGAGCGAAGGTGACGCGGTCATCAAGAAGTACGAAGCCTTACACCAGGAGTTGATGGACAAATTTGCAGCCGTTCTGGACGACTAGACGGAATTCTGTGTATAGATAGACAAGGCGGAAGGAGAGAAATGATACGCATAACATTAGGAATCCGAGGAATCTTTAGTCACCCTGCCTTCCTCACTGTCCAAGTAATATACGCTGTCTATTTTATCATCCTAGTCATACTTTCACGTATCAATGATCCACTAACCGAACTGTCTCCATGAAAATTTCAGTTGAGTGATCTGTCTCTTTCAGTATACGAGTAATAGATTCAATCATAAGACATGATTAGCTGCTCGGGTGGCCTCAACGACCAAGTCATAATCCCCGTGCGACAGAAGTGTCTGATATTCCAACACAAGCTCCTTCATCCAGGATGGGAAAAGCTCGTCCGCCTCGCGACCGAACAAGAAACGCGCCAGATGACGAAAGAGACCCAGAAGCAGAATAGAATAGATGAACCGTCCTCAAGGAAGCCCAGGATTAGGAAGGCGGGATGGATGACGAAGCTGATGGAGGTAATGCTTACTGGGAGAAAGATTGGAATGGAAGCCGGTAGGTAGGTCGATGAAGACCTATTCCTGAAAACCCGATGGGGGGCAATTTGAAAGGTTGGTGTTGGTTGGCGCACCCGCACAAGGCGTTGTCGTAAAGTTTCCGTGAGGTTTGCCGGGGCTGCTCCTTGTGGCGTTGGTATGACTGCAAATAAACTTGTTCAACTACACGGCGTATTAGGCACTCACCAGAGATTTGCGATCAGGTCATGATGTGAACGGCATGGCTATATTCCACTTGTGGAACAGTCGTAAGCATAATTGAGTTCCGGTTCGACAGCAACAACGCAAACGACCATAATCGTTCTACATTATCATCTATCGTAAGTCATTATCATTACATGATATTCCAGGTCCGCCTTCCTACTCCCCACAAATACCTGAGAACTTACACATGAGCTGCAAGTTAAACCGAGGTATTGACCCTTCGACCCAAGTGAATACTCCCAAGGTTTCCAGCCCCCTCTATTAGACCACAAGTGACGCAGCTGAAGCTTGAGCTTCCAGCGTCTCCTAAGACCCTGTCCACCTGACAGAGTTGTACAGTTTCGACCTCGCAATAGCCGATCTATATCTAGATACAATCTAACGTATAGTATACGTCGGACCGGACGAGTGCCTCCAGATGGGTGGTTAGCGGTCGATATGTATCGTTCGGCGCTTGGCCTCAAGGACTATTGTCTTTGATACTCTGGAAGCTAGGCTCGAAGGTTGAGGTCTCCGCAGGAGGCGACAGGCTCTTCTCCCATTCCTTCATGAAATCCGACGAGAACCTCTTGATGTTGCTTGGCGTGAGGCTGTTGAGTAAGGCCGATGGGAGCTCCCCGAGTGTGCCGGGCGTCAGCGGGGATGAAGCTCGCAGTTCGCTTCTAGACCGTTTTCTCCTCCTGTCGGGGCTGTTAGCACTGCGCTTCTTCCTAGGGGAATACTCTCTCAGGGGTGTGGCCCAAGCGGTGTATGCATCTGTTTTGGAGTTCTTACAAAGTAGTCTCATTCTCATCCACCCTCTCGGGGATCGCCGGAATGATATCGCCGTTGACTGTGCTGCCGCTCCATCGCGAGGTCTTCACAGTCGGCGAGTCCCAATTAGACCAGTCATCATCACCCATGTCGTCAGATGTCAGCGGGGTCCAAGAAAAGTGCTTTCTCGGCTTGGGATCAGGTCTCGACACAGACCGTTGGTGCTGCTGAGCGCGATCTTGGAAGCTTGCCGAGGACGGTCTGCTTGACGTGTCCTCCTGAGAGCTTGGCTCCATAGGGAAGGGGATGCGGCCCCGGTTTGCTGTAGATGCACGAATGGTATCCTGGTCGGTGCAGGATCTGTTTGCCCCGGACTGGAACTCGCTGGTTCTGTTCGACGTTGCCGAGATACCCTCGTCTCCGACCGTTGCCTGCCTCAGGTCTTCTACAAATGTCCACAGGCCATGCCTAAAGTCTTGCGCTATCTGCTTCACGGCATGGGGCTGCTGGGTTTGGCGTGGCGCCCAGGTTGCGCGCTTGTTTAATGGTGCAGGAACAAAGTCCTGGGTTGATTGAAAGAAGGAATCCGGCGACCGCAATGTGTCGTGGTCCTGATGAATCGAAATATCATTTTCCGTCTTGGTAGGCGAGAGCAAAGACAGAGCCCGCGTGTGTCCACCACGCATGACTTTCCTTTTGGTTTGTCGAAGGTTCCCTTGACCGAGTAGTAACGCCTTCTTCCTTTCAACATCAAGACTATGCCGAACTGCTGGACTGTCCTTGGAGCCTTCGCCTTCGGAGGAAGGTGGCACCATGACGCGAAGGGGTTCGTTCTTCCGGACCGAAGCTTTAACCTTATGAACCTCCGTAGTTTTCCATTTGGACCTCAACGTCTTCAGCTCTCTCTCTGCTCTATCGAGCTCTTCGCGTAGCTCGAGAACACGGCGCTCCTGGGCAGCGATAGCTATAATAAAATCGTTCGGATCCACGGGAGAGTTCATCCCTGATCCTACGGACTCGCTAGGCGTGGGAGGAATCGAGCCTGGTGTTGGCCTCGACGGTGTGCTGTTTGGAAGTGCAATTGGCAGCGTTAGCGAGAGCCGATTGGCATTTCGAGATGCGCTTGAGCTAGAACGCGTTGAGCGCGTGTCAAATGTCTCGCTTGTTGTCGAGAGAGGAGGTGCTGAGCTTGTCCACGGCTGCAGGCTAAAGTCTGTCTGCCTATCCTCCTGGAAGTCGTCGGCCTTGCCAACATGAGCTGACGGTATAGGAGCAGGGCCAGGAGCTGGCTCTACACGGGCAATGGCGGTGCTGTCCAAGTCTTGCATGATGGAGCTCGAAGTAGCAAAAATGGCGTCAAGGGACGTGGATTGATCTGATGGACCAGGACGAATCTTTACGGAAGCCATGATGGTCCAGGCAAATGGCCTCGGGAATACTTGGAGTTCGCGACGATTGGAAACGGGAACAAGCTGATTATTCGCTAGAGGTCTTCGTCTCCGCCGGAAAGGACTGGCTGGAGCGCTATTGGCGCGTCGATGCCTCGGTCTCCAAGTATTCGGTCTCCGGACGTGGAGGGATCTAGCAACGCCGTTGACGTGGTTGTAATCGTTCAAGAGAGTGTTGGAACAAGTAGTAATCAAGCAAATTTGAAGAAGTAGAACTGAGCTCATGGATAGGAGTGGGTAAGGGTTGCCGCCACATTATCAACCATCAGCGACCGGGCAGATGGTGATATTCGGAGCGGGAAGTCCTTTCGGGAAATGAGAGTCGAACAGCAATTCAATCTTGGAACTGGGCCCGGTCGTTGGGTGGGCCGGCCTGTCCAGTGATAGCTAATACCACCAGTAACGAGCACAGCTGGCGGCTCAGCAGGCGGCGAAGGAATGCAACTGGAAGGACTATCTGAAGCGACGAGGGCCAATGGAGCCCATTCCGGGTGGATAGAGGGTACAGTAGACGCGAGACAGACTTGGAACTGGGTCGCAGAGATACTGTGTAAGTACTCGGTAGGTAGGGCCTTCAAATTGGTGAGAAGGTGAAGAGACACACACTCCAGGGACGCAAAGACGAGCTCAGCGTCGCTTTAAAAACGATTGATGACTCTCATCTCGTCTCTGTTATTTTGATTCAATGTTTCTTTCCAGTCCCCCGTCAACCACACGGAAACGGATCCACCAATCCACAAAAGCAGACGAGTTTCCAGGGGAGGGCTTGCTGCTGCTCTTCGAAGCTCGGACTGGCGTCCCCTTTTGCGTGCTGTTGTGTGGAGTTCGTGGCTGTCGAAATTTGGCGGGATGGAAGCTGTCAGGGACGGCGAATTTAGCCAAGGGTCACCCCTGTCCAAATGACCTCAGTTTCGTCCAATCGTCCAAGACAACACACACCCCCTTGATTGTGTCGTCGTTCCGGAACCTGGCATATCGAGGGTTTGCCTGCTTGGGTCGGCTTGCTACGAGTACAATATGCGACTTTTGGCTACCAGTAAAGAGCAATGCCTCCTGATCGATGTCTACCAAGTAGTTGTGTGCACTGAGTGGCTGATATTCGACTTTTCAACTCCGAATATCTGCCTACGCTCGTATGGATAAGCATCGTGACGGTTCGACTTCATACGGCCTATCAGATATTCTCTACCACAGTACGCAGTATGGACGCTTTGCTATGAAAGTTGCGTCTGATTTTAAATGGGGTAACAGACAGCTTTGGTGGTACAGTACTGTACTTATTGAAATGGCTCTATGTAGGCACGTGCACTAAGTCGGCTGACTTCGAGATGGTGCGGTGCAATCTCGACCATATTCACCAATAACCAACCACACCATCGTAGGTAGAAATCGCAGGTAGCCTAGCCACCTCTATCCATATACCCGTCAACGGACTGACGTGAGCTGGACTGGTAGCGAAGATTTGTCCCAGACGATGAAAGCATTCTTCTGCTTCCTGGTCCAGTTCCGACTGGCTGGGTCACTTGTTCTCTGCATATCAAAATTGAAGACCATGTGAGCGATGATGAGGCGCATCTCAATAAGGGCCAGACTGGGTACGTTAGCAAAGGACTTGATGGTTTGGCGCGAAGAGAACGGAGCACCTACTTCTGTCCGATACAGTCCCTCGAGCCGGTGAAGAACGGTTTGAAAGCCTCGCGGGCATCATCCACGTACTTTGGATCTCCCGTAAAACGCTCTGGGTGGTACTCCCACGGATCGGTCCACAAGGTAGGGTCATGGTATAGCGCCCATGTCCACATACCAACAACGGTCTGGATACAGGTCGGTCAATACATACTTGTGTTAAGCAAAGCTAGTCGCAGGCCGCGGGTCACTTACATTCTTTGGCACAGGTATTCCGCTGATGATCGTGTCCTTGTCTGTCAATCGCAGTGACGGACCGCCTGTTATAGGCCATATTCTCAAGGCTTCGTCTACGCAGCCTACCAGGTAAGGTAGCTGAGAGACGGCGTCTGCAGTGATCTGGTCCGGCGACTGGAAAGCCGAACGGACTTCGTTCGTCAACTTTTCCAATGTCGCGGGATAATCGATGAGCAACGACGTCAAGGCCGTCAGAGTTCCAGCGCTTGTTTCGGCGCCGGCACCGACAATCGCAGTAGCATTAGTTATCAGCTCGTCCATCTTGGATTCCTATACCCCATGTCAATAGATGCAAAATCCACTTCTTACAAGAAAGCTTACCTCACCGCCGTGGAGTCGGATGAGAGGATTGATCAAATCGGGTCGGTCACCTGCCTCGATGCGTTTTTCGATCATTGGCTTGGCCATCCCACTGTGCACCTTCATTGTGCTCTTTGCACCGAAGCCCAGCAGCGAGTTGATGATGGTGGACAAGGTTGGGTACATGTTGATTGCTGTGAGAAACTTCATGGCCTTTCCACCGTCGATCATGGCCTTGATCCAGGGGTGAAGATCGTCACACTCAAGGCAACCGAAGGACTCTCCGACTGCGAGGTCACAGATGATGTCGAAAACAACATAGCGATACCACATCTCCATATCCACAGTGCTGTCCTTGCACTTCTCCTTCAGTCGGCGGATCAAAGCAGTTACGTACTCGAGCATCATGGGCTCTTGCGCCCGTAACGACGCATCAGAGAACCCTGGTGCTAGTGCTTTGCGCAGAACACGATGATGCTCCTTGCTGGTTGTGTTCTGAAGGTGAGGCGGTAGAAAAGCCGGAACACTGTACATTCCGCTCCTGAGTCGGTGGTCAGCGATGACAGAGTTGCCTTTACCACAGGCCTCACGCAGCTCACCACTTAGGGATATCAGATGCACCGCCGCCCATAACGTCCCGCCAAACGCGAGGGTCAAGAAATGCGAGCTCATTAGGAGCAACACGAACTACTGGGCCATACTTCTTGTGGAGGTCGGGTGAGTCGAAGACAAGAGTGCCGCGGAGGAGGGCGAAAGTCCACGGAAGTCGGCTGGCCCTTCCCAGGAGCGGACCAGGGAACGAAGCCAGGGGGTGCCAGTAAAGGTTATACAATACATTGCTGGCGATATACAGCAAATACTAAGTGTTTGGTCAGCAACTCCTTGGTTAGAGTAGGTAGATAAGCTGGTCGCATGCTCGTATACGCACGCTTGCAAAGAGCACGCCAAAGAGGCCCAAGTAGCTCCCCAATCCAGATAGACTCATATCTCGAGCGGCTTTATAATAGTCGGGGATGAGATTAATGTTGCTACGAATACACTGATGGTTCTAGATTACAAGTCATGGCGTGGAGTAGAGTGGAGTGGAGTGGAGGGGACAATGAAGCTGAAAGTATCCGCTACTACTATGGTATGGACAGCACACATTGATCGGCTAAAAGCTCGGTCAGCATTTAGCAACCAATTGGATGACTTCATGTGCGCCCCATTTCGCTCTGAGACTCGATGTCCGTTTTAGGTAACCCTTTCTGACCTGGTGTCCGTATGAGGACTTACTTGGGTACCTAGGTAGGTAGGTAGTGTAACGTAGGTATTGACAAGACAGCTTTCCAGTAACCTCACTCCAAGGATAGGCAGCTAACACTTGGGTTTAGATTGGTCAATTCAGCGCCTAATAGTAAGTGCGCTGTACGAAGTAAAGTCACCATATTGGCCATTACTTACCAGAGTTAGATCAGGACTTCACAAAGCATCGCTAGGACACAGACGAGTCGCTTTGATCATCGTAGGTATACGGATCTTGTAAATAAGTAAGTATTTATTTATAAATACTCAATTAGGTATATTTGTCCTTGCAGTTCCAAGGTTTCCTTCCAGCCTTGAGTCTCGTATGAGACGTATACTCTGCACCTGGAGTCAGCTGTCGCAACCTGCCTAATCCAGTCACCCGACAAACCGCACCCAATTGCAGCTCACTTACTCAATTCAGTGCCTTGTTGCCAACCCTCATACAAACACCAGGACACAAGGCACCATCGTCAGCTTCGCATTTCTTTCTGTTGCTCCACATTGGCTCTTTGTTGCCTACAAGCTCGCCAGCAGGCAGTTATTTCCTGCTTGTCTTTTGCTTTCCTGCTGCGTGGGCTCCTGCCTCTCTGTTTTCTCCTTATCCCGTATTGTACATCACGCGTCACGCGCCATGAATTCGCGACCAGCAGAATGCCTTTCCCTTTCAGGTATATATGCGACTTATTGCAACGACTGGACGATGAAGCCCGGTCTTCCAAGAAGCAAAGGACGCCCAGTAAGAGTACAATCGAGAACTGGTTTCGGGACCACCGTTTGCGCTTAGACGCACCTACTATAGATGCCCGTGCGATTCTATCGACTCTCTTGCCGGAGCGTAGAACGGATCGTGTATATAACCTACAGGTCAACCGACTGGAGAGTATCATCGGTCCAGCCCTGACGCTTGGTCATTCGCGGGTGAAGGAGCTACGCAGGTATAAGACGCCGGGACTTGGTGTGGACCTAGGTGATTGTGTCGAACGCCTCTTAACAGCGACGGTAAGTGGTTTCGTGGCCTTTTGGGTCCCCGATTCATTCATGTGCCGAGTCTCCACTACGATAATCTAGACGTGTGCTAAATGGCACTGTAGCCGAATCCCAAGCGCAGTGATGAGGTCACAGTAGAGGAGATCGATGAGACTCTGCATCGCATTGCTGCGTCTTGCAGGTTCAGCTCACCGGCTGTCCGGGCCTGTCGTGGCAGCGGAGGCGAAAGGACAGAAAACCATGAGCTGGCACAATTTTATTGCCGCCTCACTGCAAGAGATGCGAAGTGGTTTACCAGATTGGTACTCAAAAACTTCCAGCCCGTAGTTTTGGATGAGCCAGTCATACTGAGGGCGTACCACGTTCTTTTGCCGCAGATACTAAAGGTCGGCGATGATTTCACAGTGGCCGCGCGATTGCTTCGGGATATAAGTCGGTCGCCTGGCGATCAGAGCTCTATCGCTAGCATCCTGAAGCCTGCTCTAGGAACCAAGGTCGGGAGGCAGTCTTGGCTGAAGGGAAGGACTATCAAGCACTGTGTCGATATGGCAAGAAATCGCCGTATGAGCTGCGAGCAGAAAATTGATGGGGAATATTGCCAGATTCACATCGATCTGAGGAAGCACCTGAACTCTATACAGATTTTCTCCAAGAGTGGAAAAGATAGTACCAGAGATCGTGACGGTCTCCATCGGTAGGTTGTCTCTCCTCTTGTCTTATTCAACTAAAGCTAGACGTAGTAAAGGGCGATACGAGACTCCTTAAGACTTGGTATACGGGATTGTCCTCTTAAGAAGGGGTGCATTTTAGAAGGCGAATTGGTAGTATATAGCACAAAGGTATGTAGATACATCTGCCGAATTGGTGCACCTGGACTAACCCCTTGTGTAGGATCAAAAGATACTACCCTTCCACAAGATTCGCAAACATGTTTCTCGATCAGGCTCATTCATCGGCACTGGTAATGATTCCCAGTAAGTTGAAAACAAGAATCCCCCCAATCCGATGCCTAACTTCAGACAGGCGGCATGAGTATGAACACTTGATGATCATCTACTACGACGTGTTGGTGATCGATGACGAATCTTTGCTGGGGATGAGGCATTCCGAACGCTTTAAGAGGCTAGAAAGCCTTGTCGCTTGCCGGAAAGGCCACGCTGAACTCGTGAAGAGGCAAGTCATCTCATTCTCCCAACGAAACGCTGCCTCGCTTTTGCGAGATGCTTTTGCGAAGTGTATCGTTGCTCGTGGAGAAGGTTTGGTGCTTAAGCCGGATGAGCCATATTTTGATTTCAGTACCGGACGGAAAGCTTACGCTTCTATCAACATCAAGTTGAAGAAGGAGTACATCAAGGGTTGGGGCGACGTGGGTGATTTCGCAGTTATTGGCGCATCTTACAATGCCGCCAAAGCCAGTACCTACAAGATTCCGAACCTCAAGTGGACGGACTTCTTCATTGGTTGCCTTGAAAATCGAGACAGTGCTCGAGCTAGGACCGAAAAACCAAGGTTCATGGTCACGAACGTGGTTGAGCTGAATGAGACGCTGTTGAAGACCTTCCGGACGCATGCCAACCCAGCCTCGATACCCCTAAAGCAGAACGTGTATCTCGACTTGGATTTTCGTGGAATAGGCAATGGGAAGACACCAACAGAGATCTTCCCTGATCCGGCTGTTTTCGACATGCGCTGCTTCTCGTTTGACAAGGAAGGGGGCTCCAGGACCTGGAGTATGAGATTTCCAATGGTTAGCAAGATCCATTTCGACAGATCGTATCTTGACGCGATCTCTTTCGTGGAACTACAGCAGGCAGCGCGGGCAGCAACTGAAGCACCAGAAATGGAGGACAGCCAGGAGATGCGCCGTTGGGTATCAAAATTAGAGAAAGCTGACCCTCGTGGGAAAGCCGTGGACCTCCAAAGTCAGGAGACTGTCTCGACAGATACGTCAATACCCCCAAACACCAACGACCAAGAGACGGGCCAGTCCAACAACCCCCGGGCTATCACCGGACCAGCTACAGATATTGCCGAAGCCCCTATCCAACTCACTGACACCGAGGCTGCGCCTCGGATCATTTTGATGACACCGCCACGGTCGTCTACCGCTGAGAAACCCGAGACCAGTTCCAAGCGCATTACAACCCCAAGCAGACAATCAGAGCGTCTGAAGCGATCCAATGAGCTGTCTATAACAACCAACGCAGCGAAGATGAAGAGGCAAAGGCGGGTTTCTAGCGCTAGTAGTCTAGCATCTGCGTCAACAAGGTCATCCTTTAGTGGACCTACCTCATCCCCGAACAAACAAAGGAGGCCTCTTGGAGCAATAGACCCGAACAATTCTCCCGTGAAGCAGAGATCTCATGCCGCAGGATTCCTCCCCGATACCGCCGAGGCGAGCGCAACCTCACCGTCGACAGAGGGACATTTCCCATCCTCAGTGACGGCTTCGTTCCACACAGCAGCTGAACTACCTTCGTCGCCTCCGAGGTGTCCCCCAACCCGAAATCCCCATCTGAAGGAACAGCAGACGAACTCAGCGCCGGATCAACGTCCAGGGGAAGTAGCGCACTGCGCTCACAAGAGAGCAAAATGTGCTTTCGCGAATTGTACCTTCCTTTTAGCGCCCTGCATCAGTCAATATGCCTGGGTAGCGGACCTCCTCCGCGGACACGGCATAGTAGACTACGCTGTCGACCCTCAAAATTGGCGGCAGCCACGGCCGGCGGTCTCGTCACCACCAGCTACCTCAGAGACATCGGACTCGGCGGACGGTAGCGAGAGACCCTGCAGAATTATAAAGAAGGGCAAAACTCGAAGGATATGTTTAGTGGAAGTCCGGCGATCCGGGCCAACGCAGGACTTTATGCAAAGCATTGAGCGCGCTGGTCTGAGGCAAGGAGATGATCAACGAGAGTGGATCTCGGTATACGACTGGAGGCTCTTAGAAGACATCACGAAGAGCGAGTCCGGGGTTTCTAGTAAAGGTCCGGATCCATGGAGGCACCGCTACGTTGGCATTGCGTAAGGGCGGTAATCCGCATTGGTGGAGTTGGGAGAGTTTGTCTCATGCTGCGTTGGATACCCTTTATAGAGGCATTTTGCACGGCGTTTTCAGGAGGATCGTAGTTGAGCAAATTGAAGCACGGCATACGATGCTCAAATTCAAACCATCCAATGCGTCTTGCGCGCATCTGACTATGCACCATTGGCCTTAGGCAGTCTCGGGCGCCTGCCTATACATCTGCAAATAACTTGCCTGCAATCTCATCTGTAAATGCTCATCAGCCGTGAGGACCCTCCGCTCTGCATATGGATTGCCCTCGCTGTGATCCCCCAATGACCCCTTGAAGTCCTTGACCCTCTCACTCGGCACGGCATTCAATCTGGTCTCGTCCGCTGGATGGCAAAAAAATACTATCGTATATCGTGGCTCACTACTTGACTCGCCCTTCACGCTACCCGCGTCAAACGAGACTCGATGCACAGTGCTCCGCAACAGGCCGTTGGTCCAGTAGGAGAGCAGGTCTCCGAT
Organism: Xylariales sp. AK1849; assembly: GCA_022432505.1. Classification (NCBI taxonomy): domain Eukaryota; kingdom Fungi; phylum Ascomycota; class Sordariomycetes; order Xylariales; species Xylariales sp. AK1849. Next base: position 127,933 of record JAJKKH010000013.1, read on the forward strand.
GTTCACGAGGACAGGAGGCGAAGGATCATTCTCCGTACCCGGCGGGTGCACGGGCACGGGAGCCCAGACAGCAGACGGCGTGAGGACTTCCAGACCTGCCTGCCCCTTGAGTCTGAACAGGAGGGTGATGGATCCGTAGTCGGAGTGAGCACCTGCCCGGACATCTGTGGCTTGGATAGATGGCCCGGAGCTGGTGTCGGGCGGGGGGTAGTACAGGAAGCGCAGGGTTGAACCCGAGGGCAGAGAGGACGAGTGTGCGGCTTTGAAGTAGTCTGGGGGGTCCACACCCAGACCAATGCCGAACAAGAGGAGGATCTTCCGGCAGAGTTCGTGGCATGCTTCCCGGAAAGCACCGATCGAGGCTTCATGGGCCTCGATGGTGGAGGGTATGGGTTGGGTTGCTCTGCTGTTGTTGTCGTCGAAAGGGCCGAAGTTGAAGGCTCTGCTCGGCTGTTAGCGATGAACATGGTCGAGGGTAATACGGGTGTACGGCTGACTCCTTGAAATCACCCACTGGCTGGGACTTGGGATCTAATGCCTCCGTCTGCATTCCCGCCCAACCTCGATTGTTCTTTTGAATCTTGCATCTTTGCTTCTCCTGCAAAGGAGAGTCGAACAAAGTTCGGGACTGTATTACTCGCTGTTAGATGAATGTGAACTCCGGCGTCGTACTATTACTAGTATATAGTCTTGGAGCTATGGCACGGAGTATCATCAAGAAAACTTAACGTTGTGCGAGGAGCTCAGATAGATGGGGGTTTCCTTCAGCCTACCACGTTGAATGCATTTTCAATCTGTTCTACTGAGATGCCCCTTCCGGCATTCTTGACGTAGACGAACCCGTACTCGGCGGCGGCGTCAACAAGTGCCTTTGCAACCTGGAGCTGATCTGCGCCGTCGGCAGATATGTCGATGATGGGGATGGCAGCAGCCTCCGGCATGGCTGGGCGACAGGACAGTACAGGTGATGAAGTGATGGGTGGTATTTCCACACACGATACAATCGAGGCAATCGCAGAAGCCGTAACTTACAGATAACTGGAAGCAAAAAGCCTACATGCACCTTTGCCGGTCTCGCTGTAGGTCGTGTCGATGGATGCTGCGCAATCTATCGGCGGCTTCCCGAGTCATACCAAGTCACATTAACATTTCGTTGGCAGCTGGTAAACCCGGCGACGAAAACCAACTCACGTCAGGAGTGGCAGCACGCTAGCAGAGTATAAGTCAAAACCTTGCTGAATTCCCGTGGCTCACTCTCTCATGGTCTGTCTTCCTTCCGAATGGGTGAAATCCATTGATGAGATTGTGTACTTTCCATGAAGATCCACACCTATACACCCGTGATTCCGTGCGGTCCCCACAAACCAGAATAGGTCAGCTTACAGCGCGCAAGTCCTGGTGATGTCTAAGTTAGTCCAAGAACGCCTTCGGTTCACCAACTTTCAACGGCGAACTCGCATACGGCTTACACATTGCGTCATACTTGAGATCCGGTCGACATCTGATCGGAATTCATGAGTATATCAGAGAAGTACTCTACTTTGTACGACTAGCAATCCTCTGCTTTCACCTGTAATGTAAGCCGTATTGCATTCACCTACAGGTCGCTCGGTTCCAGACAACATGCCCGATATAATATAATTAGGAACCTTCTCCTGAGCCATCACTCGAGAACTGGATTCCTCGACCTGCTCTTGTTCTCTATCTTGATTGAAATTCAGTAGTCAGTGGACCGAGCCGTACTTGGATCGCTGTGAATCGGTTATACTCCCAGCCAGAGCGCCAGTCTCCAACCACTCCGGGTGCTCCTTGTGGGTGTTTGCGTAGTAAAGGAGTAGGTTCCGGAGCGGGCGGCTTTTTCTTACAAGACAAGATTAACCATTCGGAAGAGGGGGGCTCATTGACAGCTGTTGCGAGCGCAAATGCATCAGAGATGCTGATCCTTAGCTGACGCATCAAATTATCCCTTGGTCTTTCGAGATATCTTGATAGAGCCCGAGAGCCCTTTGGTTCTCGTGCGGGTAAGGGTAAATGCTTCTTACTAGCCCTATTCCCGCCTCTGTCACCTCAACAACTCTGTTCCAACGCCGCGAATTCTAGCTCATCAACAGCTGTGGCAGCTGTGACTGCAATAGGATTGACTATGGCAACTGCATCTTGGCGGGTGCTGCGCATAAGCCTACGTCATGTCCTCGACGTCGCCGCCATGTCTGAGCGTTGAGAGTAGGTGCTGATCGTTTCTAAGCTGAACGTATTGGGTATGTATTATTATTGCCGTCGAACTTTGAACGCCATTAAGTGCTGGATGATGCTCGTTTGTCGAGATAGGTAGTTTCAGAGAATATATGTCTGGGTAGGCATGTGCTTCAAGGGATGCCCCATAGTACACTGCATCCAGGTAGCCGGCGAAGAGTAGGACGAGGGTTGAGCCCTTCGCTCAAACCCGATCGCCTTTGTTGTCTTATTGCATTGTCTCGGGCCAGGATCAGAGTAGAGGACTCTTGACCCTGAGTCGAGTACTTGTGGACCGATGCATGAACATATTTAAAGGTATAATCGTTATGCAGAATCGCATGCTTTGGTGTTGTAACCCATTTAGAATGTGCTCATTCTTCATGCACCAGCCTTAGCCTTTTCCAGTCCCCAAATGCTCATGCCAAGACCCTATACCCGGAACACGCTGGCTCCTATGATGCCAAAAACTCCTCCTGACGTGATATGCTATGCTATGCTATGATATGTCGGGGGTTACAGTCGACAAGATGCTAGTAATGGAGGCGTGGTAAACGCTCCAGACGATCCGGAGCACGGTGGCTACTTCCACATGTAGAATGCCAACCGACTCAAGACGGGAACAAGAACGCAGTCCCGCATGCTCGCATGTGAATACACATCGAGCTTCGCCGTTCTTCCTTCTCCTGCTCCTTATCGCATTCTCGCTCTCCCAGATTCCCTTCAATCCCCTAACAACCTCCCAACCCGTTCAATCCTCCCCAAAGCGCCCTCCAACCTCCCCAGCCGATCCCTCTTCTCCTCGTCCCGCCTCTCCAACACCCCGACCCTCTCCTCCAGCTTCGCCCGCGCTCTCCGTTCCGAAGCGACCATCTCGTTGGCCTGCTCGAACAACGTGACACTCAGCTCCTCGACCTCCTTGCTCGTCTCGTCCAGCTTGCCCTCGGCTGCCAATCTCAGACTCTGCTCGCGGTTCAGCGCCTCCAGCAGATCATCCGTGCTCGGCGCCGGGCTCGGCAACCCATGCGGCAGCGGCAACGGCAGGGCGGGCGCACTTAGACTGGCGCGGTGTCCCGGCGATGATGCAGACAGGTTCGGCACGCTCTTCCTTGGACTCAGTAACTGAGATATCCGACCGCCCGTAGCGCTGAGGAAGCTGGACCGCGGGCTGGACGCCGGGATGCTGGGGGCAGGGGTGTTGGTCTGCGGTATGCTGTGCGAAGCGGCGGCGGATGTGGTGGAGGCGGCGCCGCGTAGGCGTGTTAGCTCGTCTTCGTAGTCTGCCCACCGGTCCACCGCGGCCGTTGCTTTCTGACTCAGGAGGCGGACTTGGGCCTGGAGGTCTGCTATCGTTCTCTGGGCTACCAGGAGGGCGCTGTGCGGGTCTTCGTCGGGGGATGGGGAGACAAGGGATGTGCCGCAGCTGGGACAGCAGGGTGAAGAGGTGGTTGTTGTATTTGTGTTTGGTTGGAGAGCCATCGTCATTGTCGTTGTGGACATCCCAACGGCTGTGTTGGGTGGTATTGGTGGCTGATTGACTCTTGTAGCAGTAGTCGTCGTTCGGTACGGTCGGCGTTACGTAGTTGGTGCTAAAGTGAGACCCTGTGGGCTTTCGCTTTTGTCGATGGAACTCGGGGTGCGAACTCACGATCCGCAGACACGGCAAAACTTTTCGAATGCTATGATAGTGTCAAAACGACACAAGTTGGACTGCAGCAAGTTCTTATCCCAAGCGGACGACCCAGCCTGCAGTTGCAGACGCACGCATATTGCGTACGTACGGGGGCGGCTTATGTTAAGGTTAACTAACGACCGGGTCCTATTCGTGGGTGGCGGGGATTGGTTTGACGAGGCGCAGCAGAGCGCAATGCAATCAATGCCCAAGCAAGCAGGTGGGCTCTTCGAATACAGATGCAGATTGATCAAATTTCCGAAGTTTGCCAAAAATAGGTAGCTCAAGCAATTGACACACGATGAGAAGATACGAATTGTTGTTGTTTTGCAACGTGGAAATGGAGATGGAAATCGCATGGCATTCCTAACCGTCCAATGTCACATGTAGAATTCCCCAAGTAAGGCATGTATAACCATGCCATGCCAGTCAGCCAACGACAAGAGATCCCAGGACTTTCTCGAAGGGACAACACGAGCTTCTCTTTGCTGTGTGGCAGACCATCGATTGGACCAATTCATGCGGCTCAATTGGCATCAATCAGGCGACGGGCTCATCCGACGCGCCTCAAGTCGTGTCATCCCCCGGAGTTTTGAGATGACAGCCACCCCTGGTGCCGTCATCTTTCCTCAAGGGCCGTGCACCGTCATGCACAGAGAGATGTCCTATCGTGACCCACGGTATTAGGGTCCAACTTAGTAGCTGGACCACATGCTTTAGAAGTTGAGTACATGGCCCCAACTGTTCTGCCATTGGAACGAAGCCGGACCGAGCCGTCAACCGTCGAAGGTACCTACCTAGGTAGTCTTCAGGTCTCAGAAAGGCCTTGCAACCTTCCGACTCTCGCTGAGTCCGGTTTCCGGGTCCTTGTACTCCTTCCAACTGACGGGGTACATGACATTGCCTACTTCGCTCGTTGCCATGATGACTCCAAGATCGTTACTAGCCGTCGAGAGGTAGTAGTTGGCCTGATCGCCCAAAGATATCTTGGAGGTTATCGTTAGTTCGTGGACACCCGATAATATTGGCCTTTCCATGACTTACCACTTGTGCTCTGACGATATCGCCAGGTCTGAAGCTCTCATATACCTTGACTCTATCCTTCTCGGTCGCCCTGACATCCTGCACACGTATGACACCCTGCCACTCTGCCTCCAACACGGTGTCGCCTACGACTAAGATGGCGACCGAGGCTTGGCGGGGCGCTATGCGCGTGACGCGGCACAGGACTACATTGCTGACTTCGGGGAGGACTTCGCGCTTCTCCGAGATGCCGGACCGCGAGACGGATATTGTAGGCAATGTATTCGAAGCAAGGGCTGAGATCTTGGTGAGTCGTTTGGCGGGGCCGGGCCCTTTCTCGGGCTGCGCAATGGTGACGGTCCCCAGTAGAGAGGAGTAGAGATTCGACACGTGGATATGCGTACCGGCGCCGGCAACGAACTTGTCTGCAGGGCCGAGAAGCTGACCTGGTACGGCGACTGATTGCGCCATGTCGTTGTGTCGTGCGACGATGAAAAGTGCCGACTGCGACTTAGAGGACGGTTCAGTTTCCCAACTTCTTTCTCATGACAGCTGCAAAACAAAGAGAAATGCATGCGCTAGTGGATCGGCGTTTAGCCTTCAGGAATCCCCGATTTTCACTTTCAAGGGTCCAAGTACGCTAAGAGACGCTGCGATGCTGGCGCGGTTGCGGGGGTCATGAATCGTCTGATTCGGCTTCACGGTTCCCGTCTTGAAGGCTAAGGAAAATAAATTATTTACCCCGGAGGACCCCATCGTCAGCTTCGGGACAACCTCAACTCCTTCTTTATTGTTGTGATTCAACAGCGCCTCCTTTCAATAGGAAAACACTCGTTTATTCTTTATCCGAATTTCCAAACCCAGTTGCCTCCACCATGGCGAGGCTCCTAGCTCTCCTTGCCGTTCTGGTCGGCATTGTGTCACCAGTCATATATTTGTTGGAGCAGAACCTCGAGTCTTTCTACATCCTGAAGACGGACCACCTGCACGACCTCGCCCAGCGCGGCATTAAGGAGCACGGAAACAACACCCGGGAGATCGTGCGCTATATCACCAGGGAGCTCCACGAGATGTACCCGGCGTATATCAACCTAGATGAGGAGTACATCCTTAACAACGCCGGCGGCGCAATGGGCGGCATGTATATTATTCACGCCAGTGAGTCGGGTCTTTCTGTTTTTATTTTACCGTCTCCCACCTCCCAATTAAACCCCCCAATGACGCCAAAACTAACACGCCATCGCAGGTGTAACAGAATACTTAATCATCTTCGGCACCGCGGTCGGGACGGAAGGGCACACGGGGCGCCACACAGCAGACGACTACTTCCACATCCTGACGGGCGAGCAGTGGGCCTACACGCCGGGCGACTTCGAGCCCGAGATTTACCCCGCCGGTACGATGCACCACCTGCGCCGCGGAACCGTCAAGCAGTACAAGATGCCTGAGGCGTGCTTCGCCCTCGAGTATGCGCGCGGCTGGATCCCGCCTATGCTGTTCTTCGGCTTCGCAGACGGGCTGAGCTCCACGCTGGACTTCCCCACGCTGTGGAGGATGACTTGGGTCACGGGCCGGGAGATGGTTGGGAATCTGGCGCTCGGGAAGTTCTGATGGCTTGCAGACACCGGAATGTAGTAGAACGGAGGACAGCAAGCCCCCCAAGGGGCAGGCAAGCAGGAGCTGTTAATATGTCAAATCTCCAGAGTATAGTAGTGATTCCTTCGTATATCACCCGGACCTCCAGAGCTGTCCGGCGGCCGTGTTCATAATGTTAATTAGCCTCTCATTCGATAGTGTATCTACTTCATCAGGAAGGGAAGTGCCACTCGGCATAACCATTACCATCAATGTCTCACCACCAATGCGTCAAAAGGGAAAGGGGAGTTTCTGGTATGACTTTTGCTAAATTTTGTAGACGATTGCTCTGAAGGGAGCCAGGACACTGGTCTGCTCTTCGGACAGACTTCCCCGTGGGTTCAAGCAATAATCCGGTTTGATGCGCTACTATGGCGTGATCACTCCATGTCCTACCAATGAATGAAGGCTAACCGCCACTCATCGTCAGTCTACCGCGTTCCTAAATCTTAACCGATCCTAGAAATGCCGCTGTTCCGAATGGACATGGCAGTCTATTGGGAGGATTACCATATGCCCCGTTACAAGGTTTACATGACGGGACAACGTGCTGGGGTCACTGCTCAACAAGCTGTAAACCGAGAGTCACAATAAGACGTTCGCTGATCAAGGCCTATGCTATTTTATCTTTCCTATGCACTACAATGCCGCCATGGCATGTCCAAGGTATATAACTTTTCCGAACTCGAAACGCCTATGCATATTGGGAGTAAGTTTATGATAGACTGTTGCGACGCCGCGCTTCTTCGCACTTGGTTCTGTCGCTGTCGCTGTGGTTTTCTAATGTTTCTATTGTCGGTGCCGAAGCACGCCCACCGGCGCGCGGTCGCCAATGTTGGGGTACATATCTTCCGAGGCTGGGTCACCTCCTTGCGGAAGGCCGACCAGGTTTGGTGAAGGGACAACGGATAACTTTTTAGAGACTTCTTTGAGAATAGACGAGGCACTCTCCAGGAAAGAACCAATCTCCTCCAAGCGAAGAGCACTCTTCTTCAAGCGCATAGCAATATTCTTCAAGCGGAAAGCATGAAGAACATGGCTGAAGGCGTCTTTGGGGATATTCGCCCCCGGGAGACCAGCAACAATATCGTCACAGGCGGTGTCCCTTGGAATACTCTCCTCCGACGGTAATATATCCTTCATTCTATTCTTCTCCCCGGTACGAGGACGGGAATCCTTGCTGAGGCGCTCGCCGGAGTCCTAGCGTCTGGCTCTGAGATACTCAGCGGCCCGATCCCAGGTCTTGCGGTCGTTCGCGGAGATCTCTTTGTCGCTAAGAGTCTTGATGCCCTCATGCAACGCGTCGAAGAAGGCATACGCGACGTAAAGGTCCGTGGGGAAATCTGTCGCATAGGGCACGTACTTGTCGGGGAATTCTGCAAGCTTGGCCTGCTTCTGCTCGGGTGTGTCTGCAGGTTGGCTTTCGTCCAGCCACGTCTTCACAGCTATGCCTAGCGCAACATCGGTGTCCATCAGGAACGGAAGTCTACAACAACCGATTAGACAATGCGTATCATAAAATCGTCAACGATTTCCATATCTTACCTCTGGCCAATGTCTAGATAATCATCCCGCTCTTTCTTGCTCTCCGCGAACAGTAGCATAGATGCCACGATGGCCTCCACAACGTCCCGGTTTGCTCCACGAATCGACGAGCTCAAGGAGCGGAAACACAAGAAGTTCTTGCTCAGCGGGCCAGTGTACCCGTTGGCTTGGTGATGCAGTCTCAGGAGGATAGCGCAGCGGCTGATCAACAAAAGGCTTGCCTTATCTTCGTCAGTTCCGTTCATCGGTAACCCACTGAGTTCCGGATGTTGGTTGCGAGTGTTCAACAAGTCAAATCGAAGAAGCTCGAACGCCAAGATGACAGCTTCAGCCAAGCCATCATCGGGATGTTTTGCCACTGTGCTCTTGATCGTGTCAATGGATGTCGCCAGAGCCTCCCCCCAAGTAGTCAGGTGATGAAGATCATCAACATAACCTCGCAAGTGGAGGAACCGCCAGATGACAGCCGAAGAGATCAAGTTTGCTGAGTCAAGACCTTTGATCTTCTCCTTGGTGACTGTGGCTTTCGCGAACTCATGGTTCTTCAGGGCGTCAATTTCGAATAGAATGGAGCCGTGTCCGTGTATGGGGTCAGGGTTAGGAAGGTATTGTTGAATCGTACTCTCCTTGACATTCCAAGTATGAGCTTGCTCAAGTGCTCGATTGCCTCCAAGGCGAGGCTCGATAGTGTGAGAGTACTTATCGTCGTACCAAACCTTCACATAGATGGGTTTGAATTGAATTCCTCTGTGCAAGCGCGGGAGCAGCAGTCCTAGGACCTGCTCTCTGTGAGCCATGAGCTGGTTTGTGACAAGCTTCTTGTATTCCTCAGACTTCACTCCATCAAGGGTGGGAGAGATGACGATTTGTCCATGGGTGATCCAGCTCGGTGTTCGGGCACTGATTAGACCAGTATTCAGGTAATGGAACAGTTCGGCAGGCAATTGGTATCCTAAATATTCATAATTGTCCTGAGTTAGGGTCTCGTAGTTGCTCACTTTGATCTCACCCGACTCGTCAATGTAGATGAAGTGGTCGATCGTCATACGGGCCTTACGGTACTTGTTAAGCCAGCTAGGGTCGGTCTTCTGGAGGATGTCGTTGTAACTGCTGCAAGCAGCGGCGACGGCTTTCTCAGATGTTCGCAGCATATTAACAGCGTCCACGACCGTAAAAGGCTGCCTGGGAGGGATCGTCAATAACGGCGGAAACAAAGGCAGAAACGTGTTTCCCGTCATCAAGAGCGCATCAACGAACATGGACTCGCTGACGTTCAGTTTCTGGATGATGCCCTTCTTAGAGATGACTCGGAAGTTGCTGGCTTCCCAGTCGATTGATCTTATGACGAAGTCCCTGATGGGATATAGGAGCAGTTCTTGCGAGCCCATGATGGCTGAACATTGATTCGACTCGATCATGTCGAAATATGCGAGCTGATGAAGATCAGTACATGGATAGACAGCGCATAGAAGTTATACGAATGGCGAATGAAGTACAGAGTATCCGCCAACGAACTCTGAACGCAAATCGGGTATATAAAAGCTTACCTGTGCAGACGCATGGAACGGCGGAACCAGAAACTGGAGGTGTCGTCTCTTCAAGATACCTTGAAGCAAAGGGAACAGGTTCTGGACGGGGAAAGCTCCTCTGTTAGAGCCAAACGCGCTCACGGCTTGGCTCGCCTCGCTTCTGAAGTATAGATCCCAAGCGCCATCCGTCTTCTTGATGGCCTCCTTGCCTCGTTGAACCGAGACTTCATCTTCACCCACTACAGACTGTCCATTGAAGATGAAAAAAGGCGTCGTCTTGTTCTGCTTCCAGCTATCCAGATCATTCTCGATGTGTGACTCGATACCGGTCAGACCACCTAGGGCAGGCAGCAGAGGTTCGTGGAAGGGTGCATAATCAAGGAACAGCTGCAGGTAGTAAGAGGCGTCGACTGCGATAGCAGCATCTTCGAGCTGGGAAAGGTCCACCGCCCTAGCAATATGGTCAGTCAAAGACCCTCTTGGTATCGGTGAATGACTTACTGAGCCTGGTCATTCACCCAGGTATCCTCCAGAAGGTTAGGCATTATGGGTGTGTTTCTCGGCGGCAAGCTCGAGCTTCGATGTTGGCTTTTGGAGGGGTGGTTTGGTGTTCAGGTCGAGATGTCCAAAGTTCCAAGTCGGCAACCCGAGGTCTAGGACGAAAGGAGTCTGTGAGCTGCAGCTATGACAGGGCGTTGACGCAAAGGTGAAGTCGCGTCGCGTTGCCTCACTTTCCAGGGCAAACGACACCACCTTGAAGATGATTCTCAGATTGGACCCTTGTTGGAGGTTGGTGTTGTAGCTTATTCAATTGCGAGCCGTTCCTGGCGAGCCACAATCACTGCCACAATCAACTAACAAGACCCCTGCTGGGACAAAAAGCTATGTAATTTTATTATATTTAATTATTTTGTTTTATATAATAACTAAATAACGATGTTAATAATTATAAATAATATTTAGCAAGTATTAATATTATATTATAATATAATCTTATAAAAACGTTGTAATTCAAATCTAAATCCGAAAATGTAATACGGGATACTGCGGATTCGATACTAGCATAATATAGCTTAAAAATATAAAAAACCTCCCGAAAATTATTCAAATACGGCGAACTAGAAGGGGGATGATCCCTTACAAGTGAACCTGGAGATAATCCTGTCCGACTGTACTAGTGATCTGGTTTGTTCATCCCTAGAGAACAAGCGTCAAATAATGACCTCGGAAGCTGTTGGGACGGTTGCTATTCACTGGAATCAGCGTTCCCTCACAGTGGTTCTCTCCAATTGTGCCACTTCCAACATACTTGGCCGCCGCTATTTACCTAGCCGTTGTATACCTAGCACCCGTCTTCGCTCCTTACTGCTTAAACATTACTATTTTGTACAGAGGTCTTACATCAGGTTTGAAGACAACAGCTTTACTCGACAACCATGAAAGTCGGGACATGCAGGTTTGGTAACATGCTTACTTAGGCATCAATGTTGGGATGTGGGCTAAACTACAGTAATAGGTCGTTGCATATCGTCGAGCATGCTTATTGGGAATTTAAGTCTACCATTCAAGCAAATAGAAGAAGTCAACTTGTTTTAGCATTCCCGCCAACGCCTAGCTAATGCAAGAATGATTCTATCTGGCGAAGGATACGGTGTGAGTATCTCAAGAGGTGAGCAGCTGTAAGACGGCTCACAGCTCACAGCTTTGGGGCTTCATGATTGTCTTCAATGCCGTTCCACTCTTCATCTGCAACTCCCGTATTATTGGAGGTAGGAGCTACACCGTTCGCTTCTGACTTTTCTTTAGTCTCTGTAGACCTACCTTCCTTTGAGGGTGATGATGCTTTGGGCGAGGCGGACTTCTTGTCTCGCGATGAAGGGCGGGAGTTCGTCTTCTTGGGAGAGGTGCCTCCCACAGCAAATTCCTCCGAGGCTTTCCGCTTATAAGGAGGGCTCTCAACGGATTTCTGTGCCTCATCTAGTGGTCGTATTTGCTCTGCTCTTTTTGCAGGCTGTGCAGTAGTCGAGTGCGACTTGCCATTCCATTGGTCCAAGGCAGCCTCAACTTGCGGCGCCCAGACAGCCTCCCCCTTCGCAACCTCGGCGAATTCCAAGCAATTCGTGGTGCCCAGGACGAAATCCCCTTGTCGACTTCTACAAAGCTCGGCCATCATTGCCGCCGAACCGACCTTCACACCCAGATCGTGGCAGAAACTTCTGACGTAAAAGCCGGACGTCACCGTCATTCGGATCCTCGCAGCGGGGGGTCCCTTGTCGTCCCAAGGCGGTGGTGTGTTCGGGTCTGGAGACGGTGGGATAAGGTTCGACCCCTTTCCCTTCCTAGGTGGCGGAGGATCTCCGAGAGCACCAGACATCATGGCGGGCTTATCCGTTGTCTTTCTTCGTTTGTTGAATTTGTCATAGACCAACGCATCGACGGTTTCGTCAGCTTTTCGCTTGAACTGCTCGTGCTTTTCCAATGCCTTACTCTCCTCCTCCTCCTCTTCTGGCGTGCGCTTTTCTTTGGTCGTTTGATCCTTCTCGATCTTCCAGACCTGTTCTGCGAAGTTGCGCTCGAACATGGTAGCATCCTCGGCGGGCCAACGGTGATTATGCGTACCCGGCTCGTACCATTCGACCATTTCTAGTTCCGTCACGTTGACTTCCCTGGTCGCAATCTCCCGCGGAATAGGTTTCCCCTCTCGTGCGTACTCATACAATGGCTTGCCCTCCATCTTGAGTGCCGAGTACAGAGGGGGCATCTGCTGTAAGGTCCCACGAAAGCTCTTCAGAGCTTCCTCGACCATGGGCTTCGTGATGTGGTCATAGGCAGTCTTCTTCAGAACCTTCCCAACCCTGTCGTATGTGTCTGTACTGGCTCCAAACAGAACGATTGTCTCATAGGTCTTTGTGCAGTCCAGAAATTGCTGTAAGGACTTGGTACCCTTGCCAAGTCCGAGGATAAGCACGCCTGTAGCCAGAGGGTCCAACGTGCCTCCATGGCCCATCTTGACTCTGATGTCGTTCTTGCCAAACCTGCGCTTCTTCCTTCTCGTATTGGACTCTTGGTCCTTACTCGCCCTGTCCGCGTCTATCATGGGCTTGAAGAAGGTGGACGGGTTGAAGTGGTGTTGGCAGTCTCGAATGACCTGTGCAGAGCTCATGCCGACAGGCTTATTGACGGCTGTTGGTTTGGTGTCAGTAAAGCTGTAGTGAAGTGCGAATGGATTGAGTAGTACCAAAAACACCGTCGAGGACGGGGCTGGAGGCCGCCATTCTGAGCAGTCTGGCGGCTCTCATTCGGAAGAGCAGACCTCAACAGTGACTGCGTCCAATGCAACTAGGACGTCGCTGTCCAGACCTGCACTACTCTTAATCGACTCCCTGGGTCAATTCCGTGTGTTGGTATTGGCGCAATCCGTAAGATGCGCCGCGCAAAATCAATCCCAGCCGCTCCGACCAAGTTCTCCGGGGAAAGAATAAACAAATCAGATTTCACAGAGCGCCTTGCGGGGTTGTGGAGCTGGAAGGGGAGGTGCTACTGTACTGTACTGTAGGAATGGCTAGATAAGTTAGTCTCTTTCATCAGCAGAAGCCCGAACCTGGTACTCATACTTGAGAAGGTGGGGTTTTCGTGGTGATGCGGCGCCCAGGCCAGAACTCACCTGGTACAGGTACTTCATCGCCCTGCAGTCCCGTCCGGTTCCGTTCGTTGCCCATCGAGTGGGAAGTGAATTCAATTCGCGTCGTTCGCGCTCAAGCCGACACCTGCAGCTTCAACGCGCCGTACTCCCAAATCACAACTACTAAAGTAGCTAATTCAGTGCTTAGGTACCTACTTTACCTACTTGCCTACTTACCTACCGGCAATCCATCGCAACACACATGGGCGCTCTCGGCCTACTGGTTGAGACTCGGTCTACCCTCCTCTAGCAAATAGTATTCGCTCGTCCCACCCTATCTATCTTCACGCATGCGACACATAATCTGCCCCTCCCAAACTCCCCGCAATCATGGCAGGAGGACGACCAGGACGACCCGGAAGACCACGGCTGAGGGCCGCTTCCATATCGACCGTCGATACCATTGATGAGCATTCGATCACATACCAGAAAGAGGACCAAGTGCTGAGACCGGCACCTCCCGGCAGCCTTTCAGATGACTGGCCGTGTTTCCTGCTCACCAATGCGACGGTGTACAACAAGCATGGCGCCATGGCAAACCTGCTTCTCGTCGACTTGGAGGGCCCCTTCATGGTTCGCGGTCTGTTGACCATCGAGCCCGATCAGGCTGCCTGTTTGGTCAAAGGTCAGATGCGGTCTAGGTCCGCCTGGATCGAGATATCGAGGACCTATTCCTACTCCATCGGCCTGAAAGAGGATGCTGGCATGCCCGTCTTGTGGGCCGCCGGCGAGTCCGCTCATTTCGAGATTGTGCCCTCTGAACAGTATGAGCACATTGCATCCCGCATCTTCCAGGGCATCAGTCTGCACTACCACGTACTCGACCATTACGAGGACAAGCTGGACGAGATGAAAGAGCAGGAATCCTTCAAGTCGAAAGCCAAGAGGCGAAGATACCGCATCCAGGACGTGACATTGTCCATACAGGACATCCTCTTCAACTATGCCGTGGCTGTTGGCGATGGAGCTACCGAAGAGGAGGTTATGCGGAGATTCAAAGATCAAGCTGACTTTTTGCTTGTGCAATTTCCTAAGGGGACGGGATTTCATAACTGGCTCAGTAGTGAATTTCCCGATGTTGTGCAACGACTGGGCAACAAGATCGCTCCATCCACGGCTATACCATTTGCAGAGCCGGAGCTACCAGAGCGAAAAGAGTCCATCCCTAGTCATAAATCGAGCTCAGCTGAAAGTCGCGATACCAAAGGAAAGAGCAAAGCTGCGCCGAGGAACTCGGCTTCGAGAGGTACTCGAAGTAGTTCCAAACTTTCACCTGAAGCTGTTGAGCTCTCAAATGTCGAACAGCGCCATTCACGTGCACGCTCCATCAAAGCAAAGCGTAAGTCGCCGCCTGGTCCGGGGAAGCATCAAGCTCCAGAGAAAATGGAGGTGGATTCGCACGACTTTGCACACGAGCCGGTAGATGCTACCGGTCAACGAATCCCGCCAGCAGGAACAACACGCGGTGAACCGTCTGCAACTGCCCCCGAGGCCACTCGATCTGCCCTTTTCGCTGTCATTGACGTCTTGGACGAGCTGCGGGCGAATCTTTTGGCTGCCTACAACACAGGCGCAAAGGGGAAGAAACACCCCGATACTATCCCATGGGTTGGTTGGCTTACCAAACTCTACATGGCCATGAGTATCACAAACTACTCAGCCAAATCCGAGATTTTACAATATCATGCCGGAGGTTTGGCTCGTCATCTCGGCCCGGAGTGGCATGACAGCGCGTTATACAAATGGGCGAAACAAAACGCGAATGTCAAGCCAACCTTCGAGCATATCTCAGAAGACCACATTTTCAAGGTCCAGAGGCGTCAGAAGAATCCCAATGCAGCGCCCCGTGACGACAGAACGGGGACGACAGTAGGTCAAACTCCCGTAGAGACCAGTGGGAAACAACCACCGAGGGGACGTCCAAGCGGTAAGGCAGCAGGTTTACGCCCATCTCTCGGAAGCAAGAAACGTCCACGAGACCAGGATGGAGACGACGAAATGGATGTGGATGACGATGACTATCCCCGCAGGAAAACAGCCAAAACATCCGAGTACTTTACCGACGGTGAAATCGACGGACAAGTAAATGCCACTAACTCATCGGACGAGGACGAGGACGAGGACGGCCAAGGCCGTACGCAAGACCCACTTACCCGGGTCGTCATCCGAGCCGAACCAGTTCCATCAACGCAACCCAAGGGACCGAACCACACCTGGACGTGCGAAGAGCCAGACTGCGGATACATAGTCCGCAGTGCTGACGACGACGAAGGTCAGGACCTCATCGGTAAGCATTACGAAGAACACGAAAAGGAAGCAAGCGACGAGGCCAAGGAGCGTGAACTGAGCAAAATCAACCTCGCCATGCAAGAAAGTCGCGGTCACTTGCCTATTAAGTATGCTTATTTTCCTCCCCTTCTGATCGAGGTGCATCACGTCTGACTCCCTTCACCTCCTTCCTTATCGCATCCATGGGACGATGCCGGAGTAGCGGTCAACAATCGACTACTCCTACGAGTCGAGTTCAAGGGTTTTATTCCGTTGTGTTACATCACCTCACGTCGCACACTCCTTCTCCAAACATACGGACGCACACCTAGAACAATCCATCTAATAAAACTCACAGTCATCTCCTCGACAAGATCCGCAAAGCAAGCACAAGCGCACACAAAGCCAATCAAGTCGATCTCAATGGCCGCATTGTACCGCAACCAATCAAACGGACGTTACTCGTCTAAGCTATCCAATATTCTCAACACCACGCTCCCCCCTTCACTCGCCAATTGCATTTCTTGATAGATTCTGGTTGTAAATGATCAATACCTCTGGCATGACTTGGCATGGCATGGCGTTTACCGATGAATGCATGGGATCTTGCATGCGCGTACGGTCCTAGGAAAGTACTTCGGAATGAAGGCGGTGACTTCGAAATTTGGCTCTGTCTTGAGTATATAGATCTGGCAAGGACCCTTGGCGGCCTCACCTCTCGAGGTAGGTAATTGACAGTGCGCGCTGCTTTATACAGATCGTATGGCGCAGGACAATCAGATGACTGACAGTCATGAATCCACCAGCTCATCGCATATCACATCCATCCACTGCTTAGAAAACGGGAAGAAGCGTTTCGAGGTCGACATCCCTTATAACGATCATGTATAGACTATGCGTAGCCCATTGACTTCTGATATCTTTGTTCATCAACTGACTAGCAACCAGCCGAGTGCATCTCTGCAAGTCTTGCTGCAATTAGCCTGAAGTCTGGGATAATGTTACCACGATAACCACCAGGATACGCAGAAACCCCTGTTCGTTCTTCCACTTATATAAAAGACTTATATTTGCAAATTGGCCGTTGACATATTAAGACAAGATCATTGCTACAATGTGTAGCTTGTTACTCTGTACTGGACATTTGGAACGGACTGGATATTCCAAGCAGATATGGTGAATGGCGGATAAAGCTTCGCAAAGCTGGTCATGGAAGCTTGCTTTAGATCAATTAGAAGCCACATTGGTAGTTGATGAACAGATATAATCACAGAGCTCTACTTTCCGGGGCGCTTATGGTATTTCGTATGTTCATACTATAACGACATGATGAGAGTAAGTTAATGCGGCTCCCTCCCCCCCATGTCACCTAGCTCCCTTTCACAGGTTGTATATCCAGGGGACTGGTAAACTTGACAACGATAACAACTAGAGAGGTTCCATCGGTACTAATAGTCCTTGGACTTACTTCCCACCTCTTAGACCCGCACCATCAAGGTAACAAATACCCTACACGAACTTTGCATACAAGTCCGGCGGGGCCCAGGTTGTCCCCATACTTGTGGAGAAGTAAGTGACGATGCTGACAGTCGCTGATCCGTTAAATCACGATCAATCTGGTCGGACTTCTTCCTCTTGTTCCCTCCGTGATCAAAATCCAGGTAGCTACCGTTTCTTGCTCTCATGCCAAGTAGTCGAGATAGTTTAGCTGCGAGAAGAAAGATCGAGAATTCGAGGGCCGCATTTCCCATAGAAAGGTAAACAGACAACGAGGTGCTTCTTGCATCTCTCAGATCAGTGAACCTTGACACAAGCCTTGCCTATCGTGAGAGGATGATCAAGGATATTGTTCTTCGATGAATGGACTCGCCCAGTGTTGTTCCCGGGGGTTTAGCTATGCAACGCATATTGATTTGCAGCCAGATCTCGTGAAAGGTCTCATGTACCGGGCGAACTACACACAATGTCCTACTTTCGAACATGTGAGATCTGGAGCCACCAATATGCATAGTCGGGTCTGTCCCAATTCATCACGCGATCTTCGAGAGGCGGTTGGATGTTTGGCTATGGGCAGTACATGAGCTCAAGCTTACTCAATCTTCGAGTGAGTCGTTTGACTTATTGAAATTGTCCTACTCGATGATTCTGCGAACAGACAGAATTACAAGGTTTTGCTGTTTGACAAGACTGTACTCCATATGTTCGACAACGGGGACCGTGGCATGAGGTGGAGATAGCTCAATACCTAGTGCGTGGAGGTGAGAACAAGCCTTGGTCACATGTAGGTCCAGTGTATGTCTGTTATCATTATGCTTATTCATCAACAAGCAATACCTATGGTAAGTTCAACCGGTGTCATGGACTCCACTACCCCCTTTTAGCAAGCTTCGCATTCATCGCCTATATGTTCATCGTGGATCGCCCACCCTAAGTCATAACATCCAACCCAATAGAGCCGAAGAAGAACGCCGATCCCCAAAACGAAAACTCTGGGCGCTTGCCGTCCGACTCCCAAATAGTGATAACGCAGACCCTTTTGCCGATTGTCAACCTCGAGGTATTATGCATGATATCGCCACCTGAATTTTGTAAATGCTGCCACCGTCAGTGTACCTCCAACCGCTGATGGGTGAAGACTGGTCTGAAATGTTGAGGAGAAGAAAAGCAGAAGCGCTCTCGGAAACCCAGAAATGCTTTTGGCGCAACCATGAACCCAAGCCGATGGGTATCGAAGCAAAGAAAACGACAGATCGGGCCGAGGTTCGGGTGATGTTCATCGCATATCACAGTAACCTCTGCTGCTGCCGGTCAAATAGCTCCGTTACGAATTCGTCGCATGTTTGATGAATAAGCAGTGAACCCAACGTTGCGTGGGACTAAGCAAGCCATTGCTCTTCGTCTCTCTTGAGGCCTCTCATGACAAGCCCTTCATCGAATGATTCGTCGCTGTCTGGCTCATCCTCATCGAGTGCTGGAACCTCGTGCTCTGCTTGGCCGTTCACGTCTTCATCATCAAACATCCAAGTCTTCCCATTCGCTTCCTCTTCCAGAGGAAATATCTCTCCAGCGTACTCTTCCAAGCCTCTCGGTCCCTCCCATAGAGCAAGTGCACTAGCGGGACAACTGTCTTCGAGGCTCTGGTCGCCGAAATACGGCGGTTGCTTCTTGGGATTCTTATTGTGGAGCGAGAATAGATTTCCCAAACCCTCAAGCTGGTCCCTGTAGCCCTCCGGTATCTTGACTTTCACTTCAATTGGACCTCTCTTGTACAGCACTCGACGACCCAGTCCGGTCTCAAAAGCCCTGCATGCCTCCAACGGCGTCAAGTGCTCATATGCCAAGGCGATACGCTTCCCGTTCCATTTGGACGCCCCGTCCTTGAATAGCTGCAGAATTGCCGGGCCCACATCATGCTCAGAGTCCAGCCACGGTAGTTTAGCATCGGGGTGAAACGGCGCTTGCCAGACAAAGGATCCATCAGGTTGAAGCTCCATGCAGAAAAGTGGGTAGAGTAACGAGGTGAAGTTGTTGTTATAGATGCCTGTATAGACGAAGGTTGCGGGAAGACCGATTTGCCGGATGTGCTCTTCTACTTTATGCTTGGCTGACCATAGCGGTAAAGAGGGCCACTCAGAGTTGTAAGCGGCATGGTCAGGCATCGAGGAATAGATGAAATGCTGGACCTTGGCCTTTTTCGCAGTGTCGGCGATGGCCTCGCCTATTTGGAGCTCATTACCGTAGAAGGTGGTGTTGATGAAAGCCAGCTGGGCTCCATGGAAGAGCTGTGATATGAGGTCCTGGTTTACGAGAATTCCCGGAATATGGCCATTAGCGGTGACATCTCGGTTGTCATTCGGCTTTTTTCGAATGTAGAGCTCGCCCACAAAAACTGTGACGTTGGGGTTGGTGGAAACCTCAGTCGCTATCACTCCCTCCAGGTTCCGTAGTTGGGCACGCACTTTGTAGCCAACCGCAGTGGCTATCCGTATTAGTGAAGCCGCTTGGCGGCCGCTTGCATTGATAACGGCAATTGTCTTATCTGGCGAAGGCATCGAACGCTTGAGAGGACGGAAACTCAAAGAGTTGTTCCTCGACATGGAGACCAGAGGAGAGGATTCTGAGTAGGAAGATCGCGTGTGCTTATGTCTCGACTGATTCACCGCCGTCTTGGGAGAAATATCGACGTGTTGTTGTTCTGTCGGTGCCGGCCTGATGACTAGGTCACTCCGAATGGGTATCGGTGCAGCAGGCATGGCTATTTCAACCCAGCACCTTGCTGGATCGACTCAACTCTAGCCAAAGAGAACAGATATCTTGATTTCCGAGAGAGGGGCGCGAATAGATAGTGATATGAACAGTTGTTTAAGAATGCGGTCTGACTCTGGATTAATGTCAGGGAGAATCCGGGGAGCAGCACCAAATCAGGTCGTCAATGGTGCAAGATGACCAATGGGATCGAAGGCCGGTCGCGCTTTGACAGAAGGTTTCCTCAGAGAAGAACGACCCGAGCCTATCGAATTGTAACGATATGACGATGCAAACACCAAAATTTCCCGACGGATATCTGCTGGCTGTCTGCCTGCCTGCCTGATACCTGACCACTGGTTGTTATACCAAAAAGGGACCCCGGTGACCAGGGGAGGCGGGAATAATGCTTGTAACCTCAGGGTCCAAACGGCGCGACAAGTACTGTGTAAGGGTTATAGTTCCTTTGTCCGATAATGCCCCGGGCTTGAAGTGAAAGTGCTGGCAGTGCTTATCAAACCCTAGATTGATTGATGGATTGAAAATCCAGCGGCGTAGAAATCCAGGATTCCAAACTTGCCTAAAGGCGTAAGTAAGTAAGTTCATGCGCCAGGGATTTGGAGCAACATGAGTTTCTTTTAGGAAGAGCACGCCGGCGCTGTAGTTCTTAGTGCAGTCGGGTGAGGAAATCCTCAGAACCGGGGGCTGACGAAGGCCAAGCTTTTCGACCTACCTTACTCTTCAGATTCTTCCCTCCGTATCCAGACCTGAGTAGGAAGGAACGCTGATGTGATTTTGTATCCACAACCGAGTTTTGACCAGTGGATGATCCAATCGGGATTCTCAGCGTACTGTGTAGGAGGTGATATTGAGTTGCAGCCAAATTGGACCTGTCTACAGCGCGCCAGTCGGCAGCCGGTCCGATGCTCTCAGCAGGGCGGTGAGAATATGGTACAGCACATAACGTACTTTTAGCAGTCGGATGAGTGTGGACTTCCCCGATCGCGTACTAATTTGGCGGCTTTATCTTCCAATGCCTCTGTGCTTTTTGTACTCAAAACTTTGCCAGAGCCGCCCGTTAGGTGACGGATGATGACGTGTGGCAACGTAGTTGGCCGTCTTTCAAGGCACTGTGGCGGCCTGATGTACTTTGTTTGCTACCTAAGGTAATCTTTGAGACATTCACAGGTATCGGAGTCGGACTGTGTCAGACCTGTGTAGGTATAACTCGGACGGGTGCGATTGGCTAGGTAGGCAGGCAATATGTGGTATTCAAGCGCGTAGCGAAGGGCATTGGCACCATTTGGTAGGTCACTCCTAGTCTATCTCATTTTCAGAAGAAGACTCATCTTCACAGGCCTCAGCCAGGGAATAAATAGTCTACCTAGACAACAGCGCTCCGTTTTGTATGTTGAAATGCGCACATGTGCATTTCGTCACATAGGAAGGCGGCACCGGGTTTGAGTTATGTAAGAGATTGAGAAGGGTTGGCTCGGCTGGACGTGCTGCCAGTTGGATTCCGGCGGCTTGTAGGCCTTCTCCTTCTGCGAAGTAACCCATTCTCTTTCGAACCGGACCTCAGTCGCATGATTCCAGTTACTTTGAATGACCACTACATGCGAGAGAGAAAAAACTCTGACGGGTGGAGCCTGGGTACGGCACCGTTTGGATACAACTGTTTATTTTCAGGTAATAACATCAATTAGCAGACACCACAAAAGTGACTTGAGTCAACAGAACGAAGGACCTTCAGGATCGATGACTGACGATTCGTGTGTGTCCATGTACTATAGTGCAACTCAAAGCAGATGTGAGTACCTACCAGTGGGAGGCATTCTAGTGTGATTCTAGGAGAAAACTACCTAAATTTGACTTCAAAACTGATCTGGGGTTGGGACTTGGGATGGACGCTTTCTTGTTCCAGATACACCAACCACTAAGATGACACAAGGCTTGGCAGATAAAGAATTCATGGATTGTGGCTTGAGACAGACATGCCCAGTCATGCGGTGCTATTATAGCATTTCTTTGGGTGGCTCTCGAGTCTTGATCACACAAACCCGCCCCGCTGATGTTTTCCGATAGCCCAAATTGCGAATGGTGGCTCGGGTCGGCTCCGGGTTGGTACATAGCTAGGCTACGCCGTGTTGTTGGTTAGGTTTATGCTATATGCCGTATGCCATATGCCATATGCCAGGACGTCAACCTGCATTATCTGATTGCAACCGCGTTTTTTCGAAGCTGTCACTAAGGGGGAGATCGACATTGCGCATCCTGCCGCGTGTTTGTGATTGGTCACCTTTCTCAGCTATCAAGGAGTGAAGTCGAACGATGGTGGATGAGACCCCGGTATAAGCGTGGTTTTGGTGGGTTATTTCATTGCTTCTTTAGAAGAATCGCAACCAACGGGCTTGTGCCAAGTTTTTCTTGTATACCTATGTATGGCAGGTAGGCCCGCGGGTACCCAGCGCGGCTCGGCGCATGATTCAGTTGACAGTCCACTACTACTCTGGTACTGACCGCGCTACATTCTCCAACCTCGTCAGTCTAACTGCTCTCGGGGTATGTGATGTGATCCGACCCGGTATGATGGATCCGCCTGAAATGATGCTCTAGCAGGGCTCGGATGCAGCCACTACTGTGTACTGTGGTAGAACACTGTATCCGCGACCTTCACAGGCAAATGTGTGCCTGAACCCAAACCCCACCCATTCAACCTATTCGTAATGAGGGGCTTGGCGGACGCTGAAATATGGTCCGTTACATAGCAGTTTGCTAACGCGTTACTATCAGGCTTCGTAGTGTATCACGCAAGGCAAGGGTCCTATTACGTACAAGTCGTCAGCTGAACCTCTTTAGAGGCTCAACTGCCACGATGCCGTCATACTTATGAACCCCAATTTCTAGTCAAGGCAAGCCAGCGCCAACGGATGCCCGTCTCCCAACTTGGACATTTCCGCGGAGCTCGAAGCGCCTCGTCACACCATTCTAGCTTTCCATTCTGTCTTGCGATACTACGCACCGCGGATACCCCAGATTGACCACATGCAGTCTGCAAGAAATCAAGCTACCCGATCAGTGGCCACTCACATGTCGCAGGGTAATACCCCGCGATTCTGATAATGACCGAGACAGCTATGCATGAACTCCACCCTTCACACCAACGAGAGAGTACGAAGTTTAGTCACGCCAACGAACGGTACTGGCGTCTGTGCCGTCTGTGCCGTCTGTGCCGAGGCATCTAAGGCATCCCGCCGTTAGGACTCCGAATCTCTGAGCTGCTTCGGGTATTCCGACCAAGGCCGCTCCGCAGCAAGATCCGAGCCAAAACTGTTCCCACGTTGCCATAGACAATTAAACGCCATGCACCGGCAAACTTGAGCTAGGTTGAGCAGTATTGTCTTGGCAGGTACCACGGTGGGCGTCCAGTCCGCTCGAATCAGAATACAAGGTCGTAAGAGAGCCGCCACATTGATTTTCGTGATGAACGGCATAGAAGTAATGGACAGAGACACTTCCGTGAGACCGGATTCACACTATATCAAGGCCGGGGTACCGGGTTCCATGGCGTGGAGGTGATAAAGTCCAAATCGTCAAGGGGGTTTATATCAAGCCATAATTGGTCGGGCATCTGGAAGGCAGGCTGGTCCGGGGCACCACGTGTCAAGGCATCAAAATGGTTCTGAGAAGCATGTGTCAGTCCATTTTCAACAAGGAAGGTTGTAATCTCACTCACCCAGTCATAACCACTCGGTATTCCCATCCACGGAGCATCTTCCACCCCTGACGCGTTTCCGTAGTTAAGTTCCGGATGCGGCACTCTGAGAAACGGAGGTAAATCCTGTTCAAACACTGCATCGTTGCTCATGGGCATCGGGGTTTGTCTGCTGCCGTTGATGCTCAGGCCGGCCATCGAGTCATCCGTCTCTTCGCTTATCTGAGCTGGCGTCTCGGCACTTGGAGTATCACTACGTGCAATGCCCATTTGTGTTTCGACTCTTCTTAAAATCGTCTTGACAACATCGGCTGCCTTTCTGCAATCTGGCACCATGACTGCCATCTGCTGCCAAATCGACAAGGATCTCCGTAAGACTCGCAAAAGCTCCTCCTTCGCTGGAGTTGGCGTACCTTGCATTATCCAGTCATGATTGCCTCCGACCTCCGAGTAATGCTCACTTTGGACGACGAGAGCTACGATCATGTCCGCCAGGAGGAAGTCGTTGATGGCCAACGAAGCCAAGAACCACCCGTTTTGACCGAGCATAGCACCGGGTTTGCAGGCTTCGTTTATAACGTTCTGATAGTCGAGGAGCGCAAGTGCAGCTGACAGACAGGTCTTCCGCGAGTACTCGTGCTCCTTCTTCGGAAGCGCATCTGTGATGTACTTCCGGTGAAGCACACATCGGCTCTTCTGATAAAGGCTAGCAAGACCAAATCGCTGGATCACCTGCATCGGAGCATCTGTGATGCTCTCCTCCATCAGCTTCACCTTTAGGAATGGTGGTATCTGCTTATATGTCTCCTCCAGAACCTCGTCGAGTTTCATTACCTCCGTATAAGAGGGTACGGTCAGTGAGTGAGCATGCCGAGCGACCAGACCAAAGACTCGACATAACGCAGCTTTGCTGACGGGGTAACTCAACGGGGTGTAATCTGAGCTCGGCCTAGCTAAAGGTAGCTCTCGGCTGTCTTCACTGAAGTCATCATCTAGCAGGTTGCGGGGAAGCGCAGTATCGCTCTCGATCCCGTGGATCATAGCCGGCAATCCCAGATGAAACGCGACTAGAAGATCAACTTGTATGCCCAGGTTCCATATTCGTCGGCGCATCTCGCCATCATATGGGGAGATATTTGGCAACTTGCTCGGGTCCCGGTGGAGGCCCATCTTCAACATGGTTCGGATGAAAGTGGCGCAAAGGAGATAGCAGTTCA
This sequence comes from Xylariales sp. AK1849, assembly GCA_022432505.1. NCBI lineage: Eukaryota > Fungi > Ascomycota > Sordariomycetes > Xylariales > Xylariales sp. AK1849. Next base: position 152,696 of record JAJKKH010000013.1, read on the forward strand.
TCTGAGAGTGACGGTTGATCAGGAACTCCGCTTCGACGTATAACAGGAACCCCTGCAATGTGTCCTGGTTTGGTTGACTGTATTTGCCCCAAATCAAGGCCGTCCCAGCTGCTCCTCGGTATAACTTGATCCTATCCATAACCGGGATATGAGAGTCAGTCTCCAGCTCGTGTGGGGCTTGAAACGAGGAAAAGAAGACTCCCAGGCTTGCGACCATGAATAGTATCGCGATCCAATGCAGCGAGGCTGAGGATGGGTCTAGCCAAAACTGATGGTATTGTTTGCTGAAGGTTGGCTTATGGAGTATGTCTTCAGACAATTTTTAGTTACAAACATGAGTTGTTCTATGCGGCAATAGGTGACTTACGTTGTGATGGACTATTCGAGTTGAAATAGCGCATCATCAACCGATCTATCACGCTTCTCTCCGGAAGCATGGCTAACAGCTCGTCCTTGTTGCGAGGAACGTTCTGCGAGAGCAGTAGAAACTCTGGTGATCCAGCAGTCTCATGTGGATCATGGTTTGCTTCGGACTCATCATCGTCAGGATACTCGAAGAAATTCTTGAGTTCGTCAATCTGTACATCGCTTAGTCAGCTTTCAACGTAGACGGGGAAAGAAAGTCTCACTCACGTCTTCGAGGATGGCCATGAAATGCGTGCCTCCAACATAGCTCGTCGCCCGATCACCTCTGACCACCTGCCCACGCGCGTCGCTCACATCCCGCAGCATTTCGGGGGTCCTGGAGACCGAAGCACCATCAGTGTCGATCATACCTCGGACCATGCCCTCTAGCCTCTTCAGCCGCGCCGTCATGCTCTTCGCCGGCTTCTGCTTCTCAGCCCGCGGCGTGTACGCGCAGCCTCCCGGCTTGCCCTTCTTGCGACACTGACCGCAGGGCACGGCGCGGTCGCACTTCAGCTTCGAATTGCGGCATGCGCCGCAGGAGAGGAGTACCCGGCTCCGTTTTACGTGTGAGGCGGGGGCTCCGCTGGCTTCTGCGCCGTTCCGGGGCGGGTTGGTGGAGAACATGGTCAAATCCCTGGTCCTTGGTTTATTCCGACGTTCTTCGGCGTCTGAGTCTGGGATGAATGGTAGACAACAAAGCCGATGGGGCTCGGGAACCGGTGTGGTTGACCGTCAGCGCCTGACGCGCGAAAGACCCCGACTGTTCAAGATCGGGTTAGCTCTGAGTCCGTTCTACTCCAGCCTGTAAGCAGTGATCATCGGTAGCGGTGCCGCATCCACAGACCGTTCCGAAGCTTCTATCAGCAGAGTGACGATTCGATCAGATGCGAGGACCGAGGCTGAAGGATATTGCTTGGTGACGAGGATAAGTTGGCACTGAATTATGACCGTGTCAATCACCGGGCTATCAACGAAAATGCACCGTTTTTGAAGGATGAAGTCGTGGGTGCACATTAATCAGGGTCCGACATCATTATCATTATAGGCACATCACAAGCGCGTTATAGGCCTTTCAGTATCTCCAGGGCATCTCGTCCTGCTAGACAACATCGATACGTTGCGAGTCAGGGTGGTACTTAGGGCAAATTGAGTGTTCCATCACGAGGCGAAGTGCACAAGTGACAGTTTTGCTGATTGATGAGCCCTTCCAAAATCACTTTCAAAAAGGTACTGCTATTCTCAACGAGGTCATTGCTATGAATCCAGTGACCTCTTTTCCAGGGTCCTCTCATTCAGTTGCAGTACTTTTGCCGTTTGGGAATTCCACCAGGGGCTGTCTTTTGAGCTTACGCAACGCTGTGCAGTCTCTTTCCAAAATATTATCAAGATTTCAACCTTCAACTCCCCATCAAAATGCTATGATCCTTTCGCGATGTCTGTTCATATCTCAGATGCACGTGAAATGGTCCCTGCCAGTAAGTCGAATTATTTAGATCGAAGCATAAACCCCCCAGGGGTTGCGATTTGTAATTAGCCTGCCGTGCTCGCGGTCAGGTCCTCGGCTCCAGATGCGGTCAGACTATCGGAGGCCTCATCACCATTCAATACTAGTGACGCGAGTCTTGACGTCCGGCATGCCCGGTATGAGATTGCGAGTACCGCAGCGAAGCGTTGCAGTGCGCTCTCGCAGGTCAAATTCAACGGCCCGAACCATAACTCGCTTTTCTTCTGGTATTATCCTCTTCTCGTTCCTTGTGTTGCCGCTGGTCACTGAGCTTTCTCGTCGGCTGGCCCAGCGGGCATTTCCTCCCGGGCCTAGTGATACGTCGTCGCCGAAGTCCACGGATCCAATTGGCCGCGAGCCGGGGCTTGCCATGGAAAACCGTCCAGTCGAGCTTGTAGTAGGGCGTGGCGATGCTTCCACGCCAATATCTTCCTCCTCGATAGCCGCAATCCACATGCCAATTCGGGCGGTGAGTTCACTATCCCACATACCCTCTCGCCGGGAACTACTCCTGAGAAGCTGGATCGCTTGATTTCGTGTCTTGGAATCCCTACATTTGGTTGCCACCACAAAAAGAGGTGGAACAATTCCCAAATCTGCACTGAAGCTAGGCTTGATATGACGTGCAGTATACTCATTATCTGCATGCCCAGACTGGTGTTGGCACAAATGAGGATTAGGACACCTCTTCGCGGCTGCTGCCCTCTCTTCGTCTCCAACCACCTCTGTTGCCAAATTGACGATTGCCACGAATTGCGGTAGGAACGAATCAAATTGAGACTCATTTTCACTAAAGGTCATCAAGAATAGTATTTGACCCATGATCTGGAACATCTTCAAAACTGAGATGGCTGCTTTCTCCTGGATACTTTTGCCTGGTGCGGCTCTAGAGTTTAGGATGTTCTCAAAAGCATGAACCCAAGCTTCAATCTGGCTCCTGAACCCAAGTCCATACTGCTTGAGTGAGGTCGGCAAGATTCCCATCGGACTCGTATCACTGGTGTGATGAAACATGGTTTCTGTGAAACGCAACGCATTTTCACAAAGGGTGTCCCACGCCAGTCTTGCCTCATGGAGTGAGTAGAATGTATGTGGTATAGGTGATTGATTTGTCGAGACTGGAGGACTGCCTTCCGAGGATGATGGTGATGCCGGATCGGTAGTCTGACCTGTGAGCCGGATAACAAAGGGTTGAGGGAAATGAAATGCCATGTCGTACGATTTGGCTTGAATGGCCAGGCGAGTGAACATTTGAATAAGGTCCTGCTCTACTGGCTCCTCAGGCGTGGGCGCGAATGCCCTTCGCCGCTCGGCTCGTAACTTCTCTAGAAGCCCCAAGCCCGTCTGGATTTGTCTGATTGCCTGCTTGTGGTCGCCGATGAACGAATCAAAGCAAGTCAACAGCACTGTTGCCATGAGACTTGTTCTCTGAGTCGACGGGTCCGTGGATGTTTGAGATCTCATGGCCGCAAGAGCGGAAGAATAATGAGAAACCGCTACTTCCCAGTGCTTTACGGCGTGGTCTGTGGGATTCAAGTTGTCTGAGGGTGAGCCTGGTGGAGACTCTGTCATCTTCTCCAGAGTCTTGTATAGAGCGCCGAGCGCCACGACAGAATGCCGGATAGCCTCCTCTGTGTGACATTCCCGTAGAACACTGCAATTCCAGAATGAGGAATCAAAGAAGCCCGACAACTCGCTCGCTGTATGCTCACGGAACAGCTGAAAATACAAGCCTTCGTGGGGTTCAAAGGGGAGGCTGACGCTTGGGCGATGAAGCGTCAAGGTGCTGTGAGTCTCCGTAGGTGTCTGCGGTGGGGTGATTCCAGGATGTGGCCGTTTCGAGCGCACATGTATATGTTGCTTCTGAATCCTCGTCGGCGGTGCAAGTGCGATTAAAGCCTCGTTCGGCGTTGGCCTTGGTCGGATCGCGACTTCTTCACCCCCGTGGCTTCGTGGTGGGGGAGGGTATCCTGTGCAATTTTTCTTTGAGCGAACACACTGGGTGCAAGCTGGTCTCCTCTCATCACACTTGATTCTTCGTTGCCTAGTAATATTTGATATGTCAATACAACAGGCAGGAACAACTTTTCGCATGATTCAGGGTTATTACATACTTGCAGCTGTTGCAGCCAGTCTTCACCTTCGGCCTGCTGGTCCTTGCCCTCCTCTGTCTCTGCGAGTGCGAGCCATCGCCAGAAGATAACGACTGAGCCGTCGCATGGGTATCGCGGTTTTCGGGCGCCATGCTCTCGAGTAGTGGGATTGTTTGTCAAGATTACTGAAGTGCTCGATTCAGCGCAGAGCTATCATATCCACTGGGCTTTCCTCCAGAACGCAGCAAGGAGCTGCGGTTTCGCGTTCGACCCTCTCGTGAAGCTGTCGGCTAGTGGGGGAGGCGACAGATAGTCTCGAAGTGCGTATTTCAAGTATGGAGGAAACCGAGCTTTTCATGACATTATTGCCTCCGCAATTATAGTAGCACATTCATTAAGTGTGTTGGGGAACTCTCGAGACTACCCGTCTGGGAATTATCAGACTATTGTCTTCCACAGACAGACAAACAGACAAGAAAAAGAAAAGAAGCGCCAGTGGTCGCAATGAACTCTTTTCCGTGAGAATGCGGGTAGGTAGTGGTGGCCATGCGACTTGGTGGGATGGGGTTATCTGGAAATTTGGGGGCTTAGACGGGGATGGCTTGGGTATAAGTTGTTTTCCAGTACATGGATTGACGGGGGTACATATGCAGTTGCATACTAGTTACCTAGACATGCCATCTCCCTCCCTTACGCTGCATGCCTTAGAAGCTGGGTGTACCACAAAAAGGTACATGGGCAGCGCCGTCGGTCATCGAGAATAGCTAACGAAGCAGGGCTAATGCAGGGTGATTTCTCAGGTACGTACCTACATACATGCATTCACATGAATCATTGCGGGCTCACTGCTATGTTAGTCGGGCTTCTTCTGTAAGAGTTCCTGCTACTCGCTGGAGTGCTCTGCTTCCCTCTCCCGGTACGCGGTCTGTTAACTGTATGCCGGTAGGATGATCTTCGCAATCGGCGTCGCCTGACACAAGGCTGTATGTGTTTCAACTCCTCTTGGAGCATTACTTGAAAGTACTTACCTAAACCTAGTTAGCTTGTGTAACCCGGGAGGTCAACAACAGCCCGATGCCGACCATGGCACGAGCTTTCTTGACATCGGCCAGAGAATGCTGATCATTAGAGCTACAAGAAGCCGGCCTCCCTCAAGAGGCACATTGACGATGAAGGGAGGCGGGTTCCATGGGCTGAGAACAACCCGTTTCCGTCATCTTCGAGTACCTTACCTTGGCTTGACAGCGGCTGGCTGAATTTGGGTTGCCCCCGGGGTCTAGTATCTCGAAATGGGGGAATTGCGATGGCGGGGGTACGTGAGTAAACACGCCAGCTACTATTCTGATGGATGGCGTCAAAGATGTGTGACTCTACACATTACAATTGGTCGCACAAACAAAGTCACGGCAGTTGTTTGATTGTTTCATTAAATAAACCAAGGCACCTTTGGCAGTCAAGCGATGTAAACCTAACACGTTGGACGTGATGTTCGTGGTGTGCTGTGTCTTTAGCTCGTTCGCAGATTGGGCTTGAGAGCCTGGCAATCCCTCTAAGCTCGTTCACCCCCATGAGCCGTACCAGAAAGCCACGATGCCCAGGTGGTTCTAATTAGTCTGCGCTAAGGCTCCTTCGGCAGGGCAGTAGGGAGCGCGACCGTTTCTAACAAGCACATCGACATTGTCATTGGCTACATTGCGTGTCTAACGAAATCCACTTTCATTTGACGATTTGACATGGTCCCTCTTTTCATTCTATCTTCTACTGTGCACGGTATGTATGTCGCCACAGGAAAGACTGACAAGTATTGACAACAGAGTTCATATCAAAGCGAATAGCATTCCATGTCATGAAAGCCTCGGAGTGGCTTAGATGCGCGACCCCAAGAAGAACCCCTGCCGTCTACGATGACCGAACTCAAGATGGGTGCAACCATGCAATCAACCATGTATTGGCCGATTTCTGGCATTCGTTCATTGCAGACCGCTTCGACGCCCTTTGCCTTTCGATGCCTTTCTTCACCCGATGCCGCCATTCGCGACCATCTGGCTATCGGTAGTGACGGCCCACTCAAGATGCAACTCTCATTTTCCCCCCCTTTCCCTCGCTTCCCTCGAAGCCTTCATGCTTTGCTGTCTGCATCGGACCAATCTCGACGCGGCACCGTTGAACTTGGCCTAATCACGCGGAAGCGGGCCGTCGCAACGATGCCCCAGATGTTCCAGTCCCCACCTTCTTCAGCCCTACGAGGGCCATGATCTCGCAGCGTCATGTATGTTAGTGGCCAATCGTTCCCGCGCCGAATCCTTCAAGATGCATGGGACGTCACTGCTGCTATCAATGTAGGCCCCCCATCAAAGTTCGAACATGTACCTCCGAGTTGGGAAATCATTCTGCGTATCGTGCCTGAAGCTCAGCCCTATCGTAAATGCCTGTCCAGCCATCTGATTTGCTCAGATCCTTCTCCAATCTGTGTTATTTGTCTCAACTGAAACCACGATGCCGGGACGTCTATGGGTTTCCCACCCCTTGATGCTGTCACCATCTTGTGCTGTATCGGCTGTGCTCCAACCTCATAGGGCGGAAGAGAAAATATCCACCTGGTGGTTGAAAGGCTATCATAATGGCCTGTTGACTACTAGGCATCAAAGACAATCGATCGTCGAGGGGCTGAAGACAAACGCGCATTTGGGGATTCACCGTTGGCAAACGGAGCTTAGACTGTCGAGGCTCGAGACATGTGTCCCTTTCCCGATGGACTTCGGTGGAATTGATACGCCGGCTGAGACGTTGAGCTGCCAGCAGCTTCGGAGACCTCAATTACTAGCAGATGCCTTTGCTCTCTCCCTGCTACTTATGCATCTGTACATAGCACGATCCCAAGTCGACCTAGTTCTAGTCCAAGTTACCCGCTTGGCCTCTTTGAGTATTTGAGGCCCCTACTACGAACAGCTCATGTGTAATTCGCGCCACAGTTTCTAATGCCCCATGGTGCGAAAAGCTTCACGGAGATTTACAGTCCAAGAAGAGAATTCCGAGACAAGTACATTCTGCAGGGTGCTTTACCAGCCGGAGCTCCCACATGCATGCCACAAGAAGAAACCTTGGGGGAGGAGGATTCCAATCTCATCGGAACTTTCGTGATGATATCCATCCAGTCGATCGGTATCAACGCCAATCGCATATCACCATGCATGGGGCGTTTGCAGCTATCCGCCCAGCATTCTCTAAGGATCTTAACACTACAGCCTTCGATGCTTGGTGGCGCACGACATAGCATCTTAGGCACACTGGAAATCGCGCGACCCACCTATGCCGCGTTCTAGACAGCCGTTGGGTTTACTGTATATAACGTTGCTTTCGGCCCTTTTATCAAGTTGTGAACATTGAACTCTACGCATGTCACCATGGCGCTTCCCTGGCTCGATCCCCAGATCTTCCGCGGGGAATCTATGCTTACTCTCCGCACGTGCATATGTAGAAAGTGTTGCGGCATCTAAGCCAGGCGGCCTCGGATGCCTCTGAGCGAGAAGAATACAGTGCTGACGGTAATATGACCCATATCTTCAACACTCGGGGCTCAGCCTCTTTCAGGAAGCATGCGCGAGTGGAAAGTGCTTCCTGTCCGGATAGTACAGTACACGCGCTTGCATTTACTGTTCTTGGCGATCGCAGTGAAATGGTCGTGGCTTCACAGAAATTACTCAATGATTCAGTCCACTGATTGCGCTGCGTGTTACGTTTGAACGAACGTCGTCTATAGGCAGTAACGGATAGGCTACACCACCTAGGCCTTGTGCTACAGGGCTCCACGGTACTAATATCTCTCACCATGCTGTTCTTAGGCAACGCAGTAGATAAGCCTCGGCATTGGGGTCAACGGTTGCGGGCAGCTTTGAACAAGCCACTGTATTGAGACCCCGGTCTGAACTATACCATGATGCGTCATTATCGTTGGAAACATTGTGATTTCGAAGGATATTCACCGGTAAAATTGCATCCCTTACTTAAGGTTCGCTCGGCGTACGGACATGACCGAGATAGCCTAACCGCTGGGGGCTATGTCTTACATGCACCTAAGATCGTCACCAGGGTTCAGACACCCTTTTGGCGGATCAACTTGCTGAATTCAGTCAAGAGTTGCCAACGTCACGAGTACCGTATACTGGGTTAAGTTCAAAAACAGCCATACCTAGTCGTTGAGAGCATCAACATTAGCCCCTGTAGGAGGCTTGACTACCTAACCTTCAACCAAGACCCAACGGAATAGGAACTGACTGGATCGGGGGTACTGAGAGTTCGCGAGCCCGCGGACACAGGCACTGAAGCAGCGCAGTGACTGGTCAGCTTCGGACGCAACAAACGCACACTCCGTGATCGGCACGCAGATAAATAATACCAACCCAGTTGACTGGCCAGGCATGCATACATGACCTAGAAGACAATAAGCCATTATCTTATCACACACGAAAATTGGGGCAAAGTGCCAGAGTGGTTAATGGGTATGACTCGAACTGCCTTTCCTCAGGAAAGCATACTAGAATATCATATGGCTTCGGTAAGTTTACTTCGAACAATCCGACAATGCCGTCATATCTAACATTGCGTCAAAGGCCGCGTAGGTTCAAATCCTGCCTTTGTCGATAGAAATATCGCCCAGTTCAGCTGGAATTACTTTTTGACTCTTTCATCGTAATGGTGTTTCGTTATTTTGCAGGCGACTCGAATGGTGCCCTCTCTACCTAGGGGTTGCCCCCTTCATGGCGGAGTTTTTGCCGGAGTGGAGCGCCGTGTGCCGTGGAACAGAAGTCTATTTCGATCTGACCCCTGCTAAAAAAACAGAATCGCGAAGCTCTCTCCTCGTCATCAACCGCGGTCCGATTCAACTGAGCAAACCACACCACAGCGCAACCCTCCCGGACACCGGAGACGCTCAAGGCTGCATCGTTCCATAATCAGTGATTGAACTCGTTGATACGCGAACATCATAATGTCTTCCCAAGCCTCCCCTGCTCCCCCGGGAGGCAAACTCGCGACCCCTCTCAAGCCCGGCACGACGTACGAGAACCCCTTGATCCACAACGTCGCCCTCGGCGTGACGCCCATCGCGCTGGGGTCTCTGTTCCTCCCGCCGCGCCGCCTCGACCTGCGCATGGTGATCCTGGGGTCCTGCGCCGTATGGGGCATCTTCCAGCTGCGGTACGACTACACGGGGAGGTCGTTCGGGGAGCGCATGGGCAAGATGTTCGCTTCGTTGAGCCCCGACTCGCTGCCTGCGAAGGCCCAGGAGACGCAGCGGCGGATACGGGACGAGAAGGCGAGGCGGGAGAGGGCGAGGGCGCTGGAGGGCATGGAGGGGCTGAGCGCGAGCGATCGGGCCAGGCTCGCCGAGCTGGAAGCACGGACGGCTGCGGCTGCGGCTGCCGAGGAGGGCAAGGCCGGAAGAGGCACGTTGGAGTCCATTTGGATGGGTGACGCGGACGACGATTGGAAGCAGAAGAGGGCGAAACGGGAGGCCGAGGCGCTGCAGGAGGGCGGTGGTGGGATCTGGGGACTGATTGTTGATCAGGTCTCCGAGGTGTTCACAGCTGGAGACAAGAAGGTGCAGGAGGCGCAAAGAGCGAAGGAGCAGAAGGTTGAGGGGGGTGATGACAAGTCTTCGTGAGGGAAGTGGAGGACAGCGTGTATGATGGCAAGGATGCTGCGAACAGCCAACAGGCACCTTGAGGAAGGCATTTCAATGTACTAACAGAATTAGTGGCGTGTTGTACAATTATGCAAGTCTAGCCGCTGCGTAATGCCCAGCTAGATATTTCGGGATGGAGTCACGGCCTGCTTTGTTCATGGGATGGGTTACGGTCTCGTTTCGGTGCATCTAACTAGATGCTAGAAGGTTCCCGTTGGCAAAGGCAAAGGGGGGCCAACGAGCAGATGTATGGTCATGAGTATTAGACAGTATTCCGCCCCTTAAACCCAAACTCCTAAATCAGAAACCATACTTTTCAATGATATCAGAACCGGGAAGGACACTGCCTCGCGCTTCAACTAGGACGCTGAAATAGTCCCCTTGGTCGCCTTTCTGCCAGCCTTCTTTTCGATCTTGACAAGCTGCTTCGTACGCTCCTTGAGCCGACGTCCCTTGAGAGGCTTTCCTCGCTTGTTCCGCAGCCTCTGGGCGTCCTTTTCCTTGCGTATCTTCTTCTTCTCGGCTCGAACGGCTGCCTTGTCGTCCATCCTCGCAGTCCACAGTTTCAGCTCAGTCTCCAGCTCCTCTGACTTCTCGTCTGAGCCGGGCGCAATACCCATGGATTTTCGGAGAGCTTCTCGTTGTTTACCAATCAGCTGGAGACGACGACGTGCTTGTCTGTTCATGTGTGTAGCCTCCTCGCCTTCAGCTTTCGACTCCCCATCTGCTCCTTCTCCAGCTCCATTTCCGGTCGCGATGGCTTGTTGGTTAATAGGAGTGGGGTTTACATCGATGGCGAATAAGGAATTGGGTTCAACCTCGACTGGACCTTTTAAAGCTGCTTTTATAGAACTCTTCACATTTTCGTCATCAGAAGTTTCTGAAGAGGAATCCGAATCAGATTCTTCCGGAGACGAGCTTGTTGCTCTCTGTGCTTCCTTCTTCGTGCTCGTAGCTGTCTTCGTCTTCATGCGTGTATCTTCCTTCTCCTGCCCTTTCTTTTCCTTCTTTTCCTTCTTGTCCTTCTTGTCCTTCTTGGCCTTCTTCACCTCCTTTGCTAGCTTCTTCGGCGAGACGGCACTTGATTCGTCCAGATTCTGCGTGAATATACAGTCAGATTCCTCGTCTAAAGTACAGTACATGTGACCGAGATCTTACCACCTGCTCGTCAATGGCTGCATCTACAGAAGCATCAGAGTCTGCATCGGACTCCTGGGGAGTCAAGACACGTTTCACCTTCTTCTCCTTCTTGGGCTTCTTCACCTTGTCCTCGGACACCTTCTTCTCGCGCTTCTTGGACTTATCCTTAGCGGGCTTGTCGGCTCTGTCTTTCGCCATAGCGAATGATTGGCTGAGAAACTTGTACCAACTTTAACTGTTTGCGAAGTAAACCTTGGTGACTGATGGTCTGAAGAAAAAGTGCGTGGATAGACTGCGTTGCAGTGCACTGAACATTCAGAGATCCCAATTCAGTCCATTGAACAAGACCTCTTGTAGCCGAATCAAGTGCAACGGAAAAAGTTTTAGCTTTGCGCCAGCTACTCTTATCTTATCGGAACAGCGCAGAGTCTCTGAACCCCGCTATGGTCAGTGCTCTGGAAGAAGCTGCATCTGCCATCTTCAACCTCAATGCGAGGGCAAGAAATATAGAGGTTGGACGTTAAGGCGGTACTACGTTTCATGGAAATAAGCTGTAGACCGGCGATGGATTGTTGCCCTCCTAGATTAATATTCAAAATAAAATAAGCCTATCTTGAGTGTGCTAGTACTCTTTCAACCATAACCACCAAAGCCAGGCATATCACATTACTTGTTTACCGTGCAACTCTGCCAGGGCGCACTCTATTCAAGGCCCGCAGCGACAAGCTTGCAAATCTATGTGAAATAATAATTCACCAAAAGCGGCACAAGTTTCGTATGGCACCCATACCAAACTGGCTATCAAGAACATCCCGGTGCCCCACCTACCGTCAAGTTGCCTCGAATGCCATACAATTTAATTGCTGGACCGAGTTTTGCAACACATAGAAAGGCGCAATCTGGGTCAGATACTTCATATCTTTCCAAGTATCGGTGAAAACCCCTCAGATAATACGAGCTGATTTACCTCAAATATAATGACCATCCCTTCCGGTACACCTCTCAGCTCATGCCAAGTCTGGAATCAGGATGCGCTTGGAAAGATCCTCGCTACCTAGTCTCAGCCAGAATCTACCATTTGACTGGGTGCTGCGCGTCGTAGTGACTGCTAGTAGAGTACAGCTGAGTCTGTTGAAGGTTCCAAGTTTTGGTCAAGCCTCCCTTGTTCACCCTCTCTGCAGTGCTGTCAATGACCTCGCCTGTGCTCAAAACGTCCTCCGGTCAGCGGCATCACACCAAGGCAAAGACACGCCGCTCATCACGGAATCCCAAAAATCGTGTAAAATAGTTGATTCATTTCGCAGAGATCAATGCTACATGCCATTGCCGGCTTATGAGCTTCGATCCCCAGGTATCCGTAGACGCCAAGTTATGACTACCAAAACCCAGTCCAGGGCATCATGCATCGTGATCAGCCGTATTGAGATAGAGGTACGCTCCTCTCCCTGCCAGTCCTCTCCTCATCAACCCATCAGGTACCGTTCGCTCATGCAGTGTGCTTTCCCTTCTTGTTCTTCTTGCCGACCTCCTTGATTTGCAAGTCTGTAGGTACAGTGTCAGTTTCGAAGTCGGATATCAGATGGGTTCGGAAGGATGCCATACTAGGGGGCAAGCTCTGCTTGAGCTTCTCGGCCTTGTCGGAGTCCTTGACCACCAGGGTGTACAAGTGCGAAGAGCATCGGACCTTGAACTTTGATAGGTTGCTGCCCTTGATTTTCTTGATACGCGCCGCTGTATTCAAGAGTCAGATTCCTCGCTATCGTGAGGGTCACGATTTCGTTCGGTCTAACATACACTTTGCGTCCTTTCGTCTCGCGATCGAGATGAACTAATTGAGAATATAGTCAGCACACACCTCAGGTGAAGTATAAGTATCGACACTTACCTGCTTTATGTCTCCGATTTCTTGAGGCATTGTGACGGTGTTTGGTGACTGCACTGTCAATTCTCAAAGGCGGCTTCCGAGATTTTGCGTAGAAATATTTGAAAGCCCGAATACAAAATGCAGATTTGTGGGAAGGCGCGGGAAAGCACTGCTCGTAAAGAGATCCGTGCGCTTTACCGTGCGCTTTACAGAGTAAAGGACCCGATGCCGACCCCACATTGATTTGCATTTAACAGTGACGATTAACGTGGCACAACAAGCATTCATTTCTGATCATCTATCATCGGCAAACTTGGAGAGGGACCGGGTAAGAAGGACTGGGCAGATTGCAGCACGTATATTCATTCCAGCCAGAGACGGTCTCAGAACTGAGAGGAAGCTGCTTACATGACCTGCCTGGTCATTTGTGTTCGAAGAGCGGGTGCGTAAGTATGGAGCACGTTAACATGTGCAATACAATTCGTTACTACCAATTAATATACTATTGATATATTTTGGTAGGATAAACCCTCAGATTGACTGGTAACTGTCTCTAATTTCTCAGGGTGATACCTTGTTCTGGTATCAGGCTCATCCAAGGCTGAAAGTGTCATCAAGGTTTTAATAGTTATATAAGCGTTTACGAAACACGCAAAACATCAGATTATTAACCGGGACGTTTGACACCAATAGCAGCACACAAATCAGTTCTCCGAACGCATATTACCTGATCGTCGATAGGTCATAATGCAGATATACCAACCACATTGCTTAACATTTCCATGCGTTACAAACTTAGTCACAAGGGACAGGAGTATTGTGATGCAGAGGCAGCTTGATTCTAAGCTATCATAAGGGTATGTATGCCTTGCTCAAGAAATCCCGTCGCGGAGATCTTGTTCCATGAAACCATTCCGAGGATCATCATCATAGGATGCTTCCTAACGCCTCTACCATAACCCACTCAACGTACAATTCGGATTTCGAGTTGGAGGAGTTTAGTGCTTGGCAGCCTCCTTGTTGACGTTGGCAGAAGCGTCGTACTTGTGCTCATCAACCTTGTCGCCGAGAGCATCCTTGGCAGCGGTGGCACTGGAACGCAGCAAGTTAGTTGGGTACTCAAAGGACTGCAGTGATGAAAGAACTCACCGAGTGCCGATGGGGGCATTGTTGTCCTTGGCAACCTCCTTGTTGGCCTCCTTGGAGCCCTGGTTGAGGGTGCCTATGGAGCAGAGTCAGCATCGTCGAAGTAGAAGGCATGGTGAACATGACGAGAGCGAGAAGGCTTACTCTTGACGGTGTCAGAGACGTAGTTAGCGGCGTTGTTGATCTTATCCATCTTGGTGGTTGGGTTGGGTTGATGTGGTGGTTGGTTGGTTGGTAGGTAGTGTGTGTATGTGTGAAATGATGGATGGTGGTGAAAGGTCGATGGTTGGGAGTGGGAGCCCTTGGGGTTTATATACTTGGATTTGTTGACTGATTGCCTGAGCTCACTGATTGCGTGCGGCTGCCTTAGTTCCTTCCTGCCTTGTGGTAACTAACATTCACAAGCTTCTCTACATAAGTTTAGGTAGGTACTTTACAGTACATTCATTGACATTCACATTCACTAGGTAGGTAAGAACCCCACTGGTGGTCAATCACGAGCCCATCCCAATTGCGTCATACCTAGTAGAAGGTCTTTGTCTCACGGGTGGAGGGGCAGATTCCTACTCCCAGGCTCCGGGTGACGAATTGCAGCCCTACCTTCCTATCGTCGAGATAATGCCCCTCGTTCTGCTTTGCCCCTCGTTCTATGGAGTATACCGAAACAGTGCACCGCCACGATTGGTTAAGCTTTCGTTGGTCAGGGGAACTTGACGTCACACCCACACCAGAAAAGCCGCAATGAGCAGTTTGTTTTCATACCTAGGGTGACAGCTCACGGGACGTTTCATGTGTTTCTTTAGGCTAATGCGGAGTGCCGAGGTCTGGTCATCCCACGCGCTGTCGTTTGACTGAAGGCAAAGTCTTGTCTCAATCTGAATAAGATTTAATTACAGGCTGATGCAAATGCTTCCCGGAGCTGGGACCTGCCACTGCTGCTGCTGCGGGTCAACCTGCGCGAAACTCAGAGAGTGCGGAAGCTTAGAGGTCAAAAGTGGAAAGACAAGGGTAGTATTGGCTGATCTGCCTGATGACGTCTACCATTCTCTGGGGTAACAACGATCTTGCCTGCTTGGAACTGGACTGTACTATTATTGATTCTGGACTTTGTGTGGCTGCGTGATGTGATTCACAGCATCCCTAGCCACAACTGCTACAAGCTCGGTCGGCTTTTGCCAGTCTGATGGGATTTCTCCATTCCAGCCATCGAGATTGTCAACATTCGCCTTGCAAGGGTCATCGCGTCTCTTGCTGATCTTGCTTACAAAACACAGTAGTACGCAAAATGGCAGGTCTAATCTGAGCCACTCGCCAGTCTGCCCGAGATTGGATTGCCCTCGCTTTCCGGAGAATCTTATCCGATGGAATTGGTTTCGAAGTTTGAAGCATGCATTCCATCACCGATCTGACATACGTTTGCATTGCACCTGACCTGCTGAGCCAATCAAGCCAAGGACGGCCAGCAACGGCTGTCCGTTTTCGTCATATCTGATACCGTGCTGATCCACGGCTTCTCGATCTGTTGGCGCTCATGGCTGCCATGACGTAGTGATAGAGCTAAGAGTCGTAAACGCCAGCTCTATCGATGTTGGTTGTCAATATCTGAGGTCTAGACCTTTGAAGGACGTCTCTAGTCCAAATGGCAGCTACTACTAGCCAACACGGTCGACCTGAACGTTCTAGCAGGCGCATTAGGATGTGTTCAGAATCGGGTACAACACGGCTAAACCGCAAGTTCCACATCGAAGCTATCATGTGTCTACTACAGTAAGTATGTAGGTATACCGTCTACTTTAGTAAGTAGGTATTCAGCAGCTACAGCGAGACGAAAGCAACATCGCTGGTATAGAGGACCGCTCTCTCTGTTTAACCCGATTAGGACGCGTTAGATGTCAGCCATGCAAGGTACAACCTCCAAGTTCACTAACTATACAATATCATGCTACGAGACCTGTCGTTGCTAGGATACCTACAGCTTGGCCAGCAGGTCGGGACTTGCTAGCGTCCAAAGGTAGCCGTGATTCTTGCATGTCAGAGATCGCCCAGATCGGTCTGTGCCTCACCGTTTGCTCAACCGGAGACTGTCACGTTGAACCCCCCACGACAGCGTTTCGGTAGCAGCCCTGAAGTCATGATGCTACACAGTACACAAACATCCAAGTCCTTCGGAACATCCTCCGGCAAGTCCCTGGTTCGACCGCATCTCAGAAGGCCCTGTCTTGGCTCTGGCCGTGCGGTGAAGCTAGGCGTAGTCCAACGATGCCACGTTATTACCGAGTTACCTGCACGGCTTCAGGCTTTTGGGATCTCGAAGCTAGCTTAGTATAGCTTATTCAACACCAAGTATTTTTGTGAGACCCTGTCGATCCTATCGCGCAGGGGTGGTAGATGGTTGAGGTACAGTGTTGCAACCCTTGACCGAAAACACAGCGCTGCCACCAATACTGTCCTAGATTTCATGTCAAAGAAACGTGCAAGTATGTCGGCGATGTAGGGTCTCGAGGGAGTCCTTCGAGTATGCGACAGACACAAGCAGTCTTGGCCTTTCGGGTCCGGACCGCCTTCTGCTGACATCTAGCATGAGAGATAGCAGAAGACGGGCTAGGAGAAGTAGGTGGCGATGCTGTCTCCTTCTCTACCTATATGGGCAAATGCGATGAGACACTCCGAAGAAATACCCGGACGCAGTACCCTGTGCTCAAGTTATCTAGGTCCTAGCCTGAACAGCGGGTATACAGACGTTGGTTTGAATAGCAAATTTCTGAGCGCTTATTTGTCTCCCCGGTGTTCCCATTGCGTTGATTCTGATTCATTAGTTACATAATATGATCCTCCGTTTCCTCTACCATTCAGGATGCTCCTTTGGAATAATAGTTGTTATACCCGGGCGATTCCACGGAGCACACTCTTGGTCCAAATCTCTGGCATACGACGAAATTAATATGCTCAATTCAGATAGAGCGCATTCGCCACAGCAAGCTGCGTTCACACATTCGCAGAGATCATTCATTTTGACAATGAAGAAGGTAAGAGAAACTACCGCAGCTCAGTAGCAACCGGGATTTCGGGTTTCCAAACGAAGAGGGGTTGGTGATATTTACGGAACTCGTTCGGGACGTGCATAGAGTATCGCATTAACAGATATGCATGTACCATATGGCACGATATGATAACAATTTACTTTCTACCAGCAAGGACTTGCTGGGCGGACCCACATCGATAAACCTCAGCTCGTTCTCTTGACTTCGCTAAAACTCTCATTCCCTTTGCGAATAGAAAGTTCAAGACATCATGGGGGTTATCCGTACGACATTAGTGGCAGGGCTTTGGGGCGTCACGGGAGGTGTGGCCAGCATTGGTGCTGGAATGGCTTATCTGACCGTCGGCACGACATTGGTCGATCTTGCGAGGGACGACCCATGGATCAAAACAAAGACATACGGCAAATACAATCCGAAGGCGAATCCAGCTCTCCAAGATGATTGTATTAAGCACATTTCATTGAGCAAAATTCGACCCGATTTGAGGGACAATGAAGAGGCTCTGACACTGGAGTTCTGTCGGGGGATCTGGAGTCGATGGGGTATGGTGCCTTTGCTGGCGCAATTAACATCAGAGGACCGTTTAGCTGACGGGTGAATAGCTTTCTGGACACAAAGCAAGTTGCACGAGCGTTATGATGCTCCTCCGGGAACCGAGAATTACACCTGGAAGACCTCGGACTTGGCCATTGCAAAGTATGAGGAAGGCTTGAAGTTCTCAAACCATTTCGAGGTCGTCGAGAACAAAGGGAACGAAATCACTGTTCGTTGTGGTGGCTCCCCTCTAGAGCCCGGTTTGAGGAACTCAGATGGTCTGGTCCTGATTACAGCCCGGATAGACCGCGAGAAGCAACAGGCCGTCTTCAGTCTTAAGTCTGCCTTGTTCAACAGCGCCAGCACGTCTGCTGAAGGGTCCGGGCACCCCATTCCACCTAAGATCACGTTTCTGCACCGATGGTACGTAAGGATGTTGGTTCAGAGTGGTGTAGGAAAGGTTAAGGCGTGATATTGTGCCGTATCAGATGTGATTTACTAGACCGGCCGAACGAGCCTTTTGGATAGCTCATGGAAGGACAAGACGGCTGCAATTTGATACCGCATGCGCGATTGAGCCCAAGAGATAATTGGAAATCTTTCCTCCTCTTCTGTCTTCCAAATAAGCTAAGCCACCCTATTTACGACGACAAGGAGCGACTGGGCAATCCAGTCCAAACCCAGGCTACAATTAACTAGTAAAACTCCGCCACCCCTTCCAAGGTGATGTAAACGCTTCATCTAGTAGATCGTGACTGCCTCAAAGTTCAGTACCAGTACAATGCCCCCAGTAGCGTAGAAAGCTCGAAGATCGACAAAGGCGGAGGAAAACTGATACAACGCTGGCTCGCAGTAGTATTCGTCAGGAGCACCTGTCATTCATCAACTTTGCAGTCTTTCCGCGAAGAACTGCATTATCGGCAGCATTTCTTCTCTACTCCCTGGCATTCCATCATCAGCCTTCCGCCACTTCACCTCTCTCATATCGACGAACTCCTTCTTTAGAACGTCTACCGCCTCCTCATCAAGCAAATCACTCAATCTTCCATGGCAGATTAACACTGGAGTCCGAGACTTTTCCGTGTTACTGACAGTCGGTATCATGCTGACCGGCAGGGGCCCTCCTACTGATACTACGCCTTTGAAAGCCGTCCCTTGGTTGATGTCCCCCTTTGTGACATCTGCAACTCTCTCACCCCTTCGTGATGTTGATGCTAAGCCAAGCGCGAGGGTTCCACCTTGTCCGAAGCCGAAGAACAAGATATCATTCGTTCCCCACCCACACTTCTGAATAAGTGTCTCACGGATGAGTCTATCTAGAACCAACTCCGTAGCCTTCGCAAACCCGGGGTCTGGATCAAGATCCCCAGTGCTGGGTGACAATGTCAAATCATCGCCCCAGTGGAAATGTCTTGTGGGCTCGGACGCTTCTGAGTCCGATAAACCCAGCAATGCCGGCGGCAACGGCGACACGCCCCGGACGGTGATGGCCAAGACTCCGGGTAAGGCTATGCTCTTCGCAAAGGTAGTGAATGATGCCTCGGAGTCTCCAAGTCCATGAAATACGATCAGTATAGCTGTTGTGGTTTCCGGAACTTCTGGATACGTCAAAGTCAGGTTTAGAGCCGGCGAAAGGGCATCGAAGTCCTCCGCTTTGGGGATGCGGGTTGGCATGTTCGTAGGGTGGCGTGAGGTCGATAAGTGAGCCAGAAATAGTGAAGCTCGACTATATGTTCCTTTTTGGATTGATTCTTTGGACGGTAGATGCTCCAACCTAAGTGCTCCGAATAGTTTGCTATGGTGTTGCAGAAGTTCACTTTTCCTCCGTCGCAAGCCTGCGTTTGGTGTTGATGCCGGGCGGGGCGGACCAGCACCACTCGCCGAGGCCTGTTAAGGACCCCATTGTCTTGATCATCATACCTTTATATCCACGACGGTTGACCGCTGCCCTGCTTCCTACGAAAGGCATCTCGAGCACGAAGACTCTAATCGTCTTCTAAACGGTTCATTTCCAGTCTCCCGGAACCATGTGTAACTTCCAGGATGCCACCAAGATGCGCCCCGCAGTATCGACCATATCTGGCAACGCAATCTCCGACGCTACGACTCCTCAGAAACCGCACGTGGTGTTCTCTGCTATGAAGTCATAGGAGGTCCAATTGCAGTGTTTTGGCTCGCCTACGCGTCCCGAGGTTATGATTGATACATGATGTGTTGCCAAGTGTTGCTCGCCTGTCGTTCCGAACCTATGCCTACCCACGTGCAGAAGAAGAGCTAGATCGACGTATTGAGCGAACGACGATGTGACTTTGAACCATGCTTAGGTACTCGAAGCATGGCATCAAGATAACCCAAGCTTTGGGACGCCTGCCAATGAGTGACCCTCCCTCGGACTATCAAAGACAAGTCGCTGCTTCGTTCTTCACTCGCCTATCGCCCTGAATTGTTTTGTCTTCTTCAAAACATGGCCATGGCTGCTTCGCTTTTACTTAGTATATCACTGGCTTCGGTAGGCGTCTCTGCTGCTGGACAAATTCTAGCACCTACTCAGGATATCAACTTTCCTTCGAGCGAGACTGCGGCAAATCCTTTAAAGCGGCTTGGGGCTAGCGCACCTTGGTTCGCTGGTGAGTGATTCATAATGCTTTGGTTTACGTCAATTCTGACCCTGATCTAGGCCCTGATGTCTTCGGGATCTCTTCTGAAGTACCTGAATATTGCTACGTGGACCAAGCTGCCTATCTTCTCCGGCATGGCTCTAGATATCCCGACTCTGGTGCGTACAGTGGATGGGCGGATATGCAAGAACGGGTTCGTCGTCGAGCGTCCTATGTTTCAGGATTCACCGGCTGATACGTCCAGTTCTCTGCTGGTAACTATACTGCTAGTGGGAGTTTATCGTTCTTACCGAATTGGAAGACCGTTTTGACGAATCCATTACTTCAGATAGCTATGCTCAATCCTACAGGGACCAAGGAAGTCCACGATCTAGGATATCAGCTTCGAACAAGGTCAAGATGATCCCCGATTCTTCACCGCGCGGTACTGACCTCTGACAGATACCCGGATCTGTACCAGGATGGGGACGAGTTTGTAGTTTGGGCAAATAACTACACCCGCGTCCTCCAGACAGCCAAGACGTTCGTCCAGGGTTTCTTGGGGTTCTCGGCCGCAACGAACGGGAGTGTTATCTCGGTGACCAGCAAGGGTTTCGCCGGTGCCATTGGTGACTCCCTTGCTCCTTCCGACATGTGCCCAAGCTTCAGTGATACTTCAGGAGGGGACAACAAAACCACGTGGGATGACCTCTACATTCCTCCCATTCGGGATCGCCTGCAGGCTCAGATCGAGGGCAACCTCACCCTGACGGCTAGCGACATTGATCAGATCCCATATCTGTGCGGTTTCGAGAGCCATATCACCGGAAAGCTTTCTCCATGGTGCGATATCTTCACAGACGAAGAGCTGAAGCAGTATGAATACTCGAATGATCTTCGATATTACTATGGCGTGGGGCCAGGGACCGATTTACCGAAGAAAATGATGTCCCCATTTTTGCATGCCTTGGTTGACATCTTTCAGGAAGGCCCAGGAATCACCGGTCTGAAGGCAGATGGATCGAGCTTCGAGTTGCCCAAGCTACTGATGTCCTTCCTGAATGACGGCCAACTTACAGAACTTGTGACTGCCAGTGGCGTCTTTGATGAACAGCAACCTCTGTCTGCCACTGAGAAGGATGACAACAGGTTGTGGGTTAGTTCGCGCTACGTGTCTATGCGAGGCACGATTGCGTTTGAGATACTGAACTGCATTAAATCGCCGGATGATGGATCTGGCGGCTACCCCAACCTCACCATCTCTTCAACGTCGACTCGCCGGAGCTCCGGCAGGAAATCCGCTTCGGCAACGCTTTCGGCATCCATTCAAGGCAACAGTCCACGGGTCACAAGCAGCAGCTCTAACATAGCAGCTATACCCTCTGTGCCGACTCACTCGACCTTCCAGCGCCGCCAGGAAACCAATGCTACTTATGTACGCATTCGCCTCAATGATGCTGTCTATCCTGTTCCTTCCTGCAAGGACGGGCCGGGGTCGTCGTGCCTTTTAAGTGATTACGTCAAATACATCCAGGATAAATACGAAGCGGAGGGTGACTGGCTTGCGAACTGCAATGTTACTGATGAAGGGGCCCCGACCGAAGTCAAGGGTGCGAGCTTCTTCACGGACCTGAGCAGTCCTTGGCTGCAGAGTGTTCCACCATACTAGGATAGAAGTTATAATAACTACAGTAGTCCAAGGAATGAACAAGATGTAATGAGGTCTTCCACCAGGCTTCGGTAAGCATAAGGCAGGACAAGATGCTGGGGAGGGGAGTGTGTTAGTGATCGAGCCATTCTAGCAGATTAGGTCCCGAGCCTCGCATGGAGCCCGACCCAAGTTAGGCATGTAGCAGTTCTTACGTTGTAGAGTTTCCGATGTTTGGTAAATGGCTGTTCGTCAATATGATCATGGCTTAGTTTGGTTCCTGCCTGTCTGACAGTTGTAGTCAGAATTGATTTAGTAGAGTAATGTGGAAGAGGCGGGTTATTCATTTGGTATGCTGCCGCTAACACGTCCATCAAATGGGTAACAGAATCGGAGCTTTCAACAAAAGCAGGGTTGTAAGAGCAACTCATCATTCAAATGAGAGACAACCGATATTTGCTTGGATTGCTTGTAATTAGTACTCAGTACACTAAATGATTGATTGCACGTTCCACCGAAGGAGATTCGGCATCAAACTTTGATGAAACGAGTTGCACCCGCCCCGGACTTTGCTGTGTGGCTCCAAGCACTGCCAACGTTAGTGCTCATTTTATCCCTGCATCACCGATAACCAGATTCCATAGACGACAACCGTACCGTACTTCCACGCCAACCACAACGATTGAACAACACAACGGCGGAGGATACCTGAACAACCTAGACCAATATGCCCGGGAGGTAACCGCCAGGAGCTAGTGTAACGGAAACGTCAGATGCATTACTGCTACTATGGCGGATCGGTACGGCGGCTCATATCGCAATGGCAATCCTAATGGTTATGGCTCTTATGGCAGAAAAGGAGGACAGCAGCAACAGCAACAGCAACAGGAACAGGCCGAAGGAGAATACGACCCCTTCGGCGACGGCTATACCAGCGATCGCTACGGCACACCTCCACAACAGATGAATGCATCCAGACGACCTCCGCCCCCTCGCAATGGCTACGGTGAAGGCGGCAGCAGCTATGGCGCATCATCTGTGTCTCGATTGCAGCGCTCTCCGGAGTCAAGTGCTGAACGGAGGATCATGGAGGTCCTCGAGCAGGTGAAACAAGAATGGCCCGCCATGTGTGAACCCGACTGCATACCCGCCTCCCTCGCCCTCCAGCTCCTCGACAACAGCTCCGTTGGAAGAGCACACGAATACCGAAAGTTTCAGGAGACACACCAATACCTGCAAGACTCGTTGAAGGGCATTGTGCACGAGCACCATCAGGGCTTCAACAGCTCTATCGGTACCTTCCACAAGATCCAAGGCAGTATACAAGCCTCGCAAAAGCGTGTGCGAACACTGAAGGAATCACTGGCTGCATCTCGAGCTAGTCTCTGCACTACCGATCCCGAGCTTAAGAAGATGTACAAGACCTCCCAGATGTACGATGATATTCTGCAGAACCTGAATGAGCTGGAAGACCTTAGGACGGTCCCAGACCAATTGGAGGCGCGGATTTCGGAGAAGCGATTTCTGACTGCTGTCGATGTTCTTCAAAACGCCTTGCGCAAACTGAGAAAACCCGAGCTAGATGATATCGGAGCGTTGAGTGACTTACGGAGCTACTTGGCAAATCAAGAGGCGGCTTTGATGGACATTCTGGTGGAGGAACTACACGAACATTTGTATCTCAAGTCACCGTACTGCCAAGAACGATGGCAGAGTCTCAAGCAGAACCAAGGTACCTTCCACGAGAACTACGGCGACCAGGCGGCGTTCATTCCGTTCCACTACGTATTGGATGCCATGAACCTTAATCAGCCAATAGCTGAGGATCCAGCGAAGAACCCAGAGGCAGATACGTTCGGGTACGTCCAGCTAGTAGTTGAGTCTTTGAACAAGCTGGGGCGGCTCGAGAGTGCCGTTGATACTCTCAAGCAACGGCTGCCAGTAGAATTATTCTCGATAGTGAACGAGACCATCAATGAGGTCGACCAGAGGCACCCAAGCTCGTTACGGGGGGGTTCGACAAACGCAGAGGGCCTGCACATCTATGGCAGCAGGGAAACCCAGATGCGAGCGGATGTCATCTACGATCTGCTGTGGAGCTTATACGGCAAATTCGAAGCCATTGCTGAGGGCCACCGAGTATTCCACGAGTCCATCAAAGCACTCATCAAGCGGGAGGGCTCAGGTCACAATAGCTCTTTGCTAGGGAGCTTTAAAGAGCTGTGGAATTTGTACCAGAATGAGATTCGCTCTCTTCTACATAATTATGTCACCACAGACGCCGATGTGTATCAGTTCAACTCATCGCCGCGGCTTGGCGGGAACCTTAGTAACACCAAGGTTGCCGGCAGGGAACAACTATTCAAGTTTGCCGAGGCTGATTCAAAATCCGTGGAAATGACGGCCGAGTATGAAGCACTGGATGTTATCATACAAGCCGCAGTTCCGGGTCTGACTTCAGGCTCCCGAAAGACGAAAGATACGGAGAAGAAGGCGGGCAGAGACTCGCGAAAGAGTGCAAATCTTGGTGCCTTTGAGAACAGACAAGCACCAGGATCCTACAAATCTTTGGTGGAACCCAGCGTGTTCAACATGAGCCTGCTGCTCCCACCCACATTAGTTTTCCTGCAAAGACTCAAAGTTATAGTACCGCCGGGATCAGACCTAGCGGCAAGCACTTTGACTTCTTTCCTCGATAACTTCCTGGTCAACGTCTTCCAGCCGCAGCTGGATGAGACTCTTGGTAAGCTGAGCGACAATATATTTGCAGAAGTAGATACCTTCCAGCAAGATTCCAACTGGAATTTGGTATCTCGACGACCGGTCTTCAAGGGCACGACTTCGTTCTTCACAGTCGTCACGGCCTTCTGTCGCATGCTTGGCACTATCCCTCACGATCAAGCCCTGAGCTCCTTGATCATCTCACAAATGAGGAGATACCATGAACGCTGCTTGAGCTGGTACAAATCGCTCGTTGCCCAAGCACAAGAGGCAGCTACAGCCACACAGACACTACGATTCTCTGCTGAACTTGCTACCGGCGAAGGGGATATCCAAGAGACCATTAAGAAACTCTGGACTTCGGATTCGCTGGATCACGAACTCATAGAAAAGGAGGTCGGCCTGCTGATCATGCAGACGAATGAACGTCCACTTGGACCCAGCGACATCATTCAAGATCGGGATGTTATTTCTTCTCTTTCCCTGCTATATACCAGCATGAAATGGCTTTCCACCAAGGTTTCCGGTCTCAGACATATCACGCGGCATGATACGGATTCTTCACGGCCTACTCTGCCTAGGAGCCAGAGTCGTCGTTGGACACTCCTAAACGATCCCGGCAAGGCGACCAGTGAGCAAGATGGTCCTGTGTATCTTCCCATGACACAGGAAACAGTTCAGTAAGCAACGACGTCTCCTCTTCATAGTGCTTTTTTGTTAACGCGTGTCACAGATCTTTTGACAGCATAGTTTCAGCCTACGAGGAGCTAGCCGGCACCGTTCTCCTAACTATCCATTTGGAAATCCGCTGCCGTACGATCTACTCCCTAGCCGCCTCCCTCTCCCCCACTACAGCGCCCTATGTCCTCCCGTCGGATCAGGAAATCAAAGAGCCAGACCAGGATATCCTCTCCCTAAATGCGGAGCTTGTCGCCTACGACGAGACCGCCGTTCGCTTTCTTCGTGACACCGAAATCAGCTTCGTGCGCAAAGGTCTCGGCCTGCTGATGAACAGCTACCTGGTCGGCAACGCGCTGTCCACCCAGCCCATGAACGCGAGCGGCTGCCAGAGAATGAAGCTCAACATCCTGGTTCTGCAGCAAAACCTCAAGAACATCGAGGCCGGGGTGGACCTCGCGCGCGCCGCCAACTATTTCAGCCTTTTCGAAGCCGGTCCGGACGGGATCATCGAGAAGGCGAAGAGTGATAAGGAGACTGAAGGAGGGAAGGAGGCAGCCGTAGTGGAGAGTTTCAGCTACGATGAGTTGAAGGCACTCATGGAGCTCTGCTACAGTGAACAGCTCATGAATCCCGAGCGCGGTATCGCGGCCGCGGCTAGGAGACAGATGGGCGAAAAAGTATTGGCCTTGAGTGAGTATATGTGGCAAAGCTAGCTAAGATGGAAGAGGGAGTAGGACCGGGTTTTGGTTATGAGAGCAAGCAAGCAGCATGAGTGAAGTAGCTTAGCTGCGATGTATTGATGGGGGGAAATGTATAACTTCGTGATATTATGCATCTGTGTATGGCGTCTTGCTAGATGGATCGTGACGGCCCTTCATCCCTTGTGCATCTGTCCTCTACACCGGGATATACTGCCACGGCATGTATGCTTGACGTGCACCACCTTGTACGTGACATGACCCCTGTCTAGAGAGATCATTGAGGCTTTGTGTGCATATCTCAACCACGTTGTATACACCGCGGCCCGTGCAACACTGCGTATCATGTGGCGAGGAGGCCTGCTAACACGAGATATACAGATACGGTGACACGGCAAACGTGTGAAGCGTCATCCATGAGGCTTCCGGATGTTTCCGCTACGGCTTCCCGCTCAAAAAAGGGGAATTTCAAGCCATGATTACCAATCTACGTACCTAGGTAGTCACCCTTGTATGATGATAGAGGGACAAGGCTTCTTCGTGAATTCGGAAGAGTAGAGTGGTATAAGCCGTATATACTGTCCCACTCGACCCCCAATGCAAACGACACTGACGTGCCATTTGAGTGATGTTTAATATTGATTACCGCTCATGAAGCCTTTTCAAATCATCCTGGAAGACATCACGGCTGCGCACCCATACGGGATAGAAGGTTAGAGACATAGGGAAGCACCAATACCCGGGTGCTGGTGGCCAACGAGTGAGGCTAGTGTTATCAGAGCCACACCTCGGCTCCGGATACACAGTTGTTAGTTGAGATGCCTTCGGCGATGGTCCGGCTTTCGCCTCCTCCAGACCGCTAGCAGCACTGCCGCCATAGTCCTGGGGATTGCTTGGGCGGCTCAAGGCCAGATCCGACAGCTGCATTGATGGGTGCTGAAGCTGTCACTGGTGGCTGGAGATGATGATTGGCGAATGGGTCGCCGCTGATATGGTTACCTACTGTTCAAGCTGCATGCATGCGTAGCGGGATGTGGCGGTGCTTATTCTTAGAAACACGTTCGGCAAACCTTCTTCACAAGGATCACGCCTCCGGGACATATCCGGATAAGATCTGTCTCATGATGCCTGTCAGGTCGGTAGGATATAGATGCGTGTCAGCACATGTGACCATTATCGTTGGCATTCAGCCAGCTCTCATGAAATTGGTCCTTTTGTGGTGTTTGTCGGATACGTTCGAACACCCTGTCCGAATGTTGGAATGGGCGACATTCCACAGGCGTTAGGCGCACCTCTTGAAACAGTTCAGATGCACAATAATCGCGGAGACTGGCGGCTCGTGGCCGGCAAGCAAGCAGATACAGCTACCAGGCGCAAGCGCGCATCAACGGATTGGTTGCGAGAAGGTGGCAACTGTGAGTTACTGTGTCCGGGAGACATATTCTGGTACGCTATGGCTAGTCCTGGGTTTAACGGTCAGACTGCACGCTCAGTGGCCATGATATATCCCCAGATTCTGGACTCAACCACTCAAAAGGTCCGGAGCCATATTTCCATATATACCGTGAGGCGTTTGCCTGCCAGATGTGGCGACCCTTGGCGTTTCCATGTGGCGTGAGAAGGGGGAGTCCAAGATGTGAAACAAATGCTTTCGATTGGTCGGAGCCAACGGCGCCGTTATGCGTTTGAAATCAAGCTCCAGGAACCAGATATTGAAATGTGGAAGCCAAGATCGGAAAAGGGATGCCATTGGAGTTCTTCACGAGTGCTCCAATTCGGACTGTGCCATTGCAGCCAAAGCGTTAAAGTCACGAGACTTTGGAGATTATCGCTTCTAGAAAAGCAGCTAGAAAAGGGGCGTGAGGAGGACCAGGTGCTCGTTGAATTTGGAAGAATAGAGCCTGAAATTGAGCAAAATGAAAGGTGGAGGTAAGGTTGAGATGAATGAGCAGTGACGTGTTTCGACAGGGGTTGCCATGCGCTGGTGCATCAGACGCCTTGATTTACATACTGTAGATTTCCAGATCATCCGTTGGTTTGGTTGCTGGCTGCTGATTCCCTGGAGCAGCAGTAATCGAGAGCGTCAGGCATCGTATCACAAGCACAGGAGCACGTCTGTGATGATCGTGGTCTACACAGTACTTTGGAATGGCAGGTCTCTATGCTTGCGACACACCACTTTGATAGCAATGCATTTATTTGGGTTTGGGTTTCCTTGAGGGCAATTCGGTCGAACAGCGGTATTGTTCGACAATGATGCCGCCGTGAGGTCGCCAGGCTCAGCTCCCCCACGCCAGACCCTCTTCCGGACTTCTCCTATCCTAGTGGACGCAGGCACTCGCAGTTTAGCGGCTCCTTCTTCAGATCCACAGCGACAGACGGCAATTGCAGCGCTGTAGTTCTAGATGCGTGACCCTGAATGCAATGCAATTGGCGAAAGGTTGAAAGAAAGGTTGATGAACCTCTGCAGGCTCAGCACCAGCAGAGCCGTCGGTTATTTCCATTCATACAGACAGACCGTAGAGTGATGAACCCCTTCCTCTTCCCCTTCCAATTCCCCTTCCCCCCAAGCGCACATACCATCCCCTACTTAAGTAACCTAGCGCTCGCATCGGGCCTCCTCCTCCTTGTTGCCCCTTCTCTGCTGTACCCCATTAAAAAGCCGACCTTGAATTTGAGGGATGCATTGGGAAGGAGATCACTCAAATTAAAACCCATCCGCTCGCTTTCCCCCCCCCCAAATAGCTGTCCCCAAACCAAACCAACGACAAACATATGTCTGCGACTTGACTTGACTTGACTTCTTCACAGCATCGGGAAGATCACACTCGTTCCATCTTTGCGGCTACTTGCGTTCCCCCCAGATTCATCAACATCAACAAAAACAACAACAACGGTCTCCCTGAAGAGAAGTGAAACTGGATTGTGGGGAAGTTGGCGACGAATGCGCATAAGGACGTGTTTTTAGAGTAGCCCGGGCTATTTTGCGCGTCATGAAGGCTTGAAGCAGGACCAGCTTTTAATCAGTTAATCAGCCGCTTTTAAGCCTCTCCGCCACCCAACACGCCTGCGCCCGCCGCTATTCGTTTTCCCCTAGAGCAAGAGCAAACTTGTTGACGGTCCGTCACTTTCGCAACTGGGGCATCAAGGAAAACCTGAAGAAGACAAAGACATTGAGGCCGCCTTCGACACCTCGACATTTGATTCTCTTTGAGTTAGAGGCCAAGAATTGAACACGTCCACTTTTGCCAGCCACCATCGTCTCCTCGGAAGGACAATCGCGGCTTTCAATCGACAACGCTCACTCACCCTAACGCACTTGGCACTAATAGACCCCTTTCCATTGTGGCCGCGTGTTTGGTGTCCGTCGATCGTTTAGCAGGGCCAAGACATTGAAAATCAGCACTTCGGTATCCTCGACCACGACATTGACTTCTCGAGCCTCGCCGAGTCTTTGTTGTTCCGCTCGTTGATTTCGACCACCTCATCTGCAAGACTTGTCCACGTTCACAGGCGACCCAGCGCTGCGGTATTCCTTCAGCAGAAAACCACCAAGGTTCCCCCTTGATTCCGGCAGCGGAGACTACCTTGCCAGCCATGAGTCAATCGTAAGTTCAGACCTGTTGACCTCTTTGTAGCCATACTAATCCTGCGCCTCTGTGTAGATTTGGGGCGGCATTCCGCTCGTTCTGGCATACTATGACCAGCTATGATCGCCGTACGTGGACCTTGCGACTCGAATACTTTAGGTCCGCTCAGCTAATGAAGTGAACCACAACAGACTCTGACTACGATGCCCCTTACCGTACGGGCAGACATCTGCCTCTGAATAGACAAGATACACTCACATCAGTCGCTACTGCCTCGGAATCCCGCGCAGACATCAATTCTTTCTATGCCGACGAGACTGGCCGGTTATCGTCAGCAATTGGCTCCTCGACGGCGTATATGGGAGCTGAAATGCCCCAAGCGTCTCCCATTTCTCTCGCAAGTCCCAATGCGAACGGGCCCTATTCGCCAGGCTTGCGGTCTTTCAACGCAAGACGCAGCGACTCCAAAGACGACGGCTTCGAGACTATCAGCAGCCCAGGCGAGATTCCGATGCAGGCGTTCGCCGACGGTATGCCCCCAGCACCTCCTGTCGGTCATTCGTGGAAGCGGATAGACCTCTGGGCCGAAGAGAACTACCCCGAACTATGCGACCAGCTTGGCGAAGGTGCCACGAACAATGACATGAACGGGTTAGAACACCAGCTGGACTGCTCGTTACCTCAGGATGTTAGAGACTCTTTGATGGTTCACGATGGCCAAGAGCGTGGTGGTATTCCTACAGGTATCATCTTCGGGTCCATGTTGTTGGATTGCGAGGAGATTGTTCAGGAATGGGACCAATGGAGAAGGGTCAACCATGAGTTCCTGCTCGACACAACAGTCGTCAAGCCAGCAGTCCCTTCCAGGGCATTTGGTGGCAGCGACCAGGCTTCGTCTTCGAAATCAGCGCCCGGCTCTCCCGCGGGCTCCCAAACCTCCACCTGGAGGCAAGATCTTCTTGCGAAGCAGGACTCGGTACCGGCAGGCTCCATTCAGCGGGCGTATGCTCATCCGGCCTGGATCCCGTTGGTACGAGACTGGGGCGGCAACAACCTGGCCGTGGATCTGGCACCTGGGCCGACCGGCACTTGGGGCCAAGTCATTATGTTCGGGCGTGACTACGACATCAAATATGTAGTGGCTCGGTCTTGGGCCCATTTCATCGCCCTTGTCGCAGATGATCTGAACAGCGGTAGATGGTTCATCGAAGAAGAGACAAACGAGCTCAAGCTGCGCGAGTTTAACAGCAATCGCGTTGAGCCGTCCTATTTCGAGATCTTGCGTTGGAGGATGGACCAGAAAAACGGTCGTGGAGCCAAGGCTGCGGCAAAGCGGAAGTCCGTTGTTCCTAGAGGCGCCGCTTCTCCTACGAGCTCTCCGTACGCTGGTCCTATTGATGCGAATGGGGAGGCCCGCGGGAGATCTCTCCAGAGGCTGAGCAGCCCATCGCCACTCAGCGTCTCATCTCCTCTCGCCAGTCCAAGCCGGCCCGGATACGGAAAGTCGAGTCCCCTGGCTAGGGTGACTGAGGAGTCTACTACGTCTGCCCTAATCGAGCCAAAGCTCGTTACGAATGGTATCAAACCGCCTAAACTTGTCGAGGTCGAGACTCCCCGCCTAGATGGTAGTGAGAAGCCCCTATCGCAGCTTGTCAACGGTGACGCCAAAGGCAAGGGCAAGGAGAACGCCAAGATCGAAGTCGCAGCGGTTAATGGCAAGCAACCTGAAGGGATCGAGGAGGCCATGAAGACGATCGAGATTTGAACAAGCACTGCAGCAACACACGGCGTAGGAGGCATTGGCATCACTTTTTCCTCCGAATTGGGGCCTATTTCACCACCCAGTATATTACGAAAGGCACTTTCTTGAGAACTCGGCGTCTTTTCTGATTAATCGATACTGGACTCGGTCCTTGGAGAGAGATCGTCGGAGTGGCAGTCACTCCGCGAACGCCTTGGACGGCACAACTGGGCAACGAAGCAGGTCAACCCTGACCACTGCCACCAACACTTTGAAGCCTCGGGAGGTTAATGCACGGTTCATTTCCATTCTTGTACTGATACTGTTGACCCGGATCAGGCGGCTCAACCTCCGGCTCCATCTTGCCCAAGCACCGCTCTAGCGAGAGCATGGAGCACCGCAGATTTATTCATCATCCTTGACAAGCCAAGAACACATCATACGCTGAATGCAAAGAAGGACAAAGAGGTCATGAGCCATGATCATGATAGTGGGGCTCGGAGATGTACCAACTAGCAATGATTTCGGAGCGTACAGGTGCAGACTGGGCTGGCCGGTCTGACATGGTAGTGGCGTTCAGGGACTAATGAGATTCAAGAGAGGCGTTCAAGGGCGGCACACAGTCTCAAGACAATATCTCGAGACGCAAGTGGTACAAATAAAGACACATGGCATTTCAGAAACACTCAATGATTGAGGCTCGGATATTAGGGCTTCCAAGCCATTAAATATAATACTTCACACTACAAATGGTGTCTGATATGACTGCAGTACCACGATTGAATCAGGCAATGAAGTTACTTAGTCTGTCGCCTGTCAACTAACTATCAAGCTCTTTGGATTTCGGTGCTGAGATGGGCTGGGCTGGCTGGGCTGGGCTCCGCCTGAAAACCACGTGACAGACAGCTGTTTAGCGCGCCGAGCCCGAGTCGTCATCAGCCTTGCCAACTAGTATGATCACAACGTCCAAGCCCATCTCAACATCACCTAGAAGCCCAAGTTTACCTGCGCCGACACTTTTTCAGAAGGCACTTGTGTCTGCCAGCTCTCCACGGCGAGAGCTTCGAGCCATCACGCACTCGCGATATCCAGATCCCTAGTCTCGCACCCGACAAACAGCCATGGAGGAGGATCGTCTCTGGAAATTCCGCAAGCCGGAATGGATGAACAGCGCCTGGGTGCGCAACTCGGGCGTCTACGGCGCCGGTGCTCTGGTATGACCTCCCCTTCGGCTTTCACATCCCCCGACCTACCAGAACGGGCCCCGTCCACTAGATAACGAGCATCATTATACGGCGGCTAACCCCCATGCTACTACCGTACAGTTTTCCGTGGCCTTCTACGTCCTCCTCGATGCTGCGGTATGGTCCAAGTCGCCGCGCAACGCCTCGGACGTCCACGTAACCTTCGTCGACTGGCTGCCGCTGATTTTCAGCGCCCTCGGCATGCTCATCATCAACTCGGTCGAGAAGCAGCGCCTGTCGGCCGACTCCTTCAGCTACAGCGGCAGCGGCGTGGCCTGGAAGGCGCGCGTCGTCCTGTTCCTCGGCTTTGCGGCCTTGGCGGGTGGCATGGCCGGCGGCGTGACCGTCTTTGTCTTGAAATTCGTGGTCCCCGGCGTCGGCTGGCCTGCTTTGCAGATGGGCGTCGAGAACGTGGTCGCGAACGGGTTGGTGGGACTCAGCAGTGTCGTGCTTTGGATCAGTCAGAACATGGAGGATGAGTATAGCTATAACTTGTCGCTGTGAGCTGAGCCTGCGGCTGTGCACTCAGGACGGACTGTTGACCCGGAGCATCAGCGTGTCGAGAGTAGAGGGCAGCAATACTGTCTTTCAGCGAGGAACGACAGGCTGAAGCTCTCGAGGCGGGCTCGCAAAGCCATGTACGATACAACAAGACCATCGGAGGTGGATAGGCCGATTGGCGGCCAAGCATCAAATTCAGGAGTTTTCTTAGTTCTATCTTGGTCTGTTTACTCTTACAATCCTCATCCTACTTGGTAGTGCTTCCCAAGCGAAACCTTGAGTCATCCCAATCAGGATAGTATTATCCTACCCAGCCTCATTGAGTTACTTAGGGAAAAGGCGGGATCGCTACGATGATAAAATGCCTACCTACATAATTTATCCAAACTGACCTTAGTGACGTCCCCCTATGAAAACCAATCCATCTACCTACCATAAGTATGAGTTTTGCTAATCCTCCTCTCTGTCCCCTCCTCGGGCCTTCGCCTGAGGTGGGCAAGTTTCCACAGGTTGCGGACCACTCTCCGGATTGGAGTCCCTTAGGTCCTACGCGGGTAGATCCATTGCTCTCTGACATCGTCCCGCCTCTCTAGCCGGGCGGGGCCGAAGCACCCAAATGGTATGTTCTCTCGCGGGCTCGGCGTCATCTCCTCGCGGATATCCATAGCGGGCGAGCGCCAGAGTACACTGCAGACACATTCGAGTCAGTATTGCATCCATCTCGGGAGCAGGGATGGGGGATTCGAGTGCAGGATCACTCACTCCCAGGTGCTCCCTCGGCTATCATTACGTCGATATGTAGTGCATCTGCCACAGCCAGCCAGTCAGTCAGTCAGCATATCGACAAGTCCAAGTGTCGGGGACGACAGGAGGAGAAACGTACACCACCGGTACACCGATACCCCGGGTGTGTCTCATGTCGCTGCCACGGGAAGCCCGCCGGGCACGGCGCCGAAACGTCCGCACTTGCCCTTGGCCCACTTGTCCTGGTAGTACCGCTCCTCCTCCGTCGGTGTCTGGTAGCTCGCCTGCTTGGCCGCAAGCGCTAGGTCCTGGGGCTCGGTGTACACACTCGTCAAGTGACCCGCTGCCGTTGGGATGATGGAGGGCAATGCTGCTGGAGAGGCGCTCGGGATCTGGGGTATGAGGGGCCGGTGTAGGGAGAATGGTGCTAGATCCTGCCGCGGGTGGGGATCGAGTCGAGTAGCGAGGTGTAGGGGGGATGTAATGGGCTATGTATTCGGCAATGGCAGGCACAACTGAGGCCCGGGGAGGGGCGGGAGACATGCGGATGTAGGAGCCAGTGGGAGGAGCAACTGTAGAGGGTCCAGGAACCACCAAGGCTCGGGGTGGTGTGAGGGAGAGGGTTGATACCACGGAAGCTCGAGGTAGGTTCGTGTGCATAGGGGCCACGGAGCTTCGGGGAGCTTTTGAAGGTGGTGCTCCAGTTCTCAGAGCTCGACTACCGGGCATCATGGAGGTTGGAGCCACGGCGCCGGGAGCTCGGCTGCCGGGTTCCTTTGAAGGGGACGCTACGGAGCCCGGCGCACGGCTTGCTGCCTTGGGCATGTTGGTCCATTACCATGTATCTCGTGTTGGCTCAGATCTGGTAAAACAGTCTGGGGAAATTGCTACGCTTGGGATGGTACTAGTCACAAATGCGAAATATGGGAAGATACTTAGACGACGCACAGTGCTTCCCGGAATCTATAGACTTTAGTGCAGGTTCAACGATGTGGTGCAGACCTAGTTGATGTTATAATATACGCAGCTACGAATGTTACAATGAGTAGCTACTAGAAAGGGGTGGGTGTTAGAGATAAAATTAGCAGTATTACTCATATCCATGGTGATATTAGGCACGTCTGATAGCATCTCACGACACGGAGTATCTCGTTAATCATGATGCACTCCAGAGTTTGGACTCAGAAACTTCACTGATGGGTAGTTGTTGCTGTTGTAATACAAGGGCCAGGTGAGCGAGGGATGGGTATTCTTGTGATAGTCGCCATCGAACAAAGATACACTTGTTTGTCGGAACGATGGATCTCTCTTGGAAATATCTGGCAGGGCTTATTTAGTTAAGACACTTTGGACGATGTAACGGGACCGGGATGTTGCAATGAAGGATTAGGTAGTTATTCGTCATAGGAAAGTAGGAGAAACAACCCACGACTACATGATTGACGAGATGTCCGAGATTTCGAGATGACATACACGACGCCCCTTGACATTAACATACCAAGCACAAGTTTATTGGAAGTTGATGAGATCTTAGTCCATCGTGACTCGTCCACCCCTTTGGAATTATCCTTGCTAATTCTACTACAAAGTAGCTTGATAATAAACCCTTTCATGCAATACAACGCTCTCACTCCTTAGTTCTGCTTTACATGTTTGTACCGTTCCTGAATTAACGGAAGAAGAGTATAGTCGGCGATTCAGGGCTACGCCATTAATGGTTGCCCCCGTGTTTTCAGTACAATTCGACGCCGTAGACCGAGCGATATCCTGCCTTGGATCCGGATGAAACCCACGATACTTACGACTCGTAAACACCCCACGTTTTCTTGCAGATGGGCGAAGTACCTGTTGACTAGCAAGTTTTCTTCCTTCCTTTCTGGCATCACCACTCGCATCTTCTGCCGCCAAGCATCTCAACTGCTCGCAGAAGGAAGTACACGAAGCTTGGGCAAGATGCAGGATACACTGCTATCAAACACCATGCAGAGTCCGCGAGAGGAAGCAGAACGCGTGCTTAAGTTCTGTACGAAGCTGCTGGAGGAGCGCTCGAACACCATGAACTGTCTCCAAGAGACTCTTGCCAAATGTGTCGTCCGACTTGCTCAGGCAGCACTTCAAGCACCTGCGGCGAAATCTCAAGAGGCATACGGAAAATTCGAGAATGCGAGAGACTGTCTCTCCAGCACAATCGCTTCCGAGATGAAGTTCCAGCACGTGGTAAACGACCTCAAAGTTATGCAAATGTATCGCTACGGCACCATGTACCACTACACCCGCTTGGTTCAGATGAACGAGTATTTCAAGAGAGCAAAGAGCACCGTTCAGCATCCTAGTCTTACCAAAGATGGGTATCCTGGACCTTCATCGTTGCCAAAGCTCCCGACGCTAACACCGCTGAGACAAATCAGTCAACTACTGGAGGCTCCCCAGAGTTTCATGCACTTCAGCGAAGGGTGGTGGAAGGCCTTCGTTGACGCCATCGAAGATGAATACTCCTTTTTCAGTGACGGCCAGACAAACGGAAAGGGAAAGAGAGCACAGCCAAAGATGCCGTACCTAAGACAGTTGAGAGAAGTCCTAGAGTTGACCCAGGAGTCGGACCTTGGCATAGTACTTGACACTGTCAACAACTATGTGCGACGACACGACGATTCGCCAAAGTTGCAATTCGAAGCCATGATAAACGACGGTTGTTACGAGGCCGTGGTGAACCTCATGCATAACGACTTGATGCGCCTCGATGGGCGGCTGCCCAATGGATTCGACCCAACAACAATCAGGGAACTAGTTCGTGCAACACGGGACCGCTGCTTTGTGACCGAGACCGACGAGAAGACTGGCAAACTCCTGTCTTGGTCACCTTACGAGTCAGAAGAGTAACCTGAGCGTCTGCTCAAGGGCAGACGAGGCATCGCCAGTGGCATCATGTGTCTGTCTCATGGCTGCTGAATATTGGTTGAGGAGACCTGCCAGTGTGGTGTCTGGAAGACGATACGGGATGTGTCGAGGCGTATACCAGCTGCGGTTGGGCCCAGCAATGCAAGGGGAAGGCTTGAAGGCGGCTGAAAGGGCAAGAGACCTTGGGATGTATCAGATGCTGGTTACGGATACTGAGCAATGTTTTGACGCTCTCGAGGCTTGGACGATGGTGTTTCTTCTGTAGATACACAGTATTGCATATTCGATAGGCTAGCCAGGCTATATGCGTTAGGCGGGTCCTCTCTAATTCACCCGTGACGCACTAGCTAAAATATCCTCTCTGCCTGCCATCCAAATCCGTGCCTAAAGGAGGTATTCACTGGTCCCTTCATCCCAGAGAATCTTGACCAGCAGAAAGCTCCCTTTCGTATGCTTAACCACACTCGGACAACATGAGCGTCGTCACAGATGGAACAGCACAGGAGGTCGTAGCTGCCGACGGACTACTACCAAAGTTATCGATCGTCGTTGAGTTCTCGTCAGTCTAGCGGTCAATGCACCCATGATATACTGCCCGCATCCTACTGATTTTACTTACAGAGGCGGGCTAGAAATGCTCTTTTCGGATCGACGACATCATTCGTTGTCCATCCCAATCGTAGACAAGGATGGGAAGGCAGCGACAGTTGCTTTTCTCATCGACTATCTATGCCGCCATGTGATGAAGGATAGCCGCAAGGAACTATTCGTTCTCGAAGATCACCTGTACGTGTTCAACGCTCAGCGCTCAACGGTCAACGGTGGCCAATAGTTCCGGGGGCTTCATGTCGGCTTTCTGGTTTGCCGCTATCCCCAACTGTTATGGCTGCCTTCTCACACCTTACTGGGTGTCAGCAGAGCTGATCGTGTGTAAGCTTAGGCGGCCAGGCATCCTTGTCTTGATCAACGACGCAGACTGGGAATTGGAGGGTGAAGAAGCCTACGAGATCCAGGGTGGCGACAACATTCTGTTCGTCTCCACGCTTCATGGCGGCTAGCCATCGAGGCAGGTAACGCCATGGAACAGGGGAAAGGAGTCCAACACCGTATCGCTACGCCCGTGAGAACTGTACAAGAAGATGAGTCTGACCCAGCAACGATGCAGCTTGACAAGCATCCGACAGTGCTTGATGCCGGTCGCGGGGAAGATATGGCGTCTACTAGCTCTTGGGAATACGTCCAACTTGACCCGCTACTGTGCATGTGAAACATCCTCAATTACATCTCGTCTGGACGCGGCCCTTGCGGAAGACTCGGTGTGCCTGGAATGCAACCAATCTCAGATCTGCTGCGCGAGCGAAAAGCTTTTAAGAGAGACCCCGCTCTCATCGCGTCCCCCAGTCCCATGCCCATGCCCATGCCCTCAAACAGTCAGCAAACAGTAGGTCCTTGCATCTCGGCTATCTATGGGATCATGATCGGCCGGGAGCTCCCGTAGATCACAAGGCCCCCCCCCCGAGCGGAGACTATCCCGCACAGACAACGCCTATTCGAAGAATCCTTGGGGGAAATTTGTGTTGTTCTGGGCGGTGAAGTATTCGCGTCTTGGTGTGCAGTTTGCTTACCTTGCTAACCAATCACACCTAATTCGCGGGCGAGCAGAATCCTATTGTGGCATCTTGTAGGCGGTGAAAACAAAAGTCGAGGTAGGCCAGCCCTTGAACTTGAAGTTGTCTTCTAGATTCCATGGCTTAGTATACCATGGCGGGCGAGAGTGCATCCGAGATGTAAAAATCATACGAGGGGCTGGGGGGATATGCACCAAAGCCTCCATGAGGCATTCATTCGTTCCTTCATTCCCCTGGACTCTCCTGGTCATCGAGAAACCACCCCAGCTCTGTCCGGAATACCGGATGAGAAGCCAAGCAGATATTTCCCGGGATCAGTGTGCCGCAGTACGCCACTCGAACGGGGGCGGTTTGCGGTGTTGCCTCCCGCGATTGAGTTGCTCCCACGAAACTTGACGCGTCTAACGCCCTCGAATAAGGCTGGCAGACGTTTCAGAATCGAAAACTTGTTGGGCAACGGTGGACAGGCCTGAAGAGTAGGTCCCTTCGAGGCCGAGTATCGTGTGTGCTAGGTATCTAGGTACTTACTTGGATAGTTGAGGGCCAGACGCATCTGAGAAAGGCTATTCTGCATCCTCCATGCCGTATGATACCACTAACTTCGCCTCCAAATTCTCTGCGCATGCATACAAGCGGACGCATAGTGATTTTGCCGTTCTGACCTTGCATTGACCCACGTATTAGAGTATACAAGAGAGCTCGGAGTACTACCGGGTAGCCTCCCAGCTAGGATTCTACCTTGCAATTTGTACAATGTCGACACGGTCATGATGACGAAACTGCTGCAGTTCCAATGGTTGGGCCAGCTAGTGTTCAATTTCAAGGAGACGGCCTATTGAGAGAGGCCACTAATTAGAAGGTACCACTGTGCATCAAACACAAAACCCTGGAATGATAGTCAAGCGACTTAAGGTCTAGTAACCCAATGCAAATGCTCCCTTTCCCCCCACCCCCGAGATTTTCCAAGGGTCTAACAACCCTGACACGCTGACTGGTATATCCTTCTTGACCGCTAATAGACAGGATGCTTGATGAGAAGCCCAAAGACGCCATGCGCAACGTGTATCCATGAAATGCAGCTGCTCGTATTAATCGGCATGAAGCTAAGTTGGGATCCTGAATGCTCTCGCATTCTGCAGCAGCTTCGGCGGCCTTGTGTCGACCGCAGAGCACACCGGTTTGTCGACCGAATTCTCATGCTAGCTTCCATGTTCGTGATGAGTGAAGGAAAACAGACTGCCGAACCAAAATACATGCACACTTGTAATGACCATACTAAAATCAAGAAGCCACTCGAAGTACTGACCGATCCGGTAAGAATCAAACAACACACTAGGAAATAGCAAATCCTATCAGACAGCCTTGCCCACGTTTGCTCCAGACGCACGCCCCTATATCACCTCGACGCGCCATTGGAGATGCATCAGAGAGCCAGCCACCTAGGCATGAAGGCAGACATGCCCGCCCGCGTCCGTGTCAGGTTCCTGACTGGCGAAGCTCCGTACTGCTGTATTAGAACATCGGTTGAAATGACAGAGGGCCACTCCTTCCAGTCGCACATTCCCATTGAAATGCTTTTATCGCTTTTGGTCGTTCATTGGTATAGAGAATTGAGGAAGTAGGCAAAAATGAAAATAAATAAAGCATAAGATCCACTCCGAATCTAATGATGTTTGGTAGCGGTCAATTCGAATCGCACCACCCAGCAACCTTGTATCCCTCCTGGGCGTATATACTGGTCGAACCCTAGTGTTGTTTAGTCGTGGTCCACGACCGTGACGGATGCTTATTGATCATGATCATTGAAGTCGTAAATGAAGCGGCGTGGGTGTATTGATGGACACTTAGTACATGCGGTCACGGAAAGCAAGGTCGCGGCTGTGTTCCTCGTCGTAGACAGTCCCGGGAGTACTGGTGGTAGCACCACTACCGCACATGCTCTCTTGATCAACATCGTATATTCCGTAGCCAGCCCGAGGGTCCCGGTTGATGATGATGTGGTAGGATCCGTCGCGAGGCAGGTTATAGCTGTTCGTGTCAATCTGTAGGCCATGCTGTGTGAAATTGGGTGCCTGAGGAAAGTGATAAGCCATCGGTTGTTCTAGAGGAGGTGTCCGCTCCTGCGTTGCATATCTCTGGAAACTGGCGGTCGGAACTGCGCGTCCAACGGGTCCGATCTTGCGGTTGACACCGCGGCCCTTGATCCCCTTGTTCGCATTCTTGTAGTATTGTCTCAGATACGAGATCAGTTCACGATCTTTCGGATCTTTGATATCATCAATGGCCATCGAACCGAACTTCTGTTTGAGCTTTTGAAGAGTTTCCTTATGGAACCGGTTTTGATGGTTCTGCTCAAGTTGATTAGTAAGCCGGGAATGCGAGCAAGTAACTGGCAGAGAGCGACGAACCTTCATGTTTCCCAGTTGACTGAATTGCTTCTTGCAGTCATCGAGGATGCAATGGAACCTCTTCACCGGATCGTGAACAGCCATGTGTGCGCTGACGTTTCCACGTTGCGCAAAGCTCTTCCCACACGTAGGACAGTCGAACGGCTTCTCACCAGTGTGTCGCCGTTCGTGCGTCTGATAATCGTTGGTAAGTGATCTAAAACATGTTCTTCGGCCAGGGATCTTACCTTTAGGTTGCCAGCTTGAGAAAAGAAGGAATCGCAGCCAACGTATTTGCATTCCTATCATATCAGGTCAGTGATGATCTCGTATCCCCGACCAGGAAGAACTTACGTAAGGCTTCTCACCCGTGTGCTTACGAATGTGAATCTTCAGGTGGGTATTTTGCTTGAAGGGCTGTCTGCAACCCGGCCAGTCACATCTGAGCCTGAAGCGGCCAAGTTTCGCACCCTTGGATACATCTGGACTGCAAGATCTTGAGCCGCTCTCACTTGGAGGAGGCGACTGATACCCAGCTTCTTGCGCATCGTCGTCATCTTTGTCATCTAACTGGGCTTGGATGGTCTTCATCAAGTTGTCAATATCCGTGTTGGCTTCGTACGCATTCTCCTTCTTTACTCGGCTGGTAGGACTTGTTGCCTCTTGGGGTCTGCCTCCACAAATCGCAACGGGTTGTTGGGCAAGCATCTGTGTCTCGCACTTGACCACGGGACTACGGTTTGGAGCCACCTTGTACATTGACTGGTCATCTCTGGGATAGGCGAGCCCCTGAGCTCTCCCATTCTCGATCGGCATTGGCCGTATGGATGAGCGATCCTCCGGGTAATGTCGATACGGCAATACCAACGTGCCTGGTGAAGGCGGCGCGTATGTATGAAAGCCAAAGGGGCTGTGAGCAGTCATAGTGGGAATAGCGGCCATGTTGTAGGAGTTGTCCATCAAGTACTGAGATGCTTGGGGAGGCCGTTGCAGAGAGGCGGAAGATGTTACCCTCTGGTCATACTGCATAAGACCGGACTGTTCCATCATGGGATACTCGTTGCTTGGTTGCCCATGACCATGCCATCGTCCCCAATTCGGGGGATGAGCCATGTTGATATGTTTGATGATGATTCGTCCGGTTGTGCGGGCAATACTAGTTGTTCCCTAATGAAACGTTGTTATCGTGGGAACCCGTTGAGTGTCGAGTCCGAAAGATAGTACAAGATATCAAGTGTTGCACTTAGACGGGTCGTCGACTTGACCGATTGTGTAGCCTCTGCCAAGGAAGTTGACTTGGGCGGACGGAAGAGTGAAAACAAAACACCACCGATGACAAAAGGAAAGGGAGGATTAGAGACTCTGCTAAGTGCTTGATTCTGTCAGAGGACTGACGGGATCTGAGAAGACGAATATAGTTGAATACAATGGAGCAAAGGGCATCAGACCTGGGACATGTGCTATGTATATACTTGGATTGGACGGGTATCGGCCCCCGAGAACCTCTTGATTGGAGAGATCGGAGAATATGCAGGCCGTGGAGACACAGCTAGACTTTGCCGAGTACCTCTCACATATCATATTAGACCCCCACTGGAGGCACCTGTGCTGAAAGACACCCATGACTGTCTGGGGTTTGGGCTCCCAGATACGTGGTGGAGGGGGGGGGATCTATGTGAGGCTTCCCTCCACCATGCTGCTGACAGGTCCACCAGTCGAGTCCATGGGAATATAGGAGCGATTGAAGAGCTAGTATCAGCCTGGCTGTCCTTTGCGGTACATACCTGATCCCCTAATGAGCACGGCTGAAGTTGTACAATATGGCATCATGCTATCCTTCACGTCATTCATTAGCTCTTCGTCAGGTATCATCTGAGGATCCTGAGGGCAACAATCATCATTCTCCGAGATACTGAGTCCTGAAAGAACTTGGAGCGACTCGAGAAGATGTTGCGGTCCCCTTACTTAGAGACTGTAGTCGGAGATTCAGAATTGTGGAGTATCTCTCGCCAACGTCGATACTTGTGATACGTCTGCGGGAAAGACAAGAACAGTTGGGAGCGAAGAACATGTACCCTACAGGTGACAGTGACAACGGGGCGAAGATGCTCGTAAGAGCGTAGATGGCTTTGAAGTACACATGTAAGGCTAGGCAAAGCTGAGACATGGATCCCTAGCTTTGCTATCTGCAATAAACTTACGCCGGGGTGTGCTTCCCGCTCCACTTCGTAGTGCCAGCCGATGGTCCTCCCGTCTCAAGTGTCTTGGCTGAGGATCTGAATAGTGAGTAGTGTACTGGGTACTGGGTACGATCTGGACCGCGTTCTCCACGATTGAGTTGAAGGGATGTCACGGGCCTACTACAGATCCAGCAAATCTATCCCGTTCAGGACTGCTGATGGATTGTAGGGTACGGGTACGCAAGTCAGGGCGCGACGACTCCAATCAGTCACTTCGCCCAAGTTCCAAGGCCTCCGAGCAGGCTGCATGCGTTTCATAGAGCGTTGGCGAGGTCAATGGTCAAGGAGCCACTCTCAAAATGATCAACGGCGAGATCTGGACGTGAAGGATGAACAGGGGAAAGGAGGTCAACTTTTCTCGGAGATCTAGTTGTGGGGCCGTCCAGCGGACAAGGATCATGGTTATCAGAAATACCCATTCATAGCAAACGGAGAGCATACCGTCTGGCCCCACAATATTGTGTCATACCTACCTAGTAAGTAGTCAATGGCTATGAGTCGACGCGCTCGAAGCTTCAAGCGTGACTCTGGCCTCTTCTCCTGGACAATAACCAGCATCAAGAATGGCAGTCGACGCGTACGTTGTTCAGACTCAAATGAGTGGACCTTGGTTGAGGCGACGATCCAATGCATGATCATCCCTATGACGAGCGAAACGTGACTGTGCCACTGACAGCTGCGTTCATTGGGGTTGTATGCAGTGCTGTATTGTAGACGCTGGACGGGTGGAAGTGGAGACACCTAGTCGGAAACTAGAGGCCTTCAAAAGAGGAGAAGTTTGCGTCCATAGGCCGAATCACCGCTCTCAGAGGGGTGTTTCGACACTGCCTACTTACTTACCTACTTACCTACGGATCGTCATGGCCAGTTCTCTTAGCTGCGTGGGGGCTGATACTGTCACCAAACCTGTCGTTGTGCTCCAGTCGTGTGAAACTAGCATAGTACATTAAATCCCCGATGTCAAAGGACAAGACTGACATTCCCGCTGGACGGACCGAGGGCGCTACCGGCTGGTCCACTATTCCTAGGTACGGTAACTATATTAGCATATACTCAAGTATAAACACCTGCAATCTGTCCACATAGGTTCTTCCGACAGCCGCAAGACCTTTCCCCGGATTCTCAAAAGAGGCGGGACAAAAAGCATTCTACCGCCAGATGGATGAGATGAGATGAGATACGGTTGTCGGCATACC
This sequence comes from Xylariales sp. AK1849, assembly GCA_022432505.1. Classification (NCBI taxonomy): domain Eukaryota; kingdom Fungi; phylum Ascomycota; class Sordariomycetes; order Xylariales; species Xylariales sp. AK1849. The sequence goes on from JAJKKH010000013.1 coordinate 196,623, forward strand.
AGGTACTCGGGACCGGAAGCTAATGGAGCAAATAGGAGATTGAAGTGCAGGAATACATTAGTTACCAGGGCGATTGCATAAGTCTCGGACGCCTTTGGGTAAGATCGACCCGTCGGGCAAGGGAGCTGCTGCCATCGACGCTAAATTGTGCCCGGGGGGGGGGTGTTGGTGGCTTGGGTTGCCGAGCTCGTCATCTCTTGGCTGGCTACCAAAGTACTTGGGTGGTGGCTATGCGATACCTCACTCACCTTTTTCTCCTTGTCACTTTGGAAACCTTGTTTGACCAATACCACCTAACCCAACCATTTATTCGAGGTCGGTGTTTTACACGACGCATCAGGTTGGACCCTGCACTGCAGACAATGCAGTTCCACCTACACTTACTCCGTGGTTCGTGACTGTACAGAGGTTAGCAAGGACGATCGAACTATTGGCAGTGCGCCAGAAATTGCGACTTCGCGACGTGGGAGCAGAATCGATAGTAGTACGCTACCTGTCTTAACCAGGCCCTGAGCAGAGGTGGTGCATTGGAGCCTTGAACGGGATGGGGATGAATGGTGTGACCTATCATATTGGGACATGCGCATTTACCGCGTGCCTGGAACTATTTCTCGGAAATGGGGGTGGAAAGCTGACTGTGTCACTCATTATACCGAGGTTTCGCTATTTACCAATCGATTAATTTACCTGTGTCCCTATCCTGGCCCAGACGAGCAATCTAGATCTAAGTTCATGCTCGTCATGGGCGCCGAACGCCTGCGAATGTACAGCAACCGCTTAGGACGAGCTGCAAAGATCCTTGTCCAGCGGGACTCGATTCCAGCAGAGTGGTTCAGACCGGCAATATTCTAGTCTACCTACTTAAGTAGGTATCTGGTCATAGGAGATCTATTGTTTGGATGCCTCCCGTCTCAACTGGAGGATAGTCATGGCAGGAGAATGATTCGGGCTTACCATGTGTGTCCACTCATTTTTCACGAGACTGACAGACTCGCTGCTCGAACTTATGTTACACTTATCGATTCACATAAGGGTAGTTTGGTAACTCGGACTCACACCACATATGTCAGGCAAAGCGCCTCAACCCCCATCAACCCAAATTCAAGTCTCTGGGTAAATAGGTACCAGACAGGCAATGGACAAAAGCTCGCTAGCGCTTCCTAGGAATCCGCTGACGTGGACTTTTGGCTACGACCACTAGTCGGCTAAGACCTGTCGTTCACTCGCTATTCTATATCTGTATGTGATTGCGAATATATTCTCAGTCTCTTATCACGATGTGGAAGCCGGATCCAGCTGCGGCCTGCTGTTGATACCGCTCGCTCCCCTGCTGTCTCTCTTTTCCTTCATGCTTGGAGACACTCTTTCAATGCAGTCCGAATTCAAGGGCGTTGATTTGATCTCAGAGTAAAGACGTATCGGTATTTGATAAATTCATTAAAAGGCGTCATTCTTCTAGCGTGGGGGTGGTGGGTTTTGGCCAATCAGGAGCTCAGCTCTTCCCCACACAGCCTTTCCGCCTCGCTTTCACCACCATACACAGTAGTATGGTAGTTTTCTAACCCAGGGTCGGAGAGATCCCCCCGAGATCCCTATGTCATCCAGATTTCCGAGGGCTGATCTCTTGGCCCCAGTATTATTGGTAACCAATCCGGCTTACCCTTGAAATTGGACGGGGGCAGGATGTAGTGAAAGCTGTTTCAACCTGGAGAATCGCTTCCCTCAGAGGCCCGGCTGAGTAATGATTGACACTGCCAAAGGGTCATCTGCTTGACATGTCCAAACTCTCCGACTTGGTAGACTTTGTATCATCGCTCCCAGACAACGGGATATTCACCTAGACAGACTGCTTGAACCTCGTCCCACTCGGCTGGTCGGACTTTGCCGATTTGGCTACGACGTGCTAAGAACTACAGTTGAGAGGTTGGCACATCGTCGCGCGCCGCCCGGGCTCGACCCCATGCGCGACTCAATGATTGAACGGCTGCGAGAACTGTCGCCAATATCGAACCTGAGAAGAGCAAGCTTTCTACGGGCTCGAGTCGTCGGTAGTGGGAGGGGGTTCTGGCCAGAGCCAGCGGGTGCGCCGAGACGGGTGGACTCTGCCGGCCTAGATCTATAGACAGATAAAAATACCGTATGCTTAATTCAACGACTGGCTTGAAGTCTAGGTTTCTTTGGTGGAGCAACGAAATTGCTCTTCATCACCTGATTGAGGTTATCGAGCTAACGGAACAAGTTCACGCACTGCTGCGCTAGACTGTTGGCGGTGATCAAGTAATTGAGGTCATCCTCCCACACGTGGCGGTAGTCTCGCTAGCTGTCGACCTACTATAGCTTGGCGGCGGTAGTGCCCAATAGAGTCTGTCGGGGACTTGAATTATCAGGCCACTTCATACGTCGCAAACCATAAGCTTAGCTATAGTCAAGCAATTATTCGAGCATGATACCCTATAGGGTAAATTGATCTTGACCCGGATAGTTTGGTAATGTACGCGAGAATGCAAACGTGCTGCTATCATCTGGCGGCAAAGGAATAAACAGCACGTTAATGGCACTCCCTCACACGTTGGTTACTTTGGTTGCGTGGAAACGAATACACAGTAGGGATGCTATATCCCAGTCGGGTATTATTATGTCACATTATTAGCTTGACATCCTAGATCTAATTGGATCTGCACTCAACCCCGGATGCTTGACCGGGAGGATTGACACTCAACAAGGGGTGCTTAACCTGGCGCTGTCATACAAAATTTGACCTGTCACAGCCCAAGGAAGGGGGGGGGGGAAAAAAGGGCCTATGCGGACTCAAATGCGGATGTCGCGATTAACTTGAATTCTGGAGATGCCGAGAAGAACCATGGCGTTATTATTGCCTTGGAGGAACATCGCCATTCACCATCAATTTGATTCTCTACTTTCAATCCTCAACCCGACGGCGAGTACGAAGATCAAAGATGCTGACTACGGTGTAGATGTGCTCAGCGTGATGGGAAGCGAGTCCTGCATCTGCGGTCGAGGCTTGTTTGCTGGGGAATGTACTCCTCCGTTCCAATGCCTAAGAGAAGTATCGTTGCTCTCGGTGCTTTGTCGTCCCAATGGTATAGAGGACTCCTGCATTGCGCATCGAATGGTCTGCAATGCATCCATCGTGCCTGTACCTACCAGCATATCCGGGTTTACAGGATGGCATGCGCCCTGGTAATACAGGGCTCGCTATAATACCCCAAAGGGGTAGGCTATCACTTGTCACATTTTCGCCTGTGATCCCATCGGCACAGCTACGAATCAAATTGTAAAATCGTTGATACCACTATGCACTTCGAAAGCTTACAAGGGTAACTTCGGAAATCTTTAACGATATTGCTACAAGGATCACTGTAGGGCCGCAACAGAATCTGCACCCTTGATTTCTGCCCAAAACCATGTTCAAAGTCGTTCGATTCGTGCGAGAGCCATCTCTCCTGTTCATCGCCATGTTCAACTTCAGCACCTCCCGGACTGAGTACGGATGGAAGCGAGAAATGTGGAGATCTGCCCTCGATCGAAATCTGACATATCTGAAAGGAGACCGACCATATGTCCAATACTCTTGCCCAGCCCCTCCACCACAATTGGGTCTAACTGTCTCCATTAGGATCTTGCCGAACAGATATGGTCGTACAGTAGGTCGTGTTACCATGCATGTATAATCCTAAAGCCACAAAGACGTTGGAATTTCCCTGTTCGCTCGACGATTTGCATCTCCAGATCGGAAGGCCTGGGCCCAGCCACACGCTGCAAAGACCAAAGGGATCAGCCATCTGAAGGGCATCTGACGTCTCTCTAGTTGACACCCTCTAAGCGGTGTATCAACGAATTGTGACCTCACTATGACCGAGGACTGACAAACGTTAGTTGCATAGTTTGGGTCTATAATCAGTGGCTCGGTCCTCAACAGTCCAATGGCAGTCAAACCAAACGGTTGAAACTCGATGAGACAAGCATAATCTTGTCTCAGCAAGATGCTGGAGAGACTCCCCTCCTGCGTCTACATCTTGATCCACTCCGACAGCTGTGTAAGAACCCCACAGATGTCTGGAATGCGCAAGTGCCAATCAACAGCTGACAGGTAGCCCACGTCAAGCCATGAGAGTGTTGCTCATCTAAACCCTCCAGCCACACGCATACCCCCTCTCCCCACGGCCACTGCAAGGCATCTGGCAGTCGATGCCCGTTACCTGTCCTTCTATCTCAGGTGGAACTGTGGTCTCAAGTCCTCGCATCCGCAAGATGTCCGTTCCTGAAACGGATGGCGACGTTGAACCTTAATTCAAGCCCGTGTTACGCAGATCAGACTTGTCAAGTCCTTGCCGAGTCTTTGCTGAGATGGCCGCTCGCATGAGAGAATCGTACCTGTCCGTACGTGGACGAACCTGTCTGACCCTACGTATCCGTTACCTGCATTCCAATGAAGATATCGTGCAGTGCAGGATCTAACGTTCGACCGGCCGTACAAAGTGAGAGCTCATATTTCGACCCACTTCGGTGGTGCAAGGAAGGCTTTCGCGAGCTTTAACCAGAGCGACGGCACAGCGAATATGATATATGACGAAGGTAATTGGTCAACATGAAAATTCAGATGCGAGGAGCGAAGTACTGTAGATCTTCGATTGCGAATGTCTGTGAAAGCCTGATAGACGCAGTGCTCAATAAACAGGCCCGTACGATGAGCTTGCTATACCTACTATACGCGATACTACGAACAGGACCGCCAATGATGCGGCCTAAAGCAGTACAACAGACAACAACTGCACATCGGTTCCGAGACGTTGCTGCTCGTATCAGCAAGTCCGAGACACAGACTGCTTGTGTGGCCGTGATGTACTCGGCCCGCATAACCCTGCGCACCATCTTTGTCTTTCTGACAGGACTGTCAATTGCCGCCCCATGTATCAAAGGTCTCGAGAGCATGGGGTCAGCTAGAGACTTGAGATCATCAGCCTCAAGCCATGTCCATTCCCATCGATTGCGCCAAGGTAGACGCTGCACAGGGATGTATGTGGCGGCTGTCCGGATCTCGTCCGCGAGACATGCAGTCGAACTTGCATTGGAAATTTGCCTGGGCTGGTCCAATCTACATAGCAGAAACCCATGCATATGCAGTGAACATATCCTTACAGGCCCAACACCCTCTTGGCGGCACGGTAATGTGGAGCATAAACACAGAATTTCTTGATACTCTGCTAAAGTACCCAATACCACCTCTAGTTTAGGTTCTCGAATAGTAGGTACACTAAGAGCCACTGTAGCAGATGCTCAAGACACAGATCGTCACCGCCGTTGCTGTCAGGGGTGATCTAGACAGAAATGCAGGTTCTCTTGGCTTAGGCTAGATTTAGGGCTCAGGGATACGATCGAGGACTTTACGACACCCTCCTCAATACCATACCTATTTTGGCGTGACGAGCATACAGCAGGGAGGCCACTGCGAGGCGGCTGCATATCTCTTACCTGGTGGTCTTCTCTCCAGTGAATCTCCTGATATTGTCATATTGCTTGTCTTGCAGAGTTTTACAGAGTCCAAAGAGGTGGAAGCTGCCGGGGGACTGTTCCGAGCACGGTTGCTGGAGTGTGTCAGATATGACTGAACAAGTCTGGAAATGATACGAAGTTGAGGCGTAAGAGGATGACGCACAGGCGGCAAAGAGTAGATCTAACCATAGCCAATAGGTAGGTTCTTACCTTTCATGCCCTATCTCTCTCACACACCGCTGTATTTTGTACTTGACATGGAGCGATCCTACTATCGTCGTATCAAAGTGTTGTCGATTCTGTCCCGAGGTTTCGTCGCGGTTACGGGTTGGCCTGCCCGCAACTAGGTGTGATAGATGAACCGGTCTCAACCACTGTCTCTCCAGAAATACTCTATTAGTATACTATTGAACGCAAGGAAAGACACTTTGGTAGTGAACTTCATACGTAAGCCGATCACCGATCTGTCGGAATACCATTCTGCGGTGGTAGGCTCTGTGGTCGTTGATGTACCTGCATAGTGAATTGCATATAGACAAGACAGGTTCATGTTAATCTATGCTGTGGAACACTGGGCATTACCGGAAGCTGGACCGGCAGTAGAGGCACATGCTAGAAAGACTGCGGACCACGTGTTCGCGTGGCGCAATTGCCTGCTGATCATTTGCTTTTCAATGTCTACTCGATCGATCCGATTGTGAACGAGATCCGTAGTTGCTTCTTCGCTGAAAACAAACAAGCATTTCGTTGTTAGCAAAGCATCAGGGGAGGCCATGAATCCCAATTGATGACCATCAAGACCATGCCAAGCACTTGGTGACTAGTGGGTTCATTACTTCGCAAGGATCATGGTAAGGAGAACGCAACGCAGCTAATGTGGTATAAACCCGTTTATTGGTTTCTCGGTGGCACACAGGTGCAGTGTGGAAGCTGGGGTAGCTGCAGTGTTCCTGTAAGTTATGCAAGAACGAAACATAATCATTTCCTACAGGCAGGCCCTTGATAAGTGAACTTCGCCAACGATTCGACACAGGAGATGAAAGGTTGCATTCAGTTTGGAATTTCGGGTATCTCTATGCACTGTATTTGGTATCAGCTAGTGTCTTCGATATCAGGACGTGGTGGCAAACTTGTCACTGTGTGATATTTCGGCACCCTCTCCGCCATCAGGCTGCCAGAAGCCTCGCTGTTCGTCCTTCGAAGATGACGCAGATCTAACGTCGTCTCCATCTCCTGAACTTCAATATCCGTGTGTCTGTCACAGTTTCCGTATTCCGTAGGCCTTTCGTTTGCTGTCACCAGCCTCCGCACGCAGCGATCTGCGGCAGCAACCCAATTCCCGGTATCACCGAGCCCCACTTCTACCGTTTTGCAGCCTGATTTGATCGCCCATGGACAAGGCAGCACCGCTCATACGGCTGTCGCAGTACTATGCAATCAAACGTCCTGACACGCTGTCAAAACAAGTGGCCTACTCCACGACCTCATATTGCTGCTGTGTAACCTGTATTGGAAACTCCAAGAGCTGGAAAATCTGACCGCAAGTTTTTCGTATATGCAAGGTCAACGGCCGTATCCTTGAGGAAAGCCAGGGGGTATTGTGGGCGGTACGTTGCCAGGAGGAGGGCCAAATCCAGGAGGAGGTACCGGGCCACGAAAGCCACCCGGATGAAAGTCTGCGGGACTGCCGTAACCTCCCTGGGCGGGAGGTGGTCGTGCAGGCAAGCCTGTAGGCGGTGGTGGAAGGTTGTGTTGACGTCCTGCCATGGGTGGTGGAGCGCCGCCGTTGACTCCAAATGCTGTTGGCGGGGGGCGGTGTCCCCCAGGGGGTGCGAACCCAGCTGGCCGAGGTGGAGGTATAGCTGTATTCATGGAAGGATCAAAACCGCCTGTTGCCATGACCGGCGGAGCACCAACAGCAGAGGGTGGTGCAGCCTGACCGGGCTGCTGGGTGAAAGCGGATGGCATGGGTTGGCTTTCGACGGTGACGTTATGCTTCTTTGCCTCGGCTGCAAGCATTCTTTCTGCCTCGTCTCCATGTCGCTCGCCCTTTCCATCCTTCTTGTAGGCATACTGCACGCTGATGTCCTTGTTCATGAGGAATTGGCCATTCATGTTGTTGATAGCCTCGTCGCTGGCCTCAAAAGTACTGTAGCTCACAAAACCATACCCCTTGCTCAAACCATTATCGTCACGTGCAACCTTGGGTGGCGCAATCAGAGTGCCAAACCGACCAAAGGTGTCATAGAGAATCTTCTCATCTACCATGGGATCGAGATTACCAATGAAGAGTTCTGCGCCGATCTCAAGGGGCTTTTGCTTGTCGGCAGAAGCCTTGTTGACGCGCAAAGGTTTGCCGTAGAGTCTGATACCATTCATGATCTTGGCTGCATAATCTGCATCGACCTCTCCATTAAACTCGACGAAGCCAAAGCCCTGATGAGACTGAGTGACGCGGTCCTTGGGTAGGTGAACATTGACAACGGGTCCAGCCTGGACCATGAACTCCCAGATAAGGGCATCCGTCGCGCGCTCATCAATGTTGCCTACATACACAGTGGCCTCTTTATCTTGTTCCCTGTGAGACATGATTAGCCAAACTAATTTTTGACAAGAATGAGGTCAAACATACCAATGCTTCTGGCCAGACATCTTGCGCTTGATTTCAAGTATGAGTGATCGGTTGCCTGAATGCCTCGGAACCTTTTTTAATTAGCAAGGTTGAGCTTGAAGCTCAGGTGGGTTCCCGACTTTGGCTCGTGCATCAAAGTTTTTCCGATTCTGACACCGGAGCTATTCCGCGTTAATGAAGTTTTTGGGCAGCTGTGACCTGGGCAAAGGGAACTGCAACGACAACATCAACAATCGCGACAAGAACAACCTTGAGCTTTGCGATCAACAGTGAGTCTTGTCCGTTGTTTTCGGAAGTTCTACTCTGACCCGAAACAGCAGACGCGAACCTACGCCTACGTCAGTAGACTGACCGAAAACATGTTTGCCCTTTCCGAAGAATCTAAGGTGAACTGGTAGAAAGCATTGCCGATGATACAGGCACTTACTCTTTTGCAGGAGCGCATCGGCAAGATCATCGAGGTGGGAAGAGTTGCGATGCACTAGTATGTCTTGACATGGCTTCGAGGGAATGTGTGAGCTAGACCTGACTGACGACGTCTAGTGGCTATCTTCCTTTGATTCTCTACCTCGGTATGTTTTCCTGATGAAATATTCGGACTATACGGAGTGTTTATCTGACCCTCCTACAGGTTACTCTCGTAGCGATCCACGACCGTCGATCATCCGGTAATGCACATCCACAACTCCAGTCCACGAGGGCATAGCGACTAATGAAGCTTAGCCTCTTGTCACCCCTTTCTTAGTGACTACGATGATACGAAACTACGGAACGCTGTACATTATATCGGAAGCATTTGAAAGAAGAAATCGGTCGATCGCATTGGTCTTAAGGTCGTAGACGTGGCATTGGCGTTGGTCTTTCGTCATCATTCTTTGCAGGCAGAGTCTTGCAAGTAGGACTGTATAGTACATAATCAATCTCGAATACCACTCACCTAACGCCGCCCTTTGACTAGTACTCTGAAGATCCGATGGAGCAACTATTGCAAGCCCTCGGATGGTGAGCAGGACTTGCAAGCATTCCTAGGTTCAGAAGAGACCGTATTTCGGCTTGTTGGCTCCTCTATATACATTATCAATATCAACTCAATGTGCTTCTCATATGTACCCCGTCGTCTCGCAATTGCCGGTAGAAACATCTCAGGGTCCAGCGTCGTGAAAGCTTGATTCTCATATGCCGAAATATTTATTTATCAGTGATAAGGTCGTTAGCGGATATAAATCTCAGCGTCGGTCCTAGTGTTATGGAATTAGAAACATTCATTCCCCTGAGGAATCTTCAAGCTCCTCGCCTCCACCTATGAATCTAGACGCATTCGTCGCAATGTAACAATAGTCCCTCAAGTCATCTCTATGACACAAAACCATGCGGGCATCTCACCCGCCCTTGTTGAGACCATATCTGGGCTCACGGCAGGGTCCGTAGCTACCTTGGTAGTACATCCCCTCGATATCGTCAAGACGCGCATGCAACTCCATCGCAGCACTGCACCAACATCTGCAAGCTTGACGACCATCTCGCTCATACGCACATTGACACAGACACCTCATCCCGTACGTGCTTTGTATCGTGGCCTGACGCCCAATCTCCTAGGCAATGCTTCGAGCTGGGCCTCTTTCTTCTTCTTCAAAACACGGGCCGAGCATTTGATCCTGAGCTTGAAGGAGTCACCTGACGCACCGCTCACCACCACGAATTACTTCTCCGCCTCGGCGCTTGCTGGCATTGGAGTGCAGGTTCTCACGAATCCCATCTGGGTTCTGAAGGTGCGGATGCTATCTTCGGACCGTGGAGCAGTGGGTGCCTACCCCAGTATGTGGGCCGGCGCCTTTCAGCTCTGCAGGAACGAGGGATGGCGGGGCTTCTATCGTGGTTTGGGCATCAGCTTGTTGGGTGTGAGCCACGGCGCTGTGCAGTTTGCCGTGTACGAGCCGGCGAAGCAAATCTACTTTGCGCGACGGGAACGACGGATGGAAAGGGAAGGCAGGCCAGTGGAGGGGCCATTGAAAGTTACGAATGAGGCTACGCTTGTTCTTTCGAGTGTATCTAAGCTCGTCGCTGGGGCCGTCACCTATCCCTATCAAGTGATCCGCAGTCGACTTCAGAACTTCAACGCCGACGAGCGGTACGGACGGGGTATCCGAGGAGTTGTCAGGCGGACTTGGGCTGATGAGGGGTTGAGGGGCTTCTACCGTGGCATTGTCCCAGGAGTCATACGGGTGATGCCTGCCACATGGGTCACATTCTTGGTGTATGAGAACATGAAGTTTTACTTGCCTCAGTGGGTTAACTGATGAATCACCTACGAAATGAAGGAAGGTACCCAAAATTACACGCAGAATTGCAGTACTGCTGATAGATACTAAGTAGGTTCAAGTTTGGTCATGTCAGTACAGTGGAGGTAATTCTGCTTCCTCGTGTTATAAGAAATCTAGTTTGATTTGTTCGCGAATAGAAGATATACATAACGAAGCTTATCGAAAGGCAAATATTCTCGTAGACAGAGAGACTGAGGAAACCTCATGTTGATCAGCTGCGGTTTGTTCTTGTACCGAAGCGTGAGTCTCGGCTGGCTTCTCTCACTCCCCTTGACCTTATTCCAGCCTTCCGGTACAGGCTCCCAAGGCGTAAAATCCACACCCGATGGGTCACCTATTCTGGCTTGGGTGTGGAGGTGACACTCCCTATAATTTCCGGAGTCAGCCATCCGCCCTCTCAACAATGTTTCGGGAGGTTTCTAGACTACAGGGTGAAAGCTTATCCTCGAGCTAGCGAGCTTAGAGTCGCACCACGTTGGTCGTATCTTTGATAGGGAGGTAATGAGAGGCCAATGAAATCCCATGTGTTCTCACATTGCCCTTTGCCAAAGGAGGCGGCGGAGCTACTCTTCTCCCTTGCCCTACAAGAGGTGATACCGTTAGCAACTACAGCTACGAGGGTAGCTACGGTGATCTTCGGACCCTCATACCTTGCCCTTTCCTTCTGGGGCCGGCGGTGGTTTATGCGCTTCATCACGGCGCTCTGGACCTTTGGCAGGAGGACGAGATTTCCCCTGGATAATCATGGCGTAAGAAACTTCGCAAGTCATGGATTATTTCATCTGAGGCTCGGACCTTTGCCTCCTTCTTTGCCTTGCCTTTGCCCTTACGGTTCGTTGAGTAAATGACATTATATGGATAAATGATTCGACTAAGTCTCCGAGACTCCTATCTTGCCCTCGGCAGTAACGTCTCAAGGAAGGTTTCTTAAAGCAAATGAATAGTTGGTAATCTCTTGGTCGGAAAGAGGTGACGGCTCCGCTAGTCATTTTTTGGACTTGGTCTTCAAGTCCGTTTTTCGTTCTTCTTATACTTTCTGGGTCGCTGGGGCTTGAGCTTCGATACAGGGCTTACGAACACAGGATCAACAACTTCCGCAATGCTTTCTGAAATGACGTGCAACGAAGGGTTGCGGTGCATCCACATTTGAAGACAGTCCCCTATGATGGACGATAAATCATGAGTCACGGTGTATGCACTTCCAGGAAATCTGCTGGCACAATGATGTTCCCAAGAGAAACTCCTAGCGGTAAGGGGGTTCAGGCAACTTAAGATGAGAAGTGGACTGATCCTCTCAAACGGCAAGTCGTTCCGTTGGCTCCTTGTTTACCACCTGCTCCAAGCTAAGTTCTTAATAAAGTGAGCATTGGACTGTGAGAAAGACAGTAACATGAAAGTACATCATAACTCGCCGTTCTGCAAGTCTGATCTGGGGCTTGCTTGACCCCGTGTCACTCGTCATGGGTCGGGTCTTTGGCCTGGGAAATCTCGGTGGTCCCGAAAATACGCACCAAACTTCAGCAAGGACATGCAATTGACTTTTTAGTCCCAGATAAGTCTTGATGGGACTTTGATACCATAGACGAGAAGGAAGCTGGAAGCGTTGCAAGTACAGAAACTCTTCGATTTCTTACATTGTCCGACCTGCGAATATGGCATACATACTCCAGTAGACTTGGACTCATTTCTTCTAAGTTGCAAGCGTGCCTCGTTCGCCTACTTGCAACTATTGATACGTCTCATTGGCGGCTCAACGAATTCGGGCTCAACAAGACTGCAGGCCAACCCTGACGAACGCTCAGAGGAATCCTCGTCTCAACCTTCATCCAATACTCCGTATCCTCTCCAACAGATCAGCGCCCAAGAATGCAGGCGTAAGACACCCCCTTTCGAAACCACCTTCCAACTTCCTAGTATATAGCAGAGATGCAGCGCCCTGCGCCAGAAAAGCAGCCGTGGCATGGTAGGAACCCCCGGTATAGTTCAAGCTCGCGTGCGCTCTCGGGGCCGATACCGTCTTTCATATCTGCTATGGCCACGGCCCCAATCTCGATGCGAGAGTGCTTCCATTTCTCAGCATCAGGGCCCGCGCCTTGGGAGGGGAAGAACAGCATCTTAGCCACTGTCATGAGAGCAGAGGAGGACAGGAGAATGTTCAAGAGCACCGTGTTCAGCATCTTGAGCACGCCGGTAAGCGTCGAAGATACCCCTTCGTATTCGTTGTACTGAAAGGTCGGGCCGTAGAACTTCCCACCGTCGAGAAGTCCCCACGTCCTGTGGATAACAGCTCGGTCCTGATCGGCGCTGAATGGACTTGCCGCGAGAGCGCCAAGGTCTGGACCATGGCGTATACCGAGCACATTTGTCAAGTCTGAAGTCGGGCCGCCTTCTACTGGGGACATAATCCAGGTCTTCTTTGACTCTTCTCGGACCTTCGGATCTAGTGTTACCTTATTCAAGATAGACTCAACAGAACCGCCCCTAGAGTCCTTGTCTATCTGTTTCATTGAAAAGAGGACCTCCTTTGTGTTCAACCAGGTTTTCTCCTCCAGCTCTCGTACCAACATCCTGGCAATGAGATCCTGAGGGTCGCTGTAGACGCCACACGAATGGATAAGCTACCACTAGAATTAGCGAGAGTGACGTGTTACGTTCCGTGCAGCTTACAGCAACGCTTGCAGCCTTCGCCCTCTCGCGATGCCTTCGAACCCAATCTCGTATAGTAGATATCACCAGCACTTTTACATGGATCGTCAGCAACCTTTGAAGTTTAAGTTGTGTAACACCTCTAGATCCACTCACGTATCCACGTAATCCGTCCCGTTCTCGATACAAGCCTCGACGACCTGGGTTCCAACTTTCCAATATGATACGACACCGATACAGACCTTGGCTTTTCTCACGACAGCGTCAATCTGCTCTCGCGCATCCAGGGACACTATTACATCGATTGCTATGGCGAATTCTCATCAGCATCTACTGCGTCCATTGTTGCCGTAGAAGGAGCCTTACCCAGCTGAATACGATCCGGACCTAGCTTCTTCAACTTTGCAGCCAAAGCCTCGACTTTGCCTTGCGACCTGCCCGCGATAACCCATTTCAGATTCGTAGGCAGATTCTCGACGATGTGCTCCGCAGTCGATGCACCAGTATAGCCAGTGGCTCCGAGAAGCATGATATCAAACTCACGATGCAGCGCCATGATATTCGCTGTTTTCTGTCAATACTGGGTGTCCCCTTGAACAAGTATCACGACGTCTATTGGGACATGGTATAAGTTCGCAATTTATGTGAGATAATCCAGTTCAACGGCCAAAGCGAGAGCGCATCTGTCGGGCCAACAGGGGCCCGGCTCGGGCAATTTATACTTATCCTCAAAAGTCTACGGCGCGTAGGACACCGATCACATACCACTGGTGAGCAATGTACGAGACTGCGACTACTCAGCCACGACGTTTGGTGACATAAAGCTTCAGGAACTTCAGGCCAGATAGCCAGAGAGTTCCTGGATAGGGCGAAAGGGGGATAACTTCTGCTCGAAACAGTGACTGCTTCCCTTGCACTATCATGCGCCCTCAGAATTCTAGGATTTCGGATCATAATTTTATACACAGATTAGGCTACTCGTTTACAGTAACCATGTGACTACACAGGTGTACGAATGCGGTCCCCAGGCCTGGCCATTATTCAATGATCACACCGCAAACAGCCACCAAGCACCTCGCCATTCCGAGGCTTCAATGCTACCCCGTTCCTTCTAATGTCGTCCGTTCTAATGTACACGCATGCATTACAGGCCCACTCGCCAGACTCCCAGATGAAAGACTCACTGTGGTGGACCAAATCGAACAACCGCATCATATATGCTGGTGCAGGGGGTCTATCGTTGTGATTTCGATGTAGGCATGGACAGATGTCCTTTCCGGGAAGAGGTGGAGATGGTCTAATAAGACAGAACAAGATAAATCCCGGAACGGTTGACTGGCATGGTCAACGCTGAGTTATTACATCGAGGTTTTCTAGGCAGAGAAAACCAATCTGTACTGTTTCGAGGTGGTTAGAAGGGGATGTTAGGCGATGCTGCAGGGCCGAGTGCTTCTTGTTGCTCTTGCAGCTCTTCGCCACCGGCCTCGATAGTGATACCCAGTCCGACCTTGGCTTGTTGCTAGGGAGATGGTCAGCTGGGCGCCAATTCCTAGGTTTGTGTGTTACTTACAGTGACATGATCGATATCGCACCCGAATGACATGGTGACTGGTGGAGCTACTCGTTTCTCTAGGTAGCAGCTTAACTTGCCCTTGGAGTCGACTTGAGCACGGAAAGTTGACATGCGGAAGTCGTACTTGGCACCAACGGTTGTAACACCCTCCTTCTGAATACCACCCATCACTCCGGCTCCAGGGACGACCTGAAGAGTCATATCAACTCCAGCTTGCACCTTGTCCGAAAGTCGCCGCCAGTATGTAGCATTCAAAGCACCCTGGGCATGCAGTTGCGCTGTGGCAATCCAATCGTCTGACTTGTATCTGGCCACATAGGACATAGCTGCATCAGGGGGTTGGCTCAGGGCGGCGCGCTGCCAGACAGCCTCCATTCCTAGGGCAAGCTTCCTGGTAACAGACTGAAGGTGACTGCCTATGAAAATACCCGTCAGACCTCCCTCGATGTAGGATGGATTCAGCATCTTCAAAGATGAGGTGAAGTCGGCGCCAACGTATTCATGCTCGATCGAGGCCATATCCTGAGAACCAATCTGGAACTGAGATTTTGTAACGAGGGAAGGGGACCATCGGTAGTTGAATCGTGTAGATAGCATGCCATCACTGTCCATGCTTCCTTGTAAGAATACCTGCGAGTCAGGCGTATGTCAGTCATCGACTCCTTAGATCGGTTGGAGGAAGCAGACCTACCTTGCTGGTACCATACAGAGCAGCGAATGCATAAGGCTGCAGGCGTTCACCTAGGGCAAATTGATGCGACACCTGGAACAATGGCGATATGCTGAAAGCCTTCGTCAGATCGGCTCTCAGGCCAGTGTGCATATAATTTGTCAGGAAGACATCGCGCTGGACCTCCCTTGCGACGCCCTCGACGGTGCCCGGATTGGACAGACCGAGCCTTTCGCGCCGCGCAGAGAAGGATTGATAGACATCTGAGATACTCCGTGAGATGGGATTCTGGAAGACGGGCCCGGAGGCCGATGAGGATGGAGAAGATAGCTCAATAGCCATGATGAAGGCTACGTTGGATCGTTGCGGTTCAGCGGAGTAGAGTGGAAGTCGGGTAAATGGGAACTAAATCGAAACAGTTGTTGTATCTGGTTCGCCGCCAGTCATCAATCGAGTCGTCAAGCTTGTCGCAACGGAAGGATAGGGAGGCCGAATCCCAATGATATTTTTGCTTTTTTTCTAGACAGCTACACCAGGAGCTTCGTCACGATCTGATGAAATCAAAATTTCTTGGGCAAGGATCCTCAAGAGCACCGTGCCCAGTGCTCAGCACCTTGGCCAAAATAAGCTAAGTAGTTAGAGGGCTTCTCGCCATGATTGGCTCGCTCAGCGGGGTCCTATGTTCAGCTCCCTGTCATGTATTGCTAACTAGTGGTGATATGTATTCTCACTACAGGATATGAAGTCAAAAGCTATTTCTTCCAATTTGACGAGCGTTGTTGGAACACAGTAGGTGCCCACGCACTTATTCTGTCACGGGACCCAGAAGAAGAAGAAGAAGAAGCAGAAGACGACATGGCCTGGGGTACGGCCCTCGATGCCATGCCTGAATGCCAAGCACCTGCCGGTTCATCTTGTCCTTGGCTCTATCGACTCGATATTTGCATAAGTAGCATGCAAGCGAATGACATCCTCGGCTTTCGACTTCCAGGATTCTTATGTCATAGCCATTACGGACGGATATGCACCTCTTGAACTAATATTTGCTTTAAGGTCAAATGCAAGCTTCCAACCCTACGAATCAAAAGAGTGTTGGTTTCACATCAAGATGATCTCTTCATCTTTCCGATAACAACATCATTGACAAATTTGTGAGGCCGATAGGAGCGAGACTCTCGTCACTCTGAACTTCTCGGGGATTCGCTACCCGTCTCAGCGCCCGGAATCATAGCCTTTGGGCTGTTCCTGGCTCACTTCAACCCTACCAAGTCTCTACAGCGCCTTCCGATTCCTGTCAACGCAGGTTCGTAGGTAATTAGAAACCCGTTTTATAAGGCCCCGGTTTTCTGCCAGCGGGTTCAGAGTCTTGATCTTGGATTTGGAGATCTGCATAGGTAGTAAGGGAAGTGTTTTGGTGATATCGGCCAATTGATCACAAAAGAAACGGGCCTGCCTGCATTGGAACAAAGTATTTCAATACTCAGCCTTCAGATCAAGTCGTGGCCTGCTCAGGTCAAGGCCACTCCTCCGGGAGATCGTTTGTCACTTCTCAGCGTAGCTTCCTACTTGTCGTCACTCAACGAACCCCCTTCTGTCTTGGATAGCCACTTGCTATTGAGGGGTGGCTCTTCGGACTCGTTGCTGAGTTACAGGGACAAGGAATACTACACGACGTGTGATCGTGTACGTACCCGGAGATTCCGGACTTCCTCGTTCGGAGAGAGACTCAGGTCTGTTCGCAGCTGCTCAAATTGAGAACGGGGATCAGAGTACGGGAGCTCGAGATCTCGGCGATTCCACGATGGACACTCTACTGTGAGTCGACGGGTCCCGTCTTCTATTCAATCTTATGGCTTACCCTGCCGTCCTTGCATGTGTCTTATCCTTTCTTTCACAACCTCGTTTCCCTTGACTGCATTTCCCTGTTGCGCCCAAAAATCGGAATGACACCCATGCACAATGTCGAGACAACCTTCACCGCTGGGGTCTCGAGCGGTCCAAGGAGATAGGTCGTTTTCACCATCAGCCTATGCTAGAGCTCATACCAACAGCATACGCGATGAAATGGGCAGCTGTCATCCATACCTACTCCGACAGCTTCATCTTGGAGACATCTGCTGTTCAGACAATGAGACTGACGATACCAGAACCGCAGAGCTTGCGGCGAACGCACCGCGATACCGCCGGAAGAGCAGTACTTTCATCGATGGCATCCACGATGTAACAGAGGACAGCGACAGGGCCCCAGCCCAACTTTACAGTACAATGTCAGGGAGACTCTTCCATTCCGGTCGTATTGCGATCGTGATGGTGGGCCTCCCTGCTCGTGGGAAGACGTAGGTTCCCTCATGCAAATATTCGAATACTCTCTGATCTTGACTAGGCATATATGTGTATCTATGGCTCGTTACCTACAATGGTATGTTGCTATATTTGGTCACCGAGATATTTACTCATATACCATAGGCTAGGTGTCAAGACACGGATCTTCCACTTGGGTGATTACAGAAGAGCGACCGTCGGTGAGACAGGGGACGTACCCGAAGATTACTTCTTTCCCGACGCTTCTCCAGCTTCGGTGATGTTGCGCCAAAAGATCCTCAAGAAGTGTCGCGAGGACATATATGCATGGTTGAATCACGAAAACGGCCAAGTCGCCATCTACGATGCAGTAAACCCGACTGCAACCGGGCGAAGATCTCTAGCCAAGGAATTCGCGAAACACGATGTCCAGGTGAGCCTAAACGCTACGCCGAAGAGTGTATCTGCCAGCATATTGACAATGAGACAGACTCTATTCCTCGAATCCTATGTTGACGATGACAAGCTTCTGCGCGAGAACGCTCGGACCGTCAAGATCAACTCACCTGACGTAGGCTCACCATCCAGTGTTCCTTGATGAGCGGTATATTGATCTCTCACAGTTCGACGACATGGACCCTGACGAAGCGGCGAAGCTCTACCTCCGCCGGATCGAGATGAAGATCCCTACCTTTGAGACTATGGCGGAGAATGAGCTCAACTATATCAAGATGATCAATGCTGGGCAGAAATTCTTCTACAACAACGTATCCTTCAACTATCTCTCGCACCGTATCGTCTTCTACCTGACCAACACGCACATCAAATCGCGCACCACTTTCTTCGTACGTGCCGGTACCGCTACCGAGGAGGAATCGTACAAGGCGGATGCGCCCTTATCAGAGGGTGGTCATGAATACGCCAAAATCATGTGCGAGACACTTACCAAGCACCGCGAGCAAGAACGCGCCGCTCTCAAGACTCACAGCGGGCAAGATATACCGTTACGTCCCTTGTCGATATGGACGAGTACCCGTTTGCGCACACTGCAAACCGCAGAGCCGTTCAAAGAGCGCGGATATAAGGTCCGACAGCGCAGCCAGATGTCTCAGATGAACCCTGGTGTCTGTGAGAAACTATCCGAACGAGCGATCCGCCGCCTATATCCGGATGAGGTTGAGAAGCACGACTTAGACCCCTATCACCACCGGTACCCGCGAGCCGAGTCATACCATGATCTAGCTGTGCGTCTGGAACCCATCATTCTCGAGCTTGAGCGTGAGCAGAATGATCTCCTGATAATTGCGCATGAGTCCGTCCTCCGTGTTCTTTACGCATACTTGATGCATTGCTCTACTATGGACATTCCAAGGCTCAAGTTCCCTCGTAATGAGATCATCGAGATCATCCCAGCCGCGTACCAAAATGAGGCCAAGCGTATTCACATTCCTGGATTAGACCCGAAAATGATTCCAGGAAGTCCTGAAGATATCCGTATTCCTGTGCCGAGCTTACCTGGCAGCGGTGCCGACAGCCCAGCTCCTTTCCCTGGTGGTGGGTTGAGCAGCCCTGCAGAGCCAGTTGGCCCTGTTGCTGGGATTTCGGAAAAGCCGCCGGAGAGGATAGTGAGCACGGTTAAAGATGCGGTCAAGGATAAACTTACTGATGTGGACTGAGAAAATTACTTCTTGCAAACTTCGGAGGCTGTATATGGAGTCAGTACTAGGAATGGGAATGGAAGGCTGCATTGCACTCAAGCATTGATTTGAGAGAAGGATATGGGAAGAGGGTGGCAGCTAGAAAGACGTGAAATGTCATCGGATAGGACTCGGATACACGACTTTCGTTTTGATGCACACTCGCATGGTTCTCATAATTACAGATACAACTCAATACTTTTCGCCCATGGCATCTTGAGCATTCATGGGTGTTGAGTGGTGAGCAGAGCTACCTTGAATCAAAGGGCTTGTACCGCGACAAACAACTTGAAGCAGTGATTATTTAAGCTACATCTATCCCTTTTCAAAGGCTTTTGCAAAGTCCGGAGATTCTCAACGAAATCGACTTCAAGTCAAGACTATGCCATTCGCAATCTTGGCATGCTGTCCGTTACTTTCAAGTTAGTGGCACTGCAAGCTTTCAAGTGACAACAACCCGATTCGGGCGCCAACAGCTGGCAGCAGCTTTGCCATTTCTCTAGTACATCTAACGGGCAAATCACGGTGTCGGTACTAGGATAACCAGAAAAATCCATCTCTCCGGTCGATGAAGACTTTCCGGCATTGGACATGAAGGAGGCCAACATCGGCATTGAGTACCTGTCGGTAGGTGCCAATAGAAACACGGCGGTGGCGGACTGGAGCGAGACTGAAGTGCTGGCCTTCGGTGCAGACTCAAATATCGCCTTATGGCGGCCAAACGTAAGTCAAAACGAAGCAAACGTTTACTCCAAATACGATGCTGATATTATTCAGATCTCTGCTGTCCAGGGAGTCACAGCCCTTCTCTCGGGCCATTCGGGTATTGTTAAGGCCGTAAAGTTTCTGCCCCAGATAGAGGGGGAGACCGAGTCATATCTCGTCACTGGCGGCGATGACAGAGCTGTAAAAGTCTGGAGACTAGACCAGAGCGGTTCGGCATCGTGCATCCAAACGATAGAGGAGCATACCACGGCCATCAACTGTATCGCAACTCTACACAGCCGACACCGGCGGGGCCCGAGGATCTTCGTAACTGGCGCAGCAGATGCCTCGATTAAGTTATGGAGCTTCGAAGGAGGCGGAGCTCGGCTGTTGCAGACCATTAAGACGAATCCAAAGTTCTTCCCTCTCTGCATAGCATTGAGTGATTTGAACAAAGATGGTGATGCCTTAGTCCTGGCTGTCGCTGGCACAAGGGATATTGTCCAGATATTCGTATCAAGTTCGACAACGAATCCCAGCTTCGAACTTCAGGCTACCTTGTCGGGTCACGAAGGCTGGATACGGTCGCTGGACTTCGCATTCGAGAGTAAAGGAACATCAAGCGACCTTGTTCTCGCATCCGCCAGCCAGGACAAATACGTCCGTCTCTGGAGATTCCACCAGGGCAAAGGGTTGCCAGGCCCAGCGGTGAACGGCAATGATCCCACCATGGGTGCTTTTCTGCCGGGAAAGTCACCAGCGAACAAAGCATATCGGCTAGGAGCTGGAGACCACGAGTTCTCTATTACGTTCGAAGCACTGTTGCTCGGTCACGATGACTGGATCTACAGTGCCAAGTGGTTCGCGGAACCGGGATCCGAAAAATTGCAACTTTTGTCAGCGTCTGCCGACAATACGCTGGCCATCTGGGAAGCAGATCCATCGTCGGGTATCTGGGTCACTACTGTACGGCTTGGTGAGATAAGCCGAGAGAAAGGCGCTACTACAGCTACAGGAAGCACGGGCGGCTTCTGGACAGGCCTCTGGTCTCCGGATGGAAGCTCAGTCGTATGTCTCGGTCGTACTGGAAGCTGGAGAAGATGGGATTACACCAAGGCTCAGGATCAGTGGATGCCGAACAATGGTATAAGTGGGCACACCAAACCGGTCACAGGTATTGCCTGGTCCGCAAATGGGGACTACCTCCTCTCTACCAGCTCTGACCAAACGACACGTCTACATGCCAAGTGGAACGCAGGAGCTGGAGACAACGCATGGCACGAGTTAGCCAGGCCGCAGATCCACGGATACGATCTCAACTGTATCGACTCGATTGGATCTTCCCAGTTCGTCTCTGGCGCCGACGAGAAGCTGATGCGAGTGTTCAGTGAGCCCAAGGCGGTCGCAAAGCTACTGAACCGCCTATGTGATATTGGCGACTCGCAAATGGGTGGCATGCCGGATGCAGCCAACATGCCTGTCCTGGGACTGTCGAATAAGGCAATCGAGGCGGTAGACGATGACCAGGAGATCCAGGCAGCAAACCCTGAGACTGACCGAGAAGCCCTGGATCCTGGATCGACGGTACGGAAATCAGTACTGGAGATAGACCACCCGCCATTTGAGGACAGTCTCTCGCGGCACACGCTTTGGCCGGAGGTCGAGAAGCTTTACGGCCACGGATACGAGATCTCGTGCTTGGCTGTCAGTCACGATGGCAAACTGGTAGCAAGTGCATGCAAAGCGAGCTCCATCAACCACGCTGTCATCAGGCTGTTCGAAACGGAGAAATGGACCGAAGTCAGACCCCCTTTATCCGCTCACACGCTTACAGCGACCCGGTTGAGATTCTCTCCTGACGACAGGTATCTTCTAAGTGTTGGCAGAGACAGACAATGGGCTGTCTTTGAGAGAGACGCCGAGGACAGGCTGCGGTACAAACCCCTGCTAGCTAACCCTAAGGGCCATTCGAGAATGATCCTGGATGCGTCGTGGCCTCCAGATGCAGACGCGATGGTGTTTGCAACGGCTGGTAGAGACAAGCAGATCAAGATATGGAAACAAGACACTTCGGCTGACGACATCACCTGCGTTACTACGATATCGGCGACACATCCCATCACAGCAATCGACTTCCTTGCCCAAAAGGCCGACGACGGCAAGTATTTGCTTGCCGCAGGAACAGAGCAGGGCAGGATCTCCATTCACATTATCGAGCCGGGGAATATGTCTGTGGTGTCAAGTGTCAACTTACAGCCAGAGTAAGTAGTTTGGTCCAAAGCTCGAGGATCGTGACTAACGAGGATCAGGTATTGCCTTGCAAACGCGGTATTACAGCTATCTTGGAGACCCGGCACGGCGAATAAAGAGTTGGCAATAGCAGGTGAAGACACCTCCCTGCGGATATACTCTTACTCGGCTCTCACTTAAGTGTACGGTAGAGATGCAATGTACTCCAATTCTGAAACGATAACTCCGTATGCCTGCCGTATCCCAAATCCCCTTCTTGCCGAATTTCTGCTCTGTATTTGCCCAAGACACCGACCTAATGCTCCGTCCTGACCCCACGCCGGTAAGTCACGACGCCCCTATCCCCACCTTCCGCACCATATGGTATGGTTCATTCAAGGCATAGCACGTGATGTACACCCATTTGGCTCTAGTCGTCTTTCGGCTCCCTTACAGCCCATTAACGAATTCTCTTATTCCCATCTCAACGGTCTCCTTCGCTGCATCCGCAGCGGCAGTCATCGGTCCTGGCTGGCTGCTGCATGACGCTGCTGAGAGACATGGCGGCAAGCTCGGCGCCGTGACCTCCGCCGGGCGCATAGAATAGCAAGTGCCGGAGCAGATATGCAGCGCACACGATCAGGTAGTAGGTCGCGGCTCCGAAGATTATGGAGAAGGCGGGAAATATCAAGAGACCTGCTTGGGTGTTAGCCCAGCATAATAGCAAGCCTGTCTGTGTTTGGAGGGGACAGCAACTGAGACTGAAATTGACAGAACGCGCGAGCCTCTCGTTGGGTTGGTAGACGTAGACGCCCAGGCTCACCTCGAATTGGAATCTCTTCAGGCGCAACTAGCGGCCCATGGCTTCGAGGGACCGGGACATTTGGGAGGGGAGGGGGTTTGCTAGCGGTCGCATCTGCGGTGTATTGATTGCGGTATGATTTTTGAGACTCGATGGTGATTGGTTACCCGATAGTACAATAACGTGAGTGGAACGCGTATAGGATCAAGGACTGAAATGTTCCAGAAACCCAACCCGGGATGCGTGTAAGTGAAGCGTGAAGCTCCGGATAGACGTGGAGCTATTATGGTGCCGGGGAACGGCGTGCAACCCGTCGGACGTCATTTGCCCCGAGGTCCCAGGCCTATCCAATGCTATGGTGGCCCCAGCTCCCTAAGCTTGGGTACTTACATAGCAGGTTAGAGCTTGACAACATTGGCGCAACCACGACGATATTGGCCATCGTCTCCGATTCTAGAGGAAAGGGTGCGCGCTTGATTTCAAAGCGACAGACTCTCAACCTAGACTTCCAAGAGCGAATCTCTCGAGTCTTTGATGAGCAGATTGCACTGAGCAGAGCGGGAACAACTACGGGCCATGGCCAACCCCCGATAGCCAACCGCACACGCACCATGTCATACCACCTCCTCCGCAGACCCTCCACGACCTTGGTCAACCATGCCGTGAGCGCCGCGTGTCGCTGCGGGCACGCCCGAGCGCTGTTGCCCTTCTCGACGCTCCCACGCGGCGGCCTCCTCAAATCCGCGGCGCCCATGCCGCCACGCCCCAAGCCGCCCCCGGAATGCGACATGCACGAGTCGTTCCTCAAGGGCTCGGGCCCGGGCGGCCAGAAGATCAACAAGACCAACTCGGCGGTGCAGCTGAAGCACATCCCGACGGGCCTCGTCATCAAGTGCCAGGCCACGCGCTCCCGCTCGCAGAACCGGGCCATCGCGAGGCAGTTGCTGGCCGATAAGCTGGATGATCTGACGCGGGGCGACGACAGCCGGGCTAACGTCGTGGGCGAGGTGAAGAGGAAGAAGCGGGCCAGCTCGGCCAAGAAGAGCCGGCGGAAGTACAGGAAGTTGGAAGAGGACAAGGCCGGGGCGTCTGGCGAGGGCAAGGGCGAGGGTGAGGGTGAAGATGAATTAGAGGAGGAGGAGGGAGAGGATGCTGGTATCGTCGAGGTTCGCTCCGATCTTGAAGGGGGACGGGGACGGGAACAGCCGGCGCAGGGCAAGACCCATTGAATGAAGCTTAGCTGATGGTGCAGAGGCTATTGCAACAAGGCATGGAATCTTGGACGAAACGCCACAATCTGGGAGCTCCTACCCGACAAGTCCAGGAGCTTGAGTGTCTTGACTTTGAGGAGCCAATGCGCCTTCTCTGCAGAGTCCAGACTCGACGACAGTAGCATTATAGGCGGGACCAGGCGAACGGCATGATCATGGCTCGCAACATCTCAGTATTCGAAGCCTTCGTACTGGACACACTGAGAGTAACAGCGCCATGACAGAGCCCTGAAATGCAGCATTAGCGGCCACGAAGATGCGAGACAAATAAGACCAACCCCAGGCGGACGGGCTACGTGCTTTTTCATCGTATAGCTATCATCTATGTCTTTCTTGGTAGATGTCTACTAAGAAAAGTCTTACCTCGATGAGCTGATTCCATTCGGGAAACCCAGCTATGCTGTTTTGTAGCATTGTGGCCGGTTCATCCGCTTCCACGTAACAGTAGTAGCGGAACTTAGAGATGCAAGGAAATAGAACTTCACCTCATACTACGGATCGGATATACGAATATCAGGGAAATGCCTAGCACGAGGATCAGGTCAAAATACTGTCACGACGAAACCTTGGGACGGCATTCACACAACACATAGCTTATAATCAAAACACGCTGAATGAAAAAAAGAAAAGCCGAGAGAATATGATCAACATCGAGTGTAATTGTCTACCCCATCCCGTGCATGAACAGCCTCCTGGAAACAAAGTACATCGTAGTCTCCTTTCTCCCCGGGTCTCGTTTAGAGACAAACCCCCAATCTCTCGACCATTACCAGAACTTTTCGCAGATATGAGACTCGTCTGTTAGGGGAACACTTCCTCATCGGTACGAGGAGCTCTTCTCCAGGGATCATCACGTCGTCGACACTATCGTGAACTCGTGAAAATTGGGTGGAGGAAGTGATACTGTCGAGTAGTACTAACGAGCGCTTAAAAGCACTTGCGGTGGACAATGGAGGGACCACTCTCGTCGTACTCCTGCTTGGAGATCCACATTTGCTGGAAGGTGGACAGGGAAGCCAGAATGGAACCTCCGATCCAGACCGAGTACTTTCGCTCGGGAGGAGCGATGATCTTGACCTTCATCGACGAAGGGGCCAAGGCAGTGATCTCCTTCTGCATACGGTCGGAGAGACCGGGGTACATGGTAGTACCACCAGACTGTAGGGGTCGGGGTTAGCAAGCAACTCCTCGCAATCAGGACACTGTAGAAATACATACCATGACAATGTTTCCGTACAAGTCTTTTCGGACATCGACATCACACTTCATGATCGAGTTGAACGTGGTGACGTGGATACCACCGCTCTCAAGACCCAAGACAGAAGGCTGGAACAAAGCCTCAGGAGCCCGGAATCTCTCGTTGCCGATAGTGATGACCTGACCGTCGGGAAGCTCGTACGACTTCTCCAAGCTGGAGCTCTGGGCCGCAGTCTGGATCTCCTGCTCGAAGTCAAGAGCGACGTAGCAGAGCTTCTCCTTGATGTCACGAACGATTTCTCGCTCGGCGGTGGTGGAGAAAGCATACCCACGCTCAGCCAGAATCTTCATGAGGTAGTCAGTCAAGTCACGACCAGCCATATCGACACGGGCAATGGCGTGAGGAAGAGCGAAACCCTCGTAGATGGGGACAACGTGGGTGACACCATCACCAGAATCGAGGACGATACCGGTGGTACGACCAGAGGCGTACAGGGACAGGACAGCCTGGATGGAGACGTAGAATGCAGGGGCGTTGAAAGTCTCGAAGACAATCTGGGTCATCTTCTCTCTGTTGGACTTGGGGTTGATGGGAGCCTCAGTGAGCAGGACGGGGTGCTCCTCGGGGGCCACACGCAACTCGTTGTAGAAAGTGTGATGCCAGATCTTCTCCATGTCATCCCAGTTGGTGACGACACCGTGCTCGATGGGGTATCGCAGGGTCAGGATACCACGCTTGGACTGTGCCTCATCACCGACATACGAGTCCTTCTGACCCATACCAATCATGATACTGCCATATTATCAGTTGTCCATTGGGCGCAAACTAGGTGGCGTTCGATTAGGTGGGACATGCACTCACCCATGATGACGGGGACGACCGACAATGGACGCTGGTGTATAATGATTAATTACGGTACCAGTTGGAATATTACCGGACCACGGTAGTGATACTGCCTGGAGGCGGGGTGGGCACCAAGTTCGAGGGAAGACTTACGGAAAACAGCTCGGGGAGCATCATCACCGGCGAAACCGGCCTTGCACATACCCGAACTGGTCATAAGTCAGCTCGAGTGTTCTACGTTATATGTTCCACGATTGTTTTCGATGCGCATTGGGCTTTGTGAGGCCCAACATCACCTCGGCGGAGTATGTAGCTGGGCATGTGGGTGAGACGGCGGTGATGTCTTACCCATTGTCGATAACGAGAGCAGCGACTTCCTCTGTGGTGAAAATCCATGTCAGCTATTGTTAGGCGAGAGAAGTAGAGGTCAAACAGATCTTCAGACAGATCTCGGCGGAGAGGATCCACGACGGTGAGCGTTGCGTTGTGGGTTATGTTGACTTACCTTCCATTGTGGCGGATTACGTAGTAGGATGGTCAAGAAATACCAGAAAAGAAGAACGAAGATGAAGGTGCTGTAGAAAGCTCACGCGATTCCCGGATCGTGAAAGCTTTGTAGTGATTAGTCTCGCTGTCTGTTATCGTGAGCAGACAAGGAGAAAGAGGAGGCTGGGAGGTTGACCTTAAAAGCGTTGTCAATCGGAGTGATAGTTGATGCGGTGTGAGTGTGGGAAAAGGGAAAGGTGCAGCGAGGGTCGATTCAACTTGTGGGTTTGAATTCACAAGGAGCGACCGAGAACTTGGACCTGGGATGTCAGAATAGCCACCCCGAAGCCCCCCGACCAGGCCCTCCGTTAGTGCAATCCCCCTTAAGCTGGTGGGGGATGTGCTTGCCGCTTTAACCCTTGCCGGCTACCTAGGTACCTAGGTTCAGGTTCATAGTACACGCAAAAAGTGTGGCTGGTATGCCACTATTCATTTGGGCAGTATCGACCCG
Source organism: Xylariales sp. AK1849 (assembly GCA_022432505.1). Taxonomy (NCBI): domain Eukaryota; kingdom Fungi; phylum Ascomycota; class Sordariomycetes; order Xylariales; species Xylariales sp. AK1849. The sequence goes on from JAJKKH010000013.1 coordinate 224,022, forward strand.
ACAACAATCCAAAATGCAGATACTCACAGGCACCAAGATAAACATGCCTGGTGAAACTTCAAGTTCCAAATGCGCGGATCCTACAGCATTCGTAATCACCCTCTTGGCCCCATCTAGGCTGCTTTCATACTATGGTTGTTGCTATCCATGGAGTTCAGGCTTACCCCGAGGTAAAGCTGCCTCGAGTTCAGAGCAACCAGACAAGCTAAGTATACTACATCACACCCTACGTAGGACACCTGCTGCTTAGCTGGTACTCTGATGCAGTATACTACATATGGGCTAAAGGAATCCTGAGCCTCAAGTCCATCTCGGTATATCAAGCCACTCGGACAACGCACGCAAATGGGTCTTCGAAGGCCTAAGTCGGCTGATGGAACCGTAGCCTTGCCCTAAGGGCTGACCTACCTGTTCAATGGCGTCTAGACCGTGGCGCAAGGTGTATGTATGGTTACGTATGTACTGCTCATGTTGGTCACAGTAAACTCGACGCCAAGCAGGCATCGTCTATTCGGGTCTGACAGTTGGCGAGAGTCAGTGAGTAGCGGCAAAGCAGGTTGCGTATGCAGGGGCGATACTTTTAACTGGCCTCTTTCTTGCCTTAGGTACCCAGCTTCATGCTTTGTTCATTTGAAGTTGCGGGAGCCTATTCCGACCCGACATCGTTAGAGTTGTCAATATCGGCTATGCTAATGTTACATTCAGAGTTTGAAAAGCCGCATATTGCCTGCACCACGACCATGGCTCGAGATACGGCTTATCAACACGGCTGCCCATGACATGATAGGCAACAGCCAGGGGAGAAGAGGCTAGTTTCATATGCGTGGAAGCTGTATCGAAGCGTCAGAGCTTTATTTCGAGAACCACGCCTGGCAATTGCACCACCTTTTCCCTTCATGCTGCATCGAGGTACTGTAATTCCATCTCATCTACCACCGCAGCCTCTTCAACACGCCTCAAGCGCCCAACCCGAATTTAAAGCGGCAACGAGGGGCACTCTAGTGGGGCAGGCCCTGCTATCGACGAGCGGGTGGTTAGCCGCGGGCAGCTATCTAACAGCATAATTTTCTAAAGGAAATTGTTTCCATATGAAAGGCTAGAATCAGATTACTCTACAAATCAAATCTGATTTCATTTAGGAGTACGGTTGCGACTCATTCACGGCCCGACTCCCTCCACCGCTGATTCCTCAACGATTTTCTGGAAGCTGATAAGCTTCACGTGATCTTGCACTAGTCCCGAAAGAGCTTATCATCTCGACATTCTTAAGAAAGTTCGGGAAGGCGCACGAGCTTTCGACGCATGACGAAGATTGGGCTTGGAGGTGTAGAGGACAAATTCCCAGCTCGTAGATTCAGTAACAATCTCCAGTCTTACGAAATACAGGTACTCGAATTCTGAGAACATATTCTTTATTCAGTTAACTGCGCTGTCCCTCAAACACCCGCTGCGACGTTAGAAAAGCAGTCCAGCGCAAACCTGACTTATACTAGCCCTCAAAACATCATCCACTCCTACAACGTCCCAAGCCGAGTTGCACTACAAACAAGTTAAAAAAGATGGACAAAAACCTCAATGGGCTCCTAAAATGGAGCATCGAAAACTCCAACCCCTCCTCCGATGGCGCCACTCCCAGCACACAACCGCCGGTGCGGAGCCTCAACGCCGAAGCCATCGCCTCTCTCCTCGGCGGGCCCAGCGACGCCGACCTAATGCTCGCGGCCATGTCCAATATCACATCCTCTGACCCGGAAATCACACTCGATAGCAAACTCATCGCTTTCGACAACCTCGAACAACTGATCGAATCCCTCGATAACGCGAATCTGCTCTCGAAGCTCGGGCTCTGGACGCCCCTGCTCGAGTTGCTAGGTCACGACGAGGCGCAGCTACGGCTTATGGCCGCATGGTGCGTCGGAACCGCGGTGCAGAACAATGCCCCGTGTCAAGAACGTTTGGTTGCGCTGGGCGGTGTCGAGAAGCTGGTCGCCGTGGCTCTGGGCGAGCGCGTGGGTATGGAGAAGCGGGCGGGCGATGGGGATGTGATGGATGAAGATGGTAACCCAACCACGGGCGACAAGGAGGCGAAGGATGTGAGACGGAAAGCCGCCTATGCGCTGAGTTCAGCGTGTAGGAATTATCAGCCCGCTATGAATGTGCTGACGGCGGAGCTGGGCAAGAGGAATGCTGGCAAAGGGGAGAGTGTAGAGGCTACGGATATGGATGCTGTTGATGTTGTCATTAACGATTTGAAGAACCAGGCTCTCAATACTTAAAAGGGGTTTGTGGCATGGAAAAATCATGGTTCGGTTGGCATATAAGGCGTTGGTTGGATGGTTGCCCATAAGCTAGAGTCAGCGGTCGATATAGTCGCAGAGCTGACATAAGAATATACCATCGCTGGTTGATTTGAGACCGAGATGTTGGTACATCTATATTACACTCTACTTATGCAAGCCTCCGTATCGACACAATCCTCTTTACCCACATCTCATTCCGATCCTATCAGTCTATCAGGTCGCCATGGAACGGAACGCCTAAAGACTGGAGGAGTAATCTAGCGTGTCTGTCCGATTTGGCAGTAGTTTCGACAAAGATTCGGCAACCGGGGATCATCTAGTAAAAGAGTCAATATTGTGCACAGATTGGAGGTGACTGCGCTGCATACCTTGGAGGGATATAGGGAATAGTTAGCCTCCACCTCGGGAAAATACATCATCTGTGCAGCCTCAAATCCCCAAGCAAGGTTCCCTGCACCGTCGCCAGTCGATCCCTTGATGCCATTCCACTCCTTGATCTTGGGGAAGACCAGATGGATCATTTTATCAACGAACTCATACGCCTGGTTGCCCTTCATCGAACACTTGGCACCAGTCCTGTCGCCCTTGACAATGCCCCATTGTGCAACGCTGGTCTTGGTCGTGGTGGCAACCGCCCGCACACCTGTGATGCTTTGTAGAACCGATCTCGCCACGGTGATGTAGTCTTGATTCTTCTTCGCCTGCGGGACGTACGATACCACATGCACAGCGCGGATCTCAGGGATGTTGCGATACGTAATGTTCTGCTCGAGGGGTAACAAAACTTCGGCACCTCGGGGACCACGCTTGGGTCGGTTCACCATATACGGCGTTTCGTCACCCCACGATCGAAGTCGTATCCGCTCGGGCTTGTCCGGTGTGCCCGGAATCTTGTGTTGGTACGCCAGGGTCATGATATCGGAGGCGATGGTAGAGTGGAAGGTTTGCTTCAGCCGCGGAAGGTTGAAGGGGCCGGGAGAGAAGTTACGGGCGACTGGGTCCGAGGATGGCGGTGGTTGGACGGGATGCAATGGACCTCTATCGTACTTCGGGGGATGGTACCGATATCTACAACAGTATCAGTCTCGAATGGTCTTGCCAAAGGCGTACTAGCCATGTTCACCTGGAATGAGGCAGTTCCGTCTTTCTACGGCTAGCCCGCTTCCTCGGGTCCATGATTGTTATCCCTTCTCTTTCCACGATTGGTGTTGCTAGTCCAGACTCGACCTCAATATCTGAAATCGCCGGCGCTGCGGTGGCTGCAGCCTCTGTCGAGACGCATCTTTGGAGACTCGAAGCGCAGGGCTTCCATGCCGGGGATTGCTTCAGCAGATGCCTTGCCGAGCGTGGCACTTCACGGAGAGATGACATTGTGTCGTTGACGCGTTTTCTCCCAATGATTTAGAGACTCGTTCCGAAGATCTCCACCTGGCGATAGCTTCGAAATTTCATGCATGTCGGGGGTTCTGAAATTCCGGTCACGTCGAATCTGGCCCGTGCTTCTGATTTGATTAGACCAGTATAGGTTCACACCTCCCTTTGAATCTCTACCCCACTACCCCAGCTTTATCCGACGTTTGCCTGGCAGGTGCAGATCATCATCATTTCTAGGCTCGTAGCTGCGACGGACTTTGAAGATCATAGGCCTGCTAGAGGACATCACACAGTAGTTTACGTAGTATGCGCAGGTCATGTGTGGTCTCGTGCCTACCTATGGATCAATAACGAGCTAGGGAACGACCGTATGACGGAGGAGGCTCGATACTAGTATGCATATCCAGCAACAGCCTGCGATGTACCCTTAGCAACGGTTGTATGAGAATGCCACATGAAATGGATTAGACAGGCTGGGTTACATCTTCACCTGTGCTATATAACACCATTACCACGGATGGAAACTAGTATTAGGGGTGCACTTCTTGACTGGGTATGACACTGACTGTGGGATCTCACGGTCGACATGGTCTGAACTGATACTATAGCCCCTAACTCCATTGGATAGATACATAATACAAAATAGCGTCGTTGCCCTACAGGTAGGTAGGTACTTAAGGTTATTGTCGGCATGATGGATCTCCTTGAAGAACAAGGTTCAGGGCTGGATAAATGCGCCTAGAGGTGGGTGATGGGCCTCTATAATCATAAATCTTCACACGCACGCGCATATATCATAGAGCTGTTAAACCATGATGAGATAGGATTGTGGTACGGCCCTGACCGAGTGCTGAGTGCTGAGTGCTACTTGTCTATTGGTCGACATCCACCAGTCGGCCTTCTTGAGAATCCGCCTCGCCGAAGCTACGCTACTTCAGCTTACACAGGCGTTGTCCAATAAGTTTCCAAAGGAAACCAGAAGCTTTGCGCTTCCACATAAGTCAGACTGACTTACCATGCTTAAATTGTCTCGAGGGCGGTTCGTTACCTTCCAGAATCCCATATTTCGCAGCGAGGAGATGATAAGCAATTGCGCCGGTCTTGAATAGTCGAGGATCTTCGGTCTTCGCACCAAAGCCCCTACTCAAGCCCTGCAAAGGTTCAACACGAAACGCTCCCACAGCACGTTGATTGTCCCACCAGTCTTGGCTACATACCCGACAGACCAGGTCCTACAAGAACTTTCCTGGCGACTCTACCGCAACCCTCTACTCCCTATTCAAGATCTCTACCAATCCATGGCAGGCAGATGACAAACTCAGACAATGCCAATTTGCCTCCACCACGTCCTCCAGCCATAACATAGGCTGTTTGCGACTGTTCTAGCACTTTTCCTGGGCCGGAATTGACCCCACCATCAACTCGAAGTCGAAGTCGAAGTCGATCACCAACAACCCCGCCAAGGATTATCATGAAGACGGGAATCCCTAAGCGCTTCTTGACACGGCGGGACAAAAGCGGTCATCGTCGTGGCAAGTCGTCAGATCCTTCACACAAGGCAAGATCCCTAACCTTTCTTCGTATGGAGATATCGCAAGAGTCTAATGCGAGCCTCAATGTAGCACCGTCCTGATGGATTTCTCTCGCTGTTCAAGCCCGGCTCGAAAGAATCCGAAAAAGAAGAGGAAGACGATGCGGTAGATGAGCCTGCTAAGATCGAAGAAGTTACAAAACGACTTGCTGAGCTAGAAATTACCAACGTGAACGACGATCATGTTCGCTACGCCCTACACTCCAGATTCGCTGCTGGCGATGTCGACAAGGCCGTGGAGATCATGCTGTTGCAAAAGAAGTCCTTTTCAGGAAACATAATCCAGTATAACCCCAATGTGAACATGTTAGGCGCAGAAAACCGAGGAATGGTCACATGTTACCTCGATGCCTTACTGTTCGCCATGTTCGCCAAGCTGGATGCCTTCGAATGCATGCTCAAGACAGACCTAGATGAGCCCCAGAGGAAACTTGCCTCGCTTTTGCGACTATGGATCAATATGTTACGCAGTGGGAAACTGATACACACGGACATGACAGAGCTGATTCAAGATTCTCTAGCCATGTGCGGGTGGAGTGATGCCCAGCTGGTGGAACAGCAGGACACGTCCGAAGCCTTCGCCTTCATCACAGAGACTCTCCAACTGCCTCTACTCCCTCTCCAGGTAGATTTGTTCCACCATGGCAAGAATGACGAGGCCGACCATAAAGTGGTATACGAAAGATTGTTAAATCTTGCCGTACCTCCAGATCCGGAAGGCAAAGGCGTCCAATTGGAGGACTGCCTGGAGGAATACCTCAACGCCCAAGTCGATGTGCATAGAGACAGTTTCGAAGAAGGAAAAGGAGGCAGACGGATGACTATGACGCCCACCCCTCAGACTCCCAACCGCCCTGAGACACCCTCCACCCCCAAAAGCACCATAAGGCTTGTCATTGAGGACGGCAACAAGGGCTGTGCTTCACCAACGTCGGCTGAAGAAACTGACGGGTCACCAGTGGCGCCTTTCATGACCCTCGAAAGAAGGTGGACTGAACACCCGGAATCGCAACCTTCCACATTACAGGCACCGGCGTCGCCTATTGGTCCTCATCGGAGTCGGACAGAAAGTATAATACAACGTGTCGTTCTCGACGACAGAAGCAAGTCTTCGGAGCCAGGAACCGCGGGTCTATTGGAGAGAGCCAAGCGGAAGGTATCAGTCGTGAAGGCTGTCACGATACCAGCTTGGCAATTCTTTCGACTAATTCGTATGTACTACTAGCAAGCCTCAATTGGGCAAAGTACTGACTTAGGACTACAGCATGGCACTCGCCCGTAAACAACGAACCTCAGAATGACCTAGAAGTGGCTCGACATTTCAGTCAACGTCCTGTCGTTGGCATTTGTCTGAAGCGGTACATGGTGGACGAGAAGGGAGTGCCTAAAAGGCACAACACCTTCATTGACATACCTGACAGCTTGAGGCTGCCACATTTCATTGTTGATGAACGGCATGTGGAAGAAAACGGACTCAGTACCGAATACAAGCTTGTGTTGCAGTCGGTTGTCTGCCATCGAGGCGACTCCCTCCACTCTGGACACTACGTTTCGTTCTGCCGAGTAGCCCCCAAGCTTCTTACTGACAATCGCCGCTACGAGAATGACCCACCACCCGACTACGAGGAGGCACAATGGGTCAAGTTTGATGATTTGGCTGACATCCGTGTCTCAACTGTTGATGATATCAAGCAATCACTCAAGGATGAGATGCCATATCTACTCTTCTATCAGATAGTCCCGATTGTTGATATCACAGCCAGCTCGACAGACGGTACAGACGTGGAACCGCCCTCATACGACGACACAGCATTACAGCTGAAGATTTCTGAAGCTTCCGAGAGACCTGCTATTTCGAGACAAGCTAGCAGCTACTTCGACAATCTAAGCACACTCCCATCGACGAACGCCAGTGTCCGCTTTTCGTCGGAGTTGGAGCGGCCATCACGGCGCAGTTTTACCGACGATGAGGGATTCCTGAGCGTCTCTCGCCGAGGCAGTGTCGTCTTTGAAAGTTCAGTTGGCCCAAGTCCACTCGAAGGTACCTCCCCTGCCGCCACTCCAGGAGAAGAAAGCACCGCACAGCGCCTCAGCCGGGCAGCTGCTAAATTCCGGGGAAGTGGCAGTAAAAGTAGGCCGCAGAGCCAAGCAGGCGACGGACGGATCAGCCTTACCATGTCCCGGTTGAGCGGTCTGGTACGGACGAGTAAAGACCCTTTACGTGACTCGACGTTCATTGATCCAGAAGATGATTCGTTTGAGATCATCAACGCCAATGGAACGACGGGCAAGGAGTCGGACAAAGAAAAGGAGAACGGGAAGGAGAAAGATGGCATCTATTCGCAGAGTCATTCCCATAGGAGAGGAAGATCCAAGGCACGGGCTGAGAAGGGTAAAGCTAAAGAAAATAGAGGAAAAGCTGGCGCCGAGATGCCTGATAGAGAGTGTATCGTGCAGTGAACAGGATGCACCCACCCGCCCGGCATGAGGAGCCTCATCGGCAATTTTCAAAGCTGAGGGACATTCGGTGGATAACGATTTGACGGCAAGATACCCGGATTGCATTGGCTACTTAGGCGTGAATTGGAGGCTCGCTGGATCTACTAGATAGTGTCTCGTTTGCATTTGCTACGGCAATAAGATGCGCTTAGGTAGAAGCATATAGCATGGAATATGGAGTCTCGGGTGCATTTAGGCAACAAGAAATACAGCGGCATATGAGGGGATGTCGACCTTGGCAATACACTGCGTGCCTGAAATTGAAAGTCCTATTGCAGATTGTTTGGATACATCGCAACCTTGTCGAGCACGCATTGCTACTAGTTACTGCTGGGTTGTCTCCAACATGAGACGAGGCTGGTGGCGTTTTCAATACAGTAATTGAGAGGCCTTGGGTAAAAGTTGGCGATCTCGCTCTATTTGTCCAAATCCATGAATACCAGCCACTGCCTTGACTTGGGAATATATATACAAGGCGGGTAATATTGATTCAGTGTCATAGTGTGTGTTGAGTGGTCCCCCTAGACTATGAGGAACCATGTGATTAAGAGAACTACGGCGATTATCATCAAGGATTTGAAGTGGGAAACTCACTGAAGGATATGAAATAATAAGACATAATTTATGCCTATCCGCTTGTAGTGAACTACTCGAGTGATACAAATCAAATGCTTTTGGCCGGAAAAGGGGGGGGGGGGGGGGGGGGGGGGGGTCATGGTAATGGCATACGCGAATACGAATTTCTAGCAACTGCTTTAATAGTAAGACTGGTTAGACAGGCCTTATATGCAAGACCTAGTCTAGCGCGCCCTCTGCCTAGTAGGGCTAAATATCTTACTAAATGTGTTGAGCGGGCAGTGACTACTATCGCTACCACTATAGCAGCGATGGAAAGAGGCAAGTGTGTCTTCAAAGATGGCCAAACAATATGGTAGAAAAGAGTCGACTGATGCAACCCAGCTGATCAGGATGATGGGACATGATTTACCTTGACTATTACTGCCCATAGATCATGTGTGAGAGCCATGAGGCTTAGAGTCCGCCTGAAAAAAGTGGATCTATATCCATACCACGGTCTACTTCTTCGAGGTACCAGTGTTGACCCCTTCGGAGCACATCTGACATTGACGAGAAGTTGGAGACACAACAGGTACGAATTAAGTCTCCCAGCCCGTACGAATCGTCAAACACCTCGATGAAGCCCCTCAGATATGAACAGGGATCTGGAAGACGACCACAATGCACAATCCAGCCATTGAATCGGATGCCGGTTCTGAAGCTGGCCGACATAGAAATTAGCACATCTTATATGAGAACTAATGAAGTGGTAGGCATCGTGTCAGATGAATCTGCACGCGATCTGGGACTGATTCAGAGTATGGCCACTGACCCACAAACACCCCTATCTGTTACTCACGAGCAGCCATACGTCAGTGGAAGCTCGTCTAATGCGAGGTGCAGATGAGGAGTCACGGGTCGGTTCGTCGAAGTCTTGTGAAGCGGGTTTCTGGCGAGTACTACACAATGGGAATTTCCACGCTATTCTCCCGGGCTTAATCAGTACACAGCTACAATGGTTCCACTGGACGATGTCACAGCTATTGTATTACGAACACTCCCAATGACAGAAGGTTCAGCATCGCTAGATATCAAGCGCGGCAAATAACGGCGGTAGTCAAATGCTGGAGGTAGCGTTTACAGATGCTCTTTCGAACTGGCTACAGTGCTAAATGCCCCTGGCGCTGATCAGATTGACGACACATAATGAGACGCAATCTTCCAGCATGCACCACGGCATATCATGTCTGATCTAATATCAGAAAGAGTAGGAGGCCAAGGAGGCATTTTGAGTCTCTCGAGGCGTTCGTAAGCGGCTGTAGACAAACCAACCCATGACTGGGACAACGCACTCGATGGCACAATGCAGGATGCCCGGAAGGATGATAGCTCGTTGCTGACTTGAAGTTTCCAGGTCTGGCGAGCAGAAGATTTCTCGAGTAAGTTCTATAACATGAAAGAAAGTATAGAATAGCTTCGATAAACTAAATGCTGTGGAGAAGATAGGTGAGATCCTCGAATCACACGATAAGTTAGATAGACTCGTTGATGCTGAGAACAAAATCGAAACGATGTTCTGACTGCTGGGGGCAACTAACAGTCTACGAGTGTTCTGGGGGTGTATTTTTGAGCCGGGTTCAGCATTTAGTATTTTCGGTATAGGACAAGGGCCAATACAGGAACAAGACAAGTTCATCCGGGTTCAGATCAGCCTACGAAGTATTTCGTCAACGGATCCCATCAGCTCACACCAAGACTGCCTTCACCACCAGTATTTCAGCCTCTGTGTACACCAGACTCAGCACTATCAGACTTTGGACTCCTTGGCTTCCCTGGAGTTGTCGAGAAATCAAGACTATAATCTCCAGACGGAGCAAACTCCACTGCCCGACGGGGCGGAGAAGAGTATAAATGGTTGAACTTAACCGTCCCATCGCGGAGTCCAGCTCATTCACCATCTCCTCTACGATAAGCGGAGTGCATTCTTCGGACAATCCTTCAACTGTGTTCGATGTAGCAAGGAGACTTACTGGCTTTGCGTTCTAGTGATAAGCACGGGGCTCATTTCCATGCCCGGCCGGTCCCACGGGAGGCTATTGGAGTCGGGGTGTTCCACCGACATTCGGAAGTGACCATCCTTTCGCGGAGGCACGTGACGTCGCCCATGGACAAGACGGGTTGAAGTCATAGGGCTATCCAAAGAAGCTGGCAAATGGGTTCACAGTCGTCGAATGCGTGCGGAGTCTCCCGGAGACCTTGAGCATATAGAACGGAAACCTAAAGATCACTATCAGGGCAGCACCTGGGTCCTTCAGGATGAAAAGCTTCTGACGAGCAGTAGAAGACATCAGCTTCTGATGACGAGTGAGGACCCTGCGAGACCTTTATCAGAAGACGCACAGAAATTCGTGTCTAAAATTGAAAAGGACGTTTCATAGACTACCTAGAGACTAGAACGGCGCCTAAGAGTAATCGGCAAGCCAACGCAGTATACCTCTGGGACCTGTTTTGCTGCAAAGCACGAAGCATCACGTTGTTGTTATATACCTAGATAGTATAGTTTTCTGAAAAGTTCAAGATGCATGTATCTGGTATTCTTGCATAGAATGCAGCACATGGAATTGTACAAGTTAGACGCATTTTTAAAGGAATAACTTGGGTAAGCGGACTTGTCATTATTTCATCATCATGTCGTGCGTATTGTTGGGACCTTAGCCCTTTTCTCAAAACATTGAGGAACCTCAGCTGCAAGCCATGTTCTAGTTCATGGCCGTGTAACAGGGCCAGACATCCCTCTGTTGTACCCTCGAGCTCGTAGGTAAAAAGTCGCTACAAGGTAAAGAACTTCCATGACGTGAGACAGTACTACGATATTGCTCTATCATCTGAACGCATTCCGCATTCCTCACCAGAGAAGCAACGAAAGCTCATGGAGAATCATGAAGCTATCCGTTCCAAGTAGTAGTAGAGCTAGAGCATAGCGCTGCAGCTGAAAACAAGCAAAGGACGGCCCGTTCCTGGGTCTGGCTCTGGGTCTGGGTCTGGCTCGAGGAACCAAAACTCCGGCCAGGAACCGGCCAAACAAGCTATGTACTAGTAATGGAGCCATCATTTGACCTGACTTTAAGTTAGAAGCTCGCCTCACATAGCTTCTCACACGTTCGCCCAACAACTGCAATGTGCCGCCAATCCAAAGGACACGCATCCTGCAAGTCGCCCGAAACGGAAGCTGACCCCAGCAGACTCCGCTGGGCACATGAGGAATGGAGACAAGCTTCAATCGCAGTTGCGTGCCCAGAGAGAGACAAAGGCATTGAAGCGTACCTGCAACTCTTGATGAGATTAAGTACCTTAGGTATGCAATGCCGGCTCTGGTGTCTGCCGTATCATTAGCAATCATGACGAGGGCCACGACTGACGCAGTTGGACGACAGATCTTGTCTCCACGGGGAAGCTCCCAAGCCCTTGCCTGCTCCTTGTCGCATCTCATGACTAGAGAGCTCTTGCAGCTCGCTCCTGCATGCATGTCGAGGGCATGTGCGAGCTTTTCGTTCGTTGGAGTTCAAATCCGAAGGTTGATCCCGGCCTGCCTGACATCTGGCTCTACCACAGTACGCAGTAGGCAAGGATGGTAGGGGACAAGATATATCAGAGCATCCCGTCTTCCCACCCGCAAGGACGCGGTTCGTATGGCGTGTGGCGTGTGGCTTCGGAGCTGCCTCGAGGACTACTTGAGGATTAAGGTGTCTTCAGGCCTCCATCATTACAAGGATGGCAGCAGGTATTGCAGCAGGTATTGCAGCAGGTATTGCAGCAGGTATTGCAGCAGGAATGCAGAGTTCCGAATGTGACATATCGTACCCATTCTTTGCTTGCGTATAACCCCGCTATCTCGCGATTTTACGCATACGCAGGTAGGTACCCCGCGAACATGGCATCATGAGTCGCAGAAAGAAACCTTCGATGTTCCCTTTTGGGTTGCGGAAGCAGCCAGAGCTCCCTATCTGCCATTGAGCATTGGCACCTGTCTGCGTACGTACACTGTAGAAAAGCCAGGGGAGTGGCAATTACTGCAGTCAGTAATCCCTGCCGTCCCGGAAACCATATTATTGGACCTTCAGTATTCGAAACGAAGTAGATCGCTGGTCTGAAGGTCACCGACATTTGTTTCAAGCGAGCCGATGATCCGTTAGTCGATGCGGCATTAACACAGAGATCGGGTTGGTACGGATGTATTTGGGTTCAAGTCTCAACGGGTTAGCAGTATAGGGAACCTCGACAATGTGAGAGCCTACAGTATCCAAATGCCGAATGAGACCTCTTCAGCAGATGTTTGTGCACATTATTGCAGCGACTTGACACCTGCGTGCAGGGTTGCGGATTCGCTACGAGTATACACTGTAGATCAAGTATATGAGGATCCAGTGATGCTGTTTCTCGAGGATATTTCTGTTTCTCACCCCTTGCTAGTGTCAGTAGATCGGAGGTACGATTTGACCGAATATGGCCCTCGCCAGAACGTAATTTGGAAGAGATAGTGGAGGTGCAAGACGGGCGAACAACCCACGCGTCGTTGTGCAGCGCCTGAATATACCGGGGAGGCGATCTCGGCAGGAGAACTGTATGCAGCCGTACATCACTCCATCGCAGGGTACGCAAGAACAGAACGAAAGAAAACATCCTTGGATGACCAATATTCTTCCGCGCTATCGCTAGTTCGTGGGCTGAGAGTTTCTACCCCCTTGATCGTGTCAACGGAAGGACTGCTGGTATGGGGGGAGATAGAGGGATACTTCGGTTGTACCATGATTGTGAAGCATATTCGAAAAGCAATAAGACATTCAGTGAACGGTCACTTACAAAGAGCGGTTTCAGCTTCCCTATCAGCAAGGTCTCCGCCATCGAAGTTGTTCAAGCACATAGCCGAGCCGTATGTATTATTGCAATGCGATCACCTCGCGCACGTACATCGGGGAGCTGCTGCTGATGTCTTTGCCACATGCAGCAATGTACAAGCTTACAGCATGGAGTGGCGTAATTGACACAGTGTTCTAGGAAAAGCGTACCTAAGAGATGTTTCCGCCATAACGAGCATGAATTGAAATTGAAATTCTATTTTGGGTAGAGCTGTACTCTTTTGAGTCCGGATATCTCGCCGGAAGGGTAGTTGCAGGACGCCACACCTTCAATACAGATATGGTGATCTGGCAGTCAGGGTATTGCTTGCAGTCGTCATATGTAGAAATGAAACGGCGGTAGTCATCGAGGTACAGTACCTTGGCAGGATCTTGAAGAAAAGTTGCTGTGGAATTTGCGAGATAGCATATGGTTCAACCGGTAAGAGGAGCTCAACTTGACGACGGATCCGGCCAACTGAATTGACTGAGACACTGTCGCGGATATGATCCTGGATCCGAGCCGTGTTTTCACCACAAGTGATACGAACACTATGTATCTCTGTTCATATTATGTGTAATGATAGCCTCAGTGACAACGGCTGCTGGACGACGTTGTAAGTCGATTTATGTTGATTCCCCGTAGTTGAAGCACACTGTAGTTGATACCGTTGTTTTGGTGCCATGAGTGTGCGTTCCCAAACCTCAGATAGACCCTTCAATAAGAGATATTAGGCTCGTAGACAAGTCAATGTACTGATATGATCAGTATGCTCAGCGTACCTAGCCGGTTCCGGATTTGTGGTGACGGTACAATGGTTTGTCTGTTGCGGCTACATGTTCTGCATAATTGATGAGTATTGCGTATGGAAGTCTGCGGCTACCCGTGACAATGGATAGACCCGCTGCAGCGGACTTGCTGCGTGCCGTGCCGGACGCGGAAACGAACCGAGTGAACTATGTTTATCGCACTGGCTAGGTATTGATAGCTCTAGCCATTGGTTCGGCAGTGGATGTAATGACATCAGAAGCTGTTTCACCTAGAAGAATCCAGTTACCGAGTCATAGTATGATGTGTTAATAGGCCCAAATTGTCCGTGCCTCTAGTGTCAGCGATACACAGCCGGAGACAATAAGTTATTGATCTCAACTACTCGCAGCCGTCGTACATAGGAGTATGTAGGCCACCCAGAAACCAAATAATGTTACTTCCGCTGACTAAAATCAAATCCAGATCACACGAAAGGATCCCAGAATAGAGCTGAAGCTCAAGCACCGCGGCAGCAGGATGGCTACGCAACGACAAGGTTTCCTATAATCCAATAGCGAGAGCATGTTGGATGTGTTCTCATAAGCTTCGTCAGTTGCAGGTTCACGTGGTTCACAACAAAGAACAAGGATTCGCTGAAGGAAGCAAGTCATCGCGCGGATTGCATCGGCTGTATCAACTTTGTGTAACTCGAACGGGCAGAAGGCGCTCAAATGAGAGAACCTAAAAAGCGTGGTAGCTGACAAGCTTGATCTTAATGTGATGGTCTAGCGCATTGTTGCCGGCAAAGGTTGAGTTCGCCCTATAATGTAAGACATACTACGAGTTTGTTCCTGGCGTCCCACGTCCACCAGGCATCGTAGAATCTCGTAGTATCACGCCACATGGAGAACGTTGGGCCCTGGCATCTTCCCGTGCGTGTTTTGGGCTATGTAGCGAAAAGTAATCATCGATGCCTTTAGCATCCTTTAACCCGTATGGAGGTTCCCTTGGCACTAGAGACTCACGTGGTACGCGGCATTCGCGAATTGGCGCCGGTCCGTTAGTCGATGCCTTTGGTGGACACTTCTTTGGTGGACTGGCTGGAAGCGAATCCGGAAGCGAATCTCGACTGTCTAATCGTTTACAGCCAGACCTGAAATCGAGGCAAGAAGCAAGTAGATAGAGAGATGCGAAAACATGTTTGGTGCATGCGTCCGATATCTCAGCATGACAAAGTTGTCGTTTGAGTCTACCTAGGCAAGGCGGTAGATGGAGCTGTGCTGAGGCAAGTCAGGTCGTGCTGCCAATCAAGTATAGGCAAGTAATCGACTTGGCGTTCCAGAGGTGGCAGCCCCTGAATTCGCCAGGATTGCAGCAACGGCTTTCGGCGGGGAGACGTGCTACCGGTACTGGATAGAGTAGATCGGTCATGTCAAGGTCAATTTCAAATCCCATCAGCTTGCGTACGTGGGACCGACCTTGCAACAAGGCGTAGCGATTCATCAGGAGCTCGCCCAATGGAACCGGCTTTAGATCCGCCAGATACGAGGCTGAGGAAGTTCCACGCGAGTCAGAAGGCTCCAATGGCAATGGGGGAAGCCTTGTCCTCCCAAGCTGAATAGCAATTGCAGCACTAGGGCGGGGGACACGGTGTTGGGAACTAGCACAGCCGAGTTCTTGCGTTGCCGGCCTTTGGGCTTGAGCAGGAAATCATCATGAAAGTTTGGCAGTTAGCGTAATTGACTGAGGTCTCATGACCGGTCGTATCCAGAAAAGAGCCACCTGGTCGTCGAATCCGCGCGCAGCCTGGCTGCAAGCTGTCGGATGTACCCACCAAAAATCTGCATTGTGTATTTGATGAGCGGGAACATGTGAGTTTAGGGGTGGTTCTGTTGGTGCAGCGCAGGACCCGACCGATCACGTTCCTGACAGTCTGACGGTCATGTTTTGCACATAGTGGATCAATGGTTTGGAGCCTCATCGTGCTGGAATCCTCATTCGATAGTGATGGCTATCCCTAGAGTGATGAACCATGACGATGAGAAACTTGCGAAGGCTTCATCGCAAGTCCTGAAAGCTTGTATCAGCGAGCGAGCCTGGACACAAACGGGAAGAGGTGAAAGATGCTAGGGATCAAGTACCTACGTACTGTCGAACGAACGACGGACGGAGCTAGACGCTGGTTCATATTGCTCGTTTCTGACTTTTAACACGTAGATGTGTCTGACGGTGCATGTGCACTTGCAGGGATTTTCTGCTCTTCTTCTTGAGCCGGCCAGTCGGAGGCGTGATTCTGGATCAAAAGTCAATGGGCTTGCTGGTCCACGGACTTGGCTGCTTCGATCCGATCATGAACGACGGACGGGATATGAAGCGTTCGGCCTCAGCAACTCTGTAAGGCTCAATGCTAGGTATCTTTTATGAGCTCTCCTTGTCAACATGAGCTTTTTTTTATTTTTAGTTTTTGCAATACCGGGTGGGCTAGTAGGAGCGAGGGTAGTCTGTCCATTGCAAAGACAAGCTGAAACTCCTCCCATCGCACTCTGAAAGTGCGGGGGCAATTGAGGCAGGGGAGAACCGGTACCTTGGGTAGTTTTACAATAGACTCTGGGGATGCTTCATGGCACACATCTTATTAAAGAAAAAACGAGGGGTTAAGTGGAACATACACCCATCGAATAGTCTGCCGCCGCCGACTTTATGTGGATCTCTCACTGATCGCAAATACTACCTCTCAAGCGAAGTGGAGGCTACTTACGAAGAGAATATCCTACCTAGGTGTTGTCATAGACTACCCACTGTTATAAGCATGACGTGAAGATGAATTTCATAATCAACTTCCACGTCGGACTCCTGGAGTAGCGGCTTGAGTTACGCCTCATCAAATGAAATATATGTCGTATACCTATCTAGCTTGAGAAGAACCCCAACCCAGATGCCGATTCATTAGCTAGTCCCAGTCTGACTGTCTCGCTGTCATTGGGCATCCATTAGCTGTACAAGCTATTCGCAGCTGGGCACGCCGTGTAACGGGTAGATAGGTACTGTTGGAGAAAAGGCGGCCCAAGAAGATGGAGCGTGAGTTGAGATAGGCTTGAAGCATGCGCTCAATAGGTAGCTAAGTGGCATCCCTCGCCGGAAGCACAACAGCAGGTTTAATGTATGTATTGAAGAAGTAACCTACTGCCATTTGAGTCTTCATGTTGGGTACCTAGTGATAAGAGTGATCTTGTTCATCACTTGCACGGAAGTGAATTCCTGTCTCATTGGGCACTCGACCCGACCAGCTAGATCCTGTACTTCATCCCGGAGTCCCTGCATTGGGCTGTCAAAGTTGTCCACATCTGCAGTCTCGTCTCCTGAGGGCAAACGCATCCTACTCTTTTTTTGACTTCGGCTGCCGAGAGTTAGCGCTCGTCTCAGGACGACCACATGACATTCAGTAACCTCACATAGCCCCGGTTTTATTACAATCCTGGTCGTTGACTTGCATGGCTGAGCATCCGATAGAGAATGCTACGTAAGAGGAGATGGACAGTTGTGAACCCGTCACGATGTCCATCAAAACGACGGTGTTCCCCTCAAAGTGCTCAAGGAAATAGACTCTACTCTGTTCACTATCTTCTTGTTCTGTTCGGGTGCCACTCTTCTTATTCTGAATTTCACGATCTGGGTGGGCTGCTAGTAGGAACAAAGACGGATAAGTACCTACGGGAGGTCACCCGGACGAAGTCCCGTGACGAAGTTAAACGTTGTGTGGGAATTGAAGAGGGGCAAAGACCAGTCGACGGAGGCAACGAAGAAAACAACCTTTGGAGGAAGGAGAAAGAGCTTTGCATTCAGAGGACCACGACAACCACACGGTGGCCATCTCGAGAAAACTGGCCTCTAATTATATGCAACCAAATCTTGACAACAATCCCACACAACTTCAGTGCAAGGACAACATCTTTACATACTGCACGTCCAAGCCCACAAGGGCTGCATACCACTTCAACTCACCAGCCAATACGTACTACTTTAAGTACTTCGTGTCATACACCCCGCCATACTAGGTACACGTAAAACTGGGACACCGACTCCTCCACCCACTAGGTACCGGTACCAACCAACGAACCACCGACGAGTGACGAGTCACTGGATCTATTCCTCGACTCGGGATAGCATCAGTGCTGCTGCGCAAAGCGCAAAGCGAAACGGATTACCAACACCATACTCTCAGCTCTTGACAACGGAGTCTGAAGTAAGAAGCGAAAGTCGACAAGATCATCTTGACTGGTGAAGTGAAGTGAAGCTCGAGTGGTCCGCATACCATACCTACCTACCTACTTTAGAGAAGCAAGCAAGATTGACGTCTTGTCCCTCCCAATTGGGCCTTGTCACTGGACCAACATCACTTCACTTCCACGAAAGCGCCAAAGCAATTAAAGCCCTACCCCTCCTCGTGGCTCGCAGCTGCACCTCACTCGATTACCTTCTCAGTCTCGTCTCGTCTCGTCTCGTCCCGTCTCGTTACCATCATCGACCACGACCTCGACATTCCCCGAAACACCTACCCTACCTAACCTAAGACAGAGAAGCTATACCCACCTCTTCCACCTCTCTCTTCACCCAGTCAGTCAGTCAGTCACCCACCCGTCCCGTTCTATACCCGATTTTGGCAACTGGGTAAGTCCTTTTACTATACCTTTGGCGTCAATCTATCATTGCTCTTACTGCTCGACCCGTCCTGCATTCGTGTGCCTCTCAGATGGCCCGGGGGTTGACCAGCGCCAATGCTTGTCCACGGCGTAAGGAAAGAGGGTCGGCCATCACGCCAAGCTTGCTCAACTCCCACCCACCGAAAGCTCTCCATACTTTCCAGCTCCTGGTCTTTTCGTCACACACTAGCCCGCCGAGTCCTCCCCCGGGTCTCTTGAAATCCTATCCCTTATTCCATCAGTATCATGTGTTTGCTACCATTTGCTCTACACCCTCTTGGAGCTTCCTAGTCAACCTCGTTACATAACCGTACGTCGTTTGGGTGGCTTCGGGGCTAAGGACAGGGCGCTGTTCACCATTTACTCCACCTTTCAAAGACCCCCGCTCCCCTCCATTCAATTGATTCCTATTCCTGCCCGTTGCAACCACCGTACAGTTTCCTTCATCAAAGCCACCTCTCCCACTAGCATTCCCTGGACGTCGAGCTCAGGAACTATATGAAGTACGCTGTGGAGACAGACTTATATTCGCGAGGCTATTTTAACATTTTACGAGGGATAGGACCTACCCAGCGCATCCGAGTGACGAGTACCGCCCTCTTGCGCGACTTCATTCCCGAGCTGTCCACGAACCACACAACCCACCATTTGTACGCCTAGCACAAGATCGTCTGTAGTCAAACGCAGTCATCACTGGTCAATTGCGATATCTAGACGTGATCGAGAGAGGAAAGCAGGTCACCAGAAAGCATATTGCCATATTCCGGCCAACTTCATCATTCTAGCACGTAGAGATAGTCCGTACAGGTTGAAAGTTCTACAAAAATGAGCTCTTCACGGCCCAACGCGGCCTTCAATTCCTTGAGGATGGGAGGTGAGCATGACCCTCCGAGCCCAGTCCGACGCATGATCAAGGCTCTACAGAGACTGAACACCAGCGCAGAAGTCATCCGCGAAAAGGTTCAAGATGGCGTCACGGGCGAGACCAGAGACCTGCAGTACACACAATGCAAAATTGTTGGCAATGGCTCGTTCGGCGTCGTCTTCCAGACCAAGTTATCCCCATCGGGCGAAGATGCCGCCATCAAGCGTGTGCTCCAAGACAAGAGATTCAAGGTAGTGCTCCCAGCGAAGAGGAACTGTGTCGCATGACTGACCCATTCTGTACTAGAATCGCGAGCTCCAAATCATGCGCATTGTCCGACACCCTAACATCGTCCAGCTGAAAGCCTTCTATTACTCCAACGGCGAACGCGTGAGCTAACTACGGACACACCTTGAAGTGAGTGAGTCGCATGCTGACTTCTAATAGAAGGACGAAGTCTACCTCAATCTTGTGCAAGAATTCGTGCCCGAGACGGTCTATCGAGCTTCGCGGTTCTTCAACAAAATGAAGTCGACAATGCCAATTCTTGAGGTCAAGCTGTACATCTACCAGCTTTTCCGAGCTCTGGCCTACATTCACTCTCAAGGCATCTGCCACCGTGACATTAAGCCGCAAAACTTGCTCCTCGATCCCAACACTGGTGTGCTCAAGCTCTGCGATTTCGGAAGTGCGAAGATCCTGGTGGAGAACGAGCCCAATGTTTCCTATATCTGTTCAAGATACTATCGCGCACCTGAGCTCATCTTTGGCGCTACTAACTATACGACAAAGATTGGTACGTAATCTCTGGTAGCTGTAATCTGGTAGGGATATGCCATCTAACTAGAATCGTAGATGTATGGTCGACAGGTTGTGTGATGGCAGAACTCATGCTAGGCCAGCCACTCTTCCCCGGAGAGTCGGGTATCGACCAGTTGGTGGAGATCATCAAAGTGCTGGGGACTCCGACTCGTGAGCAAATCCGAACTATGAATCCGAACTACATGGAACACAAGTTCCCACAAATCAAGCCGCATCCTTTCAGCAAGGTCTTCCGTAAGGCAGACGCCAATGCATTGGACCTCATAGCCAAACTCTTGGAGTATACCCCAACCGAACGTCTCCGTGCGATTGATGCCATGGTTCATCCGTTCTTCGATGAGCTCCGGGACCCCAGCACCAAGTTGCCGGACTCTCGCCACTCCACTGGGACAATGAGGGATTTGCCGACTCTGTTCGACTTCACAAAGCATGGTAAGTCCTACACAGCCTGGGCCCTAGCCCTACCATGCTCATGAGACGGAACTGATTTATGCTATGCAGAATTGTCTATTGTACCATCGTTGAACCACAAGCTGGTACCCGCGCACATGAAGGCAGAGTTGGCATCTCGAGGATTGGATATCGACAACTTCACGCCGTTAGCGAAACACGAAATGATGGCGAGATTGGACTGAGATCCGGTCTGATCTTTGCTCCTGTTTGAAATCGCCGGCGCTGAGTTGGCACTGCAACGTTCGTTTATCGTCTGGGCCTCGCAATATGGCTTGTGTCGTTTCAACCCGCATCAGTATCTTATCCGACTGGGAGCTGCAACTTGAAGAGATTGCAGTGTTTCCAATCTTGGCCTGGCCCATTCCTTAGAATATCTGGGAACTCGACAGATCAAGAGAAGACGGATTAGTCCAGCAGATGGGGTATGTAAAGAAGCATTGCAAGGTTCCTCCGACATTCGAGATCCCGAGGATGACATGACCCCCCCAATTGCTTGACAATCGTCGAATGGTGGAACAAGCAACCCTCCGAGTTTTATCGGGCCCTGCAAATGGACGCCCGGCAACGGGCTTAACCCTCTAGACTTTTTCGCATGATTGAGATGGCATTTACTTTTTTACGATCTTGTTCGATTACTTGCTTCTCAAGGTAGGCGACCACGAGACGGCTGGAACTGCTGGTGGTCTTCCCCAAAGATTCCCAACCTCCTGTCAAAAGGGACAAATCTGGCGTACATGTTTATTTTTGCCGACGCCGCCGTTGCGTATCCAGCGACGCGCTTGTGCAAGGAGTAGGCAGCATGGGTATTCGACAAGGCGGGTAAGATGTCCCCCGTCTTTCGCAGCAACGGCACAAATGGAAATTGGTCGCCCTCAGGGAAACGTGGCATGACTTCTAAAAAGATTTTCTTTCCCCCGTTAAAATCGTACCGTAGAGTACGTCACGTCCAAGGCGAACTAAAAGAGAGGGATGGCTCATTTCGCTCGGACTGGCAAAGATGAGAGAATGCTATGGCTACTTTCATGGAAGGAGAGAGGCGACAGATCAATGAAGAGATATTTGACCCAAGAGCTCTACATTTCCAATGAGATTCTGCTTTGTGTCCGACACCGAGTGTTTGTGGTCGGTGAATACATATACTGAGATGCCTTATACGACTTCGCTTGCTGTTGGACGTATGTACATTGGTTGTTCATGTCCCAGTTTCTTCAAACGCAGTTTCGGATGAGAGGAATCTACCATTCTACAAGAGCTAAGTCATGCTTTGTTCCCCCACATGTACTAAGCTGCGATGTCAACATCACAAATACTATTGCAGATCTCAAGTAGTTGCAATTGCTGGAAGCCTCAGGTTATGCGTGACATTGAGTGACGGCCAAAACACGTTATGCGTAGCTTCATCAAGAATACCTCGGATGGGAATGGCGAGGGTCTCGATCTCAGTTGGGCTCCAATAACAATACTAGAGTTTGTCGGCTCAGGCGAGAAAATATGGTTCAGGAAGCTTCGTCGCGGTAAGCAACTGGTACTAACTGGGGCTGTCTGTTTTGGTGGCGTGCTAGGTGTTGTTTGGGTTGAGGGTCATAGGGCTCTGAGTCTGTTGGGGGGTGTGGTGAAGGTCAGGGAAGAGCAGCAAGAGTCTGTTGGTGGTAAAGTTTGTCCTGGCAGCAGGAGAGTGTTGTAGACGAAGGGGGTGACTAGGATTGTCCCTTGAAGATATATAGCACTCTGCTATATCTGATGCTACGGGTAATATAGATAGAAGGCTGGTATTAGGGCGGGATCTTGGTCGGTAATCTGTTTACTTGTTTCGTACGTGATATCTGAGAAGCTGGTTAAGCGAGGAACGAGCAAGAGGGCTACATCTTGAGAGGCTGCAAAGATGGGATGATCCAGCGTCAAGAGGCCGAACCCTATCAATAGGTAGGCTGGGATATCTCCAAATGAATACACTGCAGATTATTACGCTTTGTTGGCTTCGTGCAGTGAAAGCTTCAAGCAGCAGTACAGATAAGTATAGAGCGCATACTATGTGAGTCTTATGAGCTGCAGCCGGCAGCAGGTAAATAGGTGCTCGGCAGCAGCTGTGCCGACAAGGAACTCTCGAAGGCCCAAGCTTGGCAGCCACACTCTCCAGCCACAGCTCCATCTTAATTCTAACTCCAATCCTAATCCTAATCCTAATCCTAGCCCGATGCTGGTGCGCGTCTCATCACGTAAAGTATCATTGAAGCGCCCTGCCTAGCTGCTGCACCTACCAGCTTCAACTTTCGATCTGACCTTGATCAGCTCAACATTCCATCACACCATCATGGCAGACTATGATCGCAGACAGAATGGAGGTAGAGGTGGAGGATACAACAACCGCAAGCGACGCTTCAGAGGTAAGTTGCACCTTTCTCATACTGGTCTGGGCGCCTTGGGAGCTCTGAGTGGCTCCGTTGTCCCTTCACTGGTGAATCAAGTGAACGTTTTCTCTCATATGAAGCTCACATTGATGTCAGATGACGATGAATACGATCGCCGGCCACAGCGGCGCCGCTACAATGAGCCGCCTCTCCCTCATCGACTCCGTAAACAGATCCTGACTCTGGCCGAGTCACCCTTGCGAAGATGGCACGAGGAGATCCAATCCATTGCGCACATGGTATCCGACAACTATGGCGAAGCAGAGATCAAGAACAGCTTTCTGGACCTGGTGTCGCAATTGGTCATAGAACAACCACTAAAGACCCCGTTTATCGCAGCTGTGGTTCTTGTCGCCAACTCCCTCAACCCTGAGATCGTCGCGGATGTTCTAGCCAAGGTCGCACCTTTGACGGAGGAGAAGGTCATGTTAGGCGAGTGGCGTGACGTAAAGCTCTACTTGAAGTTTCTGGGTTGTCTGCAAAGCTGTCTTGAGGGTGATGGTCTGTTCCCCGTGCTCGAGGAGCTCTTCAACCGTGCAGTCGAGCTGCAAACCAGCAGTTCTGATGATACGATCGGCACTGAATTGGTTAAGATTATCCTGCTTACAATTCCATACATCATGGCGTCAGCACCGGGGCAAGGACAGCAAAAGGCAGCCGACTTGATGGACAAGACCGATGTGATCGCATCCGAGCCTCACGCCTTGCAGGCCCTCATTGATCCGCACCTCCCTGACGACGGCGAAGAGAGCCCAACTGCAAACTCCAGCTTGATTGGACATCTACAGAAGCAGCTTCAGAACGAAGCCACCAATGGCTGGGAGCTGAAATGCTTGCCTCGACCCTGGAAGCTGCCCTTGAAGGAGGTTGAACTGCAAGAGAAGATGGACAATGCTCAGAAGCATGCTCTACCGGTAATCGCAATCCCAGAGACCGTCATCACTGGTCCCCGTCCCCTCTTCCCCGAGATTTACATGTCGGTCTATGCAAACCAAGAGGTAGAGTCAGTTCCATCGGCCTCGGACATCGCAGCGTCCTTGATACGGGATGGCTTGCTTGATACTATTAACACTCTGCATTTCAACCGCAATGTCACTGCCCGTTATCTAACCGACGTGGACTGCTACTTCGCTGATGGCACCTTTGTCAAGCGAGCGACCCCGTTTGATCGCCTGCGGGAAGTTGAGGGTGGACGATCAACCTGGAAGCCCGAGGATGTTGCAGTAGATGCCGTCTTCTCACAACTCTTCATGTTGCCGACACCTGAGCATAAGCTCGTCTATTATCACTCGGTTCTCACGGAATCCTGCAAGATTGCACCAGCAGCTATTGCGCCTAGTCTAGGCAGAGCTATCCGTTACTCGTATCAGAACATGCACCGGCTGGACCTTGAGCTTAGCTATCGCTTCCTGGACTGGTTCACCCATCATCTTAGCAACTTCGGCTTCATGTGGAAGTGGACAGAGTGGGTGGACGATGTTGAACTACCGGATATTCATCCGTGCAAGGCATTCATCATCGGGGCACTGGACAAGGAGATTCGACTTAGTTTCGCTCAACGTATCAAGGGAACCCTCCCAGAGCAATACCGGCCCCTCATTGGTCCAGAGAAAGAGGTAGATACACCGGACTTCAAGTTCAACGATGAACACACCCCTTTCTCAGCCGAAGGAAAGGAGCTTGCGACCCTACTCAAGAAGAAGGCGGCCGACGAGGAGATTCAACCAGTTATCGATCGTGTTCACTCGGCTGCGCTGGAGCAGTCGATCGACCCGCTTGTTTCTAGTACCGACGTTTTCGTCACCGCCGTCTGCTGGGTTGGTTCAAAGTCTCTGTCCCATGTTCTTGCGTGCATTGAACGTACCAAGGATCGCTTGCTCGACATTGGTGCCGCGTCTGAGGCTGCAAGATCGCAGATCATCACGTCTGTCATGACTTACTGGTCTGCGCACCCAGGCATCGCAATCAGCATTGTGGAAAAATTGCTCAACTATTCGATCATCACCCCTGGTGCTGTGATCGATTGGGCTCTTATCAGCGGAAAGGCGGGATCCGGGGGCGACGCCTTGAGCAAGTCATGGGTCTTCGAGCTCGTCTTCCAGACTGTCGTCAAAGTTACGAGTCGCGTACGTCAAGTCGTGGGTGCTGGGACCGCCGATGGCGCCGCGGACACAGAGATTGCAGGCATGCGCGAGTTGTTTAAGAGCATGGAGGATGCCTTGATCAGCTGGGCACAGGGCACCAAGGACCAGATGATGGACCCGTCGGAGCCGATGGATGGTGCTGGCGGTAAGCGGGAAGAGATTATCCAGCGTTGGGGCGAGAGATGGCTACGTGTGTTCCGACGCCGGTCGGCTATTGAGGAGGCTCATCTCCTCGTGGGGTCTCAGTAGATAGATACATATCTAGCCCTAGCAGGCGCTGTCCTTAAGCCGAGAGCCTTGTATTGATCAGGCTGCTGAGATTGAGGAGGGTTATCTCGTCGTTGGTTCTCAGGAGATACCCAAATGTAGAGGGAATCTAGCTTAGGCTGAGAAGTGTGAAATTGTTCCGCTGTTGGGAGATGGGAATCCAAAAGTTGGCGGACCATAGATAATCGACTGTACATTATGAGCTTGAGAAGGTTGGAAGTAGTCCGAAAGGCCGCTGCATTGAGTGTACCATTCTCTGGTGACGCCGTGGTTTGGAACAGTATCAGGCGGTGCTCTGCTGTAGTCCCGCTATCTACATCATCATACCATGTGGTCTCTTATCGATCAGAATCAAGTGTGATTTGCAGGAAGTTCCCGGGGTGACAACTTATCATTTCATCTTCGGTCGACATACTGTAGCCGTGCCATCCCAACAAGTTGTTGAGTCAACGGAACGGGCCGGGGGTGGAACTAGGTAAAACAGATACCCCAACGGCCATAACAATGAAGTGCAACCTCACCGAGACTTTGTCTCTCCCAGGTCTAATCTGGTTCACCTCCCGCATACCACGATGCCTCGTGCTCCCAAGAGGCCGGGGCCCGTCAATTGCCGCGGTTGTGGATGTGGCAACCCGAAATGCTGTAGTTGCCGCTGGTCGGGAGATGATGACAGCAGTCCGGAACGGGAGAATGCGAGGCCACTGAAAAAGGCGCGAGGAGATCCCGCCGGACCTCTATCTGTCTCATCAAGTAGCATGCCGCGCCGGGCAGAGAGATCGAAAAGGAGCAAAGGTCAAGGCTGCGAGTGGTGCGGCGAGCCGGACTGTTCCGGGTGCAATCTGTCCGAGAACTTGGAAACCGACGTGGATGCGGATGACGTGCCACGCGGCGACATGCCGAGACAAGCTCCATCGCCCTCTACACCGGCAGGCACGCCGAGCTTCGCAGACATGGTGGACGCCCTCGACGAGCAGACCGTCCGGAAAACACTCGTTCGTCTGGCTTCCATGGCACCGTCGGCACAATCCGCCATCAAGCAGGCCTACGCGCTACATCAACGGGAGAGACTCGAGCCGCCCAAGGCCATCGATTTTGATCATTACAGTAAGCAAGCTTGGCACGCGCTGAACACGTCTGATTATGAGGACTTCGGTAGCGCCGGGACAGACCACGCCTGGGCACAGGTCGTGAGATGCGTCAAGGGCATAGGCCAGCAGACCAGGTCGGACAGTTCTTTCAAGACAAAGCAGAGCGCGTTGGAGACGCTGCGCAAGATCATGAAGTCGATACTGCTCAGCGGCGACTCGACGCTGGGACACGAGGTCTTGATGAAGCTCAAGACGGACCAGCGGATCGTGACTACCATGAGAACAATCCTAGCCAGTATGGACGAGAGGGCGCGTATCAGGGTCGGTAGGTCTGCGGATGACAAGGGAGCACTGTGGGTCAAGGTTAAATGGGTTCGGGATGAAGCTATGAAACGTGATCTGAAAGGTATGCAGGGCCTCGATCGGGTGCTCAAGGACTTTGGCGAGGAACCTGAAATTCATTGGCTCGATTGAGCTGGAGATACTCGAGGGTTGTGGGATGCTCTTTTGGTCGAGGTGATTGTTCTATCTTCATCAAGACATATGCGGGTTAGATGATGTACCATATATTAAAGAACTGTGGTTTTCGGGATCAGTTGTTCTTCTAAGAAAGTCAACTGGAGCTGCGACGTGGGAACGTTTGAGTAGCCATATTCCTAATCAGCGAACCTGGCTGATATCACACATAGCCCCTTGATCAGAGACTCTTTACGGTTGCATCCGACGACTGTCAGGTTTGAGAACGTAAGCTATACCCGAAACATTCACCAGAATACGAGGACCAGATTGCCACCACGAACATCAAAACCTTCTGGGGAGAGTCTAATATCTGTAATTCGATCTGGAGCATTCGTCAACCCTATCATTCCCCTTCCTAGCCTACTGTATACCTTCCAAGGGCTATAAGTTGGCGCTACGTTTTCAAGTTGACGGCGAAGGAGAGGAGAAGTTTGTGCATACATGCTTCACCGCATGCCTTGGTCCTCACGTGGATGATGTATCTACTGCCCTTGCGGCTGGTGGCCTAGATACTGGGTCCTTCTATGTGTGATGAGACTGAGTTTGCACTATTCCATAGTCCGTATGTAACCACATTTGGATATATGTACGGAGAACTATGACAGCATAAACGAGACTTGATGACTGGTTTGACCCTAAACAAATCTGTTGATTCTGCCGCGAGCCTCGCTCCATCGTTGCTGGTTACTCCACGATTACGGTCAAAGTTAGCATCCTCAACAAAGTAAGAAGGAAGACCAGTGGTCAAGCATACGAGTCTATTCTTATGTGTAATGCAATGTTGGATCAACAGAAGAAGAAGTCTATATTGCACGCCCGGGTTAGAAAACCAAATAGCCTGTGAAAGTCGGTACTTGGATGAATTCTAGATCATACGGGGACCCCATTTTGTTCTGTGCTCATCCAGATAGTATAAGCACAACAGCCATGCAGAGAGCGAAGCATTACTGCGCTGTATTCGCTCGATCCAGCATACTCTCGACTACTTAGACTTGGTGAGTTCAAGTTGCGGCAACGTGCGGGATCCTGACTAGGCCTTCGTTACTTGAGCGAGATCCAGTGTGGTACGTGTATTGGGCTAATTCAAGCACAGACATCATAAATCCAATCCGATGTGGTATCTCCTCTCTGCAATAGAAGTCATTCGTACTCAAATCCACTTCGTGAACATCTTCTTGGATGCGAGTAAAATATAGCGCGGGCGGTGCTTTGAGCTTGCCCGACTGAGTACATCCTTCGTCGGTACTTCCATTTCAAAAGTCACGTTGACATCTAGTGGCTACCGATGGCAAGCTCTGACCATTTGAGCAGGGATCGAAGTCTATTGCCAATAGGCAAGCATGAAGCTCGCGATGGCTTTTCAACCTTGATATAGATCCACCGTACTCGGCACTGCTTGTGTGATGGGAGTAGATTTCCTCTAAATCTTATAGTCAATGGGTGCTGAGTGTTTGGGAGAGGTTTGACGTTGCATTTGCAACTCGTGGTCCGCATCCGCAGTATATGAATACCCGTTGTTGAAGAACCTTATATCAGACCTCCCTTTCCGCCGGCCAGATTCAAAGAGCCGGTCGTCCTCAATAACGTACCAGACTATCAGCACGTACTCGCCGTCAGTTACTTCTGAGTTTGAGGTAGAAAAAGTGAACAAGTCGTGAGCGACTTCAGCATAATTCCTTTTAAATTTAACGTTATATATTAAAGTAACCGTACCCCAAAAAAATTACAATATTAAATAATGAAAAAAATCAAAGTGCAGATTAAGCAACTTAAACATATAAAAGTCTATCAAAAATAAACTCCGGTACGGGGAATCGAACCCCGAGCTTGACGGATCAGAAATGAGAGCGTCATATGTTAACCATTACTTATCGGAAGTTAGAATACCATACAATCGTAAATGCGGCAGGGCGCAACTTACCACTATACCGGATCGGATTTACAAAAACCATGCTCAATTTAGTCCAATAATGTAGTGGTGTAAAACACCATGGCCTCGTGACCAGCCGTAATCACGTGATAAGTCAGCTAGTCTGGAGGTACGAGCTTTCGATTCCTTTCTGATATCAAATTATGGACGAAAGCCATAGCAAATAGCAATTCACGTCTCCTACACACACAAATGCGACCCCTACGTTGTGATCAATTGACTACAGAGCGAGGTATGCCTTCACAGAGAGGGAACGCCCGCTCTGGCTTGAGTGGACAGTTCACAGTCAGGGTATTACAGCCTTGACGCACCACTCTTGTTCAATACACAGATCTGGGGTCAGTAATAACGGGTAAGCAGCCCGTCAAGTATGTACAGTAGTCGGGAGTTTCAGGAACTGTTAGGAAGCTTTTATTCCTTACCAGGCAATATCTGCCCCTCTAAGCTAGCTAGAACGGATTAAATCAACTGTATACATTTCGTACGGAGCGTGGATCGGATATGGTAGGTAATGTTGAGGTAATTGTGGTTGGCTATAATATAGAGTATTACTTACTGCCAGTCACAGTAACTAGGTGAAGATGTCTGTCTAGAGAGGTATCGGCAGGTGCTAGACACCGGCAGAGTCGCAGCTCTCCCACTATCACACTATACGCCATGAACATGTGATTGGCAATCGTCTGGCGAAAGTTCTGCTCCTCGAAGGAAGCAAGAAGCGTCTGCGAATCCGGCCGAGACGAAAGCCTCTAATGCGTTGACTCGTCGGGTAGTATCTTGGCCGATCCTGCCAAGAACGATTCGACGAATCATCCTGAAGACTGGTCCGGGATAACATTGCTGTGTACATAGTAGTGGCTAACACTTGACGCTCTCATAACTGACCCGTCAAGGCCGGCGTTCGAATCCCCGCATCGGATTTCATATCTTGCCAAATTCTTGCATGTTTGAGTTGAGTTGAGTTGAGTTGCTGTAGTCTTCTTTTTGAATGCTTGCTGGATTTATTTTCATTCGTTGTTCGCTCTTTGAACCCGGGGCTGGCTGGTAGCATGTGACGTTTGACGCTTTGCAGAATTGCGGCTAGTGAATTTCAAGAGGAAGTCGCAGACTTGCAGTTGAACTTAAAGTGGGCCGCCATTCGAGGCAAGCCCCACTAACGTTAGCACGAAAGCCCACAGAACAGACAATTTTCGATATATTAAAAGTTTGGAGCTTTACTTGAACGAATCGCCTCCCCTTCGTCCAACGCCAACGCCAACGCCAACGCGCAACCGAATAACGACAACAGAGGTAGGTTCGTTGACTTATGCTTATGTGTGCAGTGGCATTACCTTTTTCTTCTCTTCAATTGTCTCCCATACTCCTGCTGACCTGATCGCGATTAGGCACGAGCCCGAACTCGAACCCGAACTTCACCATGTCTCCTCCCACCGTGACGATTATCGGCGGTGATGGCAAAGCATCTTCGAATACTCTTCCCCTGCCGACCGTCTTCAGCGCCCCAATCCGCCCGGATATTGTGAGTGAGGTGTCGAAAGGAATGGCCAAGAACAAGCGACAGCCTTATGCCGTGAGCGAGAAGGCTGGTCACCAGACATCAGCCGAGTCTTGGGGTACCGGTCAGTCACATCCCATTCACATAGAGACGGTCAGATAGGGCGGTTTGCGATGGACGAGTCTCGAAAGAAGCACACTTCCCCAAATTTGGAGAGACTGCTTTCAAGGCAAGGATGGAAATGCTAACATGTGAACTACAGGACGTGCCGTTGCCCGTATTCCTCGTGTCTCTGGCGGTGGTACCCACCGTGCCGGTCAGGCTGCCTTTGGTAACATGTGCCGGTCTGGCCGTATGTTCGCTCCTACCAAGATTTGGAGAAAGTGGCACATCAAGATCAACCAGGGCCAGAAGTAAGTTGTCACGCGGCATCCCACCATGAAAGAGAGTAATTAGCTGACATGACCACAAGGCGATTCGCTGTTGCTTCCGCTCTAGCTGCTTCCGCTGTTCCCCCGTTGTTGCTTGCTCGTGGCCACCAAATCTCTGCCGTTCCCGAGGTTCCCCTGGTCATTGACTCCGAGATCTTCAAGGGTGCCGCTGTCGCCAAGACCAGCGCTGCTTTCGCCGTTCTGAGTGCTGCTGGTGCTGGTGCCGATGTCGAGAAGGCAAAGAAGTCCAAGAAGCTCCGTGCCGGTAAGGGTAAGCTTCGAGGCCGCCGACACCGCCAACGCCGCGGACCTCTCGTCGTCTACGACCCTGTTGTCGATGGGAAGGAGCTGATCAAGGGTTTCCGCAACTTGCCCGGCTGTGAGACCTGCGACGTCTACGCTCTCAATCTCCTCCAGCTTGCTCCTGGCGGTCACCTCGGTCGATTCATCGTTTGGACCTCCGCTGCCTTCAAGGCTCTGGACAGCATCTACGGCAGCACCACCAAGCCTTCGGAGCTCAAGAAGGACTTCCTGCTTCCTTCCAGCTTGATCTCGCAGGCCGATCTCGGTCGCCTGATCAACAGCTCTGAAATCCAGAGCGTCCTGCTTGCTCCCAAGGGCACTTCCACCACCAAGCGCGGTACCGTCTTGACCAGCTACGCCGGTGTCCAGAAGAAGAATCCTCTGCGCAACAAGCAGGTCATGCTCCGTCTCAACCCCTACCACAAGACTTTCGTCAAGGATAACCTTGGCCGGCAGAAGGCCAAGTCTGGCAAGGCCAAGCCCACCCCAGCTCACTTCCTCGAGGCTGTTCTGGAGGACTAAATGGGATTAGCGCTGAGTGAGCAGTCTGGTCTAATGGTGGAAGGAAAATCGAGAAACTTCTTCGTTTGCTACCCAAGGGAAAGGGAACAGTTGAGGCGTACTGGCCCGGATAGGTCAAGTGAATACATGCTTTCGCACTAACACCCGCACTTGATCTATGATAATGTGATACTGTCTTATGTCTATTCAGTTCCTATTTGATGCTAGTCCGAATCAAATAAACCCACACGACTGAAGAGCTACCGGATGAAGTCAACAAACAAAGCAGTTCTTTCGGCATGTTATATCCAAAGACTTCAGACAAGAGGAGAACATGATTATATGACATGTATGCTCCATTATGAAGTCGGAAGCCAGCTTTCTGGAGTCTGATCTTGATTATTCTAGCATGCCTGAGAGTTGGACGTGTTAGGGTGACGGACGTTAGTAATATGTAATAGGGACAGGTTACTCGGGTCCTTTCGATTTATCCAGGCAAACTGGATACTGTAGGAAATTGCCAGCCTGAATGGCAGGCCGCCTAGCAGTCTCCACTGGAAGCCACCGGCCTGTACGTTCTTACTCCGAGGTCAGTCTTGGCTGTACAGTGACTATAATTTGTCGACATTCTGTACCAGTTAAGATATCCATGCCACTGGTTTGCGTGCGCTAACTAAGGGTATATTCGATGTCTGACCTCCAGTCCCGTCCAGTAGCACACTCAAAAAAACCACAAAATGCTGCCAAATGGTGCCTTGCTCACATGTTCCATAGTAAACGCCCAGTGCCATGCCCTTCGTAATCAGACCGCCGTGTTCATACTTGATCATTAATCCATCGCAATAAGACACGCCGACACCTGGTAGTGTTATCGTACACCACAAATTCGTTGCTCACTCATTCCGGGGATAGCAAGCTCGAGCAACTCAGAATACAAGGATCCTTTCTTCTCTCAACATGAAGGAGTTGAGAGGCAGGCGGATCATCACCCATCACGGTTTCCCACTCTTTAACGCCTCGCCCGCAAAAGCAACACCCGCATTCCACGAATTCTGCGCCTCGGCCATGTGGCCCTGTACCTCGAAGCTCTGAGCCAACATGCCCTCCGCGACGCTCATCCACAAGATGTTCCCGCTCTTGCGTGCCTGAGACGCCCCAGCCTTGGCGCTCTTGAGCGCCTGATCACCAACGATGTTCTGGAATAGCTTGGCGCGCATGAGGTTCAGAGCGATGGACAACGTCTGCACATCACCGAGGACCTTGGCCCCGTTGAGGGCCGTGGCGAGATGAGACTTCGTGGCTGTCATGGCCTTGGGCGGGTTCGTCTGCGTTGCGGCCAGGACGAGATTCCACGCTGTGCGGATCTCGAGATTGGGATGGTCGGCACAAAAGGGGCGGAGCTGGTCGATTAACTCTAGTGTTTGCCGATCGTCGCGGCGGTCGGGATATTGCATGATCCATATGCGGTTGAATGCGGCGAGGAGGCGTACCTCGAATTCGGCATGTTTGCTAGGTCCTCCTTGGATGCTGCCGTATTCATCGAGACTGTTATCAAGACTGAGAACCGGGCTTCTGTATATGGAATCGGCCGTTCCCAAATCTCCGGTGCCCTGATGGTATACTCCTGAGAGGTAACGCGAGTACAGGCCGACTATACCCTCCAGGGGGGGCTTGATGATGCTCTCCAATTGCTGGACGCACTTCCATACGTCTTGCCATCGACTATGCGTTGCTAGATGCAAGCCGCGCAAGATTTGGAGATAGCACTTGAGTTCTCTTCGCCAATCTGCGCTTCTGATGGCCTCTTGCAAAGACGTCGGGTATGGTCGCATCTTGTGGGCATCTGAAAAACACCAGTCAACATGAATCTTGCAAGGAAGGGGGGTGGTGTGCTTACTCTTGGTGAGCTGATCCAGTGCTTCGTCCCAAAGCTCGAAGACTCTCTTGTCGTTTCGAGGTTGCTGGCAGAGAAGACCGAGGCCACTATAGGTATACCTGCAAGTCATTAGAGGTTGTTGAGAATAAAGGGGGCTCTTGAGCCGACATACGTCATGACGAATGCTTCAATCTTACTCCAAAAAGACATGGTAAGATAGTCATAGCCATTGTCCTGATTGCCCGGGGATATGATGGTCCGGGTGTCCTCGCTGATAACTTGCATACTGCTCGTCTGCTTCTTGATCGGAAGCAAGACTTCAGTGTCTGACAGGTCCCAAGCCTTGTCTCCAATAGACGAATCCATCCTTGCTTGTAGTGTTTTCAGTTTCTGTGTGATCATCTGAGGCGACTTCTGGTGTATACTGCAGGCAAAATCCAGCATGAGCGCCAATATGTCCACTTGTGGGACATGGATTGAAGGATCAAGTTGGTATTTCTGCGACTGGGCAATACAGTTTTGTATTCGAACCACAGCATCGTCTTTCATGTTCTTCAAGAGGCTCAGTCCCTCCAGCAAAGAGGCAAGCACGAAGATGATCGTATCCCCCCTTTGAAGTGCTAAATTCATGATAGCCCTGAGGTTCTCCAACGCGTGCACATCTGAAGGGTTTGCCGACTGGAGATACAGGGAAGCCTTGAAGAACCGGAGAGCATAGACCCATTGTGTATGTTTCAACCTGGTGTGCTGTCAGAATACTGGGACTGGAAAAAGGGTCAACTCTAAAAAGAAACGTACAATTCCGCGTCTGCAATCCTTCCATCGACTGCAATAATGGCTGCCTTCCCCTTCCTCTGTGACAGTCTTTTCAGCTGTAAGAATTGCATCAGATACTTCAGATCAGCAAGTCGATACTGGAGAATGTCAGTTGTACTTCATCGGGTACTACCTTACAAAATTAGAGATTCGACTCACCTTTTCGCATAGAGTGATGCCTCTCGTCAAGGCAGTCTCGGCTTCCATGGTATTGTTGGTTTCCTCACACAATATACTAGCATACCGCAGTTGTAGTTTGACTTCCAGCCTTGGCGCAAGCTTGTTGCTACTCAACACTTGTTCTAGACAACCTAATCCTGTCGCAATCATTTTCTGGTATTCTTGAACCCCTTGCGGATCCAAGGAGTCCGCCACATTCATGACTTGGGCCCGTGCTTTAGCGAAGAACTCCTCTGCCACACATACCAACAGCGAGTTCGTGTCTTGATGATGAGGGATCAAGCCCGGCGTCGGAGCAGGCGACCTGACAGAACTAACACTAGGACTCCTTGTCAAGCCCTGCGTGGTCAGACGGGGGCTTGCAGAGACTCGGCTCGATTTCTCTATCCTTCCAGATGAACTGGTACTCCTACTCTTGTTCGGCACGAGCTGATGTGGGAGCTGGGGTGACTGAAGCATCACGGGCGAGTTCATGTGTGGAGAATTGACACGCGGCGAGTTCGCATGATGCGATATCGAGTGCTGTAGATGCTGACGTTGCTGCGTTTGCTTTTGCTGCGGCGGGCCTGGTTGAGGGATCGACTGATACGTGGACATGGGCGACTGCATGGGAGGTGGCATCTGCTGCCAGTCCATCATCTGCTGCTGGGGATTAAGGTTCTGTTGATGATGCGATTGGGGCTGCGGTAACGACTCCTGCTGCTGACCGACTGGCTGCCGCATGTATTGACTGCCCGGCTGCTGCCCTGGCAGTTGAGCCGAACTCTGTGACTGCCCCATGTGTGCCCCATACGTTCCGACGTATTGCGCGTGTTGCGGTGGTGGTCGTTGATCGAAGGACTGTTCGTAGCTGTGGTACTGGTTTGCGTGAACGGCGGCATAGTTGGTGTTTTGCATCTGCTGCTGCTGCTGTTGCTGCTGCTGCTGCTGCTGCTGTGGATACCCGACCGGCGCAAAGACAGCATTCTGGTACTGCTGATACGATTGATTCGGATAAGGATACTGCGGGTTCCCATAGGCATCGAAGCCATGGTGCATATTCTGCTCCTGAGGCCATTGTTGGCCATTTTGGCCGTACCCTGACCCGGGCAATGAACCTCGATATGTCATAATTTCATGGCAACGAGGAGCTCATCCCACCGGACTCTTTCAACCCGTCTGCACAGTCCGCTTTCGATGCCAACACATTCCACTCGCGACTTGGATGTTCGTTTCGGGGTGAATCGTTACCGTCAATTCGAGTATCTGATTGTTCCAGACCGAGATCCATGCCAAGAGCGAGCCTTGCGCCGCGATAAAGCGACACTCCGGGTTGAAAAGATGGATCACCTGATGAAAGATGGTCCAAGCGCCCTGGTGTTAGTTAGCTGTAATTAATTAGCTTCCTTGTTCATTCATCAGTCCCAGTCTACCTACAGACGGTTAACATTTGAAGTATGTGAGCCGGGGAGACAAGACGGGATTCTACTAACCGATCATCACGATCATCTTCCAAGAGAAACCAGAGGAACATGATTGGAGAAACTCAATTGCGGACCTTGCTGGAATTGCGCAAACTCATACACTTATCCCCCGTAGATGTTATGCAGCAAGCATCGCCTTGCAGGAAGAGGAAGCGGCTCAGTCCAGCCAGTGGAGCGGTCTGTTGGTTGCCGGTGCTGACCATGCATCCCAACTGCGTTTCCGTAGACTTGACAGATAGCATCTTTGTATGAAAGCTGAATAGTCTCCCTCAGAGAATCACTATCCAGATTCGTGTCTCGCTGCTGAATAACGTCCTCTCATAAGCCGAGGCAAGTGGGGTGGGCTGCCCAGGCGATATTTTTGGGTTCGGAATTGAATCCTTCGGACGCGAATCTTGGGAGCCTTCCAGCGACCAGCTTGCGTATGCTTACACTATATATCACCGGATACTTTGGTATACTCAATTTTTGGATCATCTAGTAGGTTTAAACTTATAGCTTCAGCTTATCAAGATGGACTGGTTCGGCCGTGCAAAGCTGGACTTCCACGCCTCGGCAAAATCCATCTCTATCAAGTCCAAAGACGACTCATCAAGTACAACGCTCCTAGAGGTAGTGCAGGACGCCGTCCCCCCATGCCAGCTGAACCCCTTTCTCTTCAACGGCCATCTACAGACCTGCTACACCGCAGTGAACAAAGACGCGCCCCCGGTGCATTACAAGCGCAAGATCTTCGAGGCCGAGCACAGCGGCTACTCGGGAAGCTTCGCCGTGGACTTTGTCACCACCCCTGACCCCGAGGAGAAGGTTGATGACACCCTCCCGCCTCGGACAACTTACTTCGGCGAGGAGGAACTCGCCGGCTTAGGGTCGGACGATGATAGACCCATGTTGGTAATTCTGCACGGCCTATCAGGGGGCTCGCACGAGGTGTATCTTAGACACGCTATTGCGCCGCTGCTGGAGAGCGGGAAGTGGGAGGGCTGCGTGGTTAATTCACGCGGATGCGCGATGAGCAAGATCACAACGGGTATTCTGTATAATGCCCGTGCTACGTGGGATACCCGGCAGGTCGTCAAGTGGTTGAGGAAGGCATTCCCGAATCGGCCTTTGTTTGGCTTGGGCTTCTCGCTGGGAGCCTGTATCCTCACCAATGTATGTATTTCTTGTTTGGAGATATGTGTGACCACTGCTAACGAGGGGTTATAGTATCTTGGGGAAGAGGGTTCAGCGTGTCAGCTCAAGGCTGCTGTTGCATGTGCTAACCCCTGGAATTTGGAGGTATCAAGCAAAGCATTGAGACGCACGTTTATCGGCCAGAATCTGTATAACAGAGTGCTAGGCAGTATGTTTCATTCTGCATGTCATTCGTTGGAGTTAGCCACTAATTTCATCTCTATAGCGGCCATGAGGACACTAGCAGAAACTCACGCAGCCGAGATCAAGAAATTCACCGACTTGGACCTAGAAAAGGTCTCGAAACTCACATACCTCTACGAGTTCGATAGAGAGGTACAGTGTGCAGCGTGGGGCTATCCCACCGAAGATGCCTATTACCGGGATGCCTCATCCGTTGATTCGGTGATGGCAATCCGGATCCCTTTTCTTGCGATCAACTCGACAGATGATCCGGTGAGTTCTCCGTCTTATATTAATCACTAAGACGTCTAATCATGAAAATGACAGATCTCCTCGCACGAAGCACTTCCCGTTGGAGAGATTAAGCAGAATCCATACACGGTCCTCTGCACGACATCCATGGGCGGCCATCTGGGGTGGTTCGAGTTCGGTGGAGGAAGATGGCACAGCCAACCTGTACGCCTAAAATACCTTTCCTTGAATGACGATAGGACTAATTCCTTCTGGCAGGTGACCAACTTCATGAATCATATGGCATTCCAAGCCGACCTCAATGGCATCAAGCCAGAAGTGAATGGAAATGCAAAGATCTATCATGCCGGGGCCATATTCAATCCTATGCGCCGGAAGATGGAGGTGCCAATCGAATGATAGTACATTAAATCTTTGGACTGTATCTCAACAAGGAGCATGGAAACATACGAAATATGACGAGATTAAAAGCAGATATATAGAGAGCTAGTATAGGTATAGGGTATCTATTTAGAAGGGCATTACTAGAAAGGGTTTCTCGGTAGTTGAAAAGGCCCAAAGAAGCAAATGAATACATCAGCCCCTAGCCCCCGAAGGAGTTTGCGCGATCCGGGTGATACCTTAACCACTTTCGCTATCCTTCAAATTGAGCTTGATCCGCCAGTTGATGAACTCATCCGTCAGGATCTTTCCATGGCCGGCTTCCTCAACCCGAAACACATCGATAGTATCTGACTTAGCCTGTCTCCGGATCCGCCAGACACCCTCATCGTTGATTGTCAGTTTCAGCCCTGATCGAGTCAGTACATCATTTTCCATGCTGCCAACCAGGGAAACATACACTCGAGGAATCCACTAGCGAAATTGATGCACATGTTCGCGTTCCAGCTCTTGACACCTCGCTGGGCGGCCGTGGCAGGGATTGACTCGGTCTTGATCTCCTCGATCTTCGTGAGGATACCTTGCTGTGAGCGGAAGCCGACAATGATCTTTGGCACGCCGAGGAGAAATGATTGGATCCAGAACTTCATAAGCTTGCGCTCAAAGTTTTGCATCCCTCTATCATCGCGGATCTCGGCGCTGGTCTTGAGTTCGACCCAGTTGATCGGCATACCTTTTGCCATCGGCTTCGAGTCCCAGACTGTGCATGGTGTTAGTCCTCGACGATCAAGATGAGGTTAGGGAGGTGGCGATAGCACACCTGCGTCAACTTCTCCGCCTATACATATGATCGTCTTGCCGATTCCGGTTCGGACAACTGAGCAATACTGGGCTTTATTGCTCACAACCTCGTTGTTGCGGTTTTCAATGTAGTCTCGGCTGGTCTCCGCCCACGTGGTAGGGAGAGTGCTCAGGGTCTCGAACTTGTATCCTACACTCGGTCATAAGTAATAGACAGACTTGAACAGAGGTCTTCTTACCCCAATAAGCCATGTTATCGGGTGAAAACTGCTGAGCAGGTGGCTGGTTTCCACGCTGATTGTTCTGCCATCGTTTAGGCTTACTTTGTTGCCTCTGCTGGTCCTGCCTAGAGGATTGCTTGTAGGCATCGTTCTCTTCGATGAAGCTGGAAGCAAGTCAGCCAGCTGTGACGATAGTCGGTAAGAAATTGTCCCATACATGCAGTCCTTTCCTCGAATCAGTCCAGTTTCTCAAACAGGGGTAGTGGCATCGCGTACTTGGTAAAGGGTAGCATTCATCTCAAAACTGATACAGCAGAGATTAGAAGGTTGAACAGCGGGTCGATGAGATGTAGCCTCTCATACCCGTCTCTATCTTCGAACAAAGCCGACATGACCTAGTTAAATATGAGCTTCGATTCCTGAACTTCGCCTGGTAACCTACCTTCGTCATCATGCCACGCCAAGTGACGATATGAGCATCGATTTTCTTTCCGTCTTCTTCCTCATGAGCCATGATAGTCTTGAGTAGGCTGTCAAGGTGCTCATCAACCGAATCATCGTGCTTGTCGAACGTCTCGAAACCCCTTGATAAGTCTGCACCAACATCCGGCGGATAGTACCATCTTAGGGACGAATCACCTAGGTGAAACTCGTGCTTGTCATCGTATGAGAAACAAGCAATTTCCTGGGACGAAATCAGCGTGTGGAAGTTTCAAACCTCAAATATGGGATTACGGTCATGAAACATCGCCCGTCGTGCTCTAGACGAAACAGGTAGAGCACATTGGAGAATCGCATACCTTGGGGCGCTTGACGGCCTGACTATCGCCAGTAAAGCGGCCGATAGGTTGAATGTTGAAAGTCCCCGACATTCGGCGCTTTGTCATATACAGTCTGGGGACTCTGATTTTGATGCAGTTGAGGAGTCTCATTTATCCGAGCTCTTAACGTTAGCGCTGAGTTCGGGAAGAAGCCCTGTGAGTTTTTGCGAATGGCATGCGCTGGAAGCTGGATGTGACTAGCAGACCCAGCGGCACGTTCCAGGTAAGGGACAGCCGAATAATCAGCGGAATAATCCCTGTTCAATGCTACGCTACAGTGATCAGCGGGGAGCAACCCCACGATCCAATCCAGGGAGCCGTTGGTCCTAGAAGTAAACATCGACGGCCCTTCGACCCAAGTAACACTCCCCATTGCATTTATAGGTCTCATTCGGTAACACTGCGCTCATTGTTCTGCCAACTCGTTTCGTATCGAGGATCATACATACCGCCTAGAATGGCCGAGCGTCCACCCCCTATAATTCGCCCTGGCGCAGCCCGTCCAGTGCGCAATCCCAACCCAGCAGCAGCAGCACCACCTCCTCCTAATAATGGGGCTACTGGCGTGCGGCGCAACCTCTTCCAGTCGCAATTGACGCGACGTCCGACCCCTACATCGTCAACGTCAGCCGAGACGCTGCGCCTCGACGTCGAAGTGCTGTCTGACACCTCGGAGATCGTGATCCGCGATAAGAACGGGGAGTTCGAGGTGGGGGACTGGCCGCCGCCGCCCATGGACGAGCCTGAGGAGCAGGCTCTAGATGAGGTGCTGGAGAATGAACGTAGGTTCCTCAGGGGACGGAGGATGGGCGGAGAAGAGGTGGGGATAGCGGAAGACTAATGGGAACATAGGGGAGAGACATAAGCTTGCCGAGGCTGTCAAGCATCACCAGATCAGTCATGATCGCACGCCGGCACAACCAGAAGGTACGCTGCAGATGAGTCTAATTGAGAGACGAGACGGGACGGGAACTGACGGATTGCTACTTCAGAGGTCATGGAAGCTCTCAGAGCCAGTATGAGAGCTCAAGTGGCGGCTCTATCCGAAGACGATTGGATGTATGAGCCAGAGGAACAACAGCGGGGACATTGAGCTACACGGCGAACGTTTGGTGCGTTATATGTTAATTCATATCTACGTATTCTCGTATGCTCAGGGTATCGTGCTTCCTAGGACATGCCCGCAAACCTCTTTAGTCCAGGCCTTCCGCTGTAGGCATAGGTGTAGGAGCCTTGACAGCTGGTCTTCTAGAGCCTCCAGCCGGAGCACCACCTCCACCCCCGCCAAACAGTCCACTCATCATGTCCATGAGAGGATTGCCCTGTCGCGGTCTCGAGATACCGAAGTACATCTCAGCGATCATCTCCAAAGGCTCGTGCCACATCTCCACCTCTTTGATGTGTGCCGCATACTTGGCACTCAGTTGTCTATAGAGCTCGACACTTCCCCGTTGCACCGCAAGCAGAAGTAGCCCGAGGAAGTTTAGAAGTGGAATGCTAGGGTAGACTCGGATATCTGCCGTGTTGCTGCTCACATCCTGTACGCCGATGGCGCTGCCCTTGTCTTGGTTCAGGGAGCTTGTGAACAGACGATATGCACTGTTAGCAGCTCGGACGTTGGCGGTCAGTAGATAGGGTAGGATTGCTCGGCTGGCGTATAAAGCTGCAGTGTGGGAGTCGTCCTCCTTGAACCACTCATATTCCATGCGTCCCAGGACTTCGGCAGAGTCCTTTGTTCCTAATACCAGGTGACGCTCTGCATCGTACGTCTCGTGTTCTTCGGCGTAGAGTGAACCAGCGACGTGGTGAAGCTCGGGATCGCCTGCGGGAAACTCGCCATATTTAGAGGACCATCTATCACCATCAGCACACCGTCATCTTATCCCCTTTAAACAAGCCATTGACTCACGTAATTATCTCCCCAATATACTTCTTCCTAGTCGGTTCCTCAGCATCAAACAGCCGCAGACAAGTCAACAGCTTCCCTTTGCTAGCGGAGTCGGGTTTGAGCTCC
Source organism: Xylariales sp. AK1849 (assembly GCA_022432505.1). Classification (NCBI taxonomy): domain Eukaryota; kingdom Fungi; phylum Ascomycota; class Sordariomycetes; order Xylariales; species Xylariales sp. AK1849. Next base: position 266,097 of record JAJKKH010000013.1, read on the forward strand.
GCTTGCTTGTACGTATCGACCAGTAGCACGCAGAGGTCTCCTCCGCTGCCTCCCTGCCCGGCCTTGAGCAGCGACTGCGCGACATTGTACAGAATGTCGATGGCGGCTGTCCAATTGGCGGCTTTCGTATACCGGGCTGCGACAACACGGGTCTGCTGCTGCGCTTCGTAGTATTGGCCCTCGCCGATCCGCGCTTGGAGGCGGGAGATGATCTTCTCGATCTTGTCGCCTTTGGCTGCCATCTCAATCTTGTCGGTTGAGGTAAGCTGTCGATTTGACTAGTTTGAGGATGTTGCGAGGCGGTTGGTCTCTAGCGGGGGAGCTAGAATTTTGGGAGCTGTTGTTGTTGTTGGTGACGACAGCGATAGCGGGGATCCTGCGTAATTAAGCCAAAACGAACCGGGTATTTCTGCTACGTGTACAATGGGATGGATAACCACTTCCCACGTGCTATATACACAGTCTCTAAATGGGGGGAGGACTTCATTTACCAGTCTCTTCACCAGGCTGCGTCTGCTAGTTCTCAGTGCCCTGTCCCCACGAGTGTTATCAAATTCAGACACACATCTGATTGTGGTTGTCTTGACCGTGTATCTAACATTGGATCTTTCCGCTTCTTTGAATTCAATGAAGCACCCCTAACGTGTAGGGCAAATTGCGTTTTTAGTAGTCCGTACCTCATGTATGGTTCTTCTCGACGCCTGAAACAGCACATATCCCATATACCTCAAAGACGCATAGTTACATGTTCGCTTTCAACTGACACCTGGGTCCGGCGACTTACATCCAACTTCAATTCCCCGATTGCGGAGTATATGGTATGAATACACATAAGCCGGACTCTGTTCATGCCGCGACATCGCAAGCCAGCATCAATGGTGTAATGGTACATATACCCTACCTTAATATTGAGCTGCTTAGTTTGGGTTCTGATTGAACGGTTTTTAGGTAACATCTAAGCTTCCCACGAGCTTTGCTTAGGCCTCGGGTTCGATTCCCGATTGATGCAAACTGCGAGTGGCCCAGACCTAGTTTGGGATGCCAATTTTTTGATTCTGTCTATTGATCATTATGATCAACTTTTTGTCCATTAGTTCTTCAGTGGCATGATTGTGTAATTCTCTGCGTATTCCGTACTCTATAGTAGCGACGATGTGCTTGGTCTCTTTCACATCGGACCTGTAACGAAGGCCCCATTTGAACTCGGTGCGTGAGCGCGATCGTGACGTATAAGTGTTATGTTGCTTTTTTTAGGTCCTGACACGGTGTCATCTTGGAGTCATAGCATTCATGTTTGTTATGTTTGGGAGCGGGTGAATTGCCATAACCCGGACTTCCAACCAGCCCTTGCCTCCTCAGCTCGTAGGCCAGACTGCCAGTGTCCAAGTCACTGTCAGCCACCACCACGCTTTCACTACAAATCATATATGAGTGACAGGATGTTTTTATAAGTGTTCGACGGTGCAATCCGGAGATCTGGTTTGGCATAGGTAAAGGAAAGCACGGCAGCCTTAGCTAGAATGACTGTGTGCTGTTTACCCCAGAATATAGTGAACAACGATAGCGAGAACATAGATTCAGCTCCCTGAGTAGAAATATGGATTACCATAATTATTATGCCCTCATAAGACTCCACTGCTGATCAGGCAAGGAAGAGAATATGGAAAGGGGCTACCGGAATGCGCAGGCATCAGGTAATCACAGATCACGGTCGTGCAATCTGCTACGAGGAGATACTGATGAAGCTTTAAACATGGAGAGAGGAGCATCTATGGCGACAACTTCGACAACCAGAGACGTCACTTTGGCGGGCGTCGTTGCCTTGCCCCTCTGGATGAGAAATATCATTGGAACTGCAACTGGCCACCGGCCGTGCAGGAGCTCAACTATGAAAGGTTTCCGGGAAACTGGAACGTTCACATCGTTTTCCATCCGTCCCAGTCCAAAGGCAAGTTTACCCTGAACTTTAGGTTAATTACACATTTTCACATTGGCGAAAGAGGCTCTCGAGGATCAAGGTGTCACCGTCGACACCAGTCCGATCCATAGTCCTTCGGGAATACACAGTTCGCCAGCATATCGCCGCTTGCTTGTGCTTCCTCTTTCCCATCAAGTTGAGCTTGTGATCACGGTACGGATCTGACCTTGGGTCTCCTGCATTCGAGATCGGAGGTTACACGCGTCTCTAGGAGGTACCAGGAGACCAGCGGCAAAGCTCGTTTGGACCGATCTACCTAGTGGGCCGTGTTATGGAACCGAATGTATGTTATGCCAACTTGCTTCTCGGGTTTCATTATAGCTAACAAGGCTATTAAGATAGATATCCACTCACATAGCAGACATGTGGGCATATAGATGATGCTTTTAAGACCTGGACGCGCCGTAGTCAGTGTACGCCTTCACGGGAATATCTATATTTTGGGCGTTTCAAGGGTTGAAGGGAACGGCTCCCTTTGGAAGCGAAGCATCAGGATCTCTTTGAATGGGAAAATACATAGGAAGATGGGTAAAGAATATAACGGAACCACAGCAGGGCTGGGATGCAATTGCGGGAAGGACATCTGGATACATCAGGGTTATTGCAAAGTTAACAATGAAGTATTTGCAGGTATCGAGCGGGTTGATGATGAGATCCCGGGGCTACGTTCTAGATATGCCTTACGTGGTTCTCGAGGTGATGTCTGGGTTGTAAACCAAGAGAACAGGTGAAGACACGATACATCTCCCGATTTTATGAGACTCGAAAACTGTTCGATGTGTGCATCTGTCTTATGTGATAATACAGGTATCTGGCAGGGTTAACCTAACATGAATTCACTACTCTAACATGGACCTTTCATGAGGACTTAATCTAGAGGTTTTTTGTTTGTTGGGACATATGACCCAAAAGCGAAACACGGATCTGATACAGTGCATTTCGATAGACCACAAGTGTGTTGTTGATTGTTTACGCAATGTCGGTTTGCTTAATATCTTTTGATAAACATATTGTTCCCGTTACCTACCCATCGAAATTTCCACGATGAATAGCCAAAGAAGTGCCTCGTATGTTGACAAAAATACGCAGGCTTTTTCTTTTAGTCAAGTTGAGACATAGTCATTGCCGGCAGCGGAACGCTGAACAGATTCACAAGGTTATGTATGACCTTACAAAGCTATCTACCAGAGCGGTGCAAATGGGTAGTCGACTCTGATGAACAAATGATTCTTTACTATTGTAAAACCAGGCTGCCCATCATTGCAAACCTGATTGTGCTCATTATGCCTTGTGTGGATTCTCTGTCCTGAACCCCTGCCCCGTGCTGCAACCACGATGCCAGTTCAAAGCATTACTGGAGTCTTTATGCTATGTACATGGCGATCTTGATGATAGCTCTTCGGCCTGTGCCTCGCCTCTGAAAAGTAGCATTCGAGTGCGTCCAGAGGTCACTCGCTAGTAGGCCTCGGTGCTCTCTTACCATACTGGAAAGAAGAGTCAGACCGTAAGCTGCCAATACGAAACCGAGAAGCGGCCATGCTTGCAGATTGGTTGACCGCTGTCGACCAGCAAGTCTAGATACTCTGAAGTAATATTGTTCATTCTATTGACTCGGTGGGTACATGGCTACCGTACCGTCTTGACTTTTAAGACTGTCAAGTGTGGCAATATCGCTGATGCATATATGTGATGTTAGACCCCCCTTTCCTTAGCAGCTTGCTCCTCGGATGGCATACATCTTTAAACATGGCTGACATGTCTATCTTTAGTATCAACTACCGTACAATTGGGGTTCTGACTGTAGCATCAGGGATGGCCCAATTGTTGATAGCCTGAATGTGGTTCTCGAAGAGCTGACTCGTGAGATCAAGCCGTCTGAATTCATCCTGTAATAGTGCTCACGTTGACGCGCAATACGCTTCATCAAGCTCAGACTAGGTAACGGCCCAGTAGGAGTTTCCTCTTCCAGGTGGACACGATTGATACGGCCGGTAATTCGCCTTACTACACGACTTGAACTTGGCCGCCTGAATGCACTGCCTCACTCCCATTATTATTCATGAACCGACTTTCACTCCGCGCAGACTTTCGCTAATAAAGACACCCTCGAATCATATCTATTATATGTTCTACATGCAAGATCCTTGTTGCATTACTTGACGTGAGCACTTCATCCGAACACATTGGGCTCCAGTCTCACGAGAGCTCTATTTCACAGCCACCCCCAAGCACTAACTTAGGGATAGATCCGCTTCTATTTTTGGCACAACAATTATAGAGATCGAAAGTACAATGCTTCCATCATATTTTCAATCAGTTGATAGAGAAAGAAAGACGCAATTAACCCATCGCGGGATTTGCTCCCAGTCTCTCTCCTATTCTGATCAACTGTCCTGTCAGCTTACTTCCCGCAGGAAGCGATGCCTGTGGACGGCGAGTATCTACAGAGACCATGCATATCGTACTTTACAGGCAGGTTCAGAGGCATGAGGATCGAGACTGTCGTCTATTTTCAGTAGTGTACGGTTCCCACTGTCATGCGGCTTATTCTTCAAAGACGGTGTCGAAGCTACAACGAAATTTGATGCGAGATCAAAGGGTGAGGTGTGAGCTCAGCATGACTGGCAAGAGCTAGAATCTGACGTCCAGTGACCTTTCTGGTAGTGCATCTCCGTGGTACATGAGGGAGGGCGTTTGTGCCACTGCCGGAAAGTCCAATATACACGGGGAAGCGGTACCAGCCATGAGCGATTGAGCAATGGTATTACCGCAAACTCCCCAAGTGATAGCACGAAAATAGCGAACTAACCAAGATATTATCGACGAGGCTTGACCGCTATTGAAGTTGAAGAATGCTGTCTTGCCAGTGGATGAACTATCATATTAGGAGTGCTAGGCAGCCGGACACTTTCTGCACGCGGATCAGTGCCACGAGATGAACTAAATTTACACGAGTCGCATTACTACAGGTATGATCCGCCTAATCGTGCCCGAGAACCTCACAGCGTTCCTCTGCAAGGCACAGGCAATGAGCACCCCATCCTAGACCACGGGGAAGTATCTCGCGAGGCTGACCTTCAAGTCAAAGAATAATAACACTGACCCACGTCATGCCTGCTAATGTTAGAAGGTGAGTGGGAATAGATGGCCTGTCACGGACGTTTGTCCCGTCGTCTGGAATCTAACATAACTGACGAGACACACGGGGGATCCCGTTCCTTGTCAACGCTATCTAGGAAGCGCTTCGTGGCATCTATAATGGCAGCAGCTTGTAATGATATGATGTGCGAAATATCATCACCAAAGATTATGTCGGAGATGCATTGCTAGCTTGGATCTAGATAGGATTCGATGTGGGCTAAGCTTCGCATATTGTGACCCTTAGCTACTGTGAACGATCAAGGACACCAGTGGGACGTGTCTACATTAGTTTCTTCTTTCCTTTTTTCTTTTTTCTTTTTTCTTTTCTTTTTCTGCGTACATTATCCCCGTTAAGCCCCTCACAATGTCAAGATGATTGGAACAGACGAACTAATTTGATTGAATCCCTAACAAGGCAAAAGCTCAGGCGCGTACCGTGGTTAGTACTCAGGCAATAGTATCGAGTCTGGATGAGATACATCATGTCGAATAACCTCACTCGAAGAGCTCAGCTTCACGATAGTTTGGCTGGGCAACTATGTCGTAGGGATTGCTAGATTCGTGGAATTAACCCGTAGACTTCGAATGATCGTCTCTCACTTCAGCATGGATGAGGCCTAACGTCGGCTTCCAAGCAGAAGCACACTTGGTGAGATTGATTGTCAAACTCGAGCAGATCTAATATCCAAGGGGTAGAGATGGACGAGTGCGATGTCAAGACGGTGACTCCTTACGTGCAGGGCGTTTACAACGCATACATGTGAGTGGATGAATAGGGAAGGCAACTCCATAGAAGTCGATATCCACCGGATTGGCCTATTGCAGTAGTTACTTACTGTGTATTTGTTGATCACACCACACCTCGCAACACATGGTCTTGGACGCGGAGGTGAAACGCACAGGTGAGGCGAAGCAATACATCGAGTCACACACATGCTTGCTATAGGCAGGTCTTTCGATGACTACTGTGTAGACTAAGTATTTTCATAAATGGCTCAAGGAAGACCAGTTAGTAACGATGCTAGCCAAATCCGGGATATATCACGAGATGGGCTGAATAAGTGCGAAAGCTAGCCGGCAGTGAGACAACAGCATGTATCCAAGTCGGTAATCAAAACAGTCAGGACCACCGTGAAGCTGTCTTCGTATGGATCAATGCCCCTCACTGACGTCTATATGTGCTGGAACTGGGCTACGTTGCAACGAATATGACGGCGACATGGAGAGTGATGTATCTGGGAGCGCACTATTAGCATCGTCTCGGCGATATTCAGGGAAATCTCGTCGTGTCTATTCAGGGATGCACGCCGACTAGAGTGCATACGTTGTGCATGCAAGCCGCCGTCAATCCCATCTTGTGGCTGATTGCAGACGCCTCAACACGCACGCGCATTCAAGAAGCAAGTAAACGCTGAAGGTGGGATACTTATGAATCCATAGGTAGGTAGGTATGTACACAGTAGCTACTGCGCAAGGAGGGTTTAACCCTGCGGACCTGGGAGGCCCCTGTAGGCGACGAACCCAACAAACAGCATGGTGGTACAGTGTCGATGCACCTCGAATTAGCGGTTCACTAGGAGGCTCCTCCTCCTTGACCTACGGACAATTCAAGGCAGATAATAATCCCCTCAATCAGAGCGCGTTCAAGGACCTCTTCTCCGCAACTAGGAAATTGACTTGATGATCCCGCCAGGAGAGCAGCTGGCAGAGTGTCGTAAACCTGGAAAGGAGTGAGTTATCTGGCATGATCTGCCATCAAGGTTCCGTTCCCAGAGTCTAAGAATAGGAACAGTCCAACAGGGTGGAACATCTCGGCCGAAGCTACATCCCTGATGCGACACCGGTAGGGGTCCTACGGTACCTTAATCTGGCAAGGTCGGGGTCGTGGCCGGGGGACTCGTATGATGATGTCAACTCATAATTCTGCATGCACACAGCAAGTGTTAGCCAAATCGTAAACAAATGTATCATCTAGCCTGGCGAGAATATTGCCAATTTGCGCGGATCCTGTGGCACTGTTTTGCGGGTTCAAGCACGTGGTGAACGGTCCGAAATGTCACGTTGATAGCCATATAGGTACTTACCTACCTACGTACATATTCTCGGTCGTTAAGAGACGCTAGGACAACTGCCGGAGCAATTAACTCTCCGGACGCTACCCAGATCATGACCGGCTCTTCTCAGTAGGTGGTATGGAAAGCATTTGTCATGATGAATTGCGTAGATTCTCGGGACCGAAGCAGATGTTACTGAGTGATAAACGACCTACGAACTAGGAGAGCGGCGGAAGATGGAGCGGAATTGCGCTTGATGGGTGCCGGCCAGTAGTGGATATGCTATGCCGACGAGATGTGTTCCTGCCGTGCACGGGGACGTGTTCGATTTGGGTGCTGTCGTCATTGATGAAGTAGGTAGGCAACCAGATAAGCTGTCGGTAGATTGCGTGCAGGCCGAGGAGCGAGAAGCGAGACATGGGACGGTTGTCTGGGGGAATGCTAAAGAGTTGAAAGCCAATCACGATCTATCCGACCACAAGGAAACGAATAATTAGCGTCTCAGCCTCGAGAAATCTGCTGGAAACCTGGCTGCTCGGCTCGACAAAATTGCGCCATACTATGGCATCGGGCTTAAGTTTAATGCCCTGGTCAGGTATCGACAGATCCGCTGATTCCAAGTTCTTACCGTGGTCGGCCTTAGCTCTGGGCTATTTCAAGCTCGGTATACCCCACCATTTATGTAGATACGAACAAGTGACACAGTGATTGGAGAGAACTTTAACCATCCAGGCCCCTGTCTAGCGCAGTACCTTGCGGAGGGGTTTAAACATGCCCCTATAACCACAGCAATATGCTGCAGTGCAACAAGGTGCCACCGAACATTGTTGATTTGGGAAGGTAACTATTGTAACTTGACATAATCCAACCTTGAATGTTCCAGTTGGCCGTCAGCGCTACCGCAAAGAACGCGATTGAGAAGGCCATGGGTTCCTGATAGGTGACTTGTGTCCTTACTTGAACATCGTCCAAGCTCCCGGGTGGGCAGACTTGATAGCCACGTGTGAAAGGACCCCGTGTCGAAGCTATCGTCATGCGTAAACGGCTTCTTACTATCGTTCCTTAGCCTGACAGACGGACTTCACAAGCAAACCGGACTCAACGCCCACACCAGGATGTGGGGGCTGAGTCCGGTCTTGCTAATTCTATCTGGCTGAACAGTTTCGAATGTCGACTTCCGCAGGCCTTTCTCCATGCCCCAAACCGCCCTAAGGTCAGTTCGCAACTCTACGCTGTAGATCTGCGAGCAAGACACACAATCACCAGCAGATCGCAGATAGCGTTGCAGATCCCCCGTACTAAGTGTGCTTTGCAGTGTCATGTTCGGCTCCCTCTTCCGCAGCTGAAGCTTCTGATTACCTACATCCATTTGGACCTACCTACGGTAGCTGTTCGTTGGCTATACTACTAGTCATGAGCACGAGCATTCAGTACCTAGTCTCCAAAGTCCAAATGTGACTACCTAGGTACTAAGTTAAGTATCCATACAAGGACCGAACGCGCGTACGATCGAATATCGATAACTCAGATGAATGCACAAGAAACCACACGTGACATCTGAAACGACATGGCACTACGATCATTCCGAGACTGGTGGTAACGTCTTCGGCTAGACGCTCCCTGTGTCATAGATAGTCTCCCCAACCCCCTGGCCTCTTAGCGGCGGGGGACGGTGGTACGGCCAGGGTTGCCTAGCTGCAACGATGAAATTGCGTCGGTATAGTGCTTGCAACCGATTTCCTTTGCATCCTTTCTTCGTGCTAGATAGAGCCTAGAGTCGATGTTTCACCTCTCTTGGCATCTTTGTCGGCTTGAACGCGAGTCTTGAACGAATGATACAATTCCCGGAGTCTAGGGTTCTTGCTAGTAAAGCGACGAGGCATCCACGCCGACTAGATAGTGCACAGTAGACCCAAATCCAATCTCCACCTCCCTTTCGCTTGTGCTTGACAAGAGGCTCCATCCTCGTTGTATTAGTAATGTGATTGACGGGCCCAACAAAAAGCTTTGATGTCAAGGTCGCTTATGAATGGGGCAGGTGACAACATCGTCGGGACGTCCCTAGCGGAGAATGACCCACTGACAACCTGGGATGGACCACACTCGGAACGGAATGCCGAATCTAACGCACGCGGATCTGAATCCCAGCACACAATAAGTAGTTTGTGACTAGGTCACAGTCTCTGCGTTCTACAGTGTACCACAGTGCTGTCACCTACAGTATCATCAAGTTACACAAAATCGAGAACAGGCTAATCGCCCGGTAAACCTATCACCAGTGTTTTCGAACCAACAGATCCAAAGCTGCATATTGCAGGGAACAAATCACGATTCCTCGTTCTGACTAGCAGCAGATAATCAACAAGTCAGGAGCTTGACCGTACGCGTGTACTTCCTGTAAATTTCCAGCCTCATACTCTGTAGGATACCTTACCGCACTAGACATGCGGCGGGAATGAGACGAACAGGCAAGCGGCCCTGTCGAATATTAACGACCACTCCCAGGGAGGGTGTGGCTGGTGACAATCGTCGATTTCTTTGCTACTGTGTAGGGGCTTGTACGAGTATCTTCCAGAATCCTGTCAAAGCACCATGATAACTTATGCAATTGATCATCAACTCTCGTGATGTCTACCTAGAGAAGAGGAAGAACTTCGTAGGGTTTGAAACCCGAACCTGCTTTATGATTGTTGCTTGCCTTCCAGCTAATCGAAGTCTCAATATGGTCTCTGCCTTGTACGGCGAAGGGAACAATCGTGCCGTTTACCTCACAGGTGCATCACGTTTGGTCAATGAAAGCGCCAAAGGTGGCCTTCCTAAACAACAAATGTTGGCACCTATGCTACCTACTTTAAAGTGAGATCCTGTGGTTTTCGGGCCAATTGGGCCGCTCGCTGGAGCTTCGACCGATGTGTAAGCTTCAGTCGCGTTCCTGACGACGCTCAGACGGTGTCGACAATACTGCCCGTCTTGGTGTTCTAAAAATAGCATCAAGATCGATCCCGGGTCTTCGCGGCTGGTGCCTTTGGAATGCCTTACGTCGAGCGGAAGAGGATCATGCACGGCAGTTGTAGCTTGCATCCTCCTGGCAAGCCAGTGGCAGTCGCTCAAGCACAGCTAGACAACCTTGCAGTATCTGAGATGAACGGTGTTATTCATAAAGCTAACTGAGCTAATGGCCGTGGTCATACACAGTACAACCCTGGTCGATGGCACAACGACGGAAGAAATGCCATCCACCTTCGTTGCATTCTCGCTTCGACCTATTGTTTAGTATCCTCTTTCTTCTAGTAATGGCTGTCTTTCACCTCCACCGAGAGGATTTGTACATTGGCTGGAAATGGCGCGAATGGTAGACGAGACCCACTAAACAAAAAACAAAAGAGGCCCAGCTACCTGCTTGGCTTGGCTGAAAGGCATACCGCAAACGAGGTACTACCGCTTGATGACAACTAGCTCGAAATTGCTCCCATCTATAAACCGTCACCACCCATCAAGCGAACGTGAGTCTAAAATTGTGACTGATTGCAACTTGGAAGGATCTTTGGCGGACCTATCAAAGCCTAGTCAGATAATTAAGCTCGGTCCTATACGGGTTACGGTGGCGTCGCTTTTATGTCGCGTTTAACCGGGGCTTCGTTGGAAGATTGAATGAGTTGTGTGCTCCGACGATCTGTCCTTTTTCAAGATCTTGTGTTAGTACCGGGATTGCGTCTTGAAGAGGCAGTCCAATGCGCGACTTCGGTTGGCCGAGCCAAGCGTCCTACAAGTCTGCATGGGCAGAAACCCTGTATTGGGGATTTTGGTTGGAACTATTGAACGCTTCTAGAAGCCTAGGCTAGTAGCCAAGGGCCACCATGCATCGTGGCCAAGCTTCTCATACGATGTAAGTCTCTTGGCGGAGTTACCATCGCTGCCGACTTGATATACCAGCCACAATGAGTACTATGCTTTCTGTACGGCAGATTGACCCAATGGTAATTCATCTGTGCCGCACCCTGACTCCGTGGAAAATTATGCTCGTAAACGGGGATGCATGCGTCCATCTACGAAAATGTACTGGTACGTGACTTTGAAGCTCCGGTAGTTTTCGGCACGACTCCGCATCTCCATCACAGGTGCGAATTGCTGTGCGGATTTGGAGTTGGGTCACATATTTCCGATATACCCAGCTAGCGGCGCGCGGCCGAACGGGGCACAATTGGTGATCATAGCGAATCCCTATTATTGCGAAACGATCCGACAGGCACTTTGCTTCTCAACTTGACAAGAGCGATACCATAATATATGTAAACATCTCTGCCCGTGACAAAGGATGATTGCCGTAATGACGTCCGGGGTGTTCATGCAAATACAAAATATCTGCAAAGTAGAAATGGCGATTCGGTCGTCTCTCATGCTGATCGATCTGTTTGCGTATGCGAGTGTGTTTCTGGGAATTTGACTTTGGTATCATCCAAAATTTGGCTTGCCTCATGAACTGGTGCCGCCGCGGTTGAAGATCGATTTCAGTTGTGCAAGGGGAAGTAGATCCTACGCTTGCAATAAGCTTCGGGGCGGCAGCAGGGATAGGGTGACTGCCGTAGCAGGGGATACGAACTTTCGTCGGTTCACCTGATGCCCAGCTGAAACAATACAGGCGTATCAAGCAAGGGTAGTTATATCTACTTCAACCTCTCAAGGTCCCTGGACGGAACGGTAGGGTCCCTAACCGGCAATACACATAGCACCGACCACACCTAACCCAACATTGCAACGTTGGTTTTAATAACGGCTCGAGCACGCAGGCTTGGGTAGAGTGAGTCTGTGGGCCTCTACCAGATTAAGACATAGTGTCTGTTACCGCAAAGGAGTTTGCACGAGCATGACAAGCAGTAGAGTACGCGGATATGCCGAAAGTCGACCTATCCGACTTCTATACTGTGCTGGTGACACCTGTGCAGAGACGCCGCTTCACTCTCGGGCTTCCAAGTGAGCTAGCCGCCGCTTGGTACCCGCTGATGAAAGCATGAATGTTATTGTATACGCTCCATTAGGATATTTCCAGGTGCTTAAACCCGGAGACTATTGAGCTACTTTGTTTCCTCGAGTTCGTACAGCAGGCACTTGTCAGATGTGTTGGTCCCATGCCTATGCCCGCTTATGCACGGGTCCTCTTTGTGATGACCAAGCTGATGCAATGGCTGAGAGCCACTTATACTTGGCACCACCCTCTCGACCCAGATGGATTTTGATATCCGAATGCAGCCGCCGAAACTATCACGGGTGTTCCGTGAACAGCGCCAAACCACCTCGGCTTCATAGCACTCTAGCATAAGGCTCGGATGAGCACAATCTATAGCTTTATCGAGTAAATAGATGAATGCGTAGAATCTGGCAGACAACTGTCAGTCTGGCAGCTTTATATCGGCCTGATATTTGTATTCCTCACTTGACGGTTTGCACCTGTGAATCCGACTGTTCCCTGGGCTTTACTTTACCATGGCTTATCAATATGGTGTCCAACATCAGCGCTTACGGCAGCATGGGATTGTGCACGCATAAACGCCAGAATCGCGGCAAAGTATTCTGGTGCAACCCTGCTCACTGTGCCGCGAGCTTTTGACGTCACTGTGCCCAATCTCTCACGCTTCACTGTTTAGGGTACCTTTAAATTGGCCCAAATGATTCTGCTTTATTTGACACATCTGGTTACTTTACCAACAAAACATCTCTGATCACCAAGTAGTCTCCTAGTCAGGTATACAACTCCGGTGAAGATCTTGGATTAATTGAGCCCTTGTGCCGGAGCGATCGCGTGATAGTCTCATGGGTATCTCCTCCAATATCTCCTCGACGAGTCCACCGACGCTCGTATACATCGGTTAAGGCTTCCGACGTTTCGGCCGATAAGCCGGTCAAGACCTGTGCATCCTTCTCTGCTTCACGTTCGACGATCTTGTGATAGCTGCTAGAGGCTAAAGCATCGACTACTACATCTCAAGGAACTAGCTTAAGTAGATCAGAAGTTGCGACAGGCACCCAAGTTGCGGGAGATTTCTCGCGTTTGGGGCAGAGACTTCGGCCAAGGCTAACAGCCACAGATTTTGCTACTTCGTCTAGCTTCACGACGATGAGCCTATCACTTAGACGGCTTCGCTTAGCGAAGGCGAATCCGACTGATAGGTTTTATGCAGATCCCTCGATGGCTCGATGGCGGCAAGCAGTCCGGTGACGGGAAGCTAATCCGTAGTAAACTATTGTGTAGGCTGTCGGGCTGAAAAGCGATCCGGTCGAGAGCAGTCTTAGCGCCTTCGCCTTCGCCTTCTTCTGGCCTGCACCAAATTGGCACCAAATTCGCTCGAAAAGTGGACACCGGGTGCAATGGCATCAGATCTGCTATGGCATTCTACGATCACTTCGCACGGCAATACAACGATTCTGCTCCCCGATCTCTGGATGGCGCGAAGTATTAGCCTCTCGTAGGGATCTGTGACGGTAATGGGTGTCCCGTTCGCGGTTGCCTAGCCATGCCATGCCATGCCTCGCGTGCGGGCAAAGCACTTTTTCGGCAAAGTATACATGTCAACCCTCGAGCAATATGCCGGCGGAAAGACTCAAGAAGGGCTGTTCCAATCTACTGACTACCCAATAGGAGGACATCCGATTCAACTGTCGTCTGTGCCCCTTGAATCTGGTCGTAACCCGCCAAAGGAGTTGGGGGGTTTTCAGCTTTATTGATTCGTACTCATACATGTGTAGGTACTTGTGTCTGTTGCATAAGGAAGGTCGCTAACAACACGGTAAGAGAAGTACGAGCCGGGGGGAATCAATCCTACACCAATTGCAATTTAGAGGTGCGCCCCTAGCTCCCTCGCAAGCAGACTAGAAATAGACACAAAGGTCCATAGGTGCACCCAGGGCGTTGGGAAGACGCTAACCAATACCTGCCGGCGCACATGCGTCTTATTAGCCGTCATATATGTTATGGTTGCTCATGGGGAATATCCAAACCGAAGGAACGGACCCGACGTCAAGCCAACCCCTCCGTAGATTGAACTTGGGACCCTTCAGCGCCGCTTGGTCGCCATGTCGAATGGGTTGACTGTCTTTATCCCCACAGCCTGCGTTGCCGCCCGTTGTTGTCAATCAATGCCTTTGCAGGATTCACGTTATTCCCAGCGCACCCGGCTCCTGACTCATATCCCCCAATGCGCAACCAACAGCGCCTGGCAGGGTAAGCGCAGGGCTTGAATGAGGCTTCTGCTATGGTAAGCCCTTCTTCACAGTGGAAGGCTACCTGAAATTTGGACCCTCCCGAGCCCGATGATTTACGTAGCAAATGTAACGTCAACGCTCATGTACTTTACAAAGGTACCGTTTGATGTTGGGACTAAGTTGTGGTCCATGCGACGCCTCTGTGCCTCCCATCCATGGCCCCGGCTTTGCCCTGCCAAACGGCGCTCGTTCTCCCTGTTACCTACTAGTATTCGTAACCCGAGCCATCCAATGGCGCAGGATCCTCTCATCTCGCTCATTACCCCATACATCATGCTAATTGTCTGGTCTTAAGCCTCAACAGCCCTGTCCGGCGGCATGACAATGTCAACCGCATGGCACTGGCACAAGCACAAGCGATGTTGGTTGAAGCCCACCAAGCCCACATAGGATGGACATCTCTATCCCACAGCCCCATCCTCTCCCGTTTTCGCCGACTCTCCAATGGAAGCCACACCCATGAATCACAAGTACCTGAGGGACCGTCTCTGATGTGGTCCACTTTCGCCCATCTCGGTCAGCTCTATGTCATCACCCTGGTTGGTGATTAGGCCGTTTAGCTGACCCAGGCCCTCACGCTTCTCCCTTCCCTCCTCCTCTTGCCCGTCACCCGGTGGGCTCGAGTTACCGAATGATCCTTAGCCCGCCAGCTTATGCTCGATCGAGCACGCCTTCGTGAGTCGCTGAAAGGGTTGCATTCTAGCTGCCGGGTCGTTGGTGCGCTAGGGTAGTCCAGACCTCAGCGGTCTCGCGCATACATCTGCATATTAGAGGTACCGTACTTCGCTGGATGCCAAGCGGCAATGTTTACCGTATGTCGTTGGTGCCGACAGCCATCCAAGGGTCTAACACTAGGGTAATGCTAGGGTAATGCTAGGGTATTAAACCTCCACTGTGTATTGCTGTCAGATATGTACATACTCGCCAGACCACCACGGGTGAGCCTTGTACTAGACAAGGTGCCCTAGGCAGGACATTGGACGTGGGTGTCAGTCCAACCGTAAACCGAATATTCTACGTACATCTCTGCCGATTTCCTGTTCCATCTAGCCCATCCTTTCTCCTCGAATCACACTTCACTCCTTAGGTCATTTGTGTGGCTATATTCCCGAATGACGCCGAACTCTGCAGAGGTTGCTTACTTCTATCGCCCCGTAAGACAACATCTGGCGCTTCCTTCAGCGTAGGTAGTCTGTTCGGTCCCTCAACGTCAGTCAACAATCGGCACTGGAAGTACGCACGTGGACAGGATTTGGAAGATTTCAGTTCCGCCTCGACACCTACCGAGTCGCTGCGTCGCCCAACGGTGGTTTCATTGCCCCATTATCCGGAAGTTGGGCCACTCGCGATATCTCGGTTCTTAGACGCCCAGCGCAAAGGTTGTCTGCAGGCAAGCTCCGCCGCTTTGGGGCCTTTACCCGGCATATTCCCAAGCAGATAACAACTAAATACCAACATCATTGCATCCATCGATCAGACCCCGATAGGTGCTCCAGTAACCGCCGAACGATCACGTCCGGGTGTGGTTATGCTGCAGAGCTCATCGTACCCGCACCGTCTCGATGGGGATTCTTTCTAGAACAGATATCCGTCGTCCCTACACCACTCCGGATACACCTCCTCCCGAGCTAGAGAGCCCGAGTACTTCCGCATTCAATTGCAAGATCCCCGAAGACCGGTCCTGGAAAGCTACCGTACCCATCTCTCCGCCTATGTCCAACTATGATCAGAGTACCAAGGCAGCTATGCCGGCTGGAAAGAAGTCGGAAGACAGTCAGACACGTAGGGATGTTGCTCATCATGCACCTCGACAGCAGTTACCATCACTCAGCAGCATCTTTGGTCCGCCTAATCAGATGCGCGCTCTACACTCGCCACTCTCAGATCGACCGAGTCCTCTGAGGTCGCCATTGGACCGACCATCTTCCGCGTGTGCCAATTCAGAGAGGTCATACTCAAATTCATATTTCCCAAACGTGTCGACTCCAGTGACGCAACCACGCAGTGTGTATGAGCCGAGACTCGAGCAGGAAATGGTGCCCTTGCCTCCGGTTGCGCCCCGGTTTCCAGGACCGCTTTCACCCAGGACCCGGGAGTTTAGTCATATACATACAGGACCGCAGAGTGACTCGGCTTCGAGCGTAAGGTGGCCGAGCCAATCTAGCCATCCGGAATCGATGAGGCCGGAGTATGTGTTTGGTACCCGGGAGTCGGCAAGCTCTTTTCGGCAGGTCAATGACCGCTTGCCTTACGCTCTGCCTGGCCATAAGTCGAGTCTCGAAGCGCTTTCAAGTTATAGAGAGCAAGGTCAGTTGCCACCGCTGGTACCAATCCAGTCGCCAAGCTCAGTGGGACCTGGCATTTCGGAAGCAGCTCCGGTAAAAGATGGCTTGGGCCCGAAGATTTGGACTGGCACGCATTTCCTACCGCGTTTCGTACGTCAAGCGGAGGTCAGCGGAGAAGGCGTATGCTACTTCTATGATGATGGCACACATTGCAAGACCACAATAGACGGAGAACAGGTCAATGCGCATTGGGGAGTCACAAAGGCCGGGAAACCTAGGAAACGACTTGCAATTGTAAGTATCCCTCCCGATCCCGGGGCATTCGCACTGTAAAATGTGTTTAGTCGTGAATACATGGGCCTCATTGACTGACTGACTGCGTCAAGGCGTGCTTGACGTGCCGGGAGAAGAAGATCAAGTGTGATCCCGACTTTCCTCGCTGCGTCCAGTGCGAAAAGTTTGGGAGAGTATGCAAGTTCAAGAACGCGTAAGTCCTTGGGTTAATGGGTTTCGTGGTGCCGAACACGCATTGAGACATGTGCTAATGCTGCACGTTAGGCCTCGAGGTGGACACAACACTTCCCCAGCCACTTCACCTGGCGCACTGGAGGAGCCGAGAAAACTGGGATCGCACTCTAGGCCAGTTGAGCCAAGACTGAGAAGCGCATCCAGTGCTTCAGTGTCTCCCGGAACGACAGCACTCTCTCATCCTTCCCCTGAGTTACCGGGCATGCCTGCCAAACGGATGCGTGTGGGGTACGAGGACTACAAGCCTCCGTCGCATGAGGCGGTGCGTTTCTATCAACCCCCCGAGGGCAAGAAAGCCACTCTATCGTGGCACCAACGTGACTTGCCTCGTGTCCACGAGGACCTACTTTATCGAGCTTGGCAAACAGATCCGTATGTGTCCGACCCTTCAGCTACAAGTACCATTATCACCTCCTTCTTCAACCACATTGAGACTACTGCGCTACGCTTTCTCCCCGTACGAGTCTTTCATGGCTGGGTTAGGAACAATGCTTATACCAGATCTACAGAAGACCGCATGCTCCTCTATAGCATACTGGCCTTGGGCCTTCACGTCTCCGGCGGACCGAAGCACCTGGCTTTCGAGTACGCGCAGGTAGCCAGATTTGCCTGTGAACGCAGTGCCCCTGGGTTGCAACTCGTCCAGTCAAAGCTCATTCTTTCCATCTTTTATCTTGCGAACGGCCGAGATTTCGACAGCTATGAAACTTTGAGCGGTGCAATCTCGACTGGATTGTGCCTGCAATATAACTTGGAACTGGACCAGACGGCCGATAGCGAACTGACCAGGTTCCCATATGCCATGCGTCGAGATACATTTGCGGAGAGTCGGAGGCGGACGCTGTTTGCCTGTTTCATCCTGGAGAGACTGAATGGTTTATTCCCGTCTCGCCCTACGTTGCTCAAGGCCAAAGACATATCATTGCGATTACCCCATGACGAAGTCGCTTTTGACAGCAACATGGAGGGATTGCCAGAGACGCCGATGTTTGATGTATCACGCGAGATACCGTCCTTCGGGGAATCGGTGGGCATCATGGGGTGCCTGGTTCATGCCGTCGAAATCTGGGGTCGCGTCCTCGGGCAGATCCAGAGAGAAAGTATGGGCTCTGGTCCGCTTCAATCCGACTCAAGAACTCTCGAGAAGGTCACTGAAAGACTGCGGCAATTTCAGGATGCAATCCCCCCCAGGTTCTCCTTCTCAGATCCGAACCTGGCCAAAGCCAGCGCTGATGGCGTCGATGCATCTTTAGCTACGTTACACCTAGTTTTCCTGCTAGCGAAAACGAAGTTCAGTCGCCATAGTCAAGCCGCGGTTGCGAGACCACTACAAGCCGAAGCCATAGTCCAGGAGAGCAAGTCCCTTGCAACGGACTTGATGTATGCTTCCAGTACACTGCGGGATCAGCTCATAGCCAGAGGCGGCACCGGGTCGCCGTTCCTGCCAGCTACCTTTGCCGTGTATGCGGCCGTGGAAGCTATCGACATCATGACGGCAACAGGCATGGTCTCATCGATAGAATCCATGCTCCGCGAAACCCGTATCGCTCGAGATCTCTGCGAGTCTCTGTCCTGGACATGGGCAAGTGCGAAGACACAAAAAACAGTACTAGATCGACGGATGGAGAAACTCGGACTCATCCGCGAAAGAGCAGCGAATGCCACTCGAGATCCTATCCCAGGCTGCGAGATCTCGGGACCGATGAAAGCCACGGATACAGCAAACTTGATGATGTACCGCATCCTCGAACCACTAGAGACCCGATTCCCTCTGCGATTCGATGTCATCTACACACTACAGCCATCAACCCGAGTACCATAATTTACACCGCCACAACTTGTTTGATTAAGGAAAGACGTATTTTAATGCCTTGCTACGACTTTGCATCACCTGGAGTTCATTGGAATTTTGGCATTTCGCCTCCAAAAAGGTCTTGAAGGTAGAGGCGGATGGGTTATTAGGCGCAATATAGAGTTTTGATTTTTGGGCCAGAGCCCTCTGTCGATCGCTCACTGGACACTTATGTACAATACGTAAATACCCGGGTCTTGCCCAGAGTGGCTATTCTTGCACTGTATATGAGCCTTCGTTTTTACGGTATCTATTCAGCATATGGGCCAACACAGTTCAGGCAGACTCGGTCGCCAAGTTAGATGATTTCAACATTACATACACCATACTACACACGTACGTGCCCATGCCCATCGTCGTCGTCAGAAACATGTGGCTGCGGTATCGAGAGTACCGTGAGCTAAATTCTCGCACTTCGAGAGATTACCATCCAGGCAGGCATCTTGCATTATGGCAAACCGCCTCTCTCTCTCACATGCCGCTTATCCTATGGTCTATCTATGTATCTCGTCAGATCCCACGGGTGCCGCCTCGCCGTAGACCATTCGAGAATGCTAGCCCGAGCCTTTCGCCATGATCATCACATGTCGTCGTAACCCAAGCGGGGTCGGGGGGACAAAGATGCTTCTCCCCCCATCACCCCCAAAGGAGGAAAGTCCCTTCTTCGGGCCCCCTTTATATCTTCTGTTGCCATGAACTCAACATTGCCTCCTAATCCCGCCCCGGAAGCAGCATCATCATGCCTGTTCTGGTCCAATCCAGCGGCCATGAAGAACCACCGTAATCATGGTAGCCCGCTGACAATATCATTGCCTTTAGAAATCCATATACTCCCTACTTGGTTGCGTCGCGTCGGGCAAAGCTCATACGCATACTAACAGCAGAATCATCAATGTCTGACGCATCTATCTAACTTACCTCAACCAAGCCAAGCCTGCCTGGCTGACCACGGTTTCCCATTTCTACCGAGAAAGCCGTGCCTGGCGAAACCTGCTTTGGATCATGCAGTGGTACCCATTATACCATGCCATGCATGCCAGCGTTGTGTGTGTGGCTGCCGAGGCCGGCGCTACGTTCTCGCGCAGTGGTGCCAGTGCCAGAAATCGGGCCGAACTCAGGTCAGCGGCAAGGGAGAAGCCAGAATGAGGATGAGACGCGACATGACAGAAATACAGTAGGGCCCCAATCCCAATCTATCTGCCAGTTCGTTACGTCACGTCGACGGTTGGAACCCGGCAGCCCGGCTCGCATAGGCAAAGGTGGGGCTCAAACGGACCCCACGTGGCAGTTGGATACGGCTGGCCGGGCCTCCTGTCCGCTGCGTCCCTGGGAATTCAAAGTGGTAGACCGAAGGTGTAAGCGGCACCGGCTATACGCGCGGCACGAGGAAAAGGTGAGGTTGGTTGCTTGTGCCAAAGTCGCACAGCTGCACGTCCCAGGAGAGCGGTAAGCGTGGTCACTCGCGATAGTGGTGTGGGTGATATGGTGCTTCTTTTCCATTGCATTAATCCCCTATGTACACCAGAAAGACAAAACGACATGCGATCCCTTCCCTACTGTGATTGCACCCGCCTCGCGTTTCCGGGGTATTGACAAAAGCAAGAACCGATGCAAACGCCACGCGCCAGCAGATGTGTTAGATAGCGTCCATGTCAACCCATGACCGTGCCTCTCGCTCTCATGTTCCTGCTGTCCTTTCGCCGTACTCGACATGCTCACGCCATTGTCCAACTGGCAGAGAAGATCGGCATTGGGACTTCCGCCGTTCCATCAATCAGAGATTTCTTCGACCTGGTGCTTAGCAACCGGTTCATCGACTAACGACGCATCAACTACCCTCCCCACTCGCGGGCGGCGACCTTGCGTTGCCTGGAAATGATGACTTTTGTGCGATGTCTCCTTTGGGCGCGAGGAGAATGTGCCCGCCGAGACCCTGCTCTTCAAAAACTTCCTGCTAGGTATTTCGACGTAAAGCTTGGTCCGCGGCTGATCTGCCAGCCTGTCTTCCAGACGACGCGGTTGTATTAGAGTGCTCTCTACTGAGCTACCTAATTCAACTGGATCGTCTGGTGTTTCACCACGGGAAGGCCGAGGAGGTCGGGAAGGCGATGGCGGAAGCGGGGGAAGGAATTCCTCTTCATCCTCATCGTTGGCGACAATTTCAATGAGACGTCCGTTGTATTCTACGGAGGGGGCCGTGACAGTCTCCTGCGCCGGCCTTGACGGTGACTTTGGGAGAGCGCCAGGAATAGACATCTCCAGGGCATCCTCAGGGCTTGACGCTGCATCGTAGACATCATCTTTGACAATCGTTGTAAGCTCTCCTGAAGAGTGGCTCGCATCAACCAGGCTGGCTTCCCCAATATCAACGCCAGGTGTGGTGCGTTGGGGTAGTGCTGGAGTTTGCATGTCGTTCCTAGGCCGCGGACTCGTAGGTATATCTGTGTGTATTCGGGATTGAGGCTCAGTACCTGGCTTCGACGCCGGAGATGCAGAGTTTGCTGACTGCTGGTCCGTGTTTGGTCCCTCGCTTGACGACGGCCGGCTGCTCCGCTTCACGCGAGCAGCTTGCTGTTTCTTTGCCTGCTTCGCTGCTTTGTCGTTATCCTCTCTTTCCTGTTGCTCCTTTTGCAACTCGAAGATCAAGGTTCTGATCTGGCAACGAAGGCTCGGCGCATCAACGTTCCATTCAGGCTGTTGATGCTGGAGAAGGCCACGGATGAAGGAGTTGGGATCGCTAATGAATTGTTGGATGTAGCCCAGAAGATATAGACCACAATCGCAATGGTTCTCTTGTAAGGCTATGCCCTTGGCTGTCATGCCCAGAGCTCCAGGATCTGGGATATCGATACCCCGTTTGTCCTTCAGCTCTGCCACAAGATATTGCCGGAGAAATTGGCATGCGGGTGAGTGAGCAGAGCCTAACGAATCTAGCGTGATGATTTTTGGTTGGCTCGGGTCATTTCTGCGTGGTCCTGGGGCCGTCCTTTTGCTCAATTTCCTTCGGCTGGTAGCATTTGTCGGTTGTGTTTTCTCAACATCCGTATAACCATCATCCAAATCAACCACAAGCTTGCATTTCTCAGTGAATGGTTGAGTAGGTTGCGAATCGAGAGAGCCGTTATGGTCCTGATGGGTCGTGTTGATCGTGCCATCCGAAGACTCGATCGACATCCGGCGCAGATCAGTCTCTACCCCGGTCGTCCCACTATTTACATCTCCTTCGTTGGCTTCAGCTATCATGTTCAATACCGCCATAGGCGCCTCATCATCAATCACAACGGGGTCAGTAGGTGCGCTGCTAGCGACTCCACTTATCTCTGGCTCCCCCTGAGACGGAACAAGCTTTGGTGCATTGTAGATGATGGCAACATACCAATGCGAGTACTCATTGATAGGAACGACGATGAAGTCCTTGGTGAATAAATCCACTTTCGAAGTCCATCCTTTGACGCTGTCGTAGTTGATACCGGCACTGCTCTTTGATGGTTTCAGCTTATCATAGAAGAACGTGTTGTGGAAGTGGATCCGCTGAGCCAGGTTGGGTTTCTCCGTTTCCAACTTGAACTGAAGAAACCTGAGCCCGAAAATGATCAAGTTATCATTGAGAAACTGGCCCTCGTCCAGCCTTGGGATATCATCCTTGTCAACAGTAGCACGGTTCTTTCCTTGAGCAGGAAACACCAACGAGTTCCGCCATTTTCGTACCCACTGAGGACGGGCTTCGGTATAACCTTTGGGTGAAGTCTCGCGGCTCTTAGGCACCCTTGAAGATCGAGTGCGAGAGACTTGCTCATCAGAAACCTGTGGGCCTTGATCAATGACTATGGGCTTATCATTCTGGGCCAATAATCCGGTAGCTTTCATCTCATTCTTAAGCTTCCGTTGAACAGGAGGCACTTCGTTCCTCATATTGCTTCTGGAGCATTTCTGTGCTTGTTGTGCACGTTTTTCGCGGCTATGTTCGATGAGCTTCATATCCTCGGGTAGATCGGGCTGAGCGACATCGCAATCCCTCAGAGTTCTACTTTTACGAGCTTTGGTTGCTAGGTTAAGCAGTTTGTCCAACAGTTTCGGACCATCAAAAGGGCCGGTTTTGATAGTGAGTGGTTCATCCCGTTTCATGTGAACCCAGGTCCCGAATAGCTGCAAGTCCTCGGATGATGTGAATTCTAGGAGCAATATCGGCGCAGCGGAGTGCCCAGTGTCGACTGCCCGGAATATTTGTGCGATGTGATGACCCTCAGAATTGGAGTACTTGTACTCATGGACCCTTTTCAAATCAACACAGAGGTAAGAGTATTCGGAAACCAGCGCCCCATCTTCATCTGTCGGGAGAAGTATCGTGCTGACTTCATGCACCTTGAGAGTAAACTGGAGGGCACGTTTGCCATCGCTATCAGGATACTTGTAATCGCCAGAAACTCCTCGGTGAACATGCAGGCCGGTCGCATTGATGGACTTGATTATGTCTCTCGCTTGGACATCCTTTGGCAATTCGTTCTTTTGAGGCCGACGTTGCGACGTAGGTCTCGCGGACGTGAATATGGTGGGTTTGATGGCGCCTCGCTGAGATTCACTTGGCGACGGACCGGTCCTCACCTTGGACACGGCGTTGTTGGAAGACTTCTGATCATATGCCAAGGGGTCCTCGTCTGGGCTGGAAGCTCTCTGACGCTTCCAGTCACCCCTGGCCTCAATTGCTGGTTTTCTCTTCAGACCATTGACCTGCCGTGCGAAGCGTTCCCCCATAGCACCGAGAGCAACCATGGGCTGATCGTCCTGCTTGATCACCTGCACCAGGTTCACTTCGTCTTCATCGCCGTCGCTAGCGGCATTGACGTCAGATTCGGTTGCCGAGATGCTCAAAGAGTTTTTTTGGCGACGTCTCTTGGCTTTTGGAGGTTGAACGTGCTTCTCGCTGTTTCGGAATTCCAAGACGTTCCCATGATTCGCCTTGTTGTTGGATGATTGTATGCTCATGGTCCCACGCCCGTCGCTCCTCGAGTTGGCACTACTTATCGAATTCCTGCGGTAGGGTGCTGTATCAGCCTCCTCAGTCGGATCCAGCCGTGTGTCACTATACCCAGCTTCTTTATCCAGTTTTTGTCTCTTGGCAGGCGGAGGGTTGGGAATACGAGAACTGAAGTCAGGCTGTGGCAATCGATGCGAAGTATAGTTATCATCATTGAGCGTGTTCCTTGGAATGAAGGCTCCGAGTCGCTTCGTGTTATTCTACAGTCTTGATGAGTTCGATGGACTCAGGGTTGAGTGGCATTAGGAACTTACGAAAGGCATGCTTGGTTGTTGCGCCTCTTTCGGCCTTCGGTTCAACCTCAATTTAGCATGTCTCAAATGAAGTTGCAATCTAGGGGTATTACCGGTGCTTCAGTGGTGAAGGACGTGAGGAGTGATATCGTCGGAGTGGATCCCTGTACCGCATTTCAGTGCTAAATTACGAGGCATTTGTCACAAGTGTATGTTTACCAGTCGACATGCTTGGTCGTTTTTTGCCTTGCTGATTTGCTCGAGGGCTCTGTCGAAGGCTCTGTCGAAGGCTTCACGGAACCTGAGTTCCCTTCTCGTTGCTCTGCTTTGGAAAGCGCCGAAGTCGCATGCTCTTCATCGACGCTGCAAATGAAAGGCGGTGAGCTCGGCGGTCCCAAGACGCGTGGTATGGGTAGGTACGATGATACTGAGACGGCGGAGGCAGACTCCTCGTACGCTTTATCCTGAAAGCAATGGGGGTCGTGGTCAGCGCGGTTAGTGTGGTGAAGAAATGACGTGAATTTGAAAGTACTAAGATGTGCCCAAGCGATTTGCGGTTGACAATCACTGACGCGGCTGTGTCCGACTGCACTAAATTGTTGCAGCCTTGCCCTGTGAAGGGCTGATTTGTTGAAATATGGGGGTCCCGGCAACCCCGCTGATGAGCTAGCAAACGGGGCACTTTACGCTGCCGTTTTCAGGGTCCAATTGCAGTGAGCGTGTACGAAGAAGAGGAGCCGTGAAGTCGACTTCGCCCTTTATAACACGCGAATATGTGAAGCAGGCGGTTGATGAGAAAGTACATGGTCTTACTTTTGGGTACTCGGCACCATCCTTGACTTCACTAGCTCCAGATCCTGGCGCCATAAAGACTCCTGTCGTCCCATTACCAGTTCGACGTTATCGATGTTGTCGCAGCCGATGGCCAGATCCAAAATACCTATCGTTCCCTCCACTTCATTAGTTCCAAGCTCCCTCCTGCCTCATATCAGACCAGGCCTTGGGTGTGAATATGATCTGAAGTAGATGGTATGATGAGAATACACAGTATACGCAACTCAAGCTACCGTGGGATGAGTTGCTCTGATATGTTGGAAGATGAAGTGAGGAGGGGTAAGTTACGAGACCACCACGATGATTGAGACGACATTTGCAGGTATCTAGGCACGCTTCGTATTCGCACAACGTCATAACAGGTGACGACTCACACAACTACGCACTCCACTTGGTTGTGCTCAATTCGGGGCAGGCCTCTGTTACAGGATTGGCGAAGTAGCAATCTCTATTTGAGCTCGAATCACTAAGTCTGTTTATCTCGATTGTAGCTGAAAAGGGGAGTTGTTCACTCTAGTGCGTGACAAACCCCCAACATTGGATTGTATTCTACTTTTACGCTACTTTTAGTTCAAGACTACTATCTCGCAATGCTATCATGACCTGGCGTATGCCCGAATGATGAGGATTATGGGTAACATTGACTAAGAAGATAAGTACGAGAAACCTGGCTGTTGTGTTGGTGCTTTATGATATCCTGCAGAAGGGCTACATCACGTTGGTATTGTTCTGCAGTGGGCTCATCGTAGATTGCACCAGCATGATTATGCGTAGCCGTAGGTACAAGGTGGTGGCTTATACGTCTCACATAACGCGGATACCAAAATCTACCAGCTTCTGATCTCATAAAATATAAACATTAAGCATTAACATTCTCTTTGGCTTTCTCATCTCATCACCTGTGCCTATGTGGTTAAGGAGTAAACACTCAACCTGTTCCCAGCACCACAAAATTGCTTCCCATTGCCTTCACAAACCATGGCGCAGTCCCCTGCCGACGCTGAACTCGATCCCTGACTGAATTCATTTCCGCAATAGCACTCGCGCCCATACTCCGTACCAAAGTATGTATAGCCGGCACAGAAGACCGCGCAAGTATCAAGCGTCATGGTATCACTCGCAGTCCCCTTCGCAGCAAGAGCGCGAGCGTTGCTCGCCTCCGTCTGGCATCCATACCACGAATAGCTGCCCACGGCCGGTGGCTGCGAGGGCCCATGCGTGACACTGGTGTAGTACAGCTCGAGCCGGTCGCCCGCACCGCAGTATTCGAGCCGATTGCCCGCACAAGTCATGCTGCAGTCGGCGAGAGTTGCGTTCTCACTTGTCGAATCGAGAGTGTTACCACAGTAGCACTCACCGCCGTACTCGGTACCGAAGTAGTGATAGCCGTCGCAGAAGGTGGCACAATCCTCGAGGGTCATAGAGTCACTGGATGTGGTGCTTTTCGCTCCGAGGGCGCGAGCGCCGTTGGCCCCTTCAGTCCAGCAGCCCACCAGGGAGTAGGAAGCTATGGTGGGAATGTGGGAGAGTGCTAAAACAGTGGTAGAGAATGATGCAGAAGCTTGGCTGGTCGAGGCGAGTGAGCTAGTTGAGCTAGTCGTGATTGTGCTCAGTGTCGAAGAAGTACGTATTGACGAGCTTGAAGTACTAGTAGTAGCTGGGGCAGAGCTGGACGTAGTTATGGAAGTGACCGTGCTTGATATAGCCACCGAGACCGACGAAGAGGAAGACACAGCCAATGAATACAGCTCGAGTCTGCTGCCAGCGCCACAATATTCAAACCTATTACCAGCACAAACCATATTACAGTCTCCTGCGGCAGCCTTCGTGCTCGTGGAGTCTAGAGTGTTGCCACAATAACCTAGATATATAATGAGTATTTGACGCTCCTCGGAAGAATCAGTAGAGTAGGTAACCTACATTCACGACCATACTCGGCAGCAAAGTACGTAAATCCAGCACATTCAGAAGCGCACATCTCCAAAGTCATGGCATCATCGGCGTAACTCGCACCGGTCAGGGCACGACCACCAGAAGCCTCAGTGTAGCAGCCCAGGCGTGCGAAGGGCGAGACAGTGGGCTTCGAGGCCAAGGTTTCTGTAGGTATTGCGGTTGTCACATAAAGTTCGACTCTATTGCCAGCACCACAGTATTCAGTTGAATCACCAGAGCAGACCATACTGCACTCTGAGAGATCTGCTTGCTCGCTAGTCGAGTCCAATGAATCGCCGCAATAACCTATCGAGTATGGCCATTAGTAACATTGTTGCCGAATCCGTGATAGAACACACTCACATTCGCGGCCGTATTCCGTTCCCCAGTAGGAATAACCGGTACAGTTCTTCAAGCACGAGTCTAGCGTCATGCCATCATACGCGAAGCTTGCAGCATTCAGTGCCCGATTTCCACTTGTTGGTTCCTTTTGACAGCCTACCAGAGTATATCCGCCAATCGTCTGCCTGTGGCTGAGACTGGCGGCCGGGCCAGTGCTGGAACTTGTAGTGCTGCTTGTAGTCGCCGACGAAGATGTTGGACTGGGTGTAGTGGAAGAAGTAGTGCTTGGAGATGATGGGCCTGACGAGCTGCTACTTGAAGAAGTCGTGCTTGATGACCCGGTACTACACAAGGATGCCGGTGGACTAGAGAAAGTACGGCAAGTGCCTGATAGTTCGCTCGCAGCATTGAAGTCATCTGTGAAGGAAGCAGATCCATCTCCGCTGATGACATCGATCTTCGCAGCGTATGTCAGGGCACCCGGAATGGTATAATTGGCATTAAAGAAAGTGTATGGCCCGACGCAATTTCCCATCGTCATCTGTATTGTGGTGGTGCTCAAGCTTGCGACAGGGTTGGAAGTGGTTCCCACCTTCTGTGAGACCATCAGGGTGACCGGAAGGGCATTGCGGTCATTTCTCACGGCTGCTGTTACCGTAAGTCCCCCAGACGATTGCAGAAGACAGCTCTGCGGTTTCTGCACGAGAATTGCGTCCTGCATGGGGTACGAAACCCCATTATTGTCAAGTTTCTGTACCGATCCGTCGGCGAGATTCAATGTAAGGGTGAAGGACGAGATACCGGTCGAAGTTGAAATCTTCCCGTTGAGAGGAAACCAAACGAACGTATCGTCGAAGCCTTGAGTCGCCCCCTGAATCGTCGCCGTGTAGGTACAGCTAGCAGTTCCACAGTTGTCGCCACCATTACGATCCTTGTAGGTCAGAGTCAGGCTAGAGATAGAGGAAGACGGCAAAGTCGTCGTGCGAACGCGAATATATCCTGTCAAGGACATAGTGGACGCGCCAGACTCCAGAGTGAGTTGCAAATTGACCGGCTTCACAAGGTAGGGGAGAATTGGGTCAGAGAGCGTGGTTGACGGAGGAACAACGTCGATCATTTTTTGAAGAACAGTCTTGCAGATGTTTTGGAACGTAGTAGGATCAGCCATGGCAGCCACAGTGGCATTGCCATCAGAAGCGAAAACCTTTGTGTCCGAGTTTCGGCCTACTTGGATAGAAGGCCCGACGACTAGGGGATTTGTCGTGTTACCAGAGATATACTCAGTGACTATGTTATTGTCAAAGGCCGCGACAGAAGAATCTAGACCCCCTTCGCCGTTCTGCGTTGATCCAACAGGCACCAAGTTTGGGAACTCTGCTGCATGCACGCCCCCAAGAGTATGGCCACAAGCGACGGCTTGGATCATCTCAGTATTGTCGAATCCCATTCCGAGGAATCGCTGCTGAAAACTGTAAAGCGAGTTCTCTGGCTGTGGCACGCCGATGTCACCAGCGGTTGTTGCATCCTTCCTGCCGCCACGGATCGGTATCGACGGACCCCCGCACGATCTGACGGAATAGTATACTCCCAGGGCGATCAAGTCTGCTACACTGGACCGATTCGTGTAGTAGTTCGACATGAACTGAAGCGTCGTCTGGAATCCCGGTCCCGTATTCTCGCCCCTGCCGACCTCATATTGTAGAGATCCATCTAGGCCACCCGTACCTCTTGACTGACTCGCCGTAGCCATGTCGTGAAATGCCGTTCTCAGCCACTCGGCCGCATTTTGCCGACCAGGCCCTGATGCCTCGTTAGAGCACGGAATGACAGTGCCGCCAAATTGTCGAGCATTGAAACCCGACACTTGGTACATGATTTCTTCCAACTCATCGTTTGCGGATGGCCAAGTGGGATCTGCCGCCGCAAGAGTACCCAGACAGAGCAAAATGCCCACAAGAAAGGCGTACAGCCGCATGACGGTCTCAAGCCAGTGCGAGGGAATCAGATGTTGAATAATTATTAAAAAAGAATAGAATTAAGAAAACCTTTGCCAGCTTGTAGCCAGCGCGTAACTCCGATAGTTACACAACAAGAGAAGAAAACTGCAGACCCGAACATAAAGCGACAGACAAGAAAGAGTAGACGACTTAATATTCGTAGATGGGCTTCCGAGGAAGGTAGTAGCATCTTGAGTTACCGGTCCTTAGCGTACCATTCGCCGCCACGGCATGATCCTGACCACCTATGCCCGTATCGATACTTTGGTCGAACTGCACACCATTGGTTGAATGGTGAGGGCTGGATCTGCAATGCTTGCATAGATCCCTGTAAGGATCAAATACGAGCCAAGACTACCTACACTAAGAATGGCCACACTCTTTCGAGGCTCCAGCCGTAAAGATAGTGAGTGCTGCTAATGCAAGCTTGCATCAAGGGCGGTTTTTGGTGCAGTTAGACGTTCACGCGATTCAACGTTCCATAGCGTCGCACATCCGAACGTGGTCGGTCGCTTGACTGGGATGGGTCTGACATGACGAGCCTCTAAAGGGCGTTTTTGCAGAAGCTGGTCAAAGGGCGATTTTCGTTGACTTGGAACCCGAATCTCATCTGTCGTAGAGGGCATACTTGTTCCATCTTTGGGAGACTGGGGTACTTATTTCAAAAGGGGAGAAACGATAGAGGAAGATGAGTAGACACGGGACATAATCCTGATTGCTCACATGGCCCAGCGCTACATGCGTGTGGGACCCATTTCCGCAGCATTTCCGAGTTGGACGACCCATTGCCAAGGGCCATATCACCACCACATGCTAGGTAAGGTACTTGAGAGTACCGCCTACCGTGAATGGAGGGCCCAACAGTAAGATCTGAACTGTTCCGAAGTTACTACTTGCGGGCTAAGGTACAAAGCCTGAGCAGTCTCTAAGTAGCTATGGTTACGATGCTGGCGTTGCGCCTATGCGTAAGTACTCTTATGAGTGACCAGTTGCCTGCAACCATAGCTCGGACGAAGATTCCCAGGCGCAACATCGCCGTAGGCCGAACCGCTAATGAGGATCAGATGAATCTGCTGTGCAATCGGAGCACATCAGCCGCATCTCGGCACACCGGTCGCTCTTTGAGCTTATTTCTAGAGACTCGGTTGACTTTAGTAGCTAGGCCGAACTTGGCTAGCTTTCGCCCCTGCTAGTACGCAGCTGGATCAGCACGCTAAACAGTAGCACAACGATTGCCATCCTGAATGACCTAGTACAATGTCGATAACACCGTTCCTAATAGTGGAATACCGGGCACAAGTGGTCAGGGCCAAGTAGACACGTATGGCTGCGGGACAGGACTGGAAAAGGCTAAAGACATTCTTCAAACCCCTGGATGATTTGCGTCAGGGATATTTGGAAGATTGCGGGGGAGTGGTAGGGGCCGTATCGCAACTCTCATCAATGCTACCTTATCCATAAGTACTGTACCTATGTACTAGTCGAGTAGTTGTGGCAAGTTTATGTACATTGTGTCAACAATGAGGCTCTTGACTTACCCCGAAGAAAAATGGACGCAATATCGTATGACAACTAACAGCGCAAGATCTCTGTCGATGAAGCCGAATGACCATCTGGAGTGGTTGCTCTGATACTGCAGGCTTGACCTAAATCCACCTACACGAGTTGTATTAACCGTTCAGTATTACGCCAGTCTCAACTCTCTTAATAACGTTAGTTGAGCGTTTACCCACCACATATCGACTATCACTTGAAGGTTCCCGCTGACATGTGGGAACAATGAGATTACCCCACAGTGCTGATAGGTGTGAGATAGACTTCGGGCATTGGGCTTAGCTGGGAATTCCTGGGCCTGAGTGCCTTGAAAATTATGGTCAAAGGATTGTTTGGTCCTCAATGTCCTCCTCGTCTGCTCTTTACTGACAACGAGTCTTCGTCCCATGCATCCTCTCCATCCATCTCAGAAATCATATACCCTCTTTTCTTCCTTCTGAACTTGATGCTCAGTCCATCGTAGAACTTTGCACGGCCCTCTTCTACACTGTCCTCTCCTTCGTCTAGAAAGTCTGCTCAGCCCAGCGCTTTCTGTATATCCAAGACATACCTGAATTTGTTGGGTCTTGATCAGCCTCATCCGCGTCAGCGTAAGCACGGTTTCGCTTGAACCAGCACGTCTCCGCTGAACTGTTCCCTAAGTCCTTTAGCACCCTGATCCCCGCGGTTTTCACCAATGCGAAGATGAACTGTTTTCAGAATTATTCAAACCCGCAAGTTACCTCATCCGACGGTTACCATCTTAGTCATGGAAATTTTCGATTCCTCAGCACACCCCAAGTATGCCTCCTCACCGGTTAAAAGGGTTAATAGTAGCTTCTAGGTTACTGGAGCCTCATTCTCCCGATATCATTCTTCAAGCTTGGGAACGCTATCTCACCGCATCACGGCGGAAAGTCAAAGCTCATCCCAGATGGCAGCCGGGTATAATGGATGCGAATATGTCCAAAAAGAAGCACCATTTCGTTGGCTGCTTGGTGCAAACTAGGTACACTTGCCTAAAGTTGAGCCACACGCGTAGGCTTCGAAGCTCAAATCTCGGTGAGTGAGCCTGCAGACTGATCGCAACAGGCATACTGTAACCCGACGGCGTAACCATTCTACGTACGTACTGCTTAACGTTCTTTGAAGATCGCATTGCTTACTACTGTGTACAAGTAACATGTCGTTTGTGGGTTAGCTTGGAAATGCGTGGTGAACATGGACCTGGTGCTTGCATATGTGGGTTTGGTTTTCATAGGAGCTTATCGGCAAAACCCAACTTCCGAAATGACTTCAACGGTCGCCAGAGATTGAACACCGTCCCCACATCCATCCCGTTGACCAACGAGCGGCCTCAGGAACAAGATGGACCTCGAGGTCTTGGCGAGTCCAGTCAGGGGCCGGTCCAGTCGAATGCGTGGGCTTCGGTGCTAGGTAATCCAGACTCTGGAGTGACATTGAAAAAGTCCATCTCGAATTTCGCAAGCTTCTGGATCAAAAGTCATCTCCGACATCTGGAGAGGATTCGAGAGACTAGCTACGCTCCCAGGCTCCGGTACTCTTGACCCTCATCCGCATTGCTGCCAAACCATTCGATCGTTCTACTTCAAGAGAGTATATCCGTGCAAATACAGCTTAACATCAATCATAAGCCTCCTCACGCCTACTGCGTCCCTTGGAGACGTGCTCAACCCTCTAGAGTGCTCGCTGCAGACACGACCGACGCGACAGTGCTCGAAGCCTTGCGATGCCGTTCTTCCAGGCGTTGGTCGGCTACGCCGCACCCGTCTTCCTCGTCTCGTCGCCCATAACATCGTACATTGATCAGGCGTTCTCAATGTACCGGAAGAGATCTAGCGCTGGTTTCTCTCTGGATATCCCTCTGATCATGCTCGTGGCTTCCATGTTCAGGTTCGCACTCCGTTATCTATTCCGCCTAATCCGGTGCTGACATTCATCCTAGGATATTCTACTGGCCCGGCGCAAAGTACGACATCACACTGCTAGCTCAGGCCTTCCTGCATGTCTTCATGCAGGTCATACTTTTGAAGATAGCACTCGACCACCGACCATCCCCATCATCGAAAGGAGGAGACGCTGCGATTCCTTTCGTCGGAGCTCAAGATGGCTTGTGGGGTATACAAAGGCCTTACAGCTTCTGGCAGTGGCGTTCTCCTAAACCGTACGCTCTACTTGCACTTCAACTTGGGTGTTCGTGTGGCTGACCTTAATCATAGATACTGGCAGTTCCTACTGTATCTCTTCATCACCTTGACCGCACTCGAGCTAATTGTTGCACCCATGCACTCACTGTACTCTACATACTCGGGTCTCCTTGGCGTCATTGGACTCTCGATCGAAGCGACTTTGCCCCTACCGCAGCTGTTGGCCAATGCACGATCGCGATCATGTAAGGGATTCCGATTGTCAATACTTGTCAGCTGGTTGCTGGGCGACGCGCTGAAGATGTACTGGTTCTTCACATCTACAACGGAGATTCCCTGGTCTTTCAAAATATGTGGCTTGTTCCAGGCTGGTTGTGACTGTTTGCTCGGGATCCAGTATTTGGTATATGGCGACAAAGAGCCAGGAGCAGCAGCAACATCAAGGACACAACAGTGGCCATATGCTGGCTTGAAGCCTCACCTTCCCAGAGTGTCCAGTGGGAGGTCGACGCCTACAGGGAGGAGAACACCTCTAGGGGAAAAGGCATATTAGGCAGTAGGTAGACTATCATTTGAGTGACGATTTTCAGTCCTCTCAATTATCCTTCGCATTCATGCTCTAAATCCACCGACTCCGTACATCATGGTGAAAAAGTATCGTAAATTTAGTACCCCCCCCCCCCCCCTCCCGTTTTAGCTGTATTGTCGAGGACCATCTGCTATATAAGAATTGTATTCTGCATGTTCGAGGAGTCAAGAACCCAACGACCTGACAGTGAGTTCTCGCTTTTCACAGCATGAGTCCGAAAGTAGGTCCTTTCTGCATTGATCACATCTCCAATTGCATCACAACGCTGTGGTGTCCAAGGCAGGCTACGATCGATGTTGTCAAGGTGGGAAGTTTGTATCGAGTGATAATTATCCCATGTTGTGGGAGAGTCGAGTGGCTGTTGTTTAGGATGGAGATAAAGTCACATTGCACCAAAACGTGGTGAGCAACTGTGACCATGTGTTAGTGGGACACAAGATGCCCGAAAGAGCACTACCATAAAAATACTGGAAAATTGAGCCGATTAGTTTTAAAAATCCCCTTATGACTGGAATACATGTTGGAATAAATATATTCTCGAATGATTTCTTTCAGATCATTTGGGATGTCAAGAGACTCAACTTTAAGTAGTGCTGCAGGTACCTGCTTAACTGTATTTCACCAGGGCGCACAACTCCTTACGAGTCTAGACAGCCGAACCCGACCCTTTGCCTGCGGAATCCCAGCCACCTCACTCTTGATGTCTTCAACCCTCTTTTTCGGGCCTGTCTCAATTGTCTTCTACTCCTAGTATTGATTTTCTCTCTTCTTTATGGTTAAATAATCGACCTCCAGCGTGCTAGTGGTATCCCCCAGCCTCCAGGATCACCAAGGTACGTATTTATCCAATCATGGCCCAAGTTTGCCATAACTAGCCCATGCCAGCCCGAAGGTACTTCGAAAGCCTTGACTATAGTCTTGGAGGTAGGATCAGGAGTCATGTCCTTATGGCTGGTTTTTGGTTTCAATACGTGTAACAAGCGTATAGTTGCGAGGTCTGTTAGCGACTTTTGGTGTTGTTCCCGTAATCGAGAGAACTTCAACTGGTTGTTGGAGACTAGTCAATTATAGTTTGCATTACGAGTATACAGGTGCTAACAAGAGGTCTATAGCAAAGAACTGAAGGTCCGAATCTCTCAAAGCTTCAGAGACTTGCAACACGCCATCGATTAATCCAGCGAGTCAAATTGTGAAGTTTAAGCTACTTCCTGTCGAATAGCTGAACGAGTTACTGTGCCGTCCATGCCACAACGAAGTTTAGTTTCATTGCCGAGTGCCATCAAGTTCAGATACGGTATCGTTGGTTCGTTGCCTAGTCTGACTTGAAGACTTCCGCTCCATGGTATCAAGAGCTCCATCAATTTCTTGACAGAAGTTACTCGTCGACTTCGTTCGGAAAGGAGCACCAAATATTCACGCGGCGGTCACCCATATCGCCCATTGCCAGCATCCGTTCGACGACTCCCAATCTGGTGTTCGAGTTACAGCACTTCCACCTCTTCCAGATATCTGAGTGATTCCGGTGATCTAACGGTCCGTTGCTTTCTACAACAGTCAACTTCAACATTAGTGAGACATCAACAACCATACAGATTCCCCACCGCGAGTAAGTTCGAGATCTCGTACCAGAAGTCATACATCCTCCCCGACCCCGTGCTTCAAGATCTATACCATACGGACACTCCAGTCAAACAAAGTTCCCACATCAATGACCGCAGATGCAACCCAACACTATGCGCCTATTGTGATACCATCATCGGATCCCTCGTAGCCAGCTATCAAAGAGGGCCAAGACAACAACTACACTGAAGTCATCGCCATGACGATGTAAACCTACTCACCGATCGGAAGACGACTTTGGGCCACCAAGACATGAGCTACTATTTATCTCTCCATATTCGTGGACCTATACGTCTACCCGCTTGGTTTACCGCTACCAGCAAATAAATGCGCCCTACTTTCATTGAGCACTCGTGCCAGATCCATTTCTAAACCTCTCCCCTTCGCCCACACATTCACCACCGCGAAGCTTTGCGCATCCGACCGCCTCACTCACTCTATCGTTCAAGGCTAACAATCCCGTCTTGCAGCAAACCATCTCTCACTTCATTCTCAGGCAGCATTCCGATCAGGTCCTCCAGAAATCGTCACCTTCTCGTCGACGCGGATTACCACCCAAAATAATATAGATTCGCTGCTGAGCCCGCTTCTCAGTTTCGAGGTAAGTAAGCCGCCGACTGTTGCCTTGCAGTGCTGGACTGAGACTGATGAAAATTCGTAGAACAGATCTAATCCGGATTTACAGCTCGTCTTTAGCAGACACGTCTTCCGACCTCGAATTTGGACAGTGAAGGTAAGCAACTTCTCCCGGTCGTCAACGTCGACCACTATGCCAAAATCTTAGAGACCGCACAGTTGGGCGCGACTTCCATGTAACATCAGCGTATCACACTTTACTCTATAACCCATCGTTGCTGCTACATTTACTGCCTCGAGGCAGGTGTCATTGCCAATGGCTTGTTCCCTCCCCCTTACACCCTTCACCTTACCTCGTTCATGCCCAACTAACATTCTCGGCCAGTAACAGGTTCAGCACAACCTTACGGAAGCAGCTTTCTTCCATCCGGAATCACTCCTCGATATTCATCCACCACAATGCCTACCAATTTCAGATCGTATGAGGCGCAGTCTCGTCTGCTGGCCGCCGTTGTAGCTACCACCAAGGCCCGCCTGGATTTTAAGGGTATGTTACTACTGTATATTTTTGTTTCTATTTTCAAAGTTCCGTTCACTGCAATCATCTGTATACTTCCTGTACTATCCTGCGCATGCGTCCACGGTCAAGCGCAATGGACTGACGCTCGGATGATCCAGCCTTGTCACAATATATGGGCTCAGATACGACGCCTGCCATGGTTGATCACCGCACACGTCATATCAAGAAGCTCGCCCAACTTCAAGAGCAGTGGGTACAGGGGGGCAAGGACCCTAAAGACTTGCCATGTGAGGAAAAGGGTACGATATCTGAAGCCTTGTTAATGCCTCGTATTTCCTAATTTGCTTACAACTCTTGTGTTGCTTTCGTTACTAATTGTTTCTTCCAGAAATCCAAAAACTCTTTGGCGAATCCACGGCCGCCGGCCTAGAGTTTCACTTCCGTGAAGTCAAGGCCACCGGCAAGGCGCAGAAGGCTTTAGCTGACAAGGGTGAGGATACATCCAAGGTCGCCATACATGGTCCAAAAGCTCGAACGAGCAACGCAGTCCCGTCAACCCCTGGCTCTCGTAAGCGTGCTGCATCCACCAAGACTCCTGCGAAGACTCCCTCCACCAAGGGTACAGGTCGCAGCAACAAAAGGCAACGAGTCACCGTCAGTGGCGATGAGAACTCGGTAGATGAGGATTACGACCAACTAGATATGGGCACGCCCAGCCGCAACCGCAAGAACAAGATACCGGCCTCCAATCCGGCTTATACAGTTAACAACAGTTCGACTTCCGGTGCAGAGAACAGCGACGTCCCTGCTCGAGGCAATACTCGCCCTGAGAACCCGAGTACCCTTTTATTCGGCAATGGAGTCATTAATACCACCGTCACCGGCGCTCCTGCCCCGGAGCGATTTATGCACTCCGCCAACAATGGTTCGACCACAGTTGCCAACGACGACGATGAGATTATGGAGATCGACGGCTCGCAATTCTCGGCCAAAGGCACTCAACAATCTCAGCACTCCGTACCCGCATCAGCTCCAGAGCAAATCATTAAGCTTGATCCCTTCGATGATGAGCCTGAGGAGGGATATCTTGATCTGACGTCCCAGCCCGTTTGGAATGGCGACGCCTGATCTCCTTACCTCTCTTCCTGCCGCTTTCCTCAGACTCAGAATTGTTTTGGTCCCCATGTTGACCGTCAAGGAAATCCGGTAGTGTAAGAAGAGTCTAGGCTTCAACCGATGTTCTTGCCCGAACCCAAGGCTACGGCCATAGCCATGTTGCATCTGACAAATTGACGTCGCCAACTCACACCTCACCCGCACACCCCATCTCCTCGTCTGTCACCAATGATAGCCGGGGACTCGCCATTCGTCTCTGAATTCAGCTCGTCCGAGGATATCTCCAAGGGACTCGAAACTTGGTATCAGCAGACCGAACGGTCCCTGCCTACTTGCTCACCTTATACACCACCTCTTCTACAGGAATGCAGGATTCTTCTTTCGACAAAAGGTGGCCCACGATCATCAATACACCAATGGACGAGCAGCGTTTCTTTGTTCCCGGAGGACTCAAATCGCCGAAATGGTCGGCCCTAGAGCAGCGCCCATGCGGCATCATATCTGAGACTCGCGATTTTACGCTCAATGGCCATCGGCGACGCATGCATGGGCCTCTTTGATACTGTGTCGTATTCTCCACCAACACCCGAGTCGATCATGGTCGCCCGAACACTGGTGGCTTTCTTCGGAGAGTACCGAGATAGGCTGTCACTTGGCAGCTCACCGATGCTCATGGACACCAGCTCATACTGGCAAACAGCGCTCTGCCCAACGTCGGCCCAACCCATCCACTCCCCTGTTTCTCGGTCTTGCGAAGTCAGTTAATGGCGAAAGTAATAGTTAGTCATACGACTACCTTGGTACTTTGACTTTTGAAAGGGACTAGACGAAAAGCCCCGTGGTCCTTTGACTGGGTTCCACAACCCAGATGATTATAGGTCGGTCAAGGGGAGCCTCTTGCCCTCCACTTGCATTGTGCAAGCTCCGAGGTTCTCCTAGCACATATCTGGTAGCTAGGGTCATCGCGATGAATTCATTGGTACCTATGCACTTCAAGCAAGTACGACGTCTCTGTATTTTGATCCATAAAGTGCGACGCATAGTGAGACATTGATTCGTCATTGCTTAACTTGACCCTATATGTTCAGCCAATCCACGGTACCTAGCTACTGCCGTGTTCAAATGCAGCGTTCGAGCTAAAACCACACCCGCCGCCACAGCTTGCGATCCACCGTAGGACGATAATGCCCTCCCCCTCCTCTCTTCCGATTTCCTTCTCTGGTAAATGCTAAATCTCGTCATGTACTACCCATCCTAATCAGTCCTTGACTACGAGCTTCCTATGTCCTACAAGCGCGATCACACCTCAGTTCCAACCTCCCCCCCGCATCCAACCTAGCAGCCCATCCAACTGCCCATATTCACCAAACCCTCATTGTCCTCCATGCTCGCTGCACCTATATCATTCAGAATGTCTTCCAATTCCTTAACTTTCTTGATTCGCCAAAACTTCTGAATGCCCTGCACCAGCCTCTCACTGCACTTGTCGACGTTTTCCTCGCTCTCAGCCGCGAAGCACAGCCTGAAGTAAGCCCACCCACGCTCCTCGCGAATCTTGGGTGTAGCACTGAACATCATACCGGGTGATACGAGCACAAGATAAGGCTTGGTAGTCAGGAAGACCATTAAAGCCGTGGACAGCGCAGTGCCATTAATGAGGTTCCCCTGGGAGCCGGGAACCTGCCAAAGAGGGTGCGTTTCGAAGCGCATGCGCAACCATAGGAACATACCACCGCGCGGCCAGTCAAAGTCGTAGAGCTTGGTCTTGGAGATGACGCCCCAGTCGGAATCGGCATCCCGGACGGGTGTGGATTGCTTGAGCTGGTATGCGCCCTCCTCGAGGATCGAGCTCATGCGGTTCATGCGGCGCTCATACTCGCCCCTGAGACCAGCGAGCCAACGTACCCAGCCGTCCATCTGCCACCCGGAGAATGTTGCTTTGTCTCGGGTGGACCGCGATGCGAATTGGGCCTTCGCCTCGGTTTGAGGGCCCATGAGCGCCTCTGCCAGTACAGACTGCACGAAGCCCGAGGGCTGCTGCGTTGATCCCTCGCTGATGCGGAGGGTACGCTCGACGATCTCGGGCGCAGCGGTGATCCAGCCCACGCGACAGCCAGGAGCCACTGTCTTGGAGAAGGTGTCGAGGCGCACGACGCGGCCGTCTGTATCGACGTTGAGGAATGACGGGGCGAGAGCATCAAGAAAGGGGTAACCGGACTTCTTCTCCAAAGTATTGGCAGACTTGGGCTCTGGTATAGGCAGGCCACGTGCCTTAGCCTCCTCGAGCTCGGCTGACGGGAACTGGAGATACCAATAGGGGTCATCCTCGATGATTATCACGTCGTACTTGCTGCAAAGAGCGTATATTTCCCTCCGGCGTTCGAGTGAGAGCACGCCACTTGTGGGGTTGTGGCCCATCCTATCGGAGGGTTAGCAATTTGCCATGTTGAGGGGCATCACGGATCGTCCGAGCCGCAATCCGTTCGAACTGGGAGAACATACGTCACCGTGTACATAAGATGTGGCCGTTTCCCCTTGGTCTCATCCCAATTCGCAAGCACATCTTCCAGGCCCCCAGGACCATCAACCGCCATGCCACCGTCGTCTAGCTCGACTGGAACGATTTGAATACCCCTCGGCTGCGCTTGGCTTATGACATTTCCATACATGAAAACCTCGCTCAGCAGGCCCGGCCTTTCAGCAATGTCATTTTTGCCCTCTACCCAGACATTACTGAACAACTCCAATGTCTTCGCCATGCCGTCTGTGGATCCATCTGTAAATATAACCTCGGGTCCACCCTGGTACGGCACGTTTGGATGCAGACACTCGCGGGCAAACTGCCGAATGAACGACAAAAGCGGCGGGTACCCACTTGCCTGGCCATATTGCAACGCCGATGCAAGGTCGATCTTCTTGATAGGATCGGAGGTGCTGGCGTATTGCGGTACTGTAATGTGGGATGCGACAGAGGGGCCGGAGCTTGTCTTCGAGATCGCGGTCGACGCAAGTTGTGACGATAGTGAATCTGCGCCCGGACGGTTCGGAGTTGGCGTCCACCGATCAGGTCTCGCGGTCTGAGCCTCGAGTGTATCAAAGGGGAAGAAGCGCGCGTTGGGGAGACCTGTGGGATGGTGAGTGTTAGCTATATAGGTCGGCGCGATGCGACAAGCGATTAGGTATGCGCACCTCCGGCAAGTTGGCCAATGCCCGGAATCTGGAAGTACTTGTAAAACTCCTTCATCTTACTCGGAACCCGGGCCTTCGTTACATCCGAATAATGATGGCTCATATCCTTGGGCAGCGGCTTCGCCATCTCGATCGCGTGGATGGATTCCTCCATGATAAATGATGTCTCTACAGCACACACGGGGTTCCAAAGTCAATAAAAGAACAAACAATGATCCGCGACTTTTCAAAGATGAGGTTGTATCAAAGATGGAAAAGCAGAGAGACAAAGCTGGGTCTAGATTACTATGGAGTTGCTCGCTCTATGGGGGTAGATCTCTGGGGTATGTATCTGCTATTGGTATTGGTACACTTAAGTATGTATCATGGATCCGAAGGGCGTGCTGACTAGTCCAGTTTCCGATTGCCTCATTGAGCTTACAAATGAGCATAGTGCGAGGGGCAGTTATCTTTAACGACTTGCTGTTCTGAGCCGGCATGACGGAGTCGAGCTAACCATAACCCGCTGATAACGGTATGCAGCTAACTTAGTGCTTGGCTCCCTTGGGGTCTGGGTAGTATTTCTATTGGTCGCTCTTGACGGATAAACTGTCAGCCTTCTCTATGTATTGTACCGATGCCGGTGATATACGAGTGAACGATGTTCCGGAAACGTCGTCGAGTATTCGGCGGTGGCTGTTGTACTAATGTTGTATACTTAGTAGTTTGTGCAAAGCCACAAGATGGTAAGCAAGAATACAGAGCTTCTCGTCAAGTATTGAACGGATTTGGATTGCTGAACAATAAGTACCTACCTAGATACCTAGGTACTTACTTGATTGCGCTGCTGACGGATCTACACGTTTGGGCAAGAAAAGGCGAGACCAACGGCAACCCCAGCGACCAACTTGGTGTAAGTCAGCCATTCACGATTATCCCCACTGCTAATTTATGGAATAAATAGAAGAAGCTCTTTCCGCTCTATTACTTGCCTTTTTGCAGAGCAAAGATATTTCAAATCTAGGTATTACGAGG
Organism: Xylariales sp. AK1849; assembly: GCA_022432505.1. Taxonomy (NCBI): domain Eukaryota; kingdom Fungi; phylum Ascomycota; class Sordariomycetes; order Xylariales; species Xylariales sp. AK1849. The sequence goes on from JAJKKH010000013.1 coordinate 307,890, forward strand.
GATTATTCAAAGATACTGTAGCACCTAGGGCTCGGTTTTTTTTTGTTCCCCGCTTGCCATGTAAGCCACCCGCAAGTACATGACAGACAATCCCGTAGGATTGTCTCCCCAACTATTGTCTCCCCAGGTTATTCCCTGAGGGTGAAGTCTGTCTTAGCGACATAAGCTTGAGAGTTACAGTATATATATTCGATTCCCACATCACCTGCTTACAAGCACTGGGTGTCTCTGTGTCTTCTGTACAGTCCGTACGGTAATACTGCTTGAGTGGGGCTTCCCTACCACAGTAGAAGCAACATGACGACTGCAAAGGTCCAATGGTGGGGCTGCCGGTAGCGGGGCATTTTAGTTTCTGTCTTGCAAATCTCAAGCCGCAATCGACGAGACTGGCGATTTCTGTCAAAATATCGTCAAGACCAAGATCTCCAGAGAGATCATCCATCAATGATCGTTTGCTGATTATCTCCCACGCCTCCTTGCGTCCGCGTTCGCTTCCGGTGTCGCCACAGTTCGTAACTCTTACCACCGATCGCACTGTAGCATAAGGTAGAGGAGACAACTCCCGGGTGAACAGATTATAGGAGGACGCTATTTCAAGATCGCGACACAATAATCGATATCTCAGGCTGGTACGGCGCTCGGTCTAGTGAAGATGGAGAAAATCACGGACAAGATTGCCGCCCTGCCGGCCGATTCGAATTACTTCTCGCTGGAGTTCTTCCCACCCAAGACGACAATGGGTTTCTCCAATCTCCGTGACAGACTAGACCGAATGGCGAGAGCCTTGCGTCCTTTGTTCATTAACGTGACTTGGGGAGCCGGTGGGTCAACCGCAAATAAGTCTCTCGAGCTTGCCGAGATATGTCAACGCGAGTTGAATTTGACAACATGCTTACACCTGACGTGTACGAACATGAGCCGCAAGAAGATCGATGGAGCTCTAGAAGATGCAAAAGCTCTGGGAATACGGAATATCCTTGCTCTCAGAGGGGATCCCCCCAGAGCGGCGGAGTATCAAGACCTGAATGAAGATCCGGAGAACGCAATTGACGAAGGTTTTGTATGGGCTATGGACCTGGTCCAATACATCAGGAAGAATCACGGGGACTACTTCTGCATTGGAGTTGCTGCATACCCGGAGGGCCATGCCGACGAGAGTCATCCCCTCGGTCAAAGCTTAGAGCATGACCTACCCTATCTAGTAGACAAGACCCAGGCTGGAGCAGACTTCATTATGACTCAGCTGTTCTTCGACGCAGAATCCTACGACAAATTCGAACACACGCTGAGAGAACATCCAAGTGGTGCTTTCAAGACGATACCTATCATACCCGGCCTGATGCCAATTCAGGGTTATCAGATGATCAAGAGGACCACGAAGCTCAGCCACGCGAAGATACCCGAGGCGTTGATGGCCCGGTTGGACGCTGTGAAGAAAGACGATGAGAAGGTCAAGAGTGTTGGTGTTGATATCCTCAGCGAGATTGTTGAGCAGGTCAAGGAGATCAAGAGCAGAACGCCTGGCCCCAAGGGCTTCCACTTCTATACTCTAAATCTAGAGAAAGCCGTGTCTTTCATCATTGAGAGAACCAAGCTTATTCCTCCGGGTACGCCAAACGAGGCCAATGGCGTAGAGGAAGAAGCCATCACAGATGACGCCATACCCGCAGTCCCTACACTTCAAATCAATGGATCCTCTCACCAGGAGCCTCTGACATCAATCAGACATAGTTCGCGACGAGGGTCTTCCATAGGCTCCGATCCTCATAATCGTGTGATAGTAACTGGGCGACCTCCGTCTCACCCCGAGTATGAGGCAAGTGCAGCAGAAGCCAGTATACCAGCTGGACCAATTAATACAAGGGCAAACACTTTGGCAATCTCCGAAGGCGAAGGGGTGCTCGGGAGAGAGGCGACGTGGGATGATTTTCCCAATGGCAGATGGGGTGATGCAAGATCCCCAGCTTATGGCGAAATCGATGGATACGGTCCTACCTTGCATGTGACGAACTCACAAGCAGTGGCGCTTTGGGGCCATCCCACCAAGTTAGACGACATCAGCGAGCTGTTCATAAGGCATCTCAAAGGAGAGCTCGCCGCAATCCCATGGAGTGAGGAGGAGTTCAACGCAGAGACCGGCACAATAACGCCGCAACTTCTGCCATTGAACTCAAAGGGTTGGTGGACACTGGCCTCTCAACCAGCAGTCAATGGTTTACGATCATCGGATACGACCTTTGGCTGGGGTCCGCCGCAAGGTTTCGTTTTTCAGAAGGCATTCGTCGAGTTCTTCATCTCCTCGGCGGAGTGGAAAACCCTACTCGAGAAACTCCAGAGCTCTGAGGTTCAAGAGACGGTGTGTTTTTTTGCCACGAATGCAGCCGGCGACTTCGTGTCTTCAGATTTCACAGGTGGCTTATCGGGAGAAGTCCAAGGCGCAAGCACTAATGCTGTTACTTGGGGCGTCTTCCCCGGGAAGGAAATCATCACGCCAACCATCATAGAAGAAGTGAGCTTTAGGGCATGGAGTGAGGAGGCATTCGGGACTTTTGGCGAATGGGCGAAGGTTTATGGGAAGGGCACGGAGAGCTCAAGATTACTTGAGAGAACCATGTCTGACTCGTGGCTCGTCAACATTATCCACCACGATTACGTGGATAAGGACGGGCTGTGGAACCTGCTGCTGACGTAAGACCGCGCACTGTGGCTACCTACTGGAAAGGCGACTGTTGAGAATAAAGGAGAGTCTATTTCGGCTTGTATAGTTCTTTCGCCTGCGAGATCTGTTGTGAATCATCGAGCCTCACCACCTTGCGAGTTCTCTGCAATAACCAAGTTACATGGGGTGCTGGAGCACGACCTTTTCCATACTAACCTTTCCCTCAAATACCTGTTTGATAGCCTTGATCCCCTCCTCGGCCCCTTTGACGATCCTCACATTCGGAATCTTAAACACCCCCTCGTGATTCTCCAACAACCAACCAGTCACGGCACCCAATCGCCAATGAAAGTCTGGAAATTCCTCCTCGTCCCTAGCCGCCATGCAGAAGTTCCAGTCAGGATCGAAGGCTACCGGTAGACTAGCACACAATCTCATGTCCTCCTTGTCCACCCCGTCACTGAGGCACTGCTTCGCGATCGCGGGACTGCTCTTTCCCAGATCCAAGGTCTCGGTGGACGGCGGTTCGGCAACCCCCATACCCGTCGCCACCGCGTCGAAGATTACGGACAGCGGCTTCCCGGACGCGGACACGGCGGCCCGGACCTCGGCAACGACGGTGGGCGAGCGGTAGTCGAAACAGGCGGTCGCGCCCAGGGCGTGGAGTGCCGCGTGGTTGCGCGGCGACGCCGTCGTGTAGATGGGGCTGAATCCTGCGAGACGCGCGAGTTGGATGGTTGCGAGGCCGACAGTGGAGGAGCCTCCCCACTGTGTTCAGGGAAAGCGGTGGTCAGTTCTTCTGGGCTTGCCATAGGGAAGCTTTCGGAAGCTATATCTGGATTGCTTACGATCAGAATCGCCCTCCCACCAGGGTCAACGCCCTTGATCTCATTGTTCAGTGGCGGGAACGCGAACCCTAGACTGTTGAACAGAACGTCAATGCCGGTCCGGGCGCCCACTGGCCAGCTGGCGATTTGGGGCCACTGGTCTTCCTGCGCGGCTAGAGTTGGGGGCACTCGGTACGTCATGTACGGCTCGGCCAGACGGAAGTCTTGGTGGGCGCCCGTGTGTAGGGCTCGTAGATGTCCCCATGCTACCATGCCGAAAAGCACTTCGCCGGGTTTGTACGGGCTGTCTGGGCCGACGGAGACGACGGGCCCGATCCATTCGTAGCCGACTACGTTGGAGTGTATGCCCATGTAGTACAGGCTAGGGGGAAAGATGTCAGTATACTAGTCCTCCCAAAGAGAAAGACCGGTTGGAGGAGTTGGAGCTGAATCATGTTGTCGAGGGAAGAAACGTCATGCAGATTTCGCGGGCCTAGGATGAGCGGGGAGTTGTGGGTTTTCAGCGTCACGTACCCCAGGTCAGCTGGGTTAACAGCACTATACCTCACGGCTACGAGGGCCTGCTCTCTCTCGGGGACGTATGTCTCCGTGATCTCACGGACTGAGAGGTCGCCGGAGGCCTCGAGGTAGATGGCGCGGGAGGGCGACATGATTGGGGAACGTTGTTCGAGTTGATCCTGGCGCCTTGATATCTGGCTTGAAAAGGTAATTGAGGGCTACGTTTGGCTCTGGGAACTTTTTGAGGTTTCCATTTCCATTTCGTTCAGAGCGGTCGTGCTTGCTATTTAAGTAGTCTCCCGAGATGGTCCGGTTCTATCTCATGCCTTGCGGATACGCATTTGCTAGGGTTATATATATATATTACCATAAATGCCATGGTTACGGCGCAGCAGTGACAGTGGGAAGCATATATTCCACGAGATAGCTGGACAGATTAGAGACTCGCTATCACTTAGACGGGCCTCTTCAGCACAGTCAGTCATCTTGTAAGCACATCAGTTAATAAGCATATCAGTAACGTATCAGTAGAAATCCTCGACGGATGTTTTATGACAAATGGGGAACTCCAAATCAAGTAAAGAAGACACGTATAGCTAGCTAGTGTAAAGTCACGCAAATCGCTGACATGGTGTATAGATTCCAGGGGTGTGGGGCGAACTTGTGGTTGGATTACAAATATCAGTCATAGCTACTAACTGCCGTGCTGTCCAAAAGTACATGCGACTCTGCGTTTGTAAGAATTACTGCAGGGAAAGAAACGAGCTACTGAAATGTAAATAATAGTACATTGTCTAGAAACTACCTAAAGGTCTGACAGTTCAAAGAGCAGCGAGTCTGCAGAGTACCAGGTAGCCAGTCCGAGAAGTAGCCAGTGCGAAGACAACGCCTTACTGTCAAAACGAGAAGTCGAAAAGGCGGCTTGTATGGCCAGTCGCATTATTGAGAAGCCTGCAATTGATACTGCCAATCAAGGTCTAGATACAGGGCTGGTATAATCGGCTAATATGGATATGAAGAGGCTTGCATGTGAACGTTCAGAAAGTCGTAAAAGTCTATCAGAAATAGAGACGAGCTCAGAGATCCAAATCTGCTTCTCCACCTGTGAGGCTAGGCTCAAGTCCTAGATGCCATCACCTACAAATAAGCTAGTGTGTTGTCCTCCCTGATCTTACCCAAGACGCCCAGAGAGGCCACACCACCTGCGACAGCTGGGCCGCGGACTGTTATTTCGCCCTCGATTGTCTGCCCATCTTCCGAAGTCTTGTGACTGCCACTGTCCTTCAGTAGCACCTCTACGCTACTCAGTGGCGGACCGAAATGAGATCCAGTTCCGTCGCTATGGACTCGGTAATCATGGAACTGAGTCTGAGCAACGGCGCCGGCGACCTTCGCTGCCGTGAGAGCGTAAATGACACGCGCCCCGGTAAAGATGCGCAAGTCTGAGAGTGCGAGCTCACTTAGGGCAGGCGTACCAGCGCCCGCCGAGTCGGCAACGTAGAGAAGGCGCAGCTTGCCAGGAGTGATACCGATGATGGGTTTCAGGCTATCATTGTACTGACTCAGGAATGAGGCAACAGGCATGGCACCGTTTTGGACCAGGCTTCGAGTCTGGAACCAATGTGACGCGGAAGCGATGGTCGAAGAGACCTTGCCAACCGATTCTTTGTGGGTCTTTGCAAGTGTCTGAGGAGTTGCCACCAGAACGGTAGGCGCGATCCCTTGAGTTGCCAGGTCGATATCTGCCACAGCACCTGCTACAGAGTTGAAAGCCACCGACGCATTAGTGTAGAGCGCCACGAGGGTAAGGACCAAAGGGAATGAGGCAGACAACGGAGCAGCAGAAAGGAAGAGGTCCGCAGGCGAGAGACGCTGCGTGGTGGGCACTGCAGTGAGCTGTGCCGAGACGGCAGACACGAGATTCTTCTGAGTCAACCGGACCATCTCCTCCAAGGTACCAGGCTTCGATTGCCAGAAGAGGACAACATCGGCAGGCTCCTTGGTGTCGCCTGAAGCAGGTAAGTCGTTACCCGCGGTGGCTGGGCTATCGTGCAAGATATCCTGCCAGGTGGAAACGTTGACTTTGCCGCCAAAACCTTCAGGGACTTCGTTCCAGTCCATGTGCTTGCTACCTTCATCTACAACCCAGATGAGCTGCTTGAGGGACTGATAGCTCTTTACGACGCTGTCAAAGGGAAATGCACCAGCGTTGGTTACAACAGTGTCAGCAGCAGACCGCTGAAGCATAGAGATGATCACATCCTCCGGCTCATTAAATGGTAGAATGATAGCAGTCAGGTTGTAGAAGCTGCAGGCGAATAGAGTAGCGATGAGCTCGACCGAGTTGGGCAAGTAGATGGCAACTTTGCTCCCCCTTGCTGGGAGATGTGCTGGCCTACCAGGTTGATAGCGCGAGTCACATCACCTGTAGAGAGGTTAGTGGGATTATGTCAGAATGAACGGAGACGCAAAGTGTTCATACTGAATCCATGTTCGATGATCTTCTCCCTTCCCAGGACGGTCAGGATTCTGCCTTTGGCAGCAGGTCCCTCTTCCGCTGGGGTGCCGGTGCTGGCTCGTCTCCATATGTCCCTCAGGTCGCCATCTCTACCTTGGGACCACTTAGAAGCACCGAGATCCTTAACATTGAGGCCGCTGTTGAGAGGCATGCCATGTGGGGCCGAGTTCCCACGATAGATAGGCGATTCTCCCTCCTGTCGAACGGGGGAACCCTGAGCCTGGCGAGCGAGTAGCATAGGATGAATCTCGGCTTCCACCCTTGTCATGATAGCGTATGAAATGATCAGGACCAGAAGCGTAGCTATACCTGTGGAATAGCCATTCCACTGGCCGACGAGGGAGCTCAGGCCCTCATCGAGCTGGTTCAAGACACTGCCGACACCCATGGTGGTACAAAGGCTCTAGCAGAGTGAGGTGATGCCGGCGAGGGAAGAAAGCAGATAAGGAGAAATGCGTTGCAAATCAGTTCTATTGCCTGGATTCCGGCGTAACGAGTTGACGAGGCTCTTTAGGCTGACCTCGGAGACTCGGCGAGCTTACTTATGTCGGGGTTACTTGCTGGTCTCCGGAATGGAATGGAATGGCGGATTCTGGTGGGGCCAAGCTCATGATGCACGGCCGAGCGAGCGAGCGAGCAGGGGAGGCAATCCCACTACTTAGTACTACTGTGGTACCCACTAACACTACCACACGGCTACTGCCACTTGATGACAGTCAGCGTCCACCCGCCCGGATAGACGGTCTGTGCTTGAAAGGTCCCCTGCAAGTTCAGTGATTGTTTTCGCGACCATCTGCTAGGTACCTAAGTAGGTAGGAAACAGAGGAAAGAAGGAAAGAAAACAACATTCAAGCAGCAGAACTACAAACGACAGCTGCAACTTGCAGCAACGTTTTTACTAACCCACAGCTACTAACAGTACAGCAAACCCCTCGGGCAGCATCATCTGCAACTGAGTCGCTTCATCCAGCTTTTCCCCTTGTACATTACAGCGTGCGAATTGTTGCCTTGAAGTAGTTGCTAGGGGAGCCGGGACTACACGATCACCGAGGCACCAACAATCCGAGCCAACAGCTCAAATACTCCGGGCCTCTGGGACTTCGACCGTATAACAGCAAAGATGTCTATGATACAAAGGCCTGTTTCGACACCAACGAGAGTCACAGCACCAGCCGCCCAAGACAGTCCGGGCACCTGGCGGCATCCACGACTAGCAGAGATCACCAGACGACAGAATGCAACAACCTTCAGTGAAAGGAATGTCAAGAAGATTGCCTGGAACATTGCCGCAATTGTAGCCATAGTCGCAATCATCACCGTTGCGAAGAGATATCTCCCATCACCGTAGGTCCAAACCAAGATTTCCACTTCGCGCGCGGAAAGATGCTAACCTTTCATGGCGTAGATCTCTAAGCATACGGACAACCCTTACCTACGCCTATAATCTAGTTCTATGCATACCCATCGCCAACATATTCTTCGCAAGCCTGCCGCTTGTCAGGCCGAAAGATGAAATGTCCGACATCCCACTGACCCCGGGCCAACGAAAGCTACTGGGCCTGGGTCCCTCCTCCGCACCTCCCACACCAGGGTCTGTCTACAGTACGCCCCCTCGATACTCGCGCACCCCATCGCTGTCAGGTTCGACTGGAAGCAAGAGGAGTTTCTCCGGGTTAGACAGTCCTTCGGCATTTCGCAGCCCCGCGGATGTGAATGGGAATGGGAATCTAGGGGGGCTTGGCTCGCCTTTCTCGCCAACGGGAAGCCCCTTGATCCAAAAAGCACTGAACGGCGCGAGGCGGTCATCACTAGGATCATTGGGGCCACCGAGTCCATCGGGTGGGAAGGGCTTCGGCGGAAGCATGGCTACGTCGCTCTTTGGTGGTGGCCCTGACAGCCCAAGCCCCAGTCCTGCAAATGGAAAGAGGAGCACAGTGGGCTTGAACAACAAATGGTTGTACGAGCGAGGTCGGAGAAGCTCGGGAACTATTTGGTCGTAGGCTTGAGGATGAAGATGAAATGGGAAGTAATAGGTTCAGGGGATAGAGTTTAGAAGATGACACGGATACCAATGCAACGCAATGAGTAAATTGGAGTTTTAAGAAGCTGCGGCCAGTCGTTCCCTTACTGGCAAGAACTATGGGCTCTCTGCGATGCGCATATTGAGCTATGAAATAGAGCTTTGTTGTAAGTCCATGCTAGGGATAGCTGCTGAGCCTCATAGACTGGACCCCTTGTGCTTGTCTAAGCCCTTACTTACAACATATGATTTGCAGAACGTTCACTTCAGAGACTCCTCCTAACCATCAAGTTCATGTGGTGATAGTACCAGTGTTATTGAACGTGGCTCATAGTTTAGGGGCTTAAAACGGATCCAGGTATGCGCTGAAGCTGTAGTGGGGCAGCGGCCTATTAAGCTGCGAGGCTGACAACCTACCTCGAAACGTCAAAGGTGGCCTCACAGCCAAAACAAAAAATCCCGTGTAATGCGAACGACGTACAAGATCCGTTGACCTCAACTTTCGATGCGCATTCTTGATCACACTCCGAAAACCCACACCAGATCCAGGGGAGACAGAGTTTGCTGAACAGGAGCTCTACAAGGCCACTGGGCAAGATGTACAACTCCCTCACTCGCATCCAGAACGTCTTCGGCTTCTTCACCACCGTTGCTTTCGTAGTAGCGGCCATCATCGCCGCCTCAGACCTCACGATACCACGCACGCCAAGCGCGAGTATCAAGACGACAAACGTCCAGGTGTACGTCTCGCTCTTCCCCCTCCCGTCTCTCCCTCAAGGACTCCCCCAATTCCTCCCATCTTCCATGACCCATGTAGCTGTAGCTAACGCAGACCTCTATCACAGTGTTAAAGGCCGGCCCCACTACTACAGCACGAAGAAAGAAGAATATGCCATCATCAAGTTCTCGCTAGACGCAGATCTGTCCAGCCTGTTCACATGGAACACCAAGCAGCTCTTCGTGTACGTGACGGCCGAGTGGCCAGACGCGCGCTCCAACCAGACGAACAAGGCCGTCATCTGGGATAGCATCATCACGGCGCCCAGCTCCGACCACCTCGCCAACATCGGGCCCGCGACGCTGAAGAAGCTCAAGAAGAGCGCGGCGGGGAAGAGTGTTGATCCTAGTCGGTATGTCCTATAGGCTGTGTCTTTACTCCTTCTTTTCGCCCTACACTAGTGCTGATATCATGGAAAACCAACAGCGGTGTCCTGTCGTTGAAGAACCAAAAACCAAAATACCAGATCACCCACCCCACGGGCAAGATCGCCTCGTCGACCGACGTCCGGCTCAAGGTGCACTACAACGTGCAGCCGTGGGTGGGCCTGCTGACCTGGAACCAGGATGTGGACATTGGGCTGTGGAAGAAGATGGCGGACGGGCTGAGCAAGGCATTCACGTTGCCGATGATCAAGAAGAAGGACGCGGGTACTAAGAAGGCGTAGAGGACGTCTTGCCGCTGCCTGAATACTACGATGAGCCATGAGCCTATTGTTTTCTTGATTATCTATTCTGAAATGACGATAGAGTAACCACCAACACCGCACTTCTTCATCATTATGCTTCGGGAGGCTCGCACTACATGGACCGAGTGTGATAGCTCCCCTTAGGTGGATCTTGGGTCATCCAGGGAACGGGTTGGATGGCCCTGTGGCGTAACGCACCAATGCCAACTGCGGGTGCTGTCTGGTGATCACGCAGTACACTCTGTTGAGATGCGGGATCTTCAGCTGTAAGCCATTCAGTGGAAATTGAGCTACACAGAGGGGGCTAGTGAGTCCAGCAAGGTCAGGCTTTTGTTCCTTTCCTTTTCGACTTGCACGAGAATGAGTTACAGGATCTCCCCTTTACACTCTTTGGGCCCGTCGTTAGAAAGGATCCCGTACCGCGGCCCTGAATATAGGGGCACTCCAGAGGACAAACACATCGTGAACGAACACAAGTAGTGAACCGCTTGTCATCGTGATCGTTTGAGATATCTCTTTGGTCGGTGAGCTGGTCTGCGAAGCACTGCGGATCTTCCGTACGGCGCGCTCTTGATCCTCAGCTTCTTGACGACCGTCTCTATGCGCTGATCGGATTGACTTAAATCAGAATCCGGCTGCGAACGAGCAGTAGAATACCGTGGCCCTACAGACATGTCCTGATTTGTGTACATTATCATCCTCAAAGTTTAAAACCAAAGCTCAAATCCCTCGAACCGAAACTCCAAGCATCCCTGACGCATCAGTCATCATCAAGCCCACCCTTCATTACATATCCACAGTCCTCACAGTTCATGATTACGCCCCGTTCCGGTAGACTTGCGCGCCTTGATTTCGGAACATGATTGTATCCCTCCTCTGCAAGATCATGAGTGCCCTGTTCAGAGCCTGCTCACTAAATCCCTTGCCCTCAACCATCTCCCGTCGTAGCGTTGCCAGACTCGTGCTCCAGCCGATAGGGAGACGTCGCTTGAGTTCACCCTCAACTCGCGATACTTCTTCGTTCAGTTCACGGCTGCCCTGGTTGCTGCCTTGGTTCACGGCGTCCATGGTCGAGCACAGGAAGAGGCGTATTGCCTCATCAACGTGCTGCTCCGTTGCAACGGGGGAGAGGGTGAGCTTGGCCAGGGACTCGGTGATACGGACGATGGCTTCCAGTTGACGGACTGTGATGGGAATGCTGGAACGTGTGTTGGCTTCTAGTTCGGAGGCGTGTACCTGCTTGCGGATGGAGACAAAGTGCGATGAGAGCTTCTCGGCAGCTTCAGGAGAAAGCCGAGGCGCGCAACGACTGAAAGGGGCATTAGTTTGAGATAACACTTCGGCACGTCAATTCTCGCACTCACGATTTGCAGTATGAGAGATAGCGCTTCATCTTGTCAACTGGCACCTCACCCTCCACTTGCTCTTCAATGCCACGGCCTCCCATGTGGATGCCCATAACGTGCTTTGCGATTCTCTCGTCCTTTTCTCTGGTATGCTCGTCTTTGACAATGAAGATCATGTCGAAACGAGACAATATTGTCGTCTGGAAGTCGATATTCTCTCCCGGTGTCTTCATGTCATCGTAACGTCCAAAGATGGGATTGGCTGCGGCAAGTACAGATGTTCGTGCGTTCAGGATGGTTGTGATACCTGCCTTGGCAATAGAGATGGTCTGCTGCTCCATAGCTTCGTGAATTGCGACACGATCTTCGTCACGCATCTTGTCAAACTCGTCGATACAAACTACTCCACCATCGGCAAGAACCATAGCACCACCCTCGAGATAGAACTCCCGAGTAGAATGGTCACGCTGTACAGACGCAGTCAAACCTGCAGCTGATGAGCCCTTTCCGGATGTGTAAATGGAGATAGGCGCTGCTTTTTCGACGAACTTGAGCAGTTGGGATTTTGCTGTGCCGGGGTCACCGAGAAGAAGCACATTGATGTCTCCTCTGAGTTTCATGCCATCGGGCAATATCTTCTTGGAACCGCCAAGAAGCAGACATAAGATAGCTTTCTTGATGTCCCGGTTTCCGTAGATGGATGGCGCAATACAGTCAGCCATAACGCTGTACAGATCTGGCCGACGGCTAAGCTCCAAGAAATCCTGCTCTTCCTCCTCGCTGAAGATAGACAGTCCCTTAGCAGTTGAGTCGACGTCGGTTTGAATGCCTACGGCCCGAAGGTAAGGGGTTCGGATGGCCACTGCACCACCTTGGGAGGACCCCTTGGACTTGTTCTGGTAGATGGAGAAAACACCCATGACTGTACATTTTGAGCCGGGAACGACTCGGTTTGTGAGGTAACGGTCGGCCGAGATGAGGACATGTCGCGGAAGTTCACCGACCGGGACTTGGTCTGGAGCTTCCTGAAGCTTGATAACCTGCTGATCGACGAATTGTGACTTCTCATGAACCACAAAGTACGGATCCATGGGACACTTCTCGGCTGGATCGCCAGCAGTTCTTTGACGGGCACATTGTCGTGGTAGAGTGACGCCGGTAAAGCCACCGAGGACGGGGATCGCTGAGTTGTGATTGCAGTTTCTGCATTGGATATGTAGCTCGGTCGCTTTGGAGGACATGACCGATGCACCAATCACTATGCCAGGGACTCTAACCAGTCTGGCGATAGTCATGGAGTCAAGGTTCCGTATCGAATACTCTTCGGCGGTTGAGTGCAGTAAGAGCTGGTGTTCGGGGATGGCAGCCTTGGGGTCATGGGGAAAGAGGATGCGGTGCGTACATTTCCTCAGTGCTGCTTCGAACTAGGGGGTGTCAGCTATAATCCTCGAGTATCTCTTGAGGTGTGTATTACTAGTGGGATGATCTCAGCAGGTTCTGAGACTATGCGATGTGCCAACTCGTCATTGAACTTGATCAGGTCGCCAATGTCGACGTCGCAGTAGAATTTCTGGAGCAGCGCGTTCTCTCTAAGTTGGTCTCTGTGATCTCATCAGCATTGCATGTTATCGGTCAATACGGATCCGGCAGTATTCACCTGTAGACGAATTTGTTGTCTAGTCTGAAGGTCAGAATGAAGTTTACCAGCTGCTCCTGGAGCTGCACTCTGCTGTCATCATTCTGCCCGGCCGAGCTGTAGACAGAAACGGAAAATGCGGATTGGCGATCCATCTTGAAGAGTTATGAAATATGAGTACTAAAGTCTAGTCCTCAATCCAGCGCAGGCAAAGTCGAAGTGTGGTTGAAATGGGATCGACAAGTCGCGGGTTCACTGCGAGGGCGAGGGGCAGGCGACTCGCTGAGAGTCAAGTTCAAGTCCATTAAAATCACGGGCCCCTGAGACTGAAGCGCGTCGTCAACGCGACTTCGGCGCGCGAAAACACCCGTTTAAAGTGGTTTATTCTGGGCTTAGCGTCATGCAAAGGCTGGATTGGATGAGACGGTTATCACGTCACGTGCCTTACAGGGGTATGCAGTGTCATTGCTCCTGCGATTTTGGCAATTTAGGTCGCGCTAACAATAGGAGCATACAAGTTAGGTACATACATAGGTACTGTACTGCGCTAGTTGAAGCTGACGAACCGGAACAAGTACAAGTGACTGGAGCTTACAAGGTGGCTTGAAGAAACCGAAGCATTCCAACAACAGAACGATTTGTTTAATTGCGGCATCTGCCAACGTGAAAATCTGACCTGTTCGTTTCGAAGACGAGTCTACTACCCTTTGGAGGCCAGCTTGGTCCATCAAATTACGTTCAGCGGCTGCGCATTGAACGCCCAGTCGCATTCCGAATCGCTATGATCTCCAGGTAGTCTCTCGAGGGCCTTGTCGACCAGCCATCTTGGCTTCATTCTTAACCCAGATCGCTCTCCATTCGGGGCTTTGCGATGTACTCCAACCAGGGAGCACGCATGTCGGTAGACAGCCTATCGCCATTATCGCCGAATACCCGCCACGAATTCCCCTTCCACAGGTGCGCTCCAGACGTACCCATGATGCCTCCCTCATTTGCGCTGACACTTTGGAAGACAAGGCTCGGTGACATCATATCCGAACGCGAGACGAGGCTCCAACGCGAGCTCCATCGTATCGATAGGTGGCCAGCTAGATACTTCGAACAGTTGGAGTCAACAGATACATGAGACTGGTCAGAACGGTATGCGCCCGAGAGTACAGACACCTCCCTGGACTTCGAGTTAATTTCATGACTATTAGCCATCTCTACTCTTCTTCAGCCACCGATAGTTCGAACCGGTTTGGTACCACATACAGCAGCCCCACCCTCCAGTGCTCATAAGCCGCCGACCGCGAGAGACATACCGCCTGTCACCCTGACCAATATACCACGCATTGACGCCGCTGATTTCAAACCCTATCTATCACAAGTTGGGGCCTTATACGAGCAACTTCGACGAGTAAAGGAAAGCGATGATGATGGGGCAGATCAGATATTCCGCCGTAAGCCCGATGCCTACTCAGACCTGGACGATGGCCATCTCCAACCAGGCTCAAGCCGTGCTCGACCACCAAGCTCACGGAAAGCTTCCAGTGCCTCTCTGACCTCAATGTCCCCTATCGAGTCGCCTTCGTTACGTAGGAGATCCAGCTCGGGGTTTGGTCGGAGGGCAGCTCAGGGACCCCCTCCCTTGAACACCATCCCGAACGTCTACTTTGATGACGACTTCCATCTTGAAAATCCGCGAACATTCGATGTTGTCAGTGAGAGATCCGAGGTGGTGCGGCCCGCTCCGGGCTCTACGGAGGAGAAGAATGCCGCAAACGGTAGCACCAGTGCACCCCGGAAAGCCCTGGCTACGAATGCTATACTGCAAGAAAAGCTGTCATGGTACATGGACACGATCGAAATGCATCTAATTAATTCAATATCTACCGCGTCGACCACCTTCTTCACCGCTCTTGGTTCTCTGAGGGAACTTCATTCGGAAGCAGCCGATTCGGTAGACAGGATAAAGACCCTGCGCAACGAGTTAGAGGTTCTCGATCACGAAATCGCGAAAAATGGGCTGGACATTGTCCAGAAACGGCGACGGAGGGAAAACATGCAACAGCTAAATGACGCCGTTCAACAGCTTCGCGAGATCGTCGATGCTGTTGCGGAGTGCGAGTCTCAAGTGGACTCGGGAGAGATTGAGAAAGCGCTCAGCAGCATTGATGCTCTAGAAGACCTGATAGCTGGGCGGAGAAGGCGATCTAAGCAAGGGGCAAAGCCGAATGCTGGTCCGCAACTCCGAGACCTGAGAGGTGCGACTGCTCTCCAGGGGGTAACCAGCGATGTGTCAACATTACGGTTCCGGATTGGCAAAGCATACGAGTCCAAGTTCATTGATGTTCTTCTTGGAGATCTGAGGCGCCACGTCGATACTGTCTCAACGCAAGAAGTACTCCTTCGCTGGAGTTCTTCGACAATGCGGTCCCGTGGTGGACATAGCAGAGATCAATCAGCCTTTCCAGCTTATTTGGCCTCGACTGAGAATCTCCGCTCGGAGTTGATGTCCACCATTGTTGGCCTGCACAAGGCGAAGCATGTGACGATCGCCATAGCATCGTATCGCGAAATCGTCTTGCGCGAGATCCGGAATCTAATTCGGAGGCCGCTACCAAGCTCGAACGACGATGATAACGTTACGATCGGGTCCACTTCGACCACGAGCGTGAGCAAACTCACACAACAAGAAAAATCGTCGATACTAGCGCGTAATCT
Source organism: Xylariales sp. AK1849 (assembly GCA_022432505.1). Classification (NCBI taxonomy): domain Eukaryota; kingdom Fungi; phylum Ascomycota; class Sordariomycetes; order Xylariales; species Xylariales sp. AK1849. The sequence goes on from JAJKKH010000013.1 coordinate 323,587, forward strand.
AAGAGCACTGGATCCAGAGGACGCCGAGGAACTATTAACAAAGATCTACATCAGTGTTGCCGAAACCTTGCGAAGATTAACGACTCAGGTCAAGGTTCTCTTCGATGTTGCGAGCTCTATGGGCGAAACACCAGAACTTAGTTCAGGTTTGCGTTCGCCACCATTGAAGTCGCCACCTCTGAACAGCGCGAATCGTGACCTTCAAGAGGACATCCACTTGACCATGGACATGGCCAACCTACTTGGCCAGGCAACGGACATCTCACAAGATAAGATAGTGAAAGTACTACGGGTTAGGTCAGAGCAGAGCTCACATTTGTCACTGATATGGTTCTTGAGATACTTTACTTTGAACCTATACTTCGCCAATGAATGCGAAGCCATATCTGGTCGAAGTGGTACGGCGCTTAAAACAATGGTCAACTCACACATCAAGGAATTTATACAACAGCATGGTGATAAAGAGAAGCAAAAGCTCGCCCAGGGTATGGAGTGTGATCAGTGGAGCGCCAAGGACTTTGCAGAGAAGGACACTACCGCGTTAGACCGCATACTAGAGTCGAGCACAAAAGACGCAGCTGCATGGTCAGAAGGCACAAAGATCTGGGCACCCTATTCCGAGGAAGAATCAGTTTCGAACGGTCGCCCACGTGCTGAATCAAATGGCACAGCACCCAAGGAGAAAACTCGCAGCGCCATCATAGAATCCGAGTCATTCATCCTGCCCCAATCAGCGATACTCTGCCTTGAGGGCATGTCGCACTTCTTACACCTTATATCTGGTATTCCGTCCATGGCTCCCGATGTCTCTACCTCTCTGATTGCCTACCTTCAACTCTTCAACAGCCGATGTACCCAGCTCATTCTCGGTGCTGGAGCCACTCGCTCTGCAGGGTTGAAGAACATTACCACACGGCATCTGGCCCTCGCCGCCCAAGCTCTCGCTTTCATTTCCACGCTCATCCCACATGTACGTGAGTTCGTCCGCCGCCATGCGGGCACTGGTCCCCATGTCAACAATGCTTCTTTGGCATCCCTTATGGGTGATTTCGACAGAGTCAAAAGGCTATATCAAGAACATCAAAATAGCATTTACGATAAGCTGGTTGAAATCATGGGCGGACGTGCATCAGCTCATGCCAAGAGTATGAAGGGGCTCAAATGGGATGAGCCACCAGGAAAAGACGGCGATGTCGACGTTGGTGTGCATGTGTACATGGAGACCTTAGCCAAGGAGACGGTTACTTTACATCGCGTCTTGACTAAGCACTTGCCTGCGGGCACAGTAGGATTGATCATGGGTCCTGTATTTGACAGCTATAAGAGCCAAATAGGCGAGACGCTCCAGGGACTTGATGTTAAGGAGGAGATTGGGGTCCAGCGGTAAGTCACGTGTACATGAGGAGGTTGCCGAGCATTACTAATAGGCAAACTAGGATGCAAGCCGACATTAACTACCTCAACACGCGCCTCTCGAAGATCGACGGCTTCGGAGATACAGGCAAATATCTGCTGCATATCGTCAAGTCGAAGAAAGTAGAGGCTCCTCCCGCTGTCCCCGAGAAGGATGGTGCAGACGCAAAGACTAACGAGGACGGGGCAAAGGAGGCTGACAAGTCCGATGATAAGTCAGGTGGTGACGAGTCGGAGAAGAAAGATGCAGATCCTAAGTAGGATACGGGAGGCTTTTATGTTCTTGGTGCATGGCTTGGTCGCTAAGCAGGCGTTGTTAGAGAAAATCAGGTTACTGTAGCCTCTTGGGTTGACATCAATAGCGATATAGCTCGTGTGGGTACTCATGTGTTATATGAAATGACATAGATTCGAATTGTATATGTACGTGTCGTACTTCTGCCTTTCGACTTTGGGTCTCTCTGACTGTGCGAAGAGCAATGATTCACCCCTCTGCATCCGACTGTCACTCTCCCTAATTTTCGGTCAAATACGTCATAGTTCATCCTCTAGACTACAAAGATCAGTTCAGGAGCAAGCACAGTGACAAGCAACATCGATCCCTGTTCTTCCTGATTCATATCAACTCCTATTGATACATATGGCTAGTCTTCGACGTATCCCGTCAAGTCGGGAGGACGTACATTACAACACCTTGGGTCGACCATCCCTCAACCTCAATTACACCTTGGCATGTTCGAGACGACGTCGTCTATCATTCGGTGTCTTCAGTCTCCTCCACCTTCTACTGTACAAAGAAATGTTGAGTTGATTCATTGTCAGGAGATTGAATTTCCAGATCTTTCAGGTCATCTTGGATTTCAGCATGTTATCAGTACCCGACAGGCGCTACTACAAAAGCCCATTAATACGACCAATGCTGTCGACACCAGTCTTTTACGTTTTTACGGTGAACAAAATGCGTTAACTAGTATTGACAAGCTGCTAAATACTAACAAATAATGATCGTCAAAGTTAGGCGCCTCGTAGCGCTTGTATGATTAGTTGAAGCCAGTACTTGATAGTTGGCAAGCTTCGGTCTCCAAAATGCAGCAGTGAGAAGCACATTCCATGTTATCACTTTACTCTGTTGCCGGAAATTACTCGATGCTTACCCTTTTTATGTACAGGAGGCACCAACCAGGAGCCCGAGCAGGATGAAAGTCAGAGGCTTAGACTCGAGAGCATCTAGCCGAGAATCTACTGAAGGTGTTGATCGGTCAAAGTGTATACTGCTGGCAATGACTTCAAGGACCTAGGTCAGGGCATATGGCAGAAGCTGTGGAGCCAATTCACTCTGTCAAAGGAGGGAGTCATAATACAGCAAGTTCATGACTTGATTAGTGATGGGGCAGATACGGAGTCCTCAAAGTTTTGGCGACAACTCTGAAACTTCTTCCAGGTTGGCAGATGATCTTTCGTGGCACTAATTGAATACACAGTTGCTATCTTGAAGGAAAACACATTGTTCGCCGCAACAGTACACCCTTTGAATCATTCTGGTAATTACTCACTCCTATCTAGTTGGCTTTAGACTCGTTGTAAGCCCCTTACGTTCTCGGCCAGTATTCACTTCATGCGCAAGGAGTGCCGATCCATGGTTAATTCGAGCCGTGATTAAAATTCAGTCGCGAATCAATGCTGGAGAAGTTGTAACTTATGTAGGCATCTACCGAAAACCCATATAAGGCACAGCCAACCCGGACCCAAACTGCCTGCACCTTTGACACTTCTCTTCCATCAGCCAATTTATCCCTTTCCTATCTTCAGGGACACCAAACAAGTTTGCAGACTTTTGACTGATCAAGAACTTACTATGATCTGGACCTCCATCATTCTGCTTGCTCTCGCAGCAATCGCAGGTGCCAGCAACGCCTTGCCATTCCCTGGATACACCGAAGCTCCTTCTCAATGGACCGGTAGCATTGAAGCAGGCGGGGGAAAGATGCACTTTAATGGTACCGTGCAGGTGAGCTTAGAAATTACTTCACCTCATATACGTGAAGAAGAATATTAAGACGTCTGTAGGAAGTCGAGAAGCAAATCCGAGCTATCAAGCGTGATTTCTCTTGGAACCACTGGACTGACCTAACTTCGAGGAACCCCGACGCTTACGTGTCGCCGGATCCCAAGTTGGTACGTGTTATTAGTTTCGGTCAATGTCTGAAACCTTGCAAACGCTCGTTACTAACTTCCATGGGCTTCGTAGGGAAAGCCTGATTGCTCGGTGGGAGGTAGCGACTGGGTGCCATTCAGTCAATTCGACGAAGGACTCGATTACTTACGAAAACTTTCTGGAGACTGCCATGGCGTAACTGGACCGAATAAGTGTGGTCGCCTGAGCTGCTCATGGAACGCTGGAATTTGGTTTTGCAACGACAATGACCACGAGATCCATGTTTCGTGGTTGGCAGTTATCCATGCCGCGGACACGATATATTACGGATGCAGAGACCAAGCGATGGTCACACAGATTCACGGCCAGGTCTTCCATGCCGATGGTTGGAACGTTATTCTGGGTAAGGCTCCCTGTTGAGGAAGAGGGACATTCAGACTGTTCACACGATACCTGGCAGCTTGACTCCAGTTGGGACTAGTACGTCGAGTTGTAAATGAATAAAAAGAATCTGGTAATAAAATTCGTCCTTGAAAGAACGAATTTGGTAAGATTTTCAATGTTTTTTGTTCGTTGAAGGACTCGAGCATTTCGTTCTACAAAAGATACCGACCAGTGCCAGGTCAACGGCATTTACGTTGGACGCCATGTTATTTTGATTGTTCCATTCTAACAATACCCGAATAAGTAGAATGTCTTCTAAGTCCCGGTGTCAGTTGAGGGCGCCAACATGACCTTGATAAACCCCCGTTTTATGATCCGCTACTCCTCCTATACTAACATGTCCACACAGACGCGTTTCAGTCCCAGTAGTCGATGTGAATTCATTGAAAGTTGAGCCAACCTCAAGCTCCCTTGCTAACAAATATTGTGAAGTTGCTTCCTGATAGATCGGATTGTGGTTGAAATCGATGACATATAATGCACTATATGTGCTATAATTAGTATAGTGTTAACCCATACTCTGGTGAAGACGTTCGGCTGATGCCTCTGAGACCGACTACTCTCAGCAAACCAACGAAAAGGTACTATGAGGTATCTCACACGGCTTATCTCGCCGGCTCTAAGGATTTCTCGACGAAAAGGCTGTGTAAGCCCTGAGAATTGTATTACATCACGTGCAATATCCCCGCAGCCCTGTGCCACAACACCTTTCGAGAGCTCCCATGTCTTCCTTCCTAGCCCTCAACAAGCTACTCTCAGAGCTTCCTGATTCTCAGTATCGTTGTAAAGAGTTACCAAAGTGTTCCAAAATGACTTTCCTTACGAAACTCCCCTTCGAGCTGCTCAAATTCGTCATCCAAGAACTTGGACCCCGAGATGTCTCAAGCCTTGCTCGTTCCTGCAGTTTCCTTCATGTCACGATCAGTCCCATTCTCTACCGGATGGTTCGAGACGACGTCGAAGTCCTGTCCTGGGCCACGTATAATGGGCGCATCGATACGATTGAGAGACTGATAGCCGCTGGAGCTGATACCAATGCAGCCTTGGTCAAAAACACAGCACCTGCCATGGAAACACGCGAATTCCCGTCAGTCCACGCTTTACAAGACTATTCCATACAGCTGATGCTTTTGGAACAACAAAATGCACATCGAAGAGGAAGATCACATAGACATAGACATTTCAAGCGAGACATCAAGTTCCACAATGCACTCCATATAGCTGCCCAACTCGGCTATGGCAATGTTATCGACTTATTACTCCGCCATGGGGCGGACATCAATGCTCGGTCACGGGGACTCTGTCGTTGTGTCTTTATGACCGAACCTGATGCTAGATTCGTGTCTGCCCCCGATGACACCGCCATGTTAATGCCTCTTCATCTGGCCATATGTAGCCGAAACGAGTCTTCTGCAAACTTGCTAATGTCACGAGGGGCATCATTCGTTGTTGGAGACCGTGGTGGAAACGCCGAAACAAAAGGTCGAATCACGGCTCTCCACTGTTCGAGCTTCATTGGTGACGTCGCAATGTCAAGATCTCTCATACGCCATTACAACCCAGATATCGACATCAAGGACCACGCCGAAACGACCCCCTTAAGCTGGGCATATTCGGCTCTTCAGCGTGAAGCAATGGAGTTTCTTCTGGAAAGCGGTGCAGATATCAATACGGTTCTTCGGGGACGTTCGCTCCTCCTTGATGCCTGTGCTGCTGGGGCCTTCGCAGAGGCTCTGTGGCTGCTCGAACGCGGTGCTGATGCGCGGGCTGTGGACGAGCAATACCACAACACGGCGCTACATTACTGTTCCAGACTGGACCGGACGGCACACGAAGACAGGAAGTTTCTTGGGGACCCACAATCTGGTTGTTCCAGTAATAGGGTGAAGCTTGTCAGGGCTTTACTGGAATCTGGGGCTGACATCGAAAACGGGACACCACTTGTTACAGCTGCTCAGGATTGCGCCCTTCCGGTGATGGAGGTTTTGCTGGCGAACGGCGCTGACATCAATGCCCGGGGTCCTTTCGGCGCCACTCCGATCATGGCCGCGTGCGATCCAATCGAAGTTATTGCACCCCAGCTTTGGCTAGATACTGTACAATTTCTCCTGGATAATGGAGCTTCCGTGAACAAACGGGACTCTCTGCACAGTTCTGCTTTCGAAAGCTTGTGCAGGCTCAGCAAGCATCATTCTGGAAAGGATAAAATAATCAGATTACTTCTCCAGCATGGCACTAGCCTAGATGTCACGGTGAAAGAGAACGAAAGCCCCATGTGTATGCTCTTTATGCAGGGTCAACTCGATCTTTGCAAGGTCCTTATCGAGCGTGGAGCACAGCGCCCTGGCCTGTCGGACCTGAGGAAGATGATAGCACATGCCGTCGACTGTGACGACGCTGAGGTAGTCCGGTTTGTTCTGGCCTTTGAGGGAGCCAAGAAAGTCATGGCCACGAAGTGTCGCCTCTACGCGGCCCTGGACAAGGGCTCTGGAATCGCAGCCGAGGTTCTGCTAGATGCCGGCGCCCCACACGCGCATGTCACGAAAACTGGATGGTCGTGTCTGCTCCGTGCTTGCAGATTGGGTTATGTTCACGTTGCAAGGAAACTGCTAGTTGCTGGCGCAAATCCCAACCAGTTCAACACGGCTGGAAGCACTCCCCTCAGCTTAGCTATACTCATGAGAAGTCTGCCCTTGGTGGAGACGTTGCTGGAACATGGAGCAGACGCCCATCTCGTTGGTTTGAATGGTTCCTCGCCCTTGGATCAAGCAATGAAGAGTGGCCAATCAGACATAGTCGAAGCAATATTGCGCGGACCTCCATACCACACAGAAGCACGAGATCAGCACGTCAGCTATACGCAAGAGTCTCGTGAGCCGAAACATGAGGAGACACATCTCAACAGCTTCCAGTCATCCTTCTACGTTGGTCCAGACCCAATATAGCGATACAGGGGCCCGCAACCTCCCGCGCCTTGCGCGTTGGACACGAGTCATTGATTGGTCGAGCAATCGGGAATCAAACACATGGCTCGACGGAGGATGTACTGGACTACGGAGTCAACCCCTTGACATAGGCGTATCGGTGGCCCCTAGGGTATGATCTTGATCATTCCTTTAGATTGCATGAAGGCTCTCTGCTGATCGGAAAGGCTATTCCACGATTCTATCTCTTTCCAGCTCGTTTTTGTATTTATTTTGAGTATCGCTTTTCCTTTTCACTCGAACTCGGGAGCAGACATTACGAATCTCGCAGGTGATCGGGTATTTGGCAGGCTTGTCTTCCATTGTACAGGCGTGACTGCTCCAGTAACTTCAGGGCGACTGCACACTTTTGGCATTTCAGAAGCAGAAACAAAGCTCGTTATTGGGATATTCAGGACCAGGACGTTTAGCAAAGGAGGCACCTAGTTGGGAGATTGACATGGGAGCTTGAATGATGAGAGTTGATGACGGTGCCGATCCATTTATTGTTGTTTCCCAGAGGTTTATTTTAGTGTGCCATTTCCTCTCCCTCGCTGCTTCCAAGCTCTTAGCATCTTAGTCCCTCACAGGAGATTTCAACACCAACATGTGTATGTGCTAGGATGTACCGACTGTGATCAAGTTATAGATTTGTGTTCAGATTAATCAGGGCGTCCAAGTGCTTTGCCGGCTGTGGAAGTATCAATTTTCCTGCCTGTAGAGCGAGTGTTGGTACGGCCTACTATCTGCGCATTCAATGTCTTTGGAAGTAATGGTGGCTCTTCTCGGGGGTTCAAAGTAAATGCAACTGTGAATTGAACCGAGCTGTTACATAACTCTCAGCACCATCGCTTCAGACACTTGACCGAAGCATATCGTTCCGTTCCCTGCCGAGAGCAATCCCATCATTAATCTTCGACGTCTACCACATAATTGAAATAGCCACCTAACAGCATCCGGACGATAATCCTTCATAGTCTTCTGAACGATGAGTCGCATTTCTAACTCCAGTCGAAGAGGCGGCTGTCCTCTAGAAGCCCAGATGAGACTTCCGCCCATACCTGCCGTTCCGATGAAACCCAGACTTACACCGCATCTCATGCCTGGTACCGACGCGGTGTGAATGCCTATCCCATCATGCCAACGACACTTGGCAGGTCACCGCCTCAGCATAGTATGCGGTGCAAGCGCAAGCGAATACACTGCTGATCTAACAATCACATTGGAGAGGGGGTAGTGGCACCAGAGTGAACACGACATCCCCAGACGGCTCCCTCGACCTTCACACCCCCACGATAACCGTTGCGACCCGCCGTACAACCGCACCGAAACTGCCGACCCGAACACTCGGGGCCCTCGTACGAATGGCGGGATCCGATGGGACGGACGCAATACACAAAAACGGGAGTGCAGCGATGTGTGCGTACCCGCGAGGTGGATTGCGATTCCCCAAATTTGCTATTCCTTTTTGCACGATTGCCAGGGTAGGTGGGCAAGGTGGGCAAGGGGGGGGCCCGGCCGACCAGCCGGCGCTGTCGTGCATCTGCAGATCGGGGTTGATCTGCGGCAGGTTAGACAAATCTTGGCGCTCGTGGCATTCTTATTTCGACATCCTGCCGTCTTGGCGAAAACAAGAAAGTTAGCCGTTGTTGGGACAAGTCAAGACAGATGATCGAGCCGCTTGCAGGCTTCGGGATTTCGAGTCATCCCCGAATCCCTAAGCTTGCGGAACAGTGAACCTCTTTTTGCCCTGGTGAGCAGGTAGATCCAGCCGTCCCGACCAACCAGGCCGCAATCCCCCGTGCAATATGCTTCCTGGAACGGGACTGCAGATGAAATCACTTCTTCGGCTCCGAGGACATCACCCGCAACTTCCGAGTCTGCAAGCTTGGATCGTCGGCTATACTGATCATGGCATGAACGTAGATATTCAGCGCCGGATATTGTCTAGACTTTTAATCGTTTGTTTCCCGATCGGGAGATACCTGCAGCAGGTCGTCGCTTGCGCCGACTTCAAGGAATGAGACCAGCCAAGGGCTAGGACCCTAATAGCTAACATTGCGCAAGCTGTAATCACTCGGCAATATGTCCAAAACTGTGTGCGGGAAAGTTCAGCCAGGGTTTCCGCCCTGGAGTGCCCCCGCCTGGTAGCAGTGACTTCAACGCGTATGTAGCCAGGCGAAGCTCTGCCGGGTGAGTAGAATCAGGTAGCTAGATTGTCACGGCAGCCAGGGGAAGTAGTGAGATTCCGGGAGGAACTTTTGATTCTTGTCTATGTAAGCCGTTCAATGACGGCGGGACATTCGGGTATGTCCAGAAGGTTATGTAAATGGTCCCAAAAGGTATATACTTGAAGTAGAACGCGTAAAGTATTCAAACGAGCGTCAAGAAATATAAAATGTCCAGGAAGTAAGACCCGGGACTCTTGCCCCGGTGCTCGCCAGACGGTCCAGACATCGAGTTGAGCCAGGCCGGAGACCTGCAAACTGCGCTGTAACCCCCGGGACTACTTCCTGTTTGTCCCCGAATATATGTGTTTTTGCGCAATGGCGCTTTCCCAAAAATCCCCCCAACCAAAGTCTATCCCCAGGAATTCAAAGCTTCTGCAAGAGTATTGTAACCCGCCCAACGCACTACGGCGGGGGCTAAGAATGGTATAGGGTACGGGTATCTTTGCTCAAAAACCATAACCGTGAAAGCGTCATATCGTCATCGTGTGGCGCTCAGCGCGCTAACGTCAAAGCAGTGTGAGGCTGCGATGATTGTTTAGAATTGGCCAAGGACAAACTTGCGGGCAACGAGATGGTGGTCCTCATCCCGCTTGGTGGTCACGTTGCTACCGCCCAATGTGCAGATCAAATCAGTTTCTTTGGTCGTCACGGTCTGGACATCGTCCCAGACGTAGTAGGCCGTGTTGCAAGGGAAGTTATCACAGCCGGAGATCAATGACTTGACGGAAGCTGTCACTTGGCTAGCCGGGTAGATCTTCTTGACTCCGTTGACGTCCGTCGGGTTGACAATGGCAGAGACGTCGAAGTAGGTAATGTCGTCCCAGCCCTGGAAGGTAACCTCTCCCAGCATTCCAGGTACGTTCTCAGCTCCGTCGGAGACAGAGTACCAGTTGCCGATCCAGGATTCGGGGATGTTGACCGTGAGCGAGCCCATACCGGCAATCTTCACAGAATCGACATTGCTGTAGCCGTTGCTTGGGGTAAAAACAATGGTTCTCTCCGTGTTGTCCTGGTTCTGGAAGGTAACCGTATTGGTAGCACTGACAGTTGCCACTGCGACTGCGGCGAAAGCAGCGAGTTTGTTGAAGAATTGCATCTCAAATATTTGATGTTGTATATAGAGAGTATACTTTCGGTTGTAGTAGCTGTTGCCAAGTGGACGACTTGCTGGTCAAGATACTGTTGCTAAGGAGCTTGCGTGGGTGAACTAGCACCAGATTTTTGTGAAGGATGGTATGTCTGAGCAGTTGAAGGACTGTCAAGCAAAGGTGTGCGAGCGATCAAGGAGTGAATCACTATAGAAAGAATAAAACCAGAGCTGCCAAGAGCTTGAAGGAGAGGATGAATTGTCAAAATTCGTGTTGGTGGCAGAGGAGACTAATCTTGTTCGGTGGGCTATCCGTTGGGTTTTTATAGAGATTGGAAGGACAGAGGTCCTCCCAGCCCTATTCCTTGTCATACACCCCAGTCTGAACCCCCCGCAGGGCCCCCGTAGGGGTGGTCAGACGGCAAGAAAAAGTCGAGACTGTATTGCTCCGATATCAAGTGGGCCAATAAGAGCTCCATCGCAAAAGCCAAGCGTACCGTCTTGACACGGCAGCGTGAGTACCTGGCTTGCTGTCAGGCATCCCGAGGGATCGATGAACAGCCTCCATGGGTGGTACCCCGATCAGTTTTGCAGCCACGCCGGCAGCTTCCCTTAGCGTCACACCTTCTCCTTCCAGCCGGGGTAAGACCGGTCGAGCGCTGATGAATAGTCGGACAAAAAGACCCTCTACCATGCTCCAGTTTATCCCCCGCTTGAAAATCAGTAACGCGAACCTTGTTTGTCCTAAAGGCTTTGTTCCGAGATAATCTGCACTGTTAGCCGAATCGTGGGCGGTAGAGCTGGTACAATAGGGACAGACCTGGCAGGATTTGGTCACCGTGGTATTTTGGGATGATTCGTGCAGAAGCTGATGACGAGCCTCGATGTTGCTGCGCATCGCACGTTCTGGTCGCTGGCCTTGGGGGCTTGGGGCGTGGCCGGACCCACGGGCGGGCAATCCTTGAGCCGTCAAGGCGGGATTGAAAATCGCAAGGAGAGGTGAGGACCCACACACCCCAAAGGATCAGACCCGGAAAAAGAAACTTGGCTGCATCCTGCAGTTGGGGGATCTCAGTCCTGATTGGCTGAGTAGGAGGAAAAACTTGTTCCTGGCGTTCCTCGCGTTCCTGGTACCTGACAGGCACCCGCACGCCATATGGCAGTTTGTTATAGGTGCGCAGGGCTGGTGAGCTGATCATTGGCTTTGACACATCGCATCCGCACCAGGATGTCGTCGCTCTTGCACCTAGTCACCCACGCACGCACGTCTGCTAAGGCTGGCGGTACCGGCTTCTAGGCCGGCATCCGGTACTCGCCACGTGTGACAAGAACCAACAGCAGCAAGATAGGATGATGCCACGCAAGCGGTCGAAAGCGAGACGGTCAAGGTTGTGCACAGGCAGTCGCAACGACTCATGGCAATGGCTGCATTGGATCTTCTCGCAAGTATCAATCGGGGTTGGGCACCATCTTCCTCTAGGAGACTGAATTAGCAGGTATTCGGCTCCCCCTCGCACCACTGGATCTTCACTCGCGAGGCGTTATTGAAACACAAAAGAACTGGTAGAGTCGAATCTCGATGCAGCGCTCTAGTCGATTTCTGGCAGGAGCGGAAGTATCGAGGATGTGGTACCACAATGTAGCTGTGACTTCGATGTAATACTCATTACAAAGCAGTTGTCATCAGTGCTATATTCTAGGCCATCTGCGACGCATGAAAACGAACAGCCGAGCAGAGTTTTGCGATCAATGGAACGCTGGGGGGTTTGGAAGTTGGAGCCGGCTAGAGTCAGCACCAGTGCGGGAATTCTTGGTCATAGTGTAAGCCGCGTCCGAGGCCGATACCCACCCCAACACAAGACGAAATGTCCGCCCGCGGGAACAAGACCGCACCCACCCAACAGAGACTTGTACTCGCCTAGTCGCTAGGAGATCCATGCTCGCCATTGCAAGGCACACCAATGACGAATCTTGTTTTCGAGGCGTTCCACATAACCGTGGATGTGAGCTTCGCAAGCCTTGCATGTGCCGACGTTGTCCGGGACAGGGTTTGTAAGTAGCAAGTGCTTGCACACAGCTGACAGCGGACAGGTAACAGCAGACAGCGGCCGAGCAGACACGGGGTTCTTCTATGTAGTCAGGTCCATGCGATAGTCTGACTGGCAATTGTTGACCGCTCGACCAACCCTCGTCGCAATTCTACGCCTTGATGTTTCGCCAATGGGGAGGCCATGATAAAACACGCCATGACGTGCTGAGCGTATTCCCCTGCCTTTCTTCGAAATGAAGCTCTGCCTTCTAGGTCGTCCGAGAGTGACTAGCTTGTCTAGCAAGAGAGCTTGCGAAATAAATCGGTCCGGAGGTGCTTCTAGTCATAGAAGAGGTTCGAGACTCTGTGACCGAGAATACTCTGTAGTAGACGGTCCCAGCATCGTTTTCACTAAATGGTCCTGCTTCAGTAGTACCAACGAATCAACACGGTGATTTGGTTCCACTCCAGGCTATGACAAAAGTACGGCAAGTATTGTATCTCATCCTTGAGTCAGCACACCAACAAAGACGACGCACACCAATAGGAACTTCTCCGGTGCGTAATGGCTTGGTAGGAATTCATCGGCAACAGAAGGGGGCAAGACTTCTGAAAACTCTTTCTGCGTCTGACCGACTTCGGCACCACAACCTAGTATACCCTTGATCCGGCAATGGCAGAGAAGCAGTCACATGTCGACTATTCGGCAGGAGAATCCGGGTTGTCTGCCTGACAGACGTTAAGACGTGATCAGGCAAGGCGTCGACGTTTCTTTCGGTCGCTGAGCAATTGTAAATGCGCGATTTGTTGTAGGCACGCTTCAAGGCCCTCTACCCCCGCTCTGACTGAAGATCATTTCCTCAGTAGCGACATAAAGCAGGTCCTAGTTTGTCATTCAAACTTTAGTCAGGAAGCCGGTTAGCATCCAATGTTGAAGACATGGTCTACCAGATGTGACGAGACTTGCTGCCAGTCGGGAGCATCCTCAACCTCCCATGGACGACTTCTGGCCATAGATGCATGCCCCCCTGACTCAGTTGCTTCGAGATAACGCGGGAAACAATGGAGCAGCTCGACCAGTATTCGTCTTGGAAGTTTACTCCGAACTGATTCTGTCGAGAAATGCTACCCGAGTGGCTGCATGAGAGGAAGAATCGTTGGGTGGTACGAGATCGAAGCCTTTTCGGCAGTGATGAATCTAGAGGAAAGGGATTCGTCTCAAGGCCTGGGGAGCTCCTTTGATCACTTTCATATCTGCCAAAAAAAACGTCGCTTTGATGGTGATGACGGTGAGAGTTCGTGTTTCTCCAAAGAAGATGGTCTTGTCAAATTTAAAGGAGACTGCAAAGATTTGCACTCCCGCTTGGGCTCTTCCTTGCTCGCTTTATCGCAATACGAGAATGAACACATTCATCAAGCCCGCTGCAATTTGGGTCACCTGGTGACTACCCCGCCTGCATAACTCCTCAATTGCACCGGCACGACTAAAGCCCTCAGTTGCCAATCCTTTCCCGACTTTGCTTCGTTGAGCATCAAATTATCGACTATCATGTATCAGAATCGTCAACGGAAGTAACGATATCGCCGGGGGATGTTTGTCAACCTTTCGAGGTCGTTCTTGTAAAAGCGGCCAACTCTGTCAAGTGCATGGCAGGCGTGATTTGAGTCATCAGTACGAGTTGCCCTCGCCTCGGGTCCATCACTGGCTCAAAGTACCTACCTACGCTCTACTGATGAATCATCCTTGAAAGTTTTCAGACCTGAAAACAGCGGCGAGAACGTTGCTTTCCCCCCCTACGAAGACTTTGATATCTCATATCTCAGCTGAGTTACAAGTCAGCTCGAATGGATTCTGTAGTCTCAAGGAATTTCACGCTGACATAAGGGGGTTGCATTCCATAATTACCATTCAGCTTAGCAATTTCAAAGGGCGATACTCGACACTGATGTCCAGTTCCAATTCTTCACTCACATCTACCAACAAAGACCGTACACGCAGGTCTGGGTCCCTCGTATTCCAATGTGCTAAAACAGTTGTTTTCTTCTCTTCATCGACTTTGTGGGCAAGGTAAGCTGCATCGCGATACCACTTTGAGAGAAACTCGCATTACCAACCAACACGAGGTTTCTGCTATGGTCATGTCGCCAAATGACTTCCTGGTCGACCTTCCACTTACCCAGATGGAAAGCAATAGATACGATGCGCGACAATCATAATCTAGCCGGTTACAAAGTCTCACTGTCTCATCAGCAGACTTTTCGCATGATGTGGTATTGCAACCCGCCTCGCAACTTGACTGAGTAAGCCGTCATCTCGTATCCGTGACCATGGAAGCTTCTATCGTCAAGTCCGAGAGAACCCCGGCCGGCGCCTGCGCTTTTGTCAGTCGCTTGTGGCGGAGTTGTAACGTATGTTTCGGGTCCATTTCCTAGGTGTTGTCATTGCCGAAGGTTTTGGCAGCTTGCACTGGCTTCGGCCAAGAGCCTCGAAGCTGGATTGGCTTCACTGCATCGCAAGAGCTGTTACGAGGTCATACTCAGCCACGGTCGGTTTGGTAGTCGGGCTTGCCGGAGGATCTCGAATAGATTGACAGGGACAACGTAACTGCAGTGCAGGCCGATGGCTGTAGTCACCTGGTATTGGCAGCTTGAGTTCGGCTATGCGGTATGTCACGTCGACGAAGATACGGCAGCCACAATGTCGCCTGCGACTTTGATAGGAAGTCGCCCATCACTACCCACTACCAAGCTTCTTCGAGTCTGGATAAAAGGCCCTTTGGCCCATGGCATGGCCACCTTTCTTGCATCCCTCCATCCCAAGTAATACTGTCCCATTCAGCATATTCGTCGAGCCAAGGCCGACCCCACGATCGTTTCTCGTAATAGTCGATTTTTGAAGCTTCGTCCTCGACAAATACCAGCCACTCTCGCTTCCGTCACTGAACAAGTTCACGATGAGATTGCTCCAGGTTCTATCACCCACTGCTGGCTTGTTTGCTGCCGTACATGCTTGGGGACAAACTGGCACTGGCACGTACTGGACAACTGTCGTTACTACTGACATCACTACCTACTGCCCGGTATATCTCCATTATCCTGATTTCATGTCCTAGTATCGTTTGTTCTAACATCAAATTGCAGTCTCCGACTACCTTTGTATATTCTAATGTGACGTACACTGCCACCTCGGAGACCACTCTCACCATTACGAGTATGGACTTGACCATATACACATCATACTTTGTACTAATTATCTACCAGACTGCCCTTGCACGATCTCGGTATCACAACCTCCCCCGGTCACGACGACTGAGTACTGCTCCGAGTCACGGACAACTGTCCCAGTTGGAACTGGAACTGGAACTGGAACTGCAATCGGGACCGGGACCGGAAGTATCCCGACCTACAGCTACGGCAACTCTACCTACACGGTAATCACTTACACTCCTCCTCCGTCGACCTACATATCTGGAACGATCCCTATTACCAGTACAAAGTCAGCTTCCAAAACCCCAGTTGCGCCTACCAGCTCGCCTGCCGTCGTACCTACGGCAGGCGCTGCTAACATCGGTCCGGTCGGTGCGCTACTTGTAGCCGGTCTAGTAGCTGTCGCTCTGTAGGCCAGATTGATTACTGCTTAGACTCCGACGCCAGGGAGCCTTTATTCCAGCGGACATCACGCCGTATCGGGATACACAGGATCCAGAACGATCCCAGGGGTTACATTATTTGAAACTTTGAGAGATGGCTGGCATATTGGACCGGAAGCACTTTACGAAAAGCGTTCTATACCCTCATTCAACCAAGGAGAGCTGGAGATTGGTACGTTGCTATGATATTTGATGAGATCTTTTGGTATGAAGCATCGGAGTTGAGCTCATATGGAAGGCTCTTGGCGTGCCTGACGCTACCAACTAATTCGACGCACAACACAGCGTATACACTCTTTATACATAATCTACTAATCGGGTGTCGCAAGACATACTTAAGAGACTACCTATTAATAAACCACCAAAAGAGTCCTTGATGGTGACCTTTCTACATTTTGATATAAAATATTCGCCTTGTGACCATGATTCACCTCGCAAACTGTTGCATCGCTTCCAGATGAACGTTGCTAGTAAGAATATGTCACCATGCTGCAATCTGCAGGGCAACCCTTATCAGTGATGCGGGCCCGAAAGTGCGAATAAGCTTCCGCTGAACACCTTCTAGAATGCTACTTCATGCTGGGCGTGCTCACTTACATACCTAGTATTGGACGCCAAGCCATGCAGCTCGTATTTCCCGTGGTCGGTGCGGGGCATCGTCGTGAATAGCTTCGAGGTGCCTTTTGACGGAACAGGAGTCAATTTAGGCATATATCGTCATGCGAGGTTAAAAGATTTCTGATGTGGCATTCGGGCCTCTTATTACGTGGGGTACTGCGTAATGCGTTGGCTTCTATGATGTTGGGATACCTACCTCTTAGGAAAGAGCATGAGAATTGTAGAAGACTGGATTCTCTGTCTACCTCCCAAATCCCTAGTGCCTCCAAAGCCTTTTCGTATTGGCAGCACGCTGACATGAGCCGGCAAGCTATCCCAAGTTTCCTGTCTCGCTTGCTGTCTCATGGTCGACTCGTACCAAAGTATCTGTCAGCCTGCCCGACCTCATTGTGACTGAGCCAGAGACATCAGATGAACACGCACCCAGTTAGATGACCTGCAACACTTGCGCGAACAGAGACACATCACTCATGCAGCATATATTGCATCAACTGTACTGGCCACTCTTGCGCCAACTGGCACTTGTGAGTTTGTTGAAACCGCTACGGCTAGGCTCGGCTTGCAGTGAACACTGCAGACATACACGATACGTAGAGAGAAAACACACAGCAGGATCTCTTCAGTCGCACCCGAGTCACACATCTCCACGTACAGAATACGTAGGCCTCGCAGCCGATCACCGTCCGCCGCACCGTTTAGGGGCTGGCTCCGACCGACACAAGCGACTTATCGTATAACAGCACGAAACTGGCATGGACTAAACGATGGCCCAGCATTGTTGACCATATTGCGGCTGATGAATTAGATGACAAACTTGTGGCATCGTCATAGCCGAGGCTGTTGGGCTTATATCGAATGCTACGGTTACATTCAAATATAAGACATGTCCATCGCAGCCTCGCATTTTGTTTTCGAGGAATTTCCTCGAGCAACGCAGTCTGGGGGGTATCCTTGAGTTTTCGAAGCAGGCCTAGTCATCCCGAGGAGTCAATTCTCGGCGTGAAATGCGTAGGTAGCTTATGGCGTTCTAGACTATTGAACTCAAAGCGCGGCTGTCGCAAACTACACTCAAGCGGATACGATGTGAAAGCCACATTACGGAGTCAAGGCTCGAGCGAAGAGGCAACCCCGGCAATCCGCATTCTTAATTCCCTAACGGTGGTGGCTGCCCTGCCGCCTTCTCTGTCTCCATTAACCTCGTCAACCAGTAACTCCGTGCCAACATGCTACCTTCACCATGCATCATGCCATGCCATCTATATACGTACAGGTACCATTCGTGAACATCGTAAGTTCGTCGCGTTCGGCTCCATAGTCCCTCGTTTGACAGTCATAGAGGCCACCAGTTTAGAGAGATATAAGCCGGACCTGGCGGTCTTCAGGGGGTCCCACTCGTACCAGCCCCCATCCTCGACCGGACCTCTCTGATCAAAGCCTTTGCCTCTTCGACCTCGACGCCATCCTGACAAAGCTCGTTGGCTAGCCTGTTTGCAGCTTCGTAGTCCTCGCTTCGCATAGCGAACTTGGCAAGCCACATGCGCGCTTTACTAGTAGCTGCCGTAACGCCAGTTCCCTCTCTGCCACCGCCTGCTCCTCCGGCATTCCCACCTCCATCGCCATCATCATCCGAGGCGTCGTCATTATGTATCGTGATGCTTTCTCCGACGTTGTCTGCGGCTGATCCGTCCTCTTGCGCCACACACATTTCCATGTATGCCTTGGCATCGTCTTCTTCTTCCAAGGCCTCGTACATAACCGCAATCTGTAGCAGGATCTCCGGATCCATATGCGTTCCGCGAAGGCCGCCGACTCCACTTCCGCCGCTACGGAAGCTGCTTCCCGTATCGTAATAGCTCTCAGCTAACAAAGCACGTTTCAGTGCCTTAATACCATCCAAGTTCCTGTTCATGCGCTGCAGACACGAGCCGACGGCCATCCACATCTTTCCATCCCAAGGTCGCAGCCCCGCAGCTTTCTTGTAGTACCACAATGCGTAAGCATGCATCTCAAGGACCTCATACGTTTGGCCAAGTCCATACCACGCACGGTAATCTCGTCTGTTGACATCAACGGCCCGGCGATATGATTCGATAGCTGCATGTGTGTTCTTGAGCTCAACATATTCGTGGCCCATCAAGGTCCAAGCTGAGAGACAAGAGCGGTCAAGGGTTAGAGCACGGCGGAAGTATTGTACCGCTTTTTCGTGCAATGAGAGAAGCGAGTAATAGTTGCCGATAACAACACACGACTCGGGTCGAAATTTGTCCACGCTCGAGCAAAGATGCGCAAGGAACGCTAACTTTGGCCGTGAGTTCATTACGTAGAGGATGTTGGAGTAGTGATCTAATGAGTCAAGTCGATGCGGGTGAAGAGACAGTAAGCGGCTGAAGTGTTGCTCTGCTGCTACGAGATCTTTCGCGTGGTATGATAGAAGGGCGTCACAAGTCAGCAGGAAGGAGGAAGATGGGAAGATGTTCAGTAGCTGATCAAGTGAGTTGGCGAGGTTCCCATCGTGCTGGTACAGCTCCAAGCTGGCATGGATGTGGAACATGAAGGAGACAATGTTCTGAGGCAATCGTGGCATCAGACGGTTTAACTGGCTATAAGTCAGATCACAATTAAAACGTCCCCATCACCCAACTTACATCTTCGACTCTTGATATCAGAGACGTCATTTCAAGCCAAGCACCCCAATTCATGGGGAACAAATGGACGCTCCGTACCAGCCAGTACAGAGCCAAATCCTCGATCTTCTGCTTCGCAAGCACGATACCGTAGCTGTAACGCCAATCAGAATGAGCACAACAGTCGATCTCAGCAACAACTTACAGATACTCAAGCCACCCCTGGCTATCGACGTCCTCGCCGTCTTCACTCTTACGTTCTTCAAACCATGCCTCCAGAAATCGACTGATTGCTAGTAATTGTTTATTCACGCAAGTCCCAAGGTCTTGCGGGCCCATGACCATTTCAGCATCTTCATCTTTTCGCTTTTCGCCCGACATGAACTTGGCATACAGAGCTAGGAACAAGCTTCGTTGACTGAGTCTGGGCAGTGAAGGCCCATTGGACGACCTCGAAGTGGTTGCTGCTGCTTTGCCCTTCCCCTTTCCCTTGGGTGTTGAGTTGACCTCTTTCGAAGCGACAATGCCGGCAAGCATCGAGTCAGGAAGAAACACGGCGGCACAACGGTCGTATTCTCGGCAATCAAACAGAGACTTTGCCAGCAGATATTTACTGATTTCGCTCGCCTCCAAGATGGCTTCTTCGGGTTCTGCGTTTTGAATCAACACCGTGGGTGCATATCCGCCAGGGTCCGATAGTTGGGAGGCGTCGAGATCTATAGATTGTTCGGGTATCGCATTGAGTAGTTCAGCTGCCCTGCGAAGCGAGTTCAGTAACGTCGACAGCAAGGCTGGAGAAGCAACTCGTTGTAACCCACCACTTTGAAGACTGATATAGACATCTCTCAGAACACTTTACCACGGCTTCTTGAAGAGCACCGCGAAGCTGGGAAGTCTCCCGGTCGTTGAGCGCCATGTCCTCGAGAAGAGGGTGCTGGCAGTAGTGTATGGTATGGCCTTGAAGCAATCGAGTCGTGCAACGTTGGTTTGCAGAGATGCGATAGCTCTCAGGTGTCCTATGACACGCGGGCCCCACGCGTGGTTCAAGGTGGTCTTTCAGTGCGAGGGGCGTTCACTTCAAATCACACGGAGAAGCTCTCGAGACCCAAAGCTGTACTTTAGTGTGCAGGACTTTCAGCATCTTTGTTGTCATCATAATCACTAGTTTCAAAGTGCTCTCAGTGCGTTTGACGTAATATTCACGAGATAAAATTGAGCCATTACAATTCAAGTCAATATTGACTTCAGACACTTCGGCAGAGCTCATATCAACTTCGATAAGCACCGATCTGCCGACAGCCGGTATTTAACCATCTCACCGCTCGCGCTTTGATCACCCTGCGAACCTCAACATGGCCCGATTTCGTCTGAACGCCAAGGCTATAGCCAATATAGCTAGCGCCACCCGAAGATCCAGGGTCCCTGCACGCCATATTCGTGCCCCCGCTGCGGTAAGCAAGCCAGCGATTAAATCTCCAGGCGGTGGAGGGGGACCCTGGGATAAGGAGCCCCAAAAAAGTGTCGCCATCAACAACCACAAGAAGACTCAGGGTAAAGTTGAAGATCGAGACGATACTGTCTCCAAGATCTCTGACAGAGTTCCTCTCCTCTCTCGTTCTTTCACTTCGAAGTTGGCTCCCCAGCTTCACTATAAGGACTATCGCACTCTCTGGGACATTCACCAGAAGTACAAAGACATTGAGCTAGACGCTGGCGTGAAGGGAATTCTCAAGATCTCGTCCCTTGAGATGGCTTCGACCGAGGAGAAGACGGCTAAGCAGTTGGCCTACGAGAAGTTTGAGGGTATCTTCAAGGAGTCTCTCGTGAAGGATATCCTCGGTCACGCTAAGAAGTACAAGCTTCCCAAGGAGTACCAGGAATGGTTTGAGAAGGTTTGTTTCAGTTCCCACTTGCTATATCACATCACTATCATATCACTATCACATAACTATTGCCCCTTTCCCACAGCTTCAGTATCTAACATGGAGTTAGTCTCTTAGAGCCAACACTCTCGGCGGAAAATGCAACCGAGGAATGTCGGTCCCGGACTCGGCCGCACAGCTGCTCGACAAGGAGCTCTCGCAGGAGCAGTACTTTGCGACAGCAACCCTTGGCTGGATGATTGAACTTCTCCAAGCATTCTTCCTGGTCTCTGATGACATCATGGATAGTAGCATCACCCGTCGTGGAGAGCCGTGCTGGTATTTGCAACCCGATGTCGGCATGGTCGCCATCAACGATGCTTTCATGCTTGAGTCTGCCATCTACCTCTTGCTCAAGCAGTACTTCAGATCTCATCCAGCTTACATTGATATGGTTGAGCTGTTCCACGAGACGTCCTTCCAAACCGAAGTTGGCCAGCTGTGTGATTTGCTCACTGCCCCCGAGGGTCGCTCTAACTTGGAAAACTTCAGTCTCGACAAGTATACGCACATCGTCATCTACAAGACCGCATACTACAGCTTCTACCTACCCGTTGCACTCGCACTGTACTATCTGAACATCGCAACCCCCAAGAACCTAAAGCAGGCGGAGGATATCCTGATTTCTATGGGCGAGTACTTTCAAGTGCAAGACGACTTTCTAGACTGCTTCTACGGAACGAAGGATGTTATCGGAAAGGATGGTACTGATATCGAGGACAATAAGTGTTCCTGGCTGGTCAACCAGGCACTGAACATAGTTACTCCCGAGCAGCGCCAGGTCCTGGAGAACCATTACGGCCGCAAGGACGGTGAGGACGTCGCCAAGATCAAGAAGCTCTACGACGAGCTGGACTTGAAGAGCAAGTACCATGCGTACGAGGAGAAGGTAGTTGGCGAGATCAAGGCAAAGATCTCGGAGATCGATGAGACTGAGGGTCTCAAAAAGGCTGTCTTCGAAACCTTCTTGAACAAGATATACAAGCGATCCAAGTAGGACTTGGTTTCCAGAAGTTACGCTTTCAGGGCCGGGATGATCTACCAAATGTATGCTGAAGCGGATGGAAGAACCAAACGGTCTATACAATCATGGGTGATTGCGTCGTCCTTGCTCTTAATCCTGATCGTTCAGACCGTGTTCTTCGATGGAAATGCAAAGGAATCACTTACTAAGAAGATCCGGGCCTTCACGATACTGTAGAGACTGACGCAAGTGGGCAGTAAGGACCTGGATACCCTCCAGCTTTGAGCTGAAACAACAAAATTGAACCGTACATGAACATGTTGTTATTGGTTTGCGTGGCTCTTGTTCTCGACTTGAACCAAATTTTACCTGATTGCCGCGAGCCTTGCGGCAGGTCGAAATGATCGGCCTCTGGTGGAAGTCACTTGTCATCCGTTAAGCCCTGGCGGCGTCACGTAAATACTATCCGAGCTAGCATTTGAACATGGTTGATTATATCCATGTAACAACCGAAAGTGTATTAGGTATCCAGACTCTGAGTTTCAAGGTAGTAACATCGAGTTCTGGAAGAGCCAAGCTGACTATGCGACAATAGGACAGGTGACATGGGCATCAATGCTCTATAGTAGCGGCTTCAGGATCACGCAGGGTACATGAACTCCGCACCCTTTCTTGTGCACGAAGCCAAAACCTGTCGCTACATCAGTAGTATACTAGGCTTCCTAACTAAGTTCTGCAGGCCCATAGAGCTTCGTGGACATGCCATGATGGCTTCTCACGCATCTAACGATTCGATCGTGGGGTGGTGTTACGCCCTTTGCAGGACATTGGCACAGGTAAAACAAACGGACACATTCCAACCTTGGATGCCCACGTTACATAGTCTTGGAGCATGTGTTTGATGAAGGACAATGACTAAGATACTTGCTATCATAATAAGTATCGAGTTGGCCTGTACCCTTGGCCTGGTGTAGTCAGCGGAGTTAGACCGGGTTTCTCAGGCCTTTTTCTTTTTATCCTTTGTCTTTTTCTCCTTTCTCCACTATCGATATCTGTTCCAATCTGCCTATCAAGCTCTACTTGATTCTCATATTCCAGTACTCCAGTACGGATCACTAGCCCTGCCCTGGGGCTCTTATCTGTTTCCCTATCTCCTCGGACGTACTCCAATACCCCCGTTTTACCCCCGGTATACTACATCACAGCCCGACCTCCTGCACATGCGGAGCCTGTCTGAGTGAAGTATCACGGCAAGTCAGATAGAGCACAGCGTTTCAGGGGGTTAGGTCTAAGTCGAAGATGAAGACTTGAATGATGGTGCTTTCGATATTGACACTACTATTATAGACCATATACCCCTACTTTCGCTTTTCGATAGCTAAGTTATATGGGAGCCCTCGTATCTCCTATCCTTCAATAACCAAGATCTCAAATAACCGAGTCTGGTAGACCAGTAGCCCCACCCATTATATGCGCTCGCTCGCTCTCATGCAATCAGATCCTTTTGCTGCCTTTCACCTTCTCTCAATAATTACCGTAGATCACGTACATCATGCTTCATAGAGTCCCGGGGGGGTGGGGGGGACCAGCGCTCCCAATGTCCAAACAGCGACAATTTCCAACGCAATGCAAACCGAGTCGAAATACTCATACAACCTTCAGTGTACCAGTCCGTCCGGAAACTGGATAGTAATCCACCTCTCTCTCCCTACCGCGTCCTCGTTCGCTGTCTCTATGATCCCTAAGCTCCCTACCTCGCGGGGGTCCAATTTGGCTCTTATCACTCGGGCCCCTGCCTTGATTGCGTCCCGGTAGTAACGGCATAGGTGGCACATCCCCTTTCATTGGCCTCGAAGGTGGTGCGCCCGAACTCTTACTTCGTGTTCGGCTCAACCCACCACCACTCCGATGTGCCGGCACACTGCTGGGTGGTCCACCCGAGAATGGAGCGCTATTCGGGCCCCTGCGCATCGGGCTGCGCTGTGGAACCTCCAATAACCCACTGGGCCTCGCATTGCCCACGCTAATGAGATCTATCAGATGATGCATTCCTTCGGGTGCTTGAACGCCGTGCCCTTTCTTGGACCACTGGGGTGGCTCATTGATCGTGGGCGAGAGGTCTACTAGAGGCTTCGGGGGTTCCCGGCGGGTTAAGGTAGTGACATCTGGGGGGCCGCTGGGAGCATTCGGACGGTGTGACCCCAGAGGGTGAGGATGAGCATCAGAACGCTCGGAGCGTAGTCGGCTCTGTTGCGGGATCGGCGGAGGGCGGGATTGGGATTGCGATCGAACATGGGAGGGCCTGTGGGTGCGCATTACGCCTGCGGAAGTGCTGGGACGGATCGTGTCAAAAACATCGCGGTGCTTGGCTGTGTGTTCCAGAGCAGAAGGGAACCAGGAGCGCCCTGCCTTATTGGGTGCGGCATCACTGTCGGCTTCCTTGTTTAACAGTGATGGGCCGTCCGTAAATGCATTTCCGCCGAAATCTCCGAGATCCTTGGAAAAGCGTTTGTTGGGTGGTTCCTTGTCCGATACTGCCGCCTTGCGATTCTTGTAACCTTCGCCTAGGAGTCCGTTGCCGGTGAAGGCGCCGTCGTTGGCGGATTTCATGTTGTCAATCAGTGGCCCCTCTGATTTGTTGTCCTGAGGGCCATCCTTCAGGTGAGACGGGACTCCCTTTGGCATGGTTGAGGCATTCGGCACTGGAGGTAGGAAGTCCTTGCCGAATTGAGAAAGCCGCTTGTCGAACCGTTTCAGATCAATGAGCGGCTCGAATTCACCAATTGTGTAGGGACTTTCGTCAACCGAGATCCTCAGACGGTGACCATCTACCGCCGCCACGTTGACAGTTTTCTTGGGTGCATACTTGACTGAAGTCAACTGTGGCGGCTTCTCGGCTGTCTTCGGTATCGAGACACGTCGCGCCGCAGGTCTTCGGTCAACGAGATACCAACTACGCCAAGCTTGAACCTTCTCTGAAAATTGTGCTGCTGTCTTTGGATCCTCGCTGCAAAAATATTGGACGTAGTTCTCCGTGTTCATGAACATGGCTGGCTTGTGTAGACTCTTAACCGCAAAGCAATGCTTCTTGGGAGGCTTAAGGTTCCTGCGCATCTGCGACGCTTTTGGTGTGTAGATATCGTAGTCTGACAAGTGACATAAGCTGAGGGTGTCCTTGTCCGCAGGGTTCGCATCGGGCTTTTTGGAGCAGAGGATCTGCCCATTTTCTGCGAGTGTGATCCATCGCTTATTCCACTTCCCAGGGCGATTCGAGTGGTACATGTACAGTTGGAATCCCTGAGGCGGTGCCGCATTTTCAGAGACATAATTGACATCCAGGTCTCGATCATGTCCTGGATCGTCTGAAACCGAGACAATCAAGTGGTTATGTGTATCGCGGTCCCAAGAGTTCATCACATCACGTATGTGCTCGAAGCGGCGTATCCGGCGTTCAAGGCCCAGAGGACCGTAAGACTCCAGCACTATACATTCGGTGGGACTCCATTCCAAATCATAGGTCATATTCTTGGCCGTCTCAAGTACTATGTCCACTGGCGTAGTTTCAGGGGTTACGGGCAAGATGAATGTATGTTGTTTACAGCGGACCGAGACGATCTAGCAGGTCAGTATGCGACAAAGTTCCATAAAGGATGCCTTCTTACTCACACGATCCCCGTGATTGACCGCAGAGACGGGGGCGTCTTTCTGCGGCACGATGCCTTTGCCACCAACCTCGATTCCAGGAGGCAGCTTAGGCACTTCTGGCAACTCCGTTCGACTTTGATTTAAGTCAACGGAGCCGGCAACGGAGCCCGCAGTCGAAGATGTCGGTGACAGTCCTGTGGCCAATCCTTCCTTGCTCTTTCGGCGCTTGGTCAACATCACGAATTTCTCGACCACGGGACTTCTCGCTTTCGGAGACCGAACAGGGACCTGCTGGTTATTGTTTGCTAGTTGGACCTCTAGCCTCCCAAGGTTGTTCTTCTTCTGTTGAGCAAGTCGTCGGTCGGTCTCCTTTTCCTGTCGCGCTACCCGCTCCGCATGCTGCGCAGCGTCCTCCTGCTCCCTCAACTGCCTTTCCTGATCGTCCCGCTCGGCCATTCTCCTGCGCTGCCTATCGTCACTTGCGGCAATTGGTCGGCTTTGGTGGTCCACCAGCCTGTGGGTGGAATATTCGGCTGCGCGGTCTGTCGGCGGTATTTGGTGGTTGTGTCGCGAAAGGGACGACGAAGAGGCATGAGGAATTGTTGCAGCGCCGCCCTTCTCTTTTGGTGAGGACAACCTGCCTTGTCCATTGCTGGTCAACTTTAACATGGATGGTATAGGTGGTACAGGGGGCATCGGAGGTTCTTCGATCGTAGGTGGAGCTGCAATTTTGGGGATTGCGTCGCTATCTACAGAAATGCTGTTCGCGCGCCTGCGGTACCGAGACATGGACCTAGAGACAGAGTTTATCGCTGGCGGATTGGGTGCCGATATAGATTTTGTTTGTATCCGGGGTCCGTCATAGCTTGCATCTGGGTATTCACTCTCTACCACGTTCGGAATTGTCGAGAAACTCTTCGCTCGTAGGCTGCGGCCGCGGTATCTGGAAAGCTTGGGAGGTTGCGGCTCTGGGCCGACAGCCACCTCTGACCGTGACATTGCCTAGTGAGGCTTGGTCGTGCGACCCATCCGCCGTCCGTCCAAAGATGCGCCCGACAGGGTGGGCGATGCCAATAATAATACGTGCAATGATCTCCAGCAGGGTGCAGGAACTCGTTATCGTGTTGCTCTACTATGTATGGCGCGTCGTTCGAAGCTTGACACATTCGCAATCTCCACACGCGAGAAACGCTCGCGAACAATGACGCATAAGACTGGGCGTGGCACAGGTGACGCGCTAGGACACGATACCCTCGTCAAGCCGAAAATTGCTTTAGAACCGACTCCACTTGTGTACCATATTGTGTTCGTCGTATCGTAATTTGACGGAGTCGCAAGTCGAAGGAAGGTCCACACATGGGTAGTTGTACGTGTGCACAGTACAGGAGGTGGTCGCAACGCCACCTGAAGTTATCTTATAATCCACGAAGTATTACTCTGTCGTTGCTCAGCATGGCCGAGTTGTAATTATCTGGGTAAGAAAAATAAAAGAAAGTAGCGCTATTCGAGGTGTCAGGAGAATGCGGATAGGACCGTTCTTAGCTGCTCCCTTCCAACCTGGGCATGCTGTTTAGATATAGGCACGTTTGGCACGACAAGGAGAAGCAACGATCAGTGTTCGAGTGCACGGAATCTCCGGATTGCGTTAGGGTACGAAAAAGAACAGAAAGACTGGCAATCCGGTTGTTACGGACGTATCATAGCCAACGAATTGTCTTGCCAGGACCAAGACTTACTATACGCCTTACACACGGTCTCAAGTGGTGACACGAGCATAGCATTCCTAGAGCTCCGTGACTCCGAAGTTCAGGACCTGCATTTTGAAAGGTGAAATTGCTCTACATGATAGTTCCGTGGCATCCCTGCCCCATCACGGGCAGGATGCTGACCGCATCCTCTAGAACATTTCTAGAACTCTTTGTTCTGATTACCTTATGCATAATCCCTGCGATCGGTTACCCTCGCCGACGCTTCTGCGTACCGGTACACCCGACGCGAACTGAGTTACGAGCCAGGACCACCAGGCAGGCCGACGAGCAAGACACCCACCGAGTTCGGCTACGTCATTCCATCAGATGCGCGTAGATGAATTTGAGTCAAAGGAACATTGAGTCAAGCTTGCGTGCCACACGACCATTTGACCACTCATTTCCTGAAGGCTCGCACAGACCACCTCCACCAGCCCTTGAAATCCTGGCTCGAAACATCAACTCCAAGATCCCTCAGAGCCTTGGTGCTCAAATGGCAGTCGTACGGCCTCTGGACTGTGGCATTGGGATCGTTGCCCTCGGTGTTGGCCTCAATGGCAGCAATGGAGAGGCCCATGATCTCTTCAAATCGTTGACATATCTCGTACTTAGTGCATTTGTCCTCTGAAGAGAATTGCAGAATCTGAGGTAATGATGTACAGTCCTCAGTCTCTAAGTACTTTAGTGAAATATCTACTAATGTTAGTACCACGGCAACCACGCTTTCGACTTCATTAGAGCCATAGCACATGCCAAACACGAATCGTGTTCGGCATTTGAATCAACTTACCGTGGCAAACCCGTCCGACGTCCTCTGTATTTGTTGGATACCGTATTGCCCAATGGTCCATCTTGATCTTGGCTCCCTCTTCTTGGGCTTTCCAGACAGTGTCCATAAGGACGTTGACGGCACTCTCGGCCGGAGTCTCCGCGTCGCCATAGAGCACAGGGACTCGGAGTACAACGCCGAGCCCTGGTTTCCCGGAGCTCTTGTATTCGGCAAGGATCGCATGTTCTCCATCTAACTTGGTTTGTCCATATAAGTTCGTCGGTTGTGGCGTGGCATCCGCCTCATACGGTGCGTCCCCATGTTTCCCCGGGAAAACGTAATCAGTAGAGATATAGATAAGGAAGATGTCTCTGACCGCGCAAAGTCTAGCGAGCGACTTTGAGGCTGCCACGTTGAGTGCCCGAGTACCTTCCGGATCCTTGTCGCACTTATCTGGGAATCGATTTGCTGCGCAGTGCACCACGGCTTGAGGTCTGGTAACATGACATTAGCAAGTTGCCCATGTAGAAATTGGTCAGTACTGTGACTGACTTGGTAGTCTCAAGGGCCTTCTCGATTTCCGCTGCATCCCCAAGGTCGACCTTCAGGATGGATACGCCATCAGCCCGAGAGTATCCAGTGCCTTTGACGGTCCAATTACTTCTTTCGAATGCTCTAACGACTTGCCGGCCAAGCAAGCCGGTAGCGCCGGTGACGAGAACCGTCTTCCTGGACATTTTCGTGCTTGAAGAATGTCGTCGTTCCTTGTATAACGCCCGGTAGATTTTGGCTAGACGCGTTGAGGGGCAGTTGAGGAGGGGCAGTTGCCAAGACTCACTAAGGCTTCAGTGCGGAAGCTGTGAAGACCCCTATGACGTATGGAATATCGTGGAAGTAAACCCTGCTCAGGACACATATATTAAGTTTTGCCAACCACTTGTCCGAAAGCACATCTATACCTAAGTAGTCACATCAATTAGAAAGCCGAGTCAGAACAGACGTAAATTCCAGTAAAAGTCACAGTCTCTCTGCCACTGTGAGGGATGCAGTTGCTAGACAAAAAAAGGTGTCGCCGTAAATGGTACGTAGAAAGGGAGGATTTCTTGTTCGAGAAAAGATGCTGCTAAACCATCTTCGTGCATTTAACAATAGCAGTGCTCCTTTTCTCTCCTTGACTCCTTGACCCGGCCTCAGAGTCACTACAATACCTCGCAGCTTCTCGGGCTCTCGGTATACTAAACCCATATACTCGTAGATGAGTCCTAGTACGGGCTTTCTGTGGTCGGTCGAGGAACCTCGAACTCTATTGCTTGGGCGGTATGCATGAGCACAACGCGCATGAATAGGTTGATGGAATGCACATCCAGCTTGTTCAGAGTGCAGTTACTTCATAACAAGGTTATATTAAGGCGACTTCAGGCCTAGTAACGTCCTCACGAAGTTGGAGGAGTAGATGCAGAGGTTTTTCGACCATCCTGTCTGGTGGACCACGTGGCTTCACTAGCGACGTCTGAGCGCTCGCGGCGACAGTCTAGACTAACATGCATGCTTCTGCCAAATGAGATCATGGATGCCTTTACAATAAGTAAGCTTCTAAGACATGTTGCTACAGTAAAGAGAGAGGCGAAGTACCATAGCATATTGATAGTCTGGAATAAGCCTGATTCAAAGCGATCTTAATCGACCTTCCACTTTACCTGGTGTGAGATTGATAGCGAGCATCTATTAATGCTATTGGCCTCGTATAGCGACGGTGTTATGGACACTTGTCACCAATGTCCGAAATAAGTTATGCATGTACGTCTGCGTCTCGACGTATCGATCGCTTATTAAATGAAATGGGGAGGTTCGCCATCCTTAAACCAACTATTATTTTATGGGTCATGGCATACGTGCTGCCTACTGATGATACCATACAATAGTCTTAAGGACTAACACACCACAGTAGACTATTGAACATTGTCTAGCGTACTCAAGTTGTTTTACTATAGGCTTGTTCGGTGGAGTCTCCGCGAACTAAGGACTGTGCAGCCGATTCGCTGATCAATAGAGGTTCGGGCCAGTCTAATGATATAACTACGTACTCACATGATACCTTGGAGTAGGTGCACGAGTAGACGGGAAGTAGCGAGCAGTAATGGGCTGAGTGGCATTTGCCATCGAGAAGTTGAACAGGTGCTGGAAGTGATGAAATCAATGGTTTTTTTAATCTATCCAGTCGTTGCTTAGTATTCCAATCACCACTCGAGTCTTGAGGCGCTCCATAGATCATCCACGTTCAGCATATCGACACCTTCAGTCACCAAAGTGTGCCATGTATCGTCTCTCAACCCGACTGGCCATCCCGGCAAGTCCCAATATCTTGCCTTCAGTCCCCTCCTGTGTGCGCCTTTCACTTGGCCTCTGATAGTTCGCATTTCATTGTCGCTGATGCCCAGCAACGGGGCGCGGACGGCTTTATTGAAACGCACACTCGTGTAATGAGAGTTCGTAGAGTTATAGACGAAAGATTCGGTCGAACTCGAGGTGTCGTTGGAGTCCGGATCTTCCCACATCTCGTCGAGGGGAGCATCGAAGAAGGCATATCGATATGTCGAGTTTGCGATCACTAGGTCGAATGGCGTGTTCCCAGTCCCAACCACCGTGATTGGGCCATCGTGACGAACGCCATTCTCTACGTAGCTCAACCAGCCTCTTGATCTCAGCGGCTCTAATTGCGCCAACACATGGGGCCACGTTTTGGCTCCATCCGTCTTTACGTCAACCAGAAGAGTCAACGTCTGATTCAGATCAACATCGAACACACCGTTCTTTGAGTTCGTTTCGTTGTAGAAAACAGTAAACGGGTTCGTCCCGTTCAACAAGTCGACCAGGGGGTTGATATAAAGGGACTCGAAAGTACGATCGACTGTTAAAGCCGACCGTTTGTGCCCAACGTAGAGTTTCTCGTCATCGTCAAGTAGCCATACGTCTGCTTCCACCCCTATGCAGCCAGCGTGGAGGGCAGAGAATAGAGGCACCGTCCTCCAGTAGTCATTGTGAGAATGACACCGTATCGGCTGCACATCCCGAAGGAAATCTGTCGGATACCATTTGAGCCCTTCCGTTCCCGTGCCGGGTTCCCCCCACTTCTTAAATATCTTGTCCGGATCGTAATCCAACCCCCATAGACTGCGACACATCGCCAGAACGAGATCAACAAATATGAAGATGGCTCTTGAGACCGGTTAGCAAACACCAGTGGTCGAGACCAGGATGGACAAACGCTATGGTCAACACCCAAATACTACCACAGATGAAGTACCCCCGTCTGCGGCCTCTCCGTCTTTTACGTATGATGGTTCCGTTCTCTAGTTCATCTGAGGGCGTTGTTGTGGGGTTTAGCGAATCTGAACTGTTTCTCCGTACTGGTTGGTATTTGATCTTGATAGTATTGCTACCGAATAGCTTTTGTACGCACCTCTCTTTGAGAGACGGCAAGGACGACCTGCCAGCCATCTTTTTGTATGTAATCTCGTAACCGGATAGTTTCATCAGGTCTCACGATGCGAAATACAGCGTGGGGAGGCTGATGTTTTGTAGGAATGCCGGCTGCACGACTTTGACACGTGCCCTTAGGAGCCGCACCTATAATGGGGAGAGATATATTTGGCTCGAAGGAATCCGTGGGGTGACGATCATGTATTCAAGCTAGAGTATCTATGTAGATGATTGACATACTCAAAGCACGTACGTGTAAGCTGACTCATACGAGACCAGCGAGAGCGGAAGTTCGAGAGGCTACTTCTCTGCAACACAGTCTAATCGGTACTTGATATATATAAGTATGGCCAACACCTCCTCAGTTTGCACTTCCAATACTTCGTGAGAGACATACCACAATGCAGCACTAGCCAAGCCTCGTGGAGGTGGAAGCTGAAGTCCAGCTCTCCCTCGATCTCAGGGCTGATCGACCACAGTCCAGACTCCTGGCGGATGATGGCACCATCTTAGCGTATTTACTAGGGATGCAATGCCTGGCTTTCGAGACTCTTAGCTTGGTTCTACAGGGCACAGTTAATTCTTTGACGAATTTAGCGGCACGGTCCACTCTCAATGTGCTAT
This sequence comes from Xylariales sp. AK1849, assembly GCA_022432505.1. Classification (NCBI taxonomy): domain Eukaryota; kingdom Fungi; phylum Ascomycota; class Sordariomycetes; order Xylariales; species Xylariales sp. AK1849. The sequence continues at coordinate 355,953 of JAJKKH010000013.1, forward strand.
GTTGTGGCTGTGGGGGGCCGCTCTCGGTTATTCAGTGGGTCTCGCAGTAATTTTTAGTAACATGTACCCACTGAAATCGACCCAAGCCGGATTGGACTCTTTTTCGTCATTCCACCAATTTTGCAGCAGATTTTGTACGACAGCCTCACCGGACATCTCGAAGCGAATATGCCCCATAAACACACTCGCCGTGAGAAGGATCTTTCCACGTCAGTATAAGTCATGAAGATGGGCTGGCCGCTCAGATTGTAAAGTTGATCTGCTAACATGGTCTGTGCCATAGCTTTGATCTTCCACCATCTCAGGTCGCTAAGCCGCTTCCCGTGAACTTGAAGTCGAAGCGGAACGACGGCAAGAAAGATGGCGTGAACGAACAAGGCAAAAATCTGAAGCGCAAGCGAGACGGCGCGAATCACAATGATACCCCTCGGGCGTTCAAGAGGTTAATGGCCTATGCCGGCGGGAAGAAGCCGCGGTCAGGACTTGACGATGGGGTTATGCCAACGTCAAAGTCGAAGAAGAACAAGAAGGCCGGTACGACTTCTACTGCTACTGCCGGGAATGAGGCCAAGGGGAAACCTGAATTACCCACGATCAAGCCAGGAGAGCGCATGTCGGAATTCGCTGCCCGTGTCGATGTTGCACTACCTGTTGGCGGCTTAATCAACAAGAGCGCTAGGAGTGGCAGAGATCCTCTGGGCTCCGACATGAAAGTTTGGCGTACGAAGAAAGAGAGAAAGATGCACAAGCTCTACGATGAATGGCGAGAGGAAGAGCGTAAAATCAAGGAAAAGCGGGAAGAAGAGCTTGAACTGGAGGCCGAGAAGGACCTCGAAGACGAGGAGGCCGGCGTCTCATGGAAACAGAATGTGCCCGCTAGTACTACGGGAAAGAAAAAGAAAAAGGGCAAGCGGGCGAAGTTCCTCGGTGAGGCCGCAGAAGTCGAAGAGGACCCTTGGGAAGAACTGAAACGGAAGAGGGGAGAGAGCAGGCTAGGTCTCCATGACGTGGCGAAAGCCCCCCCTGAGTTGAATAAGAAGCTGCCGAAGAAGCTTACTGTCCGTGGTGCTGTTGTCGCGGTCGATGGTGTTCCCAAGGCTGCGGGTAGTCTGAGGCGAAGAGAGGAGCTACAGACTGTTCGGGACGATGTGGTTGCATCTTATCGAAGACTAATGGATGGGAAGAGGCCCAGCCTTCGTCAACCGTGAGGCGAATCAGGATTATAGATGGAGAAGTGATCATCTTGATGCCCAGTTTACTCATTGATTGTATCCATGAGGCAGGGATTCTCTGTCTGAATACGCCGGCTATGATATCGACGATGTGCATGGTCGACCACCGGGCTAGAAAGCCAGACGGGTATGCAGCTCCAATACACGAAGTCATTCACGATCGATTTCGACAATGCCTGAGCCATGCTCGAGTGGCAGCTAAACTGGGAAGGGAGAGCGCGGTTTACATGCGCTGATTATAGCGTTACTTGGCTCAAATTAAACTCCGCGGCGTTAGCTGGTTTACCGTAGCTCCGCAATGTCGCCTGTCTTCGAAGTAGAAGCCGCACAATTGCCTTTGGAGGTCAGCTTGTGTGAGCGATTCCCGATGTCTGGAGCTCTGGCGACAGATGGCTTTTGGATTAAATAGATCACGTTGATAGCTGCTTCTATATAAAAGTACCCTCCTTTGTAGACTCTCCACAAACTTGCACAACACCATCAGGAAGATCACTGGAACAACCGGAGATTCCTCACTTCAACCATGGTGAGAGACCAATCAATCCTACACGTAGACTGGAAGCCGACTGCACAGGAACTCTGGCGCTGAAGATCATATAACATCGGCCTTGAATCAATTAGGTATAGTATGGTTTGGGTGCACATTGACACCCCGCCGTCTGCACCGAAAATCCCCCGCTTTCGCCAGAGTTGCCCACACGCAATCTTTGAAAGTGTCACAGTGGCCCCCCACCTGACTGAAGTGCTTATCGCCAAAAATTCACGCCCACCATTGACACCAAAATTTCTGAAGCATCGCGATTCGAACCCTTCTGTCGGTTCTTCCCAGAAATTTTCGTTTCCATCTCCTCGACCCACGGCTACACAATTCTCATCGATATCACCTTGAATGCTAACCGACTTCATTTACGCTTCGGCAATTCGAAGTACGGCTAATCATTCAACCGGCCCTCACGACAGCTTCACACCTGTGTCTGCCGGCAGTCAGACTGGCTAGTAATCGCTCTGGTCGGCGACTGGACAACTTGGGACTCTGTATCCGGAAGCTTGCCCGGACCCGGCCTTGTACGAGGAACAGCGATTGCCTGGGAGAATCTACGTGGCAGCACTATTTCGCCCTTGTCGTTTGATCGTTCCGACGGCGGCCATTTTTGGATATAGGGATATCCACTTGCGACGGCCATCCCCTTTCCGGACAACGGTTATACAGCCGATTGTCGAGTAACTTGAGTATTTGACCTTTGACGCCATACGCAGATGCCTTCAGTCTACGGAAACCATGGAGAAAGGTCTTGACGAGTTGATCGAGTGGTTATTTGCCAAAATTGGCTTCTCTGGCCTGGAAGGTGAGTTACCCATGAAATTGGCTGGAGATTTGCCTCGCATTTCTACCGAGGACTCTTGTTGATTAGAGCTGACATAGCTTTTAGGTTTCACTGCTTTGGATTTGGTAAAAGCTGTCAAGACGTTTTATCGAGGCGGTGATGGCACAAGCAAAGATGCTGAAACCCCAGCACCAAGTGACCCCGATATTCAGGAAGTTGATACAACCGATATCGCCCACGCATCGATAGTATGGAAGTGGCTTGTCGCCAGGAATGATGTCATAGTAACTCCCGCCCGTGCTAGTCATATGTCACTCGAGGAAGTACTCGCCCTATCCGAAGAAGAGGCAGTCACTTCGACAGTGGAAGCAACTGGTTCAAAGCGCGACTCCGGCAGTAGCATTGCTCGCGACGCTACGAAGCACAAGTCCACAGCAAGGTCCAATAATGTCACCGCACGTCTGACTCTCTCCGAGGAACGGCAATGGAGAGCTATTGCTGGCCATGCACCAGATCTCAAACGAATCCCACAGTTCGAATGGAAGGCGCTTGTTGCCATCGCTTCGGTGAAGGAGAAGGGTATACTGCAAGGAGATTTGGTGAGGCTGACAGGCCAAGACAAACGGTCTCTACCCACTCGTACCGATGCTCTGTTCCGGAAAGGCTATATTGTCAAACAGCCATACATGCTTCGAGGATGCCGTACTAGTAAGCTCTGGCTAGCTCAATTCGCTGGAAAGGCAAGTGAGGAAACCGTTCGCGAAGGCCTTCCGCTCGATAAGTTGGATCTCAGTAAGGAAACGCTGACCAGAAGCTGGGATCCGGTTCCATTCAGCCACTTCTACAACGGGGAACGACTCGACTATCTCGCCATAGCCCAGACATTTATAGCAGTCGTCAAGGCATACGGAGCAATGAGATATTGCGATCTACGCATGAAAATGGATGTCGAAAACCGGCAAACTCAGATGCGAGGCCTTGCGAAGTCAACGCGATGGTTCTCTAGGATTGGAGTGATCCGGTTCGAGCCAATGCAATCCAGGAGTAGTAACAAGCTTTTCAAAGACTGTGTCAAATACATTCGGGAACCCACAGATGCAGAATGGAAGAGGTTCAGGACTACGCCGAAAGCTAGAATGAAAGTTCCCTCTTCACGGATCAGGAAGGCCAAACCTATCGCGGCACAAGACAAACCAACCGAGGCCACACCGATACGTTCACGGAGAGCTGGAGCTAAGCCGACGCCAGAGCCAACGCTCTTACAGGGTCTTCCAAGCCCGTCGCTGATCAAGCTATCTGCTTGGACGCCGTACAAACCGATGATCAACACTGTATTTGATATCATCAGGCGCGGCGGCATCAATGGCTCCTCGAACGCTGAGATTGGGACGTTCAATCTGGGTTTCGCATACCGGAAGTGGATTTATAGTTTGACCACTTTGATGGCATTGCCCCGGTCTCCCCCCGTCCACTTGCAGGCATTTGTTGTTGTTTCTCAACTGAATCGCGTGGGTAAGACGAACACATACAAGTTCGTTGCCAACGGCTTGCCAACCGGATCTAGTCAATACCAAACCAAAGCAATCGCCAATGACCAAGCGGTGGTCGATAATGAGCACGAAGACGAGGGTTCCTCAGAGCACCGCAACAGCGGAGCACTCGTCAAATATGCCTTCCCACAGCCACCGCCAAGCATGTTCTTGAAATCTAGCTCCAAACTACTAGGGCCTATCCAGGGAAGTAGCAAGGCTGGAGTGGTAGGCAATAAACGGAAACGAGTCGTGAATAAGGAGTCTTCCGTTGGAATAGATCTACTTGCCGATAGAATCCGTAAACGGGCAAGACAGAATGGTCCTACATCAGCAGAACCGGAAGATCACTGCGAGCCGCCTGCATTCGCTGCTGTCGATGAAGGTGTCGCCACTGACCAGTGCAAGGTTGCAAGGCCGCCCGGTGTATCCTACGGAATGCCCAATTCTCTAGCTCCTTCCAAAACCATCGGACGGCCGCCGAGATCTATCGTCATGATCTTTAACTCGCCTGCCCTTAGAGATCCGCAATTCTTTTCTCGCGAGAGAACTAGATTGCCACCGAAAACTTTTGATTTTGACGCGCAAGCTGAGATGGCCGCTGAAAAAGATAGCACTCCTGTTATGGTTGCTTCCGACCACATGCCAGCCGGCTCCATCGGAGAAGATCAGGAACATACCCAGACACTGGCTGGCTGGAAAGTTGCCAATCAGCCACAAACCCCAGTGCAAACCCCGGCGAAGCGTGGACGTAGAGGCGGGCGCAAGCAATCAGCGGGTAGCTCTAAATCGTATAAGTGCGACAATTGTGGCAAGACCTGGAAGAACCCAAATGGCTTGGAGTATCATCAGAAAAAGTCACAGTCGGCTTGCAATCCTAGCTACGTTCCACCACCGCCAAAGCCTGCGATAATCCCTACGCTCAAACAGAACCGAAAGTCAGGGGCTAAAGTCGTACCCGATGCAAACATGGAGGTGCAAGCGAGTAGAAAGACAGTCCCGAATACACGAAGGCCTTCTGATCCTTCGAAGGTGTTGCCTTCCAAAAGGCCACAACTTGCGATTTCGCAGGTACCATTCCCAACTCGAGGAACTACGTCACAATCCAGCACTATTGTTTCGGACTCAGTACAGCTACACAACGTGGCCGAATTGCCAGCCCTCAGCAAGGATCGTATGCCTTCGAACGTGGATAGAACTCCAGGAAGGGCAACTGAGAAGCCGCCGAAGGTATTGCCTAGCTCCTCAAGGAGACGGGAGTCTACGAACCAGGGGACGGCAGCCGCTCTCAACCAGGGATCACATAATAGCCGACCAAAAGTTAAGGTAATACAAGGTACATCCGCTCCAAACATGATCCATGAGAGTAATACTAGCACAATGGTGACGACAACGGATGTGCGGTCATCCATCAACATAGATCATACGGCTTCTTCTTCCCTGCTTCCAGCCAATCCCAACTCTCCAAAGGGCTTAATAGATATTATGGCGCCTTCCCTGCTCGATTCGAGAAGCGAGTTGAAAGACACAACCTCCGAAGCAAAGAGCGGAATATATACTACCTCGCAGAATCTTAGTCTGCACGGCAGTATTCGTCGAAGTTTGCCTACGTCAGCGCGGCACAAGACAAGTATGGAGCTGTCAGCGAGAACTTTGGGCACAATACGCAGAGATCGGACAGCAGAGCTAATCCAAGGTCTACTTGATCAGAACGGGCACGTTCTCCCTGGTGATAGGGCACTGCACCTGATTGTTACGTCCCGGTGGGCACAGCAATCTGACGGTATCGGTCCGCCAGATTATAAGATATGTCAATCCATCATCAAACAAATGGAGGAAAATCACATTGTGAAGCAGGAGATCTTTGGCTTCCTCGACAGGTATGGTACGGTGTCACATACTTCTGTGATTTCTCGAGTGTCCCTGGACCCAGTCGATGCAGGCTCTGTAGCAGGGAGGGTCACGGAGGTCAAGAACAAGGTCATGGAACTCCACCCAAACCCTTACATACCCACTGGTTTCTCGTTGCCTCCGGACGGATCGGATTTGATCAACGCTGCAGCCAATCGCAGGGACACAATACCTTGCGAGGGCGATATCACCCATCTTACGAATGAGTTTGTGGGTAAGCAACTCGCAACTTTGGGCTATGAGATGCCTGATGGGCGGCCTTTTGAAACCAAACCAACGGGTTTACCTCATGTTAACGGTGTGGTGCGACCAGGAAAGAGGAGGCGTCGCGAAAGCGCTGAAATTTTTGAGCCGCACAGTCCTGTGCGTCGTAGAAGACGAGTACGATCTAAAGCCCTTCAAGAAGCTGGGGATACCGCAGATGTGGACGACGACATCGTGCTTGAGGAACTGAAGGGTCCTGAAAGGCAGCAGAGTTTGTCCAGTCTTCAGGATCCACGAACTGGTGCTTGGTCTTGGCAACCACAGCAGTTTAAGACAGTCGCCGACATCGACCAAGTCATCGCCCCCATGGATACTGGACGCCAAGCAACCACTACACCCGCAAAGCGGCGCACTCGCCAAAAGCGGGCAGCTGTTACGAGAAGGGTCCCGAAGAGGCGAGCTCATGTGGATGCAGACCTTACTTGGGGCTCTGAGGTTGGTGGGCCCGATGTGGACAAAGCTATGGAAATGTCCTCGTCCACTTATTTCCTCGAACCGACTACTTCTGCTGTCTTCGCATTAAAAGAGGCAACTGACAACGTGGTTTCTGAAGAAGAAGAAGAAGAAGATGATGACGATATCGATTTTGATACCCCGGAGACATCCTCGCATTTTCACGCTACTGGCGACGTTAACGAAGCGAGAGCAGTGGAAGATGGCTCTATATTCACGCCTGTTCATACTATAGAGGCTATCGAAGATGGGGTCTGGCCAAACCAATTCCCTAGAGCCTTCTTCATGAACAGGCCTGGAGGTAGTTTCACCGTGGTCGGCAAATTTCCTGATTCAAGCTGGTTCTTAAAAGAGAACTTACCACATAACGCGCAAGAGATGCTGGATGGCGTTCAATGGAAACCAAGGCTCAGCAGAAGGCTCAACTCGGAGCTCGTTCGAGACGTCATGAAAATACAGGCTTGGGAACTCTCACCCGAAGGTGTTTACCTTCAGAGTCGCGGAACTATTTCCCCCGAGTATATCTTCATTTCTCTCAGTGTCGAGGCAGACCAAGCAAGTATGAAGCCAAATGTGGCAGAATGGCCGGATGACCTTCAGTATACCATTTCAAATTTCCCGGATGACCTCAAAGATGCACCAACTGAGGACGACGAGCCTGGGCTTGTCAGAATGGCGTCTGTGAGAGTGAATATTGTGGATGAGATGCCCGGAGAGGAAATAAGACAAGTCAAACACCGACGCCGCTATAGAAAGCGAACGAAGACGCAGCGTCACATCAAACGATCCAGAGGTGATTGGAAGACTCGATCGCTTTACGATGTTCCCAAGCGAGATGCAGGGCGTTGGAACAAGTCGCGAGCCGTTGGTGACAACCTCGGACGTAGCGGGGAGACGGAGCTACTAGTCGCTATCGTGGTCATTAGGAAACTGGTGGGTGGTGTGGAAAAGCTTATCGATTGGGGCTTGCTCATTAAGCTATACCCAGCGTGGTCCTTGTCTGGTATAAAACGTTACTGGAACAGGCTTGCCAAAGAAAGGGCCAATTTCATCGACGCCCTGTCTCGCAAGTTCGAGCCTGCCTTCCTTGAGGCGTATGAGAAAGGTGAACTGGCTCTCATCAATTACGATGACCTCGCGAACTACGACTGGAAAACACTCTTCACGTGGGCCATGAAGCTTGAGTCTCATGACGGAATCGAGTTGCCTGCCACCCGTTCCGAGCTCGACAATGAGTTCAGTCTAACGGACCCCAAGAATACCGAGGAGGATTGGCGCGAGCTGTGGTACGGAACGATCTCATCAATATTTCTACGTATGGATGGTGCTGCCAGTCAGCAAGTGACGGTACCTGCAACTCCTCCGGTTGGTTCACCCCTCGTTGGGAACGCGGATGTACAGCTCGCCAAGTCTTGGATCCGTGCCCTTTGCAACAACGCAAACAAAAGTACCGTGGGCGAACATGTCCGTGATGCTTTATTGCAGCTAGGTAAGCGGGATAAAGCCTCGCTCAATACGCTACTCGAGCATTGCGTAACGAAACTCGTGGAAACCCGAGTCATCACCAGAGTATCTGGCAAAGGGTTTGGGCAAGTTTTCAAACTGCATAATATCCTTGAGAGGCGTGCCGAGAAGTTTGCACACCTCGATAAATTCACACAAGCTGTGGCATTCAAAGCCGAGCTAGACGAAAGCTTTCGTAGTGGTCGAGAAGTAGTCCTCCCATACAATGCGAGTGATGGTGCCATCATGGCTATGATCAACCTACAGGCCTATGGCAGGGTTAACCTAGAAGGCGTTGGGTTCCCCCACGTGCCCTACGGGTTTGAGCCTGGCAACTACGAAGGTAGAAAGTTCCCCAAGACGTACTATCAGTTTGACGTCAAATTCCTTCCTGGCGAGCAGTACATGTACGATGAGGATCTGCCAGTTGTTGCGGAGGCGAAGAACTTGGCTATTCCCAAGCGGGGGGCTCTCGGTGAGATACCCATCTGGTACGACTTCTTCGACAACTTGGACCAGAACCGCTGGATCCACTATCTCTGCATGATGGCCTTCGCACTGGCGCTCAAAGGTCCCTTGACGGCAGAGAGCGCTGTAATTTTGCTTAGTCCAACCATTGAGGCCTTTGAGGCGCAGTTGATCATGGACTGGTTCGACAGACTTGGCTTGTTGGAGAGAATGGTAGGCAACGGCGCATGCACGATAGGTGAATGGTGGTGGCTCGTTGTTGGTAAGCTGGTGGATGTGAAGGGAAAGGGGGCTGTGAAAGCATGAAAGGCAAAAGCAGGTTGATGCCTATCGAGTACATCCGTCATCATCGGCAAGGAAAAGGAATAAAGGATATAGATATTGCTGCAAAGCAGTCGTTGCTATTCAAGAGCGCTTGTGTGATACGGGGCAAGTTTGCGAGTATGAGATACCCCGTTGTCAGTGCTTTCGAGAGCAGGCTATGTATGTGGTGACCACATTAGGTGGGAAACCTAGACTTTCATACCCGTGAAGCATCCTGACCTTGCTGGGAAACACAACCCTTGAGCCTTGAGTCCCAAGTTCGCCATAGTGTAGTTATCTTCATAGCCATCGTCGCAGTCAAGGGACACAAGAGTTTTCTCAAATCAAGCGTGCGTTTTCTTTTGGGGGGGGGGCTCCTGTTTCGAGGCTACAAAATTGGCCAATTTGCAGAAGCAGCGTTGGTTTATCTACAAACTCAAGCAATAACCAACATGAAAAAACCATCATACGCAGGACTTACGTGATCAGCCATATTCAAAATCTCTTATCTTGTGGACTCAGTCCGTGCAACGGTTATGCCGGGTTCTTGAGGCATGGCAGACTGGATGTAATTTTACTCTTCCCACTCCCCCCTTTCCTCGGCCATGGTAGTAAGGAACGTTGAACTTCTCCTATTACCATACTAGACTGGAGCTCTTGAAGCTTTCGGAAAATCCTTTGGGACCTGCCAGAAAGGTACAAGGTAATGATGCGCTAACCGTAATGGACCAGTTTGGTATTGGGATGTCTATCCGCCAGTCCTCCTTCAAGGTGAGCAATCGCAACATTTTGTCTGTCCAACTGGAAAGTAAACTTGCCTTCTGTGTCAATGATATGGTATTAACGTGGGAGATGCGGTTATTAGAGGAGGATGACCACATAACCAAGCCTACACCAGGCTATCTTGTGCTGTGGTAAATTCGAGTTTTCTGAGACTAGCGTCATGATCTTCTGGTCTCCTTGTTGGTTTCGTTTACTATGCAGCAAGCAGCCTGAAATAGATGGAGGTTACACAGACTATAGACGTTTGCACTGACTACTTCTTGTTACTCGGGGGTATCATCTGCCCTGTCCAACATGGAGCTGGATATTCTCGTGATCTACTGTTAACTGGTGATGGCACACTTGTTGCAACATCGGGCACCGATGTAAGTGCCTTCTTCATCGATATGTTCTACTCCAGCTTCGAAGCATGGCAGAAGTAAATCCGAAGCATCATGACAGCAGATTCGAAGCGTGTCCAAAGAATCGATTCAGAGTATCTCTACAAGCAAAAGCCACCTTCGCCTACCATATGAACGCCCATTTCCGGTCCTGTGCTCTAGGATGTATGCGCCAACGCCGAAACACCACGCCTTTCGGACGACGGATCGAAGTCGGGGGAAAGAGAGAGCGTCTAGATCAGTACCCCAGCAGAATCTTGATCAGCATCGCAACCAGCACGCCCACAAGCGCGATGATGGCGTAGTCAATCCACACGGGCACCCCCGCATTCGGATCCAGCGCTCGCGCCCTCTGGACGACGGCCTGTCCCACACGGTCCGGAAGCGGCACCGTCCTCGTCGGTTGCGGTACGCCTTGCGCCGGTCTCGCAGGCAAACTCGACGTTACGACCTGCGCAGCCGGGGGCACCACCTCGCTGTCCGGAGCGGTCTGTACGAAGCCCTCGGCCAGCTGCGCTACCTCGGCATCCTCATGAGCCGCCTCACCACCCTGCGCCTCCGTCTTCGCCTTCTCCATCTCATCCCTAAACCCCATCTTCAGCTCCGCCGGAACGTCGACCTCCTTCCGTCCCCCACTGCTGCCCGCCTCGCCCTCTACTTCTCTACACCGCTCCTCAACCTCCTTGATGATCTCCTCGTTGTTCTTCCCGCACGTCCCGCAGCACCACCCCCGGCTCTCGGTCGCCAGCTTCTTGCGCACCGCCTCCCCGGTGTTCAGCCCGCCGATCTGGCCGCTGGCGTCCGTCTCCATGAAGCTCCGCAGCGCGACGATGGCGGTGCGCACGCCCCACGCAGGCTGCCACGTCTCCTCGTGGTGGCCGGATATCGACAGACATATCTCGCGGTTCGCCTCAAAGCGGCCGCTGGGCGTGGTGAAGCGGAAGGACGGCGGCCGCAGCGGGTACGTGGGTGGCAGCACGATGCGGCCGTGATAGATCCCGCCGGCGAAGGGGGAGTTGGGCGGTCCGCGCAGGGTGAAGTGCCATTCGAAGAGATCGGTCTCCAGGGGCGTTGCCGTGTAGTCGGGGGAGGGGGAGTGGGAGAGCTCGGAGGCTTCCTTCACTGCGGATGGCGTGTGTCAGTGGATTGGAGGGAGAGGTGGAGGAGGGGGGACGTACTGATGCGCCGGATAGTGGGAGACTTGGAGTTGAATTTAGGGGTCGCCATGTTGTCTTGGATTCTGCCTTCGGAGGAACGGGACAAGTAGTCGGGAGATTGTTTCAGTTGGTGCGCATAACTGGAGGCGCGGGTGGTGCGAACTGTCACAGAGAGTAATAATATATACTATGCGGAAGGAAATTGTGTTGGGTGGATATGATGAGCTGGTTTAAGCTTCACTTCGTTTCGGCTCCAGCTCCAGCTCCGGCTCCAGACACGTAGCTATTCGTTACCGGAAGGTGTTAAAGCCAGGTGGTCGGTCCGGGGGGTGACGCAGCACGGAGTGGGAGTGGGACCCTGCAGGTTGTAGTGGAGCGAGTCCACTAAAGTCCGTAGCGGAAACGCCCGGTACGGTACGACTACGACTGCAAGCGTCTAACGTTAACAGCTGAGAACCGTGACGACAAATGTTGGTACCCTTGGCAGCGCCATCAAGTCTGACTTCGAATCTCTAGACCAGCGATTCAGAAGTAGGTGATGTCGTCTTGGCTGCATCCCGACCAGGAAGCCACGCTCAGAGCACAGGTGAGTCGGAGGTCAACTGGCGATACGCCGAACTGCGACCCATCCAAGGTAAGTGTCATCCCCTATGCTGAAAGGGACGGAAAGTAGAAGAAGAACTCGGACTGTTGAACCATTGAATCGAGTCGAACCCACCCCTTTTAAGACTTCTTCCTTATGATCTAGAGATGTGTCAGGTTTTCTGTTCCACACGAGTCTTGTAATTTCTGCTTGGGAAATCATGGCATTTGTTCAGGGCCTATCTGACGCCTAACGTAATATCCATGAGTACCTGCAAAGCCGCGCAAATTATCTGCAACCATGTCCACCTTGAGTGGAATCGTCGACCATCCGCAATGCCATGCAAATCAGCTGCAAATGTGTCCGCCATGCGCGGAAGGGAGTCGCCGGTCGTCCATCATTTTTCTTCGGCAACTCGATGTCCCGCAAGCGGAGTAGTAAAAGGAAAGCAAGGGCAATGGGAAAAGGGGAGTGTTTAGGGAGACGGCATGTGCAATCCTTCAAAACGATCGGAGGAGACACAAGTCAGCTATCTGTGGTTGATCAAGCAGTCTGGCAGGCGATTACTCGATACTTCACCTCCCCATGATAGAATCTTTACCAGCCGTCCGATGGATGAACACGATGCTCCTTGCTATCCTCCTACTCCTCCTCCTCCGCCTCATCCTCCCACTCGGCCATACGTCCCCGACCCATCTTACTTGTGTCGACCCCAGGTGACTTCGGGAGGTGCGCAGGCCAGGGCAAGTTCTCCAGGAAGATCTGAGGAATGATCAGGCGAGGGGTATTGTCTGCCAGTCGCTCGCCCTCGTCGTTCAGGCCATCGAGTATGCCACCCGTGACGTTGCCAACGAATTGGCGGAACTGGTTTGTCTCGCGGATGTTGCAGGTGCGAGAGGCCGTCTCGGCGTGCTGCAGGGCCGAAGCCATCGAGGCGAATTCGCGCAGGCAGGTAGGGCACCTGAACTTCACATTGGCATTGTGGGCTGGGGAGCGGAGGTGAGCCGTGAGGGAGCCCGCTTTGGCGAACTTGGACCTGTTGCAGAAACGTGTTGGTATGGCCTTGTAGTCTTACATTTGATGGAATGAAACCACTTACTTGCAGCGCTCGTGCGGACACCTGAACTGGTCGAGGATGGAGTTGTAGAAGACGGCGGGGTTGTAACCAGTCGTGTCGGGGTCGGTGATCCGCTCGGTAGACTTGAAGTCTCTGGCGGCGGGAGCAGGCTCAGTGTAAATGTTCAGCTCGCGACGGGTAGGACGTGTAGTAGCAGCCTCTGCGTGGGGGAAGAGAGGCTTACCGCTGTCCCACTTGTTCTCGACCTGTCGAACGGGAGGGATGACGGGCTTCTTCAGAGGCTCGCCCGTCAGCAGGTCAGGCTGCTTCGAATAGCCGCTGCGGTACTTATCGAGGTCGTCACCAAGCCCAGGGTAGACGCTCGAATCCATGTATCTAGGGATCTTCGAGTCTGGCTGCGTGAAAGGTCGCTGGCCGTCCTTGAAAGGCTGCTCCATGTTGCCGACCAGGACGAAATCCTCGTTGGCAGGGTTGAGTCTGCGCAAGCCTTGGCTGAATTCCACGAAGATCTGGCGTTGGGCGTGGAGGAACCTGGGAGTGATCTTGGGGCATAAGCAGTGGTCGATGTGTTGCATAAGACCGCCGCCACGATTGAACTCAGCGCCGCAACCAGGACAAGTGAGGTTTTGGTCAGGTCGGTGCACCTGTTCCGTGTTAGATCTTGTGATCAAGCGACTTGAGTGAGGCAAGAGCAAGACGACAAGTGTTGCTTGATGCAAAGGCGTTCCCCGAAAAGATGCAGTTGAGGTCGAAGAAGGGTGAAGAAAACCCGTGACGCAGGAACGGGATTGGGAAGACAGAGGAGGATTGGTGGGTGGGGTTGCTTTGCTGCCTGATATGAAAGAATATCAGGATATCTTGAGGCTACCAAGGCAGACAGACTGGTAGGCAAACAGCCTCGAAATATTATTCTACCCAGTGGATGGCGGCCAAGCGGTCATAAACACACATGTCGGTAAAACGAGTCAAGTGACGAGTACGCCTATACTCTCGAGATGGAAATTGTAACAAACCAGTATCACGTACCTTCTCACGATGATCAGCAAGTGCGTCCTCGGTAGCATAGTCCTGTTCACAAGGGACACAGCGATAGTGAGTCTCGATACGCTGATGCTTCTCGAGCTCCAACTCAGTTCGGAAGACCTCCCTACAAGTCGGTCGAGGGCATCGATGCTCCTTGGGAATTAGTGGACTACTGTTGCCGATGCTGTTGAGCTGCAAGTTGCCTTGTCGGATAACGCTCGAAGGAATCGCAACGCCGGGCGCGCCACGTCCGTACCGTTCGATTCGGTCTGATACTTGACCATCCCGTATATAGACGGTGCCGTTACCAGCCGCGCTAATGACATCGCTGATGTCGCTCATGATGGGCTGTTGGGGGCGAATGAGGTGGATGGTCTTCCGGATTCAGGGAAGGGACGATGTGATGAGAAAGGAAAAGCCACGAAGTTACAGAAACTGTGGTGTTGAGGTTGTGTCAAACCGTATGTCGACATGAATCAGCTCAGTAAAGATAGATTACTGAATATAATTTACATAAGAGCTGGCGTCGTGTTGGTGGTGGTAGAAGGACGCATCGTTGGCTAGGGACGATAAGTGGTGGAGAGTGTTTGCTAAGCAAACGATTTGGAACAATGGCATTATACACAACGGTACCAAACGGTGGGCTGGGCGGCGGCGTCGCTCATATGGGCGGTGACAAGCCTGTGGCAAATAAACCAGTGCTTAGGGGACGGCGAATCCACTTGCTAGGAGAACTAAACTGGCGACAGATGGGATACTATACTATTGACATGCTGTCGAAGACTTCCCAATGAACGAGACAATACGCCTTTCCACAAATTACGGCGTTCAGAATCCTTTCGTTCCTTTCAAGACAGTTCTCTGATTTCAGGCATCGTAGCGATATGTGACCGATCTACTTTACGTGAGACCTGTTGTGATAGGTTATAGTCAGGTCCTGCTGAACCGCAACTCCTCATAGCTTATAACAACTCTTCGCGGTCCGTGCACACACACTCAGCCGCACTAATCATTGTGTTGTAAACCGACAGCGACTTTTACTAGGCACAAGTCAACACCCTTTCACTCGGGCTTGCATCGCGCGGGACTTTTACGCACAGTCTCCTTTTCGTGAGAGGCTTAGTAGCAGATATATAGAGCACATGCAGATGGTTGTAACATCGAAAATGAGGGTTTTAGTAGGGGGAACGAACATGTCCCCAGTCGGCAGTCACTATGATTGTTCAAGAATCTGCAAGGGTATCTATCAAGTCCAACCAGCCGACTAGCAGGTGATGACTGCTCCCTTCTCTTGTCCAACGACGAAAATGCTCCTCGTCTCTAGCAACCAAAACGCCGCCCAATGCTCTTTTCCTAATACGCCAGTCGCTGTATTATGGTACATGTAATATCACAGGTGAATTTCCTTCCTTTCCAGACCTCAAAGCAGGTTTCCATTGATTCGTTTTGTTACGATTGTCGAGCTGTCAGCTTATTTCCTTCGGTTTCCACATCCTGCAGCAAGCTTTCCATTTGCGCCAGGAACTCATCTTCGCCAGCGATCGATCCGCCACTCTTGGCTCGTTTATGGGAGCCAGCGGAGGCCTCGCTACGGTAAGCAGCAAGATCCCCATCGTCACCATCATCATGCTGGAGGGGTATGCGCTTTCGCTTTGATGCTGTATTAGAGGCGATCGAAGGGGACATGCTGACACGACTTCGCTGGCTATTTCCGAGTAGTAAGGGTGGGCTGTCCTCGAACAGACTCGCCTGAGCTGGAGGGGACTGCGAAGCTGCTTCCGAGGCTGTAGGTGGGAGACCAAAGTCGCCGAAACCTGCGTACCGTTTGCCGTCACGCAGCATTGGTTTGGCAAGCGACTCGTGGAGATAGTCTCCATTCGGCATCTGTACTAGGCCATGGGCCTTCATACGCCAGTATGGGTCAGTTACTCGACTCTTCTTCATTTTAGCCACGCGACTGCTGTTCAATCCGAGACTAGATCGATAGCTGGAACTGAATGCTGAGTTTCGCATGCTTCCAGTTGATATAGAAAGCGAATCTCCTCCGGCAGACAGAGCCCGTAGCTTTGCAGTCTTGGACCCTTCTTTGTATGTTTTTACCTCTCCAAGGCGGTTCAGCGGTGGCAACCCGTGTCGCTGACGACGCCGACTTTCTCGTTGATACAGCATCTCTGAAGGAAGCAACCCGACACTTGACTCCTCATCGTCATCCCTGGCAACATGGCGGGCTGCTGCTCGCTCATCACGTACCCCGTTGAAGATACCACTCGCAAGTAACGCTTCCTCCACACTCTGCTCAGGTGATCGTACCGATTCCCGTAACCTAATATCCTCCCTTGCCTTGTCCTTCGCGCTCTTGCGCAATAATTCGACCGCCTCCATTTCCTTTTTCTTCTTACGGTCAGCTTCTGCTGACTCACGGTTAGCTACATTCTCAGACATCCTCCACTTCCGAGCCTTCTCCTTCTCTATCTGAATCCGCTTGATCACCCGGCGCTTTCGGAAGACATCGAGCCATCGGTAGAAGTAAGTCACTTGCAGACTATACGTTCGAAACTTTCGCGCCTCGGCCCAGGACTGCTCATCTTCCTCCTTTTTCTTGCGTTCGTCCTCAACCTGGCGAAAGGTCTCCCACGTGTCCTGCAACAGGTATTGAATTACCCAGCTCTCTAGCTGCTCCTCCATCAAGCCACGGTCGCCACTCACAAACCAGCGTGTCAAGTTGTCGAAGGGGTCTTCCTTTGGTTGGGATGGAGCAGGCGCTAGGCTAGTAGGGGTTAGTGGTGCCCCTGGAGTAGGCTGGAGAGCTGTGGCCTGTGGAGATAGATAACCTGGTGCTGTATAGGGGGTTGTCGTAGGAGCTGGTGTTGGGTTGCCACCAGAGAACAAAGGCGCGGAAGCCTCGGGTCGGACTGTCGAGCTGGGGGGTAAAGCCGATGCCGAATCTGCAGGGACAGCCGGCGAAGGCTTGGAGGGTGCAAAACCGAATGCCTTATCCGATGGTGTAGTATCAAAAGTTGATGGTGCTGATGAAGCGTCTTTGCTTGTTGGAAAGACAGACGTGGCCGGAGAAGCTCCGGGGCCGGGAAATGTAAAGCTTGATCCTGTTATAGTGTTAAGCCCAGAAAAGATTGACGCGCCTCCCCCATCCGCTGCAGCCTCTGACGAGCCTGGCAAGTTCCCCGGAAACCAAGAGGAGGTGCTGCTTTTGCCGTTTATTGGAGCTGTCGGTGGCGCTGTGTTGTTGTCGTTTGAGCTGAGAAAGTTGAATGTACTTGGCGGTGCGTTTGTTCGAGCTTCTATGATCTTGTACGAATTCCCCCCAAATGTGACCTTCTTCTCGGGGTTGGGAGCTTCTGGTACTTTACCGGAACTACTCGTCGTTGTAGACAAGCCGCCTGCTTTTAGCACGCCCGACGAGGGGGGTTCAGCTTTGAAGCCCGGTGTGTCTGCGCGTCCGAAACCAAGACCCGTGCTCATGGTACCGTCGCCGTTCCTACCAATCGACGATTTGGACCCGAAAAGGGCAATTGATGTCGTCTCAGACTCCTCCAACTCAGATTCTAGGGCTGCCTTCTCTGTATCCATTGATGCACCCCGAGGTGCTTGAACAAACAAGCTGTCTTCGTCGTCGCCGTCGTCGTTATTGGTGTCTGGGGAGTTGTCTGCGTGAGGAGCCTCGTAGACCGTTTCATGAATGACTTCTGGTAACGGTCTGTGACTCCGCTTACGCTCGACGATGTCTTGCGAGAATGAGTGGGGTAGTCGTGTCTCCTTGAGATGTTGTCGAGGGTTGATCACAAGGTGTTGCCGGCCTAGTTCCTCTTTCAATACCAGACCGTGTTGCTCTACAAAGCTGACGGCTTCTTCCTCAGTATCAAACCGAAATTGATGCCTAAGGAATTCAGGGGTCACGTCCTTGGGGCCTTCTTTAGGTCGTGCATATGCCTTGACAATAATCTTCAAAATTGATCGTCGCACAGCGCTAAAATGTAGTTCGGCGATGCATGCCATCGTATATGAGATGTGAGGGGAGGCGACGACCGAGAAGAATATAGCTGCAGCGTTCAATGCAATCTCAGTCGGTGCAAATGGATTCAGAGGACCGTGTATGTTGGATGTGTTCTGCATCGCCTCCACCATGCATAACGCTGTTTGTATGTCGTTGGATGTAGCAATCTCTTCGCCCCAGCTCTCAATTGTCTCCTTGAGTGAGGGATCCCAGGCGAAGAAGAGAACATAGTAGGCACGAAATTCGGCTTCATTTTCACAGACGATCCCCATATCAGCACAATCTTTGTACCTTTGCCTCAGGGACATTAGGGTCTTGCTGAGCTGTTCAACTTCTTGCTGCTCCGAGTAATCCTGTGTAGCGAGCCCGGTCTGAGAGAGGAGATGGACGGACGTTGCATGAAACCTGGCGATGGTTTCTAGACAGTAAATCTCCTCTCTTATCTCATCAGGGCCCATAGACGGTGCTTGCATCGAGAGATCAATACGGATCGCCCTGGACCTATCCCATACAAAATGGTGCAGCGAGGGCAAGCGATCATCCGATCGAATAAGGTCGTCGAGTAGGTAATCCAATGCTCGCCTGCATGCTGCTGGAGACCGCACATCCATGGGCAACGGTGCTTCTTGGCCAGCAGCTGATCGTGCCAGACGCTTCACCATCTTCTGCGGAGTGGGAATTTGCTGGCCGTTCCTTGGCTCTTTCTCTGGGCCCCATACATCGTTCTCGGTGATCCGGGTAATCTTCTCCCATTCTGGACACATCTCTTCGCAAATGCCCTTGAACACCAAAGCGTCATCTAGTCGTCGTCTCTTGTCCGGGTCATCGATGAGATCTGCTTTCATGAGAGATGCGCGAGCCTTCTCGCGGTACTTCCGGTGCGCCTCACGGAACTCAGCCATTGCATTTTTCTGCTCTGCGATGCCTGCATTCTTCGGCCAAACCGGTGGTTGTATGCCATCCTTCGCCAATTGCGTGTAGATCCTCGTTGCAAATTCACTCGGCTCATTTGTGGTCGAGGGTGCTTGGGGTTTCGCAGTCGGTCGACTGACATGTTGTTTGCCCCTACGTTTGCCATTTACCTGGTCAGGTTTAGGTGCAGCCCCTTTCACTGGTAAGGCTTTCGAGGAGTTGGGACCGGGCGTGGCTTGACTTTTCGTTCCATTCTCCAGTGGTTGCGGCTTCGGTGTGGCTTTTGCAGCTTTGATGGTCGCAAAGGGATTGGATGGATGCTTCGGCGGTCCAGAAGTGTCCTGAAGGAAAGGAGACTTCGACTGAGGTCTTTGGGTGGACGCAAAGGCGGCTGCTGGTGACGGTTGAGCAAAAGGATTTGAGACAGGCTGTTGAGTAGCAGCAGTAGTCATAGCTGCAAAAGGGTTGAATACTGGCTTAGAGGACGGCGGTTGGCCGAAAGCTATAGACAAGTAAGAAGGTTAGTGAGACATTTTGGCGTACCTATGGTTCTATCACAACACAGCCACCTCAAAGCCGAAGGTTGGCTGGGAAGAGGGCGGCCAAAACCGTGTAGATCTTGTTGCCAGCAAATAATTAAGAGATGGCCGGTCAGGCAATCCCTTGCAAGCACAAAAGTGAATGTATCCCGGCAAATGCCATCGTCGCAATCCACATCGACAAGTGTCGCTTGTGACACGATCTGATGCTCGCCATTCTAGGCACCGGCAGTATTCTTGGCGTCTTGGTCGAGCCTTCGTGCCATACCTCCGGGTGATGCTTCCAGCGCGTTGGCCCTTTCCCCGGTATGCTCTCGGCAGTCCTCAAGCCAAGGACACAGTGACGTTGTCGCGATGGCGGCGTGGCATCGAAGTCAGGTAGGGTGGTAGGAGAAATCCTTGTACTCACGATTGTTTAGAGTAGACATCATCCGCGCATTGCCCCAGCAGCAGAGCTGCGGGTCAGGGATGCCGTAGTGATTTATGCTCGGTCATTGATTGTCTTAAGGAGAGCGCGAGGATGATGAAGCGAATGTAATGGGTTCGATCGCAGTGGTTCGGCGCAATGAGTGGCTGGTCAGGCGGTAATGAGAATAGCCGAGGTGAATCGAAGAACGGCAATCGAGGCTATCTTGTGTCTTGCGCACGAAAATAACTAACCAAGCTTGCTGCTCGAATGTGATGCGATGGAGATGTTCCTTGGTTGAGCGTCGAGTTGAGCCGCGTTTGAATGTTGAAGAAGGTCCAGTCGCATCCGGAACTTGGGCCGTTCTGTAAACCTTGACCGCCCCCACTTCGAGCCGGATTCAGCGTGGTCTGAGCTGGTGGTCTAAGCTTCCGACCTGAACTTGAACATTAAGAGGTGGCTGGTGAAAATCCGGTTGTTTGTAAGCCTATATCAAGACAGTCCATCCTTGAGTGGGAATATTATTTTGACGGTAATGGGATTGTCTATAGCTTGCCTGACTCTCTTGCATGATACCTACGAAAATAGCAGACTTGCTTGCCATAGACTTGGCAAGAAGAGTCTCAGTTGTTATGGATCTAGGTAGAACTCGAATCACGAGTGCTGGTGAAGCAGCCCACAGATGGTCGTCTTGGTCCTCTGGGTCTTTCCCTCATGAAAACGAAGGCCCACATTGTTAGAACTATATTCATTCCTTTGGCTGATTCAAATGTGCAGAGTATTGAAAGTAGCCAATGGGGTCGTCGTGGCTGGCGGATCCCTGCCGATAAGATGGCCTCGATAATGCAGCATCCAAGCCAAATCCATCTGAACTTCAGAAACGCTTTCGCGAATGTCGCACACTTGGAACCAATTTCCCTTGCTGTTGAGCTGTGATCTCTCTACGAATGTATGCTGCAGCCTGTTGTTTCTTCCCCTCGGCGATTGATTGCGCATTGTATTCGTTATCCATCGGCGCAACCCCAGCTGATGGATTCAACCGACCGCCTCACCTCAATCTACGAGCCTTGCTGACACCGAGTCGCGCATCGTCGTCACCAATCAATTCCCAGGAGTTGGAAGCCCCGACCGAAAAGACTGGAAGCACGACCCAGCGGATCTCAACCAACTCTCATCCAAACTTATATTCAAGACTTTACCCAAAGTTACCTGCGGTGTTCGGCGATTGGCTGTTCAATCAGCTGAGAAAACCGGGGATACATTGGAGTGATTCGTACTTCAGAGAACCGTTCTGAAGCACTTACATCCTTCACACCTTCACCGTCAGAACATGGCTTTCCTCGAGGACCCGCGCCTTCGCCAGCGCTGGAATCAGATTTCGCAAACCACCGAGGCTGTGACCGAAAACGCTGCCGCCGGCATCTGGACGTTCGGACACAGTTACATCAACCCATGCTTGGGGTCTATGGCTGTAGCAATCGAGAGCTGCACCGCGCCCTGTTTCGGCGACCACGGAGAACGAGCGCGGAGGAGGAGGGACCGCGAGCGAACAGCAGAATACACTTTCGACTTTTACGATGACTGGGACGATGACCTTGGCGGGGATGACAGTGGTGGAATTATGGGAGGATGGCGCAACACGGATTGGGATCGCTTGATGGCGGGCACGGGAAAGAGCAGCAGGAAAGGAAGCGCCGCTGAAGTTCAAGAACAGCCACGGGGTAGGAAACGGGTCATGAATTATGGAACGAGAGGTATAAGACGGAAGTCTAGTGGAGCTGAAGATCCGACCATTATTCCGAGCACACAACCCATTGGGTTTCTGGGGAAACTGCCTTTCAAAATCGGGGGAACTTTGAGATACAAACCTAGTGCGGCGAATCTACAAGAACACCCCGGCGCATCGAGGCATGTCCATGAGGGTGAACGTCAACCCTTGCTGGGGCAAGGGTTGCCGGGGAACGACGACGAGTATTTTCCCGAAGAGTCAATACCGCAGCCTAGGAAACGGAGCAGTACGATAGAGAGTGGGGATACAAGCGATTCTTACCGATCCAGAGGCGATCTATTTCCAAGCGATGGCGAAGGGGAAGAAGATGCCGTTCCACTTGACGACGAATTTGCCGTCGCATTAGATCGGGTGGATGATGGATCCAGTAGTAGAACCAAGAGCAGCAAAGGGAAGAAAATCGCCGGCCACAGCATACCGCGTAGCGGCTCACGAACCACCGTGGATTCGGCATACTCGAGACCAACATCGATTCGGCCAACCCAAAGCCCGATGTTTGAGTCAGACGAAGCTGATATGGCGTCTGCACTTTCAATGGAAGACCTTCACCACGAGGAAGTACGGATACAACAGGAAGAAGATGAGGAAGTGGAGAGAAAGAGGCAAGCAGCCGCGCAAATAGCATTGGAACGTGGGTTACAGCGCGATGACATCGAGGTCGAGTCCGTCCCCGAGGCCAAAGCGGAAATAGTTCAGGTCGAGGAAATACTGACACCGGAAGAGGTCGAGTTGGACGTTGCTGCTGAATCCGACATCCCCGCCGCTCCAACATCATCACCGTCACCTTCACCGCCGGACACGATAGCGGAAGAAACCCGAGCCCCGTTAGCCCAAGAATCTACGAGCTCCGAGTCACCCGTGGATGAGTTCGTCCCTGCCCGTCTGCCATCTTTCAGATGATATTTCGGCTACCAGCGCTGTTCATCACGACTTAAGAGCTACGACTTTCACGCTGTGATCACAGCTACTCATAGACTAGATTACCAATAGTTACAGGCTTTGGCTCTTTACTCGGCATCGAGGTGGGCGGCAACATTAAACTTAGCAATTATCGAGAGCTATATTTCTTGTATAGCAAACAGCTTATAATAGACTCAAGACCACAACATGGAGTCTCCTCACACTTCACCGTTATATGAATCGTCGTTTCTTCTGTACTGGGACTGGCGCACAGTCCACTGTAACATCAAGCTACGACAGTTAGATGCATCAGACCGCCGATTGAGGCATGATTTGGTTGACCAATCTTGGTAGGCTAATACTCTAGCAGCTATCACGCAGGAACGCCTGATTTCACCAGACCTGCTATAAATCACCAGTAACCGGGCAGCTGGGTTGACAGTTGCCTCGGCACCCTTCCCCCTCTTCCCCACATATTTCTACCCCGGCTACCCCACTAGAGCTTCTCCATATCGGGGATGCAATGCAGGCTTCACTGGGGTGGCCGGAATTCGAAGACGTCAAGTCGCCTGAATACCTACCGATACCACTTCGTCTCGTCCTCTTGTACACTGTTCCCAGATATTCACTGGTTCTCATCAATAAACTTGAGGCCTTGCTACCTAATTCAATCGCTTGGTCTCAGTATAGTGCACTATCCGTAAGCCCCGTAACTCTCGACATCTCTACCCATATCCGTACTCGTACTCTGTGCAACGGAACCAAGACCGCTACCACATCCCGATATTTACAGTTACACTCGTGGACTATTCTGAGATCGACGAGATAAAGATCTCAAAAGGCCAAATTTTCTCAGCCACATTCCAACACATCCAACAAGTCAGCTAACGTTGCGCATAACCTGCCCTATATATACAAATACACCCTCACAAGACACAATGACATCCACCAACCCAATCCTAACGCCCACGGGTCCCATAACAACACCCCTGACCACACTCCTCGGGATTCAACACCCCATAGTCCTGGCGGGAATGGCGCGAACATCGGGCGCAGCCCTCGCAGCCGCCGTCTCAAACGCCGGTGGCCTGGGGGTTATTGGGGGGTTCATGTACACGCCAGACCAACTGCGCTCCATAATCACAGACATGAAAGCGCTCCTCAAATCGCCTGACCTCCCCTTCGGCATCGACCTGGCCCTGCCGCAGATCGGCGGCAACGCGCGGAAGACGAACCACGACTATACGGCAGGCAAGCTGGACGAGCTCATCGACATCACGGTTGAGTCCGGGGCGCGGCTGTTCATCTCTGCGGTGGGCGTGCCGCCGCCGGCCGTCATCGAAAGGCTGCACAAAGCGGGCATCTATGTGATGAACATGGTGGGCCACCCTAAACACGCCATCAAGGCCCTGGATCTCGGCGTCGACATGGTGTGCCCTCAAGGAGGCGAGGGCGGCGGCCACACAGGCGACATCGCGAACTCGGTGCTCATCCCAGCCGTAGTGGACGTGGCGCGGAACTACAAGCCCCCCATGCTCAAGGGCGGCTCGGCCCTCGTCGTTGCTGCGGGTGGCATGTACAATGGCCGCAGTCTGGCATCGAGCTTGATGCAGGGCGCTGTGGGCGTGTGGGTTGGGACACGCTTCGTGGCCTCGACCGAGGCAGCGTCTAGCGAGGAGCACAAGAAGTCCGTCGTGGACTGCGGCTTTGACGAGACGGAACGGACGCTGGTCATCTCCGGGCGGCCGCTGCGCATGCGCACGAACCCTTATGTAGCTGCCTGGCACGCGCAACCTCAGAAGATCAAGGAGCTGTGCGACGCGGGCGTCGTGCCCATCGAGTGGGACTTCGACCAGGGGAATGACGTCGACCCGCCGCACCTTATGGGCCAGGTTGCTGGGGCCATCACCAAGATCCAACCTGCTGGTGAAATTGTCAGGGAGATGGTCTCTGAGGCTACGGAGATGCTGAAGGTTGGTCGGGGGTATCTCACGCCAGAGGGGCGGAGCCGGTTGTAAGGAATGCCGATGACCGACATTCGGATGGGGCGGCAGTTTAGGGTTGGGGACAGACGTATACTGGTCGCGGCAAATGCCGGTGTGAATAAGACGAATGTCGGGAGTATACATCAGATTTCCCCGTGCATACCTACGTAACTCCTGCAGGGTTTAGGGACGTGATACATATGCCGTGCGGCACTGGCGGAGGGTACGTATGTGCGACCGCTAGCCAAGCCTCGAAGCACCTCCCACTTGACTGCAAGCCATACCAAAGAACCAAAGTGCTGGAGAGCTGCAGGGCGGGGTGCGGTATGGCACCGTAGCACAACGTCGGAGTCGTGGTTCACCAACGTGCCTCTCCAGCTTCGTCATGACAAGCGGGACATAGAAAGACACGTAGAGCGGCATCAGTCTCACCAACCGGATGACGCTTGGAGGGGGAGACTTCCAGTGCAACTGGGAGCTTAAAATAAGCTAGCAAGGTTACTGAAAGTGGAAGGCTGGGGTTTATCGTGGCGTGCTGATCATCGCAAGTGATCGCCGGGGCTTATGGAGGGGTAAAAAGGGTCCCGTCCTGCAGAAGCCGTGACGCGGTTGAGAATTTAGACAAAATTATGTCAGAGGAGCGGGCTGATAGCATGGTCACACAAGTCTGATGGAGTTTCGGTATCGGTATTAGTGAACTGTTTTATTCTTCCCGTCTGTGATGGTATCATATGGTAACGCAGTAACTTATTACAGGATGGAGCTAGCAACAGGCAATTGAAGTCCACCTGTCGCCTGGGCTCTTTTTGAACACTGCAGTCGACACAACCGGCTCCTTCTCGCATTGCGTCGGTAACACTTGCAGCAGGGTATCCAACTCCTCGCGTGCTTCTTGCATTCGCTTCTTCATCGCATCCTCTGCCTGAGACGTCGATGCTTGCTGCTGCTGGGCTTCCTCAATGCGCTCGGCCAGCTCTTCGATTTCATCTTGTGCCTCATCTTCCACCAGCTGTGGTGATGGGCCAAGCTTCAACTTCTCGGTATTGTGGACGAAGATGATCTTTTGCAAACTGCTCAAGTCTACCTTCTGCCAGCGTAATATTCTCCATGCGCCTTCAGGTACTACTGCTAGCCGTTGAAATTGGTCCACATCTTTCGTAGAAGCCCATAACGACGAGCACTCTGATTTGAGTTCTGAGTTCCCAAAGAAGAGGGTGTCGCGCGTGAAGTCGACGTATACCCGTGGAGGGTGTTGGCCAACCCCTAGTGATAGCTTGTAATGCTTCAATGCCTCGTGCCGTGCCTCGGCGTTGACATGTAAGAGGGCAGGTATTTGAGTGTTGGAGCGCCAGGCCTCGGAAGAATCCCATTGTTGCGCCAGACTTTCCTCTAACGACTTGGGAATCGCTGTTTTGCGAGTATATGGCGACCTGACGACAACCGTTCGTGCTTCGGGCATAGCAAGTTGCCATACTTTGATTCGTAGCTCTGGTGGAAGCTCGCTGAACATGGTGAAGGTTTTCGCCTTTTGCGTCTTGCACGCCAGGGTTGATAGTGTCGACTCCATTGTGTGGTCGAATAGATTGAGAAGTTGAGTAAATTGAGAGCGTTGCCACCGGTAGAGTCTTATGAGGACGACCAAAGGATATATAATAGGTAACAGGACGAGAGGTACTTCGCATATGCCCGTTATCTGGCTTGGCATGATGAAAGCTCGCGTTGACGGTGGCAAATTGTTTGCTCCCCTATACTATTTCAAAAGCACCCCGCGATAAAATGGGACGATTGTACCAGCAAAGTAACGAGTGCGAAGAGTTGTTAGTTTCTGTTCAGTCTCAGCAATGCCAATCAACACGGCTGAAGGCAAGAGACAGCGTTTCCTGTAATACAACAGCTGATCAACAGTGATAAAAGGGTTCCCCAGCTTTATACGAAGCAATCTTGATTCAGCAAAGGGGGGGGGGGGGGGGGGGTGTCTCATTGTATAACGTACTTAGCTACTTTGTTGCTCCCCAGCTGACAGCACTAGCCTGGTAGCTGCCATTAAGCCACTTCAAGTCCAGACCTCCCGTCGACCCAGTCTCAACATCGGCGAGCGACGGATCGGGGAGCGACGGATCGGGGAGCGCAGCATATCCTTTGCGGCGCTACTTGCAAGTGGCAGTCTGACCCACACGCACGAGCAGCGGCTGGAACGTGGTATGGTTAGGTAGCGAGGTTAAAGCCACACACAGGCTAACTTGATAGCTTTAGTTTTTAATGCGAAGGGAAAAGGCGGTTGCGGGCGGCCACTCAGCATGGCCACTTGACCATCTCGAAGCAACTCAACAAGGCAATCCTAGTCGAGTCGAGTCGAGTCACGGCACTTGCGCACGTAGGCGTGGTTAGAGCACGTTTGATCAGAAGCTGTAAGCTTGCGTGGGGCATCCAACGCCAGCACCCCCGACTGCATGACTGTGAAGAAGGATCCCGGGGTTGTTCTACTGGGAAACAAACCCTCATCAGCTGGGTGGGCACTTGCTGTGCCATTGCATCAAAAACATACGCGTGTCGGCTTGAGCCAATGCCAGACTGAAGAGGCTTGCTGATCTTCGAAGATATTTGGCCTGTCGACAAAACACCTCCTGTCAGTACTGGCTCAGCCTACCAGGGGTCGACGATGTCTTTCCAGTGAAATCCACTCGATCTCGCATGTCTGGCTAGTAGACCGAAAGGAGTAGCGGAATGTGGGAATCCCGGGGGTGGAAGATTGATTCCAAGCCATCAGCCAAAGTCTAATGGGACGGTGCAGGAGGTTACGACGACCGGTACGTACTGGGCTCGAAGCCCAAGTCGGCGTTGCCGGTAGTTTCGATGCCGACATCTACAGCGTTGATCCATGACCAACTTTACTCACAGAATCCCTCGGTCCCGTCCTGTCTGGATGAAGATGAATTGGGATAAGCAGTTAACAATCTGGCAGCGTTGTTCGGTGAGAGGAATCACTACAATAAATTGGTACTTAGAATTTCCTCGGTAAATAGACGCTGTTGGTGATTGCCCCTTTAGGTGTCTAACAGGGGCGTGCTGACCTGTCAAGTTACTCGATCTAACACTGCTGGGCAAGGTAATCGCAGAAGCCGAAAACAGGGCGGTGTTGCAATCAAATCAGAACATGACCGCGACGTGCATTTAGACCAGACGAGTTGACTCAAGTGGTGCAGCCGTGATATTACAACCTGTTCACTTGGATGCGCGTCCTCGGCTGTGGCCGGTCTATCCAAGGGAAGACACGAGCGTGTCCATGTTTTGCTGTAATGACCGACCTCCAAACCTTGTACGTATCCCTACTGCATCCAACACGTGGTGCTTGGACGATCACGGTTCGTGCATGAAGCTCTTACTAGAGCAATCTATGAAGCGGTGTGAAACTTCGGAGAGTTCATCATGTTAGAAGCCGACCGCCGACGACCTTGCAGAGACACTCATCTCATTTCTACAACCATCTCACAACCTTCGTCGTCATCTTGCAATGTTGGACATCACGCGACGACTACTGGCGTCTCAAGCAGTCGATATCCAATCGATCAGAGATCAGCCTCGTGGCCTAGGGCATGATTGGAGGCTAAAATAGGTAGCAGTCACGAGGACTATCATACTTGGATGAGTATAATGTCGGTCACGAAACTAGGGTTACTGTCGGCAAAAGTGGAAAGACCGGAATACGACACAAAACGTAGCACGGTACATCTTACTACATCACACTTCTTAATCGCCTCGGACACATTCCTAGCGATACCTTCGCCGTGCAGCTCTTGAGTCCTTAGTCTTTGTGAACGACCTATGATGCCAAAGCACTTCTTCAAATCTTGCAAGGCCGAATCCGGTTTTATCATGATACGAATCTTGAATTGAGCGTGTTGGGTGTATGGATATGGACACTGTTTATCACCACTCGATGTGATGGAGAGGTGCGGAATCTTCCTCATTGTTCTGACCAGCTCCATTTACCATGCTTGTGAGGCAGATTTGTTCCCCGCATTCTTGAAGATCGGGGTTACATCCCGTACTGCTGGGACTGGATCCTGCCGTCCCAATCATAGGTCTTCCTGTAAGCTAGCTAGTGGATGCAGGTGGTATAACATAACCACTTCTTGTTGGCTGCACCGCAAATTCTTGTGCTCCATCACTAGGTACAGTGCAGCTGGGAACTGTTCCCCAGTCCATTGGCTTAAGAGAAAGCTTGAGGGATACGAAACCCTTCATTTATACGGTACATCGGTCTCAAAAGATTAATCTGCTATTCATGTGTAATCATAGATAGAGAATCCATCATGTTTATATTGTGTCGTCACCAGTCATTGCAATTTCCCCAATACCCTTCCTGCCAGCTTTAGATAGTTCAAGTTGCGTTTCAGCACGCCCAAGTGGTTCTCCGAGGGATCCAGCAAGCACTTGAGCGGGCCGCCAGCGAATTTCCATGACAAGAGCTCGGAGTTGGTCTCAGGGATGTTTGGACTAATCAATCACCTTGAGTGGCTGACACGGCCATGGCTGAACTCGCCACACTTTGTTGTGTACTCTAAAATCTCACTTCCGTTAGCCTCAATCATGGCGGCACTATGCCTGGGTACCCATACACGACGAGCGACTGGGGGACGTGGAGCACACCACCATTGTGTTGCTGAACTTGGAGCAAATACGTTTCTGGCTGCTGTCTTAGCCTTAATCCCTCAGAATTACCTCTGAATGGCTTTCTATATATCTGCTTTCCCATACCCCGTGCACTCTCCCCAACAGACATCGGATATATGGTAGGGACGGCTTCGAAGTCGCTGTTTCTCTAGACCTCCCGTCTCATCAAGTGGTAGATAGAAGCTTGAGACTTTCGGCTTGCATCTTTCCAGAATGCAGGCGCCAGTGATCGAGACGCGTCACCCCCGCCGTTCCAGGCTAGCAAGACGGATGTGTCTCTGTGGCTTTCAGCCCTAGAAGTCTAGACTGCTCCGTTCCAGTCTGCCGGAAACCCAAGTACAGCTGTACTTGAGTCAGCTGAAAGCTCAATCTAGACCTTGCCCACGTGGATGTTATTCTCGCGATAGATCGGTCTAGTCCTGCGGATGTCAAACTCTAGGAAGATGGCTTGATCTCCTTTTCCTATGCGGATCACTGCCAAGACCCAGCAAAGCCTGTCTGGAGACGGCGCAAGTATCACTTGCTTATCGAAGGCTGCTCCTGGACCTACCAGTCGGTCTTTGGTCGTAATGCTTAGGTTTCAACCATCATCAACTTGATTCAGAGCTAGCTATTTACCTTACCTGATCAACTGGGCAAAGACAGCAGACCTGGGATTCCTCATGAGTAAGTACTTTGTACATGCATCCTTTTCTCGGTCGTTTCAATTCATGCGTTGGCTCTAGAGCTTTCAATGCGTCGCAGCTTCGACGAATTGCGTTTACTATCTTCTTTCAATTGTGTTCAGGATAACTTGATACTCCAACATCTATCAGAATATGCTTCCGAGTAGGCCAATAACATCACAATGGCAATTGGGTCCGCTTCCTACACTCGACCATTCGGGATTATCTGCACAATCTAGGTGCTACATCCCACTTGAATACAAGCCCCGGAAACTTCTTACAATAAGACGCACAACTGGTGTTTTCAAAGCCTACAATGCGTTTACACATTGCTGCAAAGGCAGATGACAGACCCCTCGCAATACATATAGCTCCATCCTGTAGTTCGGACCGCTTAGCCTTCCTCATACAGCAATGAGCTCATCTTGACGAGGGCTTGTCTGCTGCCACGCTTGCTCGGCAATCGAGTAGGCTTTCTCTAGCCTGGCGATCCGCTCGTTGCACTGATTCCTCTTCGATACAGTAACCTCATCTTCTTGTGCTAACTTCTCAACTTCTACTTCAGAGAGACCGAGGATATACTCTGTCGAGAGCCCCAGTAGCGGGCCTTGCCTGCTAGAGACAAAGTCCTCGACCACGCGTTTGGTTGTGTGATCGATGAAAGACTGCAGGGAAAGCTTAATCGATTGTCAGTCTCTGTCACCGCCTTGGACTTGGACAAAACGAAATGTGAAAACAAAATCAAGGATACACCAAGAAAACCACCAGAGCTGGGGTAAGCTGGCAGTCTAAGTACTTGGATGAACTGGAAGTTCAACTGAGATAAACTGGAAAAGCCCAGTCCAGTTTTTGGAATACCCAGATCACCGCTGCCACAGGGGACGACCAGTCGTAGACGACGTACTTAGGGAAGTTGTGGGACTTACTGTGTAATACACCTTCAGCATATCGTGGACTTCGTTTTCCATCCGGAGCGCAGCGCTTAAGTGGAACTCCCTGAACAGGCAGTCGATCTGCTCCACTACCGAGGTGATGGCGGGCTTGCCTTGACTGATCCATTGACCTAAAGCTGTAAACCGCTCTCGCGTGGTATCCTGGAATCGTTTGAGTCGAAGCCTCTCAACCTCCTGCACAAACACGGGGTTCGTTGTCTGGAGAGGGAAGTTGATTTCCTTGTCAACGTAATCTACCAGCTTCTTCTGGGCACTGTCGTGAGCCTCTCGATGAAACCTGCGGATCATATCCATGAGTCCCTCCACCGCTGTAGGGGACACGTGACATCGTTCATGTATATGCATTAGTATGCTTGTGGCGGCGATGTATGTATCAGCAGCGATCTCTTCGAGGTGGGTAGTCGCCATCTCGAGCCATTTCTGGGTTTGCTTCCGGTACAGCACAGGGAAGACATCGGTGTTCAGGAGGCCGGGAAGTCCATTGGTCTGGAATATCTCGATCTGCTCTCTGATTTCTTGACGAAGCTCTGAAGGCTCTGCTTCGCCGTGAAACACATACCGTTGGCCATCATTTGCTTTTGATCTTTTATGAGGAGGACTTGATACCGGTGTTGGGGGAGTCTCAAATATTCTTCCCGTCAGTGGTGTGCGCGGCCGGGGTGCCTAGGTCATGTCAGCCTGTACTTCGCCGCTAGGAGATGAGTAATACCTCGTCATCGCCGGAAAGTTCCTCTCCTCCATGACTGCCAGTGAATTGGTAAGGCATATCGGAAGATGCCTGACTGTCCAATCCATCGTCATCCTCTTCAAACTCGAACCAGTGGCCGTTGTGTCTCATATCGCCGTCAAAGACACGGTTACTGACTGTGACAAGGCCACGAACCCGCATCTCCTTCAAGGGCAAGCGTCCCGGGCATTCCAGGGACTGTACCGCAGCATGGTTGAATTTCTGAATGACATCCACCAAGTATTGTATACGGTGTTGGTGCGATGGCCTTGGCTCACCTAAAGCCTTCTTGGCTTCCATGGATGTCTTGAGCAGGCCTTTGACTTTTTGTTGGATGCTTGGGAACTCCCTGCGGATTTTCGCGCACAGCAGGTGGCCGAGAAACTGCTTGAGCATGCTCGATCCTCTCCGGGTCTCGCGAATTCGCGTCCAGGGCTGTTGACCGAATAGCTCC
This sequence comes from Xylariales sp. AK1849, assembly GCA_022432505.1. Lineage (NCBI taxonomy): Eukaryota > Fungi > Ascomycota > Sordariomycetes > Xylariales > Xylariales sp. AK1849. Next base: position 387,961 of record JAJKKH010000013.1, read on the forward strand.
CCCTCGGCCGCAGCAAGGTCGAACTCGGGACCCTCGTCGCTCTTGCGGTTGCGCACCACGAACCAGCCATGCTGCATCGACTTCAGCTCACCAGACCGCTGGGGCTCCGTGGCAATTGAGACAACCTAGGGCATATCAACAACTTTGATCTTCAGTCGCGAAACATTCCATTACCTCTGTTGCATCCATCACATTATCACATTTCGTGAAGACCCCGATCAGCCTGCTCTTCTCCACGTGCTCGGCAGCCAGCGCGAACACTTCCTGATTTGCAAGATCGGTGACAGCATCGGCGACGCAGCTGCAACTATATCAGCCCGAGCTTGAGTCGAATGAGGGATGACAAACTCACATGACCATGTTCTGCGGCTTCTTCATGTACTCGATGGCCATCTTCTTGACGCCCTCCATCTCCGCTGTATTGACGTTATACGCGTTGGAAAAAACCCCGGGTATGTCGAGGATGCTGAAGTGTGATCGGTTTGGGCCACTCAGCTCAATCTTCAACACCTCAGTTGCGAAGTTCTTCGCTCCCCTCTGTTTTCCTGCCTTTATGCCCATGTAATTCCCTGATACCTCGGACATGATGGTCGTAAACTCCTTAACGTTCAAGTTGTCTCCGGTGTGCCTGAAGGAATCGTACATGCGATTTGTGTCATAGTTGAAATGGTCATTAAGATCGAAGTCCGGCTTGACGATCGTAATGACACATTCGTTCTTGGATCCCGGAGGCGTTCGACGGGAGATGATGCGAGTTGCGAAGCGGGTACAGCATCCCTGGCCCGTCGGAAAAGGAATGTCGACGAGGCTCTGCAGTAGCGAGGACTTGCCTGTTGACTGGCCACCGACTATGACTAGCTTAAGGGCTGAAGTGAGTAAATTGCCATATCTATGTCTTGGATCGAGGCCTACCTGTGGGATATCGATATCATGACCAGCGTTGCAGCTTTGTAGCTGATCAATAGCCTCGAACAAGATGCGGCTTTCCTTACTGTCAAATGGGTTCTGAAGAAGTGGCTGGTCCGCGTCGTAGTAGGCTTCATCTGCTACACCATCATCACTTCCAGCGATGTTGTCCTGTGGGTGTTCCATGCTGACGATTCTCGAACACTTCTGGGACAATTGTTGAAAAATTCTGGAAGGGATCTCGGACAAATCTTGAACAATTCTTCTACGTAGGGTTATCCACGTTGTAGAATGATTAGAAGAGATGCTGAAGCAGGGGCTGTAGCGCAAGGAAGGGTCAAAGAGGGAGGTCGATGCAAGATACTTTTCTAAGAACGCTTCAGAAGTACGCAACTGCCGGACTGGTGACTTTATACTCTGCCCTCACATGGAGGAGCACATTTCAATCCACGAAGAATGAATCCGGTCGCAAAGCGCGAAACAAAGCAGCACTGCCTTCTCGTGAGGCCGTCACCAACCCAGAGACGAGACCTATGCAGGGGGCATGTGTATGCAGGTAACTTACAACACTGAAACGCGTATGTATAGCTGGAATCCCCTGGGGCCTAGAGGCCTTTCGTGCATACTGCCTCGAAGCTTGTTTTACATGTCCAAGTCTGTTGATACCTGCCGGTATCGATCACACCCCTATAATTGATACCTGTCGTGATTGTTTGATCATCAACCCATGAGTAGGTCGCATGTAGATCCTCTGCAATGCCATCTTTGCCCGCTTGGTGGGAATCAATGCTTGAGCCCCAGCCTAGCCAGTATGGTTGCATAGTAAGACGTTAACGAGCGCCCGGCGCACCTCGGGACTATTTGACTAAGGTAAATGGCGCTTGTAAGCCAAACCTCTGTCCTCGCGCATTCTGATAGAAAGGCAAAATGCCTCGCTTTGACGAGAGTCAAATAGGAATTTAGCTACGTCAATATGATCAACAACTACTGACTTGGCAATTCTCCTTCTGAAAAAACCGCCAGAATCAATAGAAATTACCGGACGTTCACTGCATGCTCTACTCATTATTCAATCAGGCTACCACAAGAACCAGAATTTGTACCAGGCTTGTAGCATATTGTGTGTGATAAGCTGAATTCCTTACACCATGGTGACTATGAAACTGAAGGCCATTGCCCAGCTCGAGAAATGATTATCTCAATCGACTGGACACAGTGCATGGATTCAGAATCCAAAGGTCCGTATTGGCCTCGGCCCGGTCTTGTTGGATCGGCGGTAAGCCGGGCAACGATACAACATTGAAGGCGCGTGCCGTGCCATGGATAAATACGCGCCCAATACAGTATCAACGCATCGCAAGCTAACCAGGTCACTCGCCCAGAATCCAGTACATGTATGTAGCCATGGCCGGTCGATCATCTAGAAATGTGCATACGAAGTTTCAAAACTTTCTCCTCAGAGGGGCCTTTGCTCGTTGATAGGATTAGGTCTTTGGTCAAGATTACCTACTTACCCGGCCTCTTTGGGGCAACCCACAGAATGTAACCTCAAACAAGCGCGCCCCATCGTAACCCACCAAAACACATCAAAGCCAACACGAACCCCGGACCGGCATGACCGATAAATTAGCAACCTATGACCCAGCAGATCCCGATTTAGGGGGCGAGGGTTCTGATCGAAGCAGATCAGGATGGCGACCTTGTGAGATGTCACATCATCTACAGTACAGTACTCATGCCGCTTACTTACTTACGCAAACGGATTATCGTGGGTCATGCCAGAAAACCCAGGTCATTGCGAGCTGACTTGATAAGGGATTCAAACCGCGCACTGTGCCGCAGCCTTGCTGGTAGCAGATTGCCCTCACGCGGATGTCATTGGAGCGTGTAGAGAAGCAGAAGAGGAACCTGCGAGGTGCCGCTCAGCTGCCTGACGTGGCAGGTGTAGAACGAAACAGGAGAAGAGGCAGCGCACACGCCTGGCCCGACAGTTCGGGACGACGACCAGGGGTCTGCTTTGCGGAGTGGCGCTTACACTTACAGGATTTCCTCATCAGGAATGCCGCATGTGCTGTGTCTGTCGCCGCGTGGGGGTTTCATAACGAACCCAGTAATAAGCGACGATAGTCCGTCCCGCTGAATTCAATAAAGCTTAGTGTACTGGGCTCAGCATCTCCGAAATTGACCTCCATGTTGCTTTGCTTGCAAGTTCATCATCGGTGCCATCAGTGCTTGTCAAGGCCATGCATACCGCTGCACGGCTTTTGTCGCCGACGGTTTCGTCTCGTCTGTAAGCTGGCACGACCGGCTGCAGGCCAAGCCACGGCGCCACGGGCCTAGGTACCAGAGCTGTAGGAACCATCATTCCCATCGCATAGATGCGGTTGTTCCTTTTTGCAAGAGGCTTAGTCAGGGCAGTGCCCGACATTGAGCGATAGGCTGGGTTGTTGGCCACATATACCAACCGACGGGAGAGTTCTACCAGGCCAGTAGACCATGCCAAAACAGTGTGAGCGCCTTTGACTCATGGTTGGGTCGAGGTTGAAGATGAGTTGTTGCCAAACTCATCAAGGGCCGGACATGTATCTGTTGTTCGGCAGGGACAAGAGTACGTGCCCTTTGCCAATGGCCTATGAGTCTCACTAATTATGTGATCGGTAAGCCTTTGATGCTCGGACGCCTGTACACTGGGAGGATCAACCTAACTATGTTTTGCCACTCTGATTGCATGCACTGAGCCCTGATGTGACTAGATGTTCTAAGTTCAACGAATGAAGAGACGGATTAACTGAGGTCGGGTAGCACTTTGTGGCCGGCACGTTCACACCATAGATGCAAGTGTAGGGAGTCAAGGTGTTGGAATGCATATAATAAGTGTGTACTGCTTTGATTCGAATTAGTGTAGCGTGAGCCACTGGTATTTGTATCTGCGGAGTTATGAAGATGCTAGTATGCAACCGACGATGGAAGGGCTCGTTGGAAAGGTTCTTGATCGAAGTAGAAATAATCAGGAGGATCGTTGATATCCCCGTTGGGTGGCTCTTACTCCCGGCTATATGCCACAAGATGACGCTCTCGCAATGTGTCCCAGCTCTTCTTAGCCACCAGTGGTTCCTGGGATTAGATGCTCCGCACCTTCAATCCTGCTTCAGATGCCGTACCTCGGAAATGCTTGATATGCAGTGCAGAACGCTCATCAACCGTGAAAAATCAAGACGTGACCCAAACACCTCCTAACATGATGCCCCTCGTCCTTTGTCAGGTACGAGTATCCCACAATGAAAACAAATGAAACCGATCATGACTTTTTTGTGCAATTTCCCATATCTATTGTGTCGTTCATTCCAAACACCAGAAAATGCACTTCCCTTTGTCGTATCATGGACGACGTAACCCTGCCACAGCTGCTCAACCGTGCCCGGGTTGAACACATCATCATATCCCTGATGTACTCCCGGAAAGCAAAAAAAAGATGCATTGTAACTAAAGAGCAATGCGCCGATACCCTTCGAACGCCGTTCCTTATGGCTAAGTGGGTATTCGCTCCAAGATCAAGTCGAATAAGGGGATACTCGGCGGTTCAGCTGATGCTAGCGTAAAGAACTCCAAGGCCCCAGATTGTTGTTACACGGCAATATCGATAAAAGGCGTCCAAAGTTCATACAGATCGGATCATAGGCTGCTGCGACTTGTCCGAATAGCCACTGTCGAAGCTGGATTTCTCCAGTGACTTCTCCGAACTGATCTTCGAGGTGGTATTGGACGATCGATTTCGATTCAATACTTTGTTGCCAAGGATCTTGAATTTGCCGACAGGCTCCGCGCCGTCTCCTGGATTGACGTAGACGTCTGTGAAGGGGCCAACGTCAAGGCGACAGAACAGAGTAGAAAACAGGTAACGGTCTCCGTTTGGATCCAATAGAGGCAGAGTGCGATAGCCTTGCTTTAAGTTGGTGAGTTTGGCTGTGAACGTTGCCATGGGAGCGACACGATCGCTGGGCGTTTCACCGTTCGCAGAAAGCTTAACACTCCATCTGATGAATATCAGCTCTGGATATTTGGTCGTAACATTGAACTTCATCTTCTTGTCAAAAATAGGGTTAAACCCATTCTCTCTGACAATTCGGGTTGTGTCCTTCAATGGACTATCGGTAGGAGTAGAAATCCCGACGCTGCTGTCATGTTTATCCCTCTTGTCGTTGGCATGGAACACCTCGACTTCAACATAAGGGTCCACCGACCTATTCGCTGGCAAGCTGGCTGGGCGCATGAGTTGTTGCGCCGAAATGATGTCGATGCTGAAGGTGACATTCTTACGCTCCAACTTCCCAATCGCCTCCTCTGGGCGGCCGTTTGGCAGCACTCGAATCTCACGCATCGAGTGAGGCTTCAAGACGTATCCCGATTGGTCGGTGCTACCTTCGAACATAGCTTGATTGAGTTGCATCCCATGGTCGAATGTCTGCCAATTGAGTGCCGCCATTTGAACTCCTTTCCTCCAATACATGAGAGGATTGAAGTTGTGTGAGCTGATGCGGGAGAATTGAGGATACACGCGCATCATATAGCGCATGTTGTGACGAGATAAGGCGTCCTTGTGTTCCTTGGACTTCGTATTCGACCTGAATGTTCCTTCCATAAAGGACAAAATGTGGTATGGCATCTTGCATTCAAGCGCATCGAAACCGTCAAATTTGACTCCGGTGCAGTAAACGCCCAAATCACCTAATGCTGGCACGATCTTGCTCGTTTTCTTCTTGTTGGAAGCCCTCTCATTTCCACTCTCACAGTCGCTCGTACTGCTGCTCACCGTGTCCTGGACCTCACCTTCAGTGATAGTGTTGTATCGCTTTCCAACTCTGCGGCGCGACGGGTCCCTGGGGCTGAGCAATGGACTTTGCGACAGAGCAGGCGATGGAACAGGCGGACTGTCCAAAGGCATGGGCTTGGTGTAGGGTGAAGTCAGGCTATTACCACGTCGCCGACCATTGGCGCTCGGTACTCTGCCAGTCCGTGGTTCCTCCGCAGTCGCAGCTTTGACTTTCACCAAGATGCGGTCCTTCAGCTCGGAAGGCGTGGGTAGTTTATCGGACGAGGGATCGAGACGCGTAAGGATGAGCCTTGGACCGAAGTGCTCTATCATGATGTCGGCCAGCTTGTTCTGTTGTATGGTATTACAATGGACTTCGAGTGATACCCACAGTGGGAAATGGCTGGTCACAAACGCGTATTTGTTAACAACATTGATGACTTCACGAAAAGAAATCGCATTAGTCATTGCAAACCCGTGTTGTACCGAGGGCTCTTCATCCGGGCCATCCCAGCAGTCGATCTCAATACTCCTACAGCCTTTCACGAGTGCAGTGATATAGCCTTCAACACTCGACAAATCTGCGATCTGACGGCCGAGGAGATAGGTGTTGTGAGAGCTGGAGATGAAGTACTCGTTCATAGGCCGATCGAGAGTGTACTCAACGGGTTCGCGTGCAAGGGGTAGGTTGAAAGTGGATGTGATGTATGCGGCTAAAGCCTGCTCTGTCATTCTCAGGGCTTCACTCTCTGCGCCACGCGTATCGCCATCCTTGGGCTTCGGCCGACGAGCGAGTCGGGCGAATTTGGCTTCCCAATTTTGGAGGTCCGAGTCAACTTCTTCACATTGGGTGTCTCGGAGAAAACTGGCAAACTCAGGCCACGTGATGCCGTTTGCTGCGTCATGAGCGATGCTACGGTAGAGGGCGCGGATGTCTTCTCTTCGTTTCATCTCGCGGACAAATATCTGGAACTCCGCGAAGTTCAATCGTCCAGTTCTAGTGGTATCTGCAATGGCGAACTTGATTTGGAGTTCTTTCTGAGCGATGTGAATATGCAAGTTTTGGCACACACGCTCAACACCGGGGAAATCAATTTCCTCTTCGTCAAAACAGCGCGCATGGCCCGATTGCTTTGTCATCTCGGTGTTCCAGTAGGCACGGATGGCCTTGTCGTTGAATGACATCAGGGACGTCATCAAATCTTGTCTGTGCTTTGAGATTGCGTCAAGAGCCGTGACCCAATTGGCGAATGTCTCTTCATCCTCGGCAATAAGGTGCATGACCTTACTTTTAGATTTGTCGGCAACCGCATACAGGACAGAGAAAAAGCGGCTCTCCTCGGAGACCGGCACGTCGTAATCCAGGCGATATTGCCGGGTATCTGACCCTATCCGGATCTCTTTGATGTCGTCAATGTAGATGCTTTTGGACGGTCGGCTCTTGTCCCATGTGATCTTGGCAGCCTCGGAGTCTAGAACAAGGAAGATCCTCTTGTACTTCCTCTTCTTGGAGATTTTGCGTACGTAAGTGCCCTTGATGAGAGCAAGCGGGATGACTGGTCCTGCTGGAGGATCAACCGGAGAGGCGGAGCCAGCAACGGAGCCCGGATTGCTCGTCGAAGATACCTCACGCACCGAGCCATCTATGAGACCCAATAGATTGAACTCATCCCTTTCGTCGGTAATGACGTATTCTTCGTCTGAGTCAGTGAAGAAGACAGGTTCCGTGGGCGGTGCCGTATTCGTGCTATCACTTCTACGTCGAATGATAGCAGGCCCAATGCTTCCATCCCGACTCGTCGGCGCGACTGATGACTGGCGGCGCGCACGATTGGTGAGCTTGCTGGATAGCCGCCGTATGAGACTTTGGCCATTGTTGCTCTGGTTCTGGAGCGCCTCAGCCAGCGAGCCACTGTTGGTGGTTACGCTGGGATTCATGGAATTGCTACTAGGCTTGCGTTGGATAAGCGGATCGCCAAGTGCAAAAGGTGTTGGTGGGAATTGTTCGACATCACGCCCACGTGCGAAGGGCTCAGGGGACGGTTGTATAGAACTGCTGGTGGTCAAAACTGCATTCTCTGGGGACATGATGGGAGAGCCATGCTGAGAACTGGATGCCACCGAGGAGGCACTTATGGCCGACGCGGGTATCCAGCTGAGTGTGCCATTAGCTTGGAGGGTGGTGTGAAGCTGACTGGGACGTGACCGCCGCAGCATAGATCCTTGTGAAGAACCCTGAGAAGCAGTGATCGGTGCATTCGAAGCCTGAGGGTCAGGACTTGAACGGGGAGGGTTCAGATGTGAGGCGGAAGCCATGATTCCAAATTGTGGGGAATATGGTGGCATGCGTAGTGGTTTCTGTACTGCGCAGCGGGGGGTATCGCAGCGGATGCAATTCCGACTCAGGTGAAGAGGTCTGGCATTTACAGGGTAGAGGCCAATGCCGTCCGCCTCATGATCTGGCAGGTATAGGTGCTGTCGGAGTGCCTTTCAAGAGAGGAGGAGCGGGGAACAACACACGCGGTAAGGCCGTGACCTTGAGCTGTAGTGACCTTGACGATACCCGGGACCAAGATCCTTTATACAGCAAAGGCTGGGCTCGATACTGCAGAAGTCAATCGGTGCCTTCCACGATGAGCTGAATGGGGTGCCTCGGGGTCCAATGCCAGCAGCCAAGAAATTGTGGAGGGGCCGCAGGTCAACAAGCTATCAAAACTCAAAAGTACTGAATGAGTATAGGTACTGTGTTCCAGTACGGGTACGTCGAGGTACAGGTGCATGGGCTGCATGTATGCGTGCCCCCAGACGTCGAAGATGCGGGTATGGGCCGCTTGCAATAGTCCACGGCAAAATGATGAGCTGGCAAGTGGTATGCACCTGCAAGTCGCTGATTTGGGATATTCAAAGTTGGGGGACCAGCGTCAGATAGACATCCACTACCGCGTTTGATATTGTCCTTCGGCTGCCTTCGTCAACAACAGCCGTTCCCTTTTGTCTCTCTTCCTTCAGTCCAGATTGCGCGCTTGGAGCCAACTGCAGGTCTGATCTACTGCTTCCCAATGCAGAAAAAAAACCAGGGAATCTCTCCTCTTAGCGCCTGATTTCGTACACTGTAGACAGGTCTGTCACCAGGACCAAGTCAGATGTGTGATGCGCACGGGAATCACTGAGCTAGTCGTTGTGCTTTCATGTTGAGGTTCAGATGTCGCATTCGTCGTTTGCGCCGCCGTTCAGTGTGGGCAACAGTTGGTGCTTCAGTATTTATGGGTCCTCGAGTCCAGATATTCAAATAGACGGCCAGCTGGTGAGAAGGTTTCCAGAAAATTGCGACTCAAATGTGGTTTGTGAGGGCAGACCAGAGGCTGTCAAGGTCTTGAAATCTACTTGTAGTGCAGAAGACGGGGTCGGGAAATTATCAGTGATGGGGCGGAAGGGAAGGGATGAGAAGGCATGGCCGGCAGGGAAGTCCAGGGTACGTATTGAGTTTAGAACTTTAGACAAGCTGCACCCAGAATCTAAATAATTTAAGTGCGAGGAGAAGTGGAGTTACTTAGAGTGCGGCGTGGTGAGGATGAGACTTGAGAGATTCGTAGCAGTGCGTGCGTAAGTAGGTAAGTAGAGGAAAGGGGAGAGAAACTGGCGCGCTGGAAGATCGATGACTCTTTTCGGAGGTACAGGGCACTCAGGAATAGCGCATCAAAATCTCAAGGAAACGTCTGGTTTTCGCTCTCGAGAAAAAGTGAACAGGGACACCCTAGGGCACTTCGGGCCAAGGTACCTCGGAAACGACCAGGGGTGAGCAAGGAGCAAATTGGGTAACGATTGCGTCGTGTGTGGGGAGTCTCACACGGTCAAGGGACTTCCAAGTTCTGGGGGCTGGGGGCGCGTGGCTGTATGCGGTAGAATTAAAGGCACCGCCAGCTTTAATAAGGGGAAACCTACCTAAAAATGGAGTTTTCTCTCCCATAGGATGCAAGAGAACAATGACAGCTCCAAGCTGGCAGATACTGTGTACAGTTGGGTAGGTACCTAGGTAGATACCTAAGTTAGAATTGAAGGACTGCCGTTGTGCTAGCATGGCACTAACGCAGAACACGTTCTCCTTCACTGAACTTCCTCGACTTGGTGGGGGGGCCCGTTCTCATGGATGGCTTCAGGAACAGTCGAGTTGTGATGAAGAGGTAAAAGTGGGAGTGCTACGTAGGTATATTTGGCAAACCTTGGGGAGGAGTTTGACAGCTTGAGCCGAAGACACCCACGCATGAAAAAAAAATATCCGCCAATTTCCACCGTTCCTGGCCTAACATCAGGCTAGGCGATAACCTCTCTAATTATCTAGATATGATCTTTATACAGTGTACCTCCTAGAAGTATAGAATGATCGTTAGTAGGCTGATAAATTTATTGGCAAAAAAGTGCGGTCGGAATGCACCTTGACTGAACGTCAATACCTACGGAAGTAAAGCGAGGTGAAGCATGCTCAGGAGACTGCGGGTTCCAGAAGGTCCAATAATGCTGCGTGCAGACAACACACGCCCGCCCTGTTCCTTGGAATTGGTTTAATTCTGGAAGCATTGGAAGAATGGAGAATGGAGAATGGAAGGATGGTCCAAGCCTCAACAACCTCTGACGCGGATGTAGCTGCACAGTGCTGGACAGGACAGCGAGGCGCGCAGACAGTGTGAGGGTGAAAGTTCCGAGTGGAATGCTGGCACCTCTTGCGCTGAACGAGTACGGCTAGGCGGCCATAGGTGGGTTCATCACTACATCATCGCGTCGACGCCCGACCATGATCCGCGCTTGGCTCCGAACACCCCTGCGACTGCGAATTTTGGACGCTACAACTGACTACCTACCTAGGTAGGGACAGTACTGTGTACCTACTTTCACGCTTCGGCTGGCCAACCTTGATCTTACAGAGCTTGACTTGTTCCGATAACCGGGTACCTTCTCCCTCTCGACAGGCGCCATCCATCCAACTTCCCGGGGAAATTGATCAAGTCCGATGCGAAACAGAACCCTGGCAATGGTTCATAGCAATCGTTGCAAATTTGATTGCTCCCGAGGTCGGGTTTCCAGGTCGCGGCCAGCAATTGTGACGAAAGCTTTCCGTAACCACTTCCTCGCTTCCATCCCATCCCGACAGTACAGGGAACATCCAATTCGGGGAACCTTCGATCTTCCATCTCGGCGGGACCCCTATTCTAAACACTGTCATGTGCATAACGATCCAGATGGTGTGGCTTTTGTTTACGAGATCCGTAACCGGAAGATCTCTCTCATGAATCCCATTCACCGAGAACCTAGTTCATCCATTGGGCTCAGCCAACCGTGGAAGTCGTCGCTGAATCTCACAGGATCTGTGCAGATTGTTGAGCCCAGCAATATTCAGGATATTGGGTGCCTTGGTAAATAGCAACTCAAATCTGGTATCCAACCGAAATCCACAAGGAATTATTATCAGTCAGAGGAAGTACATGCGCCGCTTCGTGTCTACGCCATTCCAGTCGGACATATTAACAGATATCCTCCTCGTGTCACTGAGATCGCGATTTCTCGAATGCGAGAAAGTGGGGCCATCCCTTTCAATACTAAGTACTTACCACAGTAGTTAAGTTATACCAGTCGGTGCTTTCACCGAATGGAATGCCAGCAGGAATCTTCAGCTGTTGAATCAATTGTCCATCCCCATCTCCAGAATACCTGTCTCAAACATCGTTCTATCGTTCTCCAGCATCAAGTTATGGCGTTGAGCTATCACTTTTACACCACAGAGAGCATGCGGTTTTCTATAGCAGGCGTGCTACCTAATACTTACGGTTGTGAAGACCACCTTGGATTTCAATCCTGAGCCTCGAAGCGGGACGACTGATAACTACTTGCCTACCGAAGGGTTTGATTGAGGTACCTTGTACTTCCCCCACAATCGGGCAACGTCTGTACTGTCAGAATGAACAAGGCTACCGACCTGTGATTACTCCTCTGCAGCCTTAAAGTTGTTCGAGCACCCTGTCACGACTTCACCATCATTGTAATGTCGCGTCACCGCCAGAAATTCAGGGATCCGTGATACGTGAACGACGATGCCATTGGTCTGCAAGAGGACTCGCGGCATCCGCTGGTGAGCGAGGATGGACGTTAACTTTCACCGCCAGGCTTGGCACAGGCTTCGTCACATGTTGCTGGTTCTGTTCTGAATGGTACATACAAGCAAATGCATCGCGCGCTACTATGAGGGTAAGGTTCCCAATTCGTCAGCTACTCGGCATCATTCACGGATCAGAGGTCTCTCATGTCACTCACTCGGTCCGATCCCGCTGTCATCGCCAATGGTGTTCGGTAGGTGCTTCCTCTCCATTGCTACTTGCTCGCTTTCCGGGGCCCTCTCTTTCGGTGTCAGCATGCTGCTGTCTTGTTACCCAGCCAAAACCATGATAATCTTGTTGTCCAACATGGCTTGCATGTCACGAGCAATGCGTGACGGCAAGCTCGGCTGACATTCCAACGTTTCGACGGCATCAACCCATACCAGGATGTCTGGGCACTCGTGAAAATCTGCGTCGTGTCCGCCAGGGCTGTGACAATGCGGCGAATCAGATCCAAGGCCACTCAACCCAACGACAGTTGCTACGCTACCTCTGATGCCATTCGCTGCAAACTGGTTTATGATTTTCTGGAACATCAAACGACGAGTTTGATGCGCTCTGGAATGGTCGCAAATCATCTCGCTGGCACGAAGCGGCATTGTGCTGCGTACAACCAGGTCCCCTCGGAATTCCCAATCGGCGCACGAATAGCAAGACACCACTGGGGGCGCCTTTGCACGTTTCTGTCGCGGGGGTGCAAGCTGATTGGTGTGACTCCCCTTGCTTTTGGCAATCAGCCCGGAAAGCAGACAGGGGACAGTGTCACGAGGACATTTTCTTCTCGTCTAAACATGATGTTCTACCAGGGCAGCCAACGACAATCAGGGGTCTCACGAAACGTCCCGTTGCGCAAGCTTCCAACTACTTAAGCGCGCACTTGAAGGTTGTCACGATGCCGCTTATCTTTCAACAGCCGGGATCCCCTTCTGAATCACTCCGAGCCACCTGCGGGAACAACCAACTATTCGTCCACATATATCGAAGTTGACCGCCAAGTCGCTTTGATGTTCCGAACGAGGGGCTCCTGATGACAAAATCTTGTACCCCTCTTACACTACAATAAGGGTATATATGCTTGCATGACGAAACCAGTCTGCGTATAGAATCTTTCCAGCACAAACCCAACTTTTAGGGATTACCTACGCAGACAGTAGTAGAATCGAACAGATGCACTTATTTGCTCTTAGATAAAGCTCAATAGCTTAGCTGTGAGAGGGTGATCAAGGCACATGATGCTATGCACCTACCCTGATTTACGCTGCCCCGCATAGCATATTATTAGACGCTACCTGCATCCAAAGGTATACCCGATTTGATCACCTCATCTGGCCATTAAACTAGATGCATCAAGAAGGGCCACTCTGCAAGGTCGCCGGCCTGCAAGTCGGAGCCGATATGACGTTGCAGCCTGCACTTACGATGCGATCCTCCAAAGACACAGGGGCTAGATAAAACATGCTAAGTGCTGGATCCTCTTGCAACGATACCGATGACAAGACTATACGTAGCGCCGCGGGGCACGTAAGAAGCCCCCCCTCAAACGCGCAGTCGGTCGCTATGGTTGTTGAAGTATATGCAGGACCAATCTGCTGTGTATTAGTCGAACTAGGAATAAGCAAGGTGAAGCGTCATGGTGCATACCCCGTATCCTCCGTCTCGCGAGCAACGCCACCCCACTCCGCTCCGCCGCAACGAGGGTTGAATCACCCTATGTGCATTATGTAATAGCAAGGGGGTTAACTGTCTCCATACCATGTCTTCGTGTCTTGAGGTGAAAGACACGAAGATAAAGCCTGTCGATGATCTGCACTGTATGATATGGACCTTCCCGTATTCGTTTACCTAGGCGCCTTAGCGAACCCAAGTCTCAGATTCGCGCTTGCTCAATTCGCACAGTTCGAACAATTCTGCGGCAGTCGAAAAAGTAAGATAATTCAGGGGTACTCGTTTTCTGGATTGTCTTATCCGTTGAACGATCCAATGGCAGACTTGATAGGAAACACATCGTATTACATTGTCATATTATCTCAGGTCTTTCAGGTGCTTAGATGTCGTGATACCACGCAAATCTTGTTTGATGCCGCATATCCCATGGTGTACTAGAGAGTACAAGAGTTTCCGCTTACCTGAAGCAGATTGATGCAACGGGAGTGCCCGATGGTGTGTTGCGGCAACTCGAGATTGCAGCCGCTGCTGCTGCAAGTCATCATGCCAAATCGCAACCCTATACTTTATGACTGGTTCGACGATAGAGTAGAGCTGCAGTTTTTCAGCCAGCTTGTCAAGTTGCTAGCATCTCATATCGACCATAGCTTACTCCTTGTTGCCGGCTCTCGGTGCCGGTGCGAGATTATTGCAGATCTGCTGCAGAGTAGAAGAAAGTTCCCAATAGGGTCTCTTTGTTGGGATTAGACAGCCAGTTGTCGGAGCTGATCTGTTCTTCATCGGATGTCTACTGCCTAGAATCCTGAATCAGACCATCCTGGATGATGGTAGAAGGGTTTCGTCTTCCTTTCTACATACCTATTCCGTAATATTCTCCCGCATACACGTTTGCACAGTTCAGCCGGCGGCGTCAAGCGCGGCAACAGCCTCAGGAAGTATTGTTCCTTCGACACAACAGGGCTTCAACATGATAACAAAGGTTCCGAGGTTTTTGAGAAAATTCCACCGAAATGACTCCACCTACGAACTCAAGACTTGCCTAATGCAGAAATGCAGTGGGAGTTCCCCAGGTCCTGCTAATGGGTCCGCTGCACTCCTGGGACCGTTCGAACCGACCCTATCTCGTCACAGTGTCGTAGGTCACTGCTACTACTACTAGGACTACTGCTGCTACTACTACGTGACCCTACAATTTATGCAAACCGAACCAATATGACTAGAGCATAAATCCGCAAGGCGCCGGCCAAGGCACAAGGATGGGTTGAGAAGCCGCCCCGTTATCTGAGGCCGGCTTCAAGACCGGATTCGGCACCGCCAGCTCGCTAGGAATTTACCGCAACTTACGCAAGCTAATTCAGGGTGTTGGTCGCAAGAGTCGTTACGTATTGCGTGTTCTCGTTTCGACGACGCCATGAATGACCCAGTCTCCACTTCCAGCATGTCGAGCTACGGTTAACAGTCACGGCGGACAGAGAAGCTGGACTGATGTCACTCCACCGCCATTGCGCCATTTGCATCTTTTTTGGAAAGGACTGTCATATGCAGCTCCATCGCATGTCCAGGACCACAGGTGGCTAGGGAAGAAGACCATTCATAAAACTACTATCCGTGCAGTTGTGGTTCGTCATTTGATTCCCAGCGGCTTCGTCAGGGGAGCCCTCCCTAGAACTTCATTAATATGGCGCTTTGACAATATGCACATCATTTCCTGTACATAGCAGCTTGATTGCGTTGTGGGGAATAGGAAGATGATCCGAATGCCGCGCTCTACCTGTCGAATGTGGAGAAGCTACGTTTCATCACCAACGTGACACAAGAAGATACGTAGGCTCGAGCCGAGGCAGACAATTCGTGGTGAATAGGGGTATCAAGCGGCTTCTCACTTTGAGATATCTTGCTGGAGCATCGCATGGCATCTGAAACAACGGAATGACATGCAGGTATGGAGCTGGGCTAGGTTTAATCAAGGTTACTTGCCTGCAGCTATTACCAAGGGTATACCAGTGTCCCACGTGTGAACATTGGATACCCATTCTCCACACGTCCACACAAACTGACAAGCTTGCAGACAATGTGGAGGGGGGCAGAATCCGATAGAGACATAATAAGAGTCCTGTCCCTGACAATGCTGCAAACAAGCAGGCCGACATCAAGGCTACGATTCGGCATAAAGGTGTTAAAAACCAGCCTTTAAGCAAACACTTGTCCAGAACCGTCTCGGCTTTGTCTTAGACGCTGCTGCAGAAACCGAGGACTTGCTGTTTTCATGCGCCTCGAAAAGGCTGTTCGGCACGCTCGAAAGCATGGCTCAATACCCTTGCGGAGGATCGCCAAGAGAACGCAATGACGGCACAAGCATTCCCAGAGACCGTGTGTGTCAGATAGGCGTAGACGGAGTACAAAGCCGAGGTTTTCTAGAATCCTTCCCAGTGCATCATCCTGGCAAATCTCCGCAGAAAAACTGGGACCCTCATCCAACGTGTCGGATCCGTCGGGCCTTGCCTTTCCTCTTCCATCAATATGTGAGCCGGGATATGATATCTTATCGTTCGGCTGCGCGTTTGCTTCGCCATCGAGGGATCCTTATTGCTGACATATTAATAGCACTCAATATAGCTGCACGCCGTCGTTTGCCAACGCATACCATGATGATGCTAAAATCAGAAAAAGCGATTTCTTACAGACACTCGACTCGACAAGCCATGCTTGGCGGCGGGACTGCAACGCCGCCAGGCTGAGATAGGCTATTCCCATCTTCACATCCAGGGGGCTGAAATGGCTTAGAACCGTTGAGTCGAAACAGAACAGTGCTCTTGCCTTCTTCGTATGCATGGCTGGTGCATTGTAATTTGCATCTACCTGGCCTTATTGCGCAAGATGCTTACCTGCTGGGCTTATGCCTAACTGAACATGCAATGCGCCGCCCCTCTCTGTTCTTTAATGCAAGCCACCTAGCATAGTCCAACGACTAATGCGCCCAGCAGGAACTACTAGGCGGTCGAACAAGCGTCAAAGGTTCCTTCAGTGCTTTGGGGCGGTTCTTCCGTATACTCATCGCAGTCAGCTGCATGTCCGTGCTTCGGCGAGCCGTACAAATCGCTCCGCCGTATCTGATCTATCACATTTGCACACCCTTACGCCACGTGGGTTCTCTTTTGTGCGAGTTTCCCATGCTGCCGATGCTTCGGATCAGCATATCCTTATGGGGGAACCATGTCAACGGTAACGGCTGCCGATGTCTACCCGTGGAAACGCGAGTGCATGGGTTTCAATCACGACGTTCGGTTCGTTCTGGGATTCTTGGCATCGCAGATGATCTGGAGCCTCTGCGGGTGACTCCCGATCAGACACACCGGTTTCAAATGCGGAGCCTTTTTGGAGGCTTTTTCGACGGGCTTCCAGAGGTCTCAGTAGGGCCTTGATAATACTACAGCGCCATGCAACGCCGCGTAGGTGAATGCAGACAAGGTGTGAGAAGATATGAGCTGCACGAAGCCCATTACGGACAGTATACGCAGCGCCGTTCCGGGGTTACTTGGAGATTTGGCACACTGGCCGGTGAGACTGACCAATCTACACCGAGGAGCAGCCTCATTTAGCTGCAGTGCAGTCCTCCACCTTCTTGTACTACATGACGGCTCACTAGCTGCCGCCTCCCGACATGGCCCCGACTTCAGATTTCTTCGGCAGCTCGATCCCGATATCTCTGCCACTGTATTACACAAGATGACCGTGCTATGATGGAGTGTGCATTGTTTGATGGCAGGGCACGACATGCGAAGGCCTGCGAGCCAGTGCGCGGACGGAACACCACGGGCTGATCCACTGGGTATCTATCTCATCATTGATCTCATGTCCACCAGCCTCCTGCGAAGTAAGCCAAGGAGGAGACAGCGTGATGTGATAGATCGCATGTCTACAATGGCTCAGCTTTCATAACGTACGCGAGCTTAATGTACCTCCCGTGTAGCTGCCTTCTACCTGGGCCAACCCGGTGATCTTTCAGGACCATTTGGGCCTTGGGATGCGTTGACAACTGTCTCTGGTATCCTCCCGTACAGATACTTGTCATGAAGGAACAGCCCTACGCTCCCGATGCCCCTTTGTGCAGGGAACAAGCTGCTCATCATTGGTACGATGTCGTCGATGTAAGACGTGTGACGATCAGCAGAGCATCAAGCCCAATGCAAGAGAATCCTGGTGGAGTCTGGGGTCTTGCAACACTACCAGGTTGACGCCGCTCTGGTATGGCACGGATCCTTCACGATCTACTTGTTTGCTATTCATAGACTGGAAGGGCTGTATCAGAAATTCAGCCCTATATGCAGATACACAGATAGAGCCCTCTGTCTCTTAATCGACCTCTGCTTCGTTTGACCAGCCCCAAATATGCTGTGCGCATCGCACAAGCAGCGAGGTGACTCTTGCCAACGCGAGCTGAGAAGCTCCTTGTTTATCGCGATGAACGGCAATGGACGGCAACGAACGTCGCGCTTCAGAGCCGTGCTCCAGCCGGTATTCGCCTAGTCTTCGCAGAGCCTCCTGAGCCTGAGTCAGCCGGGATGCATGCGCTTTCAATGTCGGACGTCCTGTCCTTCTACCCACGTTCTCTGATTGAGAAAGAGGCCAGATTAGGAAACTGTCCCCCAGACTTATTGGTTGGTACTCGATGCCATCAGACAGAAATATTGACCTGGACACCGCTTTCTGACCGCTTGACACGTTCTGCGGCGGTCTTCGGCTACTAGCATGCACAGCTACTTCCAAACCAAGACTGGACTCGACCAGGAACCTCGTGCAGGCATCATCCATCACGTTGAGCTGACTCCATGTCCACGAGACCTGCTTTCGCTATCGTTGCTATTCGGGGAAATTACTGATAGGAGTACACCAATCAGCCTTTAGTACGGGCATGCAGGATATCGCCTCGCCAACATGCATATGACATCTATCTCCGCAGAAACGGACGATGCATACGTGTTCTCCGTCTCGTGCCGAGTAAGCCGCCGAGAACGATACGGCAACTCACGCGTTTGCTTCCATTCGGGTCGCCACTTCCGACGTTCACTGTAGATCAGGCTGGGGATGTCCGAGATAACAGCATATCATCGGGAACGTAAGATCTCTCGCGACAAATGGGAGGTCTACGGCATGATTCGTGATCGCAAACTCCTTCTGCCCTTGGCGTCGTTCGTTCGCTTGCTTGCTTCGTCGTCACGCTACGACTAAACAGACAGTGGCTGCATGTTAGCCTCACCGTCCATCGTCCGCCTCCGTGTCACCTGAAGCCTGCAAGATTGGATCTGACAGCAGCTACTAGCGATCCCTCTGTCATACGGTTCGCGGACCATGAAAATAAATTTCTACATGCTCTGAGAATGCTACCGATTTACAGCCGCATCGCCATGCGCGCGCTGCGGGTTTCAGGCGTCCTTGCATACGTTGAGCAGAAGGGAGCAACCCGAGATCAATGTACTTCAGGACTGCAGAACACCAGGCCAGCTGATTCTAGGTTGCCCGCCTGTCGCCTCCCGGCATGTCATGATACTTGGCGGCCTGCCTCCCGCCTCATCGGATCGCCTATTGGTTGGTGGACCGGTCAAAGGGAAGCAAGGCTCGACATTGCTCAAGAATCATCTCCCTTGCATACCCGTACCGTCCTGCTTTTGGACGACCACCAACGCATGGCAGCCTCGTGCCTGGACCGGCGAGCATCTCCGTTTGCGCGCGCCTCGGTCAACCGGAGCGAGGTACTTGATCTTGGCAGATCTGTCGTGACCGATGAGATGCAGTGCCTCCGCCAATTGCCTGATCGCCGAGCAGGTTGCCTCGCGGCGCCTTGCAGCTATGGAATGTTCCATGGGCGCCTTTTCTGGGGCTTGCTTCGAATACCTCACACAACGTCGGATTGTCCGCGTACGGTTTCATGTCTGGCTCTGTATTGGCACCCTTCTGGTGTCGCTTCTCGGTTCTCAGGACCGAGTGTTTGTCTTTCTTTCGGCTGCCACCGGCAGACCTCGTCTATTCTTGGATCTGAAATCTGGTGGCGTTCCTGTCCTGAAAATACGTTGAGTGGCATTGCATTGCATTGCAGTGCAGTGCAGCTTTCTGCTGGAGTCGGTTGCTGAAAGTAGATCTACTCACGGCCCATCCAGCTACAACGAAGCTGTTGTGTTAGGTCAACATAGCCTGTACAATCGCCTGACAATCTGACGATTTGGTAGACGCAAATGACATCTGTGTCACACAGGCGAAGAGGACGACGTTTGATGAGGGCAATAGACACGAAGCCTACGGGCTGAGGGCCCCTTCGATAGTGCATCAATAAATGAAGCCTGTCACCCAACAGATTATCTAATTAGTTGTTGACGGAGAAACAGTCATTATAGCATTTCGTATCCTGGACTTCGCCTACGTAGAATCAAGGTTGCCCGACATTGCACTGGATGGCGTAAGACCATTCGCTGATTAGACAAGTTAGGGATAAACCTAAACAGCGTCGCATATGACATTATCTGGACGATAAAATACTAACGCCATTTCTTTCTCGTCGTCTTCTGACAGTCGCAGGAGGTACGACGTAACAGAATGGAGTGGTAGGCGAAGAACGTAAGGAGGCATCTCTCTCACACTATAGCTTCGTTTGTGGCCAACTTCGGTTTTATATCCACATCAACGTCACTGCCCGAGGCGCCAGTATCGCTCCAATCTGCCAGTCACTTGAGTTTGTTCAGTCCTGAAAAAACAGTGATCTGCATCTAGAAGTTCCAGTTCTGGGTGTACCCTCAACCTGACAACGCACCAAGGCCAATAGTATCAACACTGCTTTGTTCCAAACTTCAGTCGCAGTAAAGAACATTCGACCAGAACGCTTATACTCTCAGGTCCGAACATGTACTTAGGTAAGACTTCAAGTCTGCTCCCGCGTTTCTAGAAAGCTGACTCAATGTACCAGGTTGATAGCACTAAACCGGCTGAGAAAAGTCCCTGCTCGAGCTATCTATGATACTTAGGTACGTATGCCTGGTTAGTGGCCTCTGCCGACAGAAACTGACTGCATTGAAGACCTCGAAAGATACCCATTTCCGACTCCTCAAGCTGTACAGGTATTTTCTTCTTCTGCTGAACGAGGTGTGCATTGTCATGGGCCCAAGCCTGTAGGATCCGGCGGTAGTCCACTCTAATACGAGGTCTATAGCGACCGGTGTGACTGACGGCCGGGAAAGGATTGGTTTGATTTCTGTATCCGAGGGCCTCACAGCACCGGTGGAGCACGGGATCAAGGGACGTACATCGCAATGGGTGCCAAGACACGATCCATTTCCCGGTCTGGACATCGGTGAAAGACAAGGCATGACTCGGCAGGAAGATCCAAACGATGCCCACGGCAAAAAAGGAAAAGAAACAAGCGGAGTGCAACCATGCTTGCTTTTCTCTTTCGAGGCCGATGAGATTCGAAGGCGTCCTGGAGGCACTGAGCTGGAAGTCGAAGGGCAAGTAGTGGAGCTTCATGCTGCCGACGATACCGGTTATGCGCATGCTGCAAGCCGCGGCAGGCAATTTCGTCAACGCTAACGGCAAGGACTGAATGCACGCAAACGAGCCCAAGCAATGTACCATGACGAACAATCGGCAAGACCAAGACACTGTGTCAAATGCAGTCCAGAAAGGTACATAGGCGTCCACTTGAGGTGCAGCTCTATACTACTGTGTAGACGACGTGCACTCATACCGGAGACTAGAGCGGATGGCGAGAAGCGGCTCGGGGACTGAACGATAGGAAGGAATAAGGATGGCTACCCCCCTAATTAATAGCAGCTGGATTTTGATTAGGTTGCAATTCAAATATCCTCTCCTACTTCAAAGCTACGAAATCCGCTTTTCAGTGGCCCGCCCTTCATTCGCCAGTCAAGTATACAGTATGAACGCCCAATCCATGCAGTGATATATATCCGTTAATCAGTGTATCGCGATAACTGGTTAAGAAGTCAGTGCCCCGCCAAGTCGCTATTAATCAATCGACCCCGTCGTCGTCCTTTGACAATGGGCTCGTAGGTGATGCACTCTTGTATGACGGCTTCCGCAACAGGCCACTGGCGCCAGTTCTGGCCCAACCGCCATTGGTAACCACGTTCATGGCTCGCTGTTCTGCTAGCTCCTCGTCGCTGCTGGTGTCAAAGTCATCCTCAATGTCGGCGCCATGAGGACTGAGCTTCCTCATGGAAACTGAGGTGAGTGGCTCATCTGCATAATGATTTGGGTCTCGCCCGAGCACTCGATCAGCTTTAGATGGTGTTCTTCGGCCGTTAGAGGGTGCTGGCGACACGAGGTATTGCCGAGTCACACCAACATCCTCAGGAGCATATGCAGAACTTCGAACGAAGGTGGGTGTCTCGGAGCCCCATCCGGCTGCTTGCTCTCTTTGTCTTTGCTCCTCCCGTTCCCGATATAGACTTTCCCTCGCCTGGATCCACTTGGGATTCGCTTCCCATGACCAGCCATCACCTGTGGTATTGATAATGGGGAGGAACCAGAGTGTAGGAGAATGTCCAAATAGATGCAGTAGGTTCTTCTTAGCCCCTATATCGAAAGCGTTTGGGAGCTTCTCCGAGTCCTGTTCGTCCAGGTATTCCTCGTACCGTTTCCTGGCGCGATACCGCTCCAGCTCATCATATGACATATGCGTAGGCGGCCGGTCGTCGTTGCCTCCGTCCATGCTGACACGGAATTCCCCTTCTTCTGGTCGAGTGATGCCTGGAAGCGCATTGGCATGAATGTCCAGGAGTTGCTGTCCATACTTGGGAAGAGGCACGCCTTCTCCGTTGTGCTGCGCTTCAAACTGATGTTGCATCTGCTTCCGCAACGGAGACAGATACCTTGTCTTTTCGAGACATTCGATGGTTGTCTGTCCTTTGCTAGCAAGCATGATATGCCAGCCAGTGAATGCGCCAACCACCAGTCCAATTATGCCCGAGATCACAGCTAGCATGATGTAGTTTACCGGTAGCATGGAGTCCACGTACTGAGTCTGCGCTACCAACTCAGCATATACCCAGGATCCCGACACAGCGAATGCATAGAAGCAGAACAACGTGGTGTAGATGAGGAATAGCAGAAAGGCCTTATGATTGCGTAGACCAATGCAAGTGGCAAGCCACGGGCAGTGGTGGTCCATCTTGAGCACGCATCTCCCACACGTGCTGCAGTGATGTGCGCGGTCTGGCTTGCGGGCTTGGCACTTCTTGCAGAAGCGAAGCTCGCCATTGGACTTGACGGTGAACGAAGTAGCGCTGGGCGGTGCAGTCGTTGGGAGGGTCGAGTAGCCGTCAGTATTAGTCGTGCTGCCGGGGCTTGTGAGGACTGCTGTGGTATACGACCAGTTCAGAAGGCCGTAGAGGATCACACCACCAATCGAAGATTGTGTCCCTAGTCGCATGTCTTGTGTCAGCAGAGGATCCTATCCTGGGCCTACGTGCACCGAGGCATCGGTTGAACCTACCTATCCAGCTTGTCTTCGATTTGTGACTTCCTATGCTAACGACGACCCAGACGGCCCACGTCGTGAGTCCATAGACAAATACTAGGGGAAAGTAGGTTATGCAATTGCAGCAGTAGCGTTCGACCCTGCGAGCCCATCGCCGGGCCATATTTGTTGGTCGGAACGAGGGTGACGAGACTCTGCGCGGATCCTCGTCCATGAAGCACCGAGATATCAGTTAATCTACGCAATGGACGACTACTGTCGAGGCAAGGGTATGTTTATGGCCACAGCTACCTCATGATTGAGCATGGCAGTGAAAATTGAAGAAGCCACGCTTTCAAGGCGTGAAACAGATTACGAAGCGTTTGCTAGCTGATGACCTGTCGTTGGTCGTTGCATAGGGAAGGGGCTGTGCCATGTGGCGGTGCATGGATGCCTCGGGTTTCAAAATTAGGGACGTACTGTAGCACAGCAAACGACTTCCGCGCCGGACCCGACCTATCGCTAAATTTGATCGTCGTCAGGGTTCATCTAATAATGGGCGGCGGCGATATTAGTCGGTAATATTACTGTGGTAGACATCCCTCATTTGTTTGCACAATTGTCACGATAGAGGTTCAAGGCACGATGCTTCGGAAGCTATACCGCCCTCGATTCTCTCCCTCTTGACTGTACGAGGGATCAGAAATGTCCGCGTCTTATAGCTTGGATCAACTTTTGGTCGCCTTCTGTTGCGCCACTGCGCCTAATAGTCCCGAGGCCATTCGACCTGTGGGCTGGCTAGCTTTGGTCATTCCAGAAGCAACATGAGCAGTATTTCGTGCTTCTAGGTCTCTTGCGTGCCCCGTTGCGCGCCCTACCAAACGTTGCTACAGACGTCTTCCAGGACTCTTCAGTAGTAGCATTCATTACCCATTGCGACAGTTAGTCTCAATTAGTCTCCCAGAGCGTATTAGCTTGAGACAATTTTCACATAAAAGAACTCTTTCGCAACCTCAATTACAAGCTCAGGTACTCGGCATTTCGAGAACGTTACTGAAAATGGGAATTAATCAATTCCGGCTATTGCCTCTAGCAGCTTCCCAATTACATCACCTGTACTAGTCAAAAGCCGAGGTATATGTATGAAACCCTTGCCAGTAATAATGGGTCCGCCGTGACAATGATATAAATTACTTGCTTTCAAGAGTGCAATGTAAGCATCATGAACGCAAGTGGTTCATCGAAATTCCGAATAAATCTCTCACTGTGCTTCTCGGCCTAAGATGAACTGTTTTTCAGAAAGCTGTTTGCATATATTATTACCAGTGCCCCCCTTCCCCCGGACTGCGTGTGCCCCTGCAGCATTGGGTGGTCACCTACCGCCATATAGTTCGGCTCTAATACTCGAGCCATCTGCCTCATGTGGCAAATCTAGATCTGGTGCCTCCGCTACACTTTGATTCACTAGTATGGATCCGCGACGTTGGGGTTATGCGGTATTCCTTTCTCGCCATGCGAAGATGATCCCGGATGGTTCAGGTCTCGCCTAGCGAGCTTATGATGCCGTATGAACCACCACATGCCCCCAAGGATGGTCAAACAAAAGACGGTGACGCCTACCCCAATCCCGGCAGCTGCACCCGTGAGGAGATTGGAACCGGAGTTGGGCGAAGTTGTGCTCGTGGTACTTGACGTAGGGACCGCAGACCTCGAACTGAAGCTGATTGAGCCGATGCTACTGCTAGTGGTACTATCGGGCGGCAACGTTATTCCCTGGCTCGCTAACGCTAGTATAGGAGCTGTTGCTGGACTGAAGAGCGAGAGGTCGGATACCTGCCACGCGACGGAAATTGGATTCGCGTAAGCCGTGATGCCCGGTACTTTCGTTGCTCGGAGTTGGAAAAGCTGAGGTCGGAAACTGACGTCGTGGGAACCTGGTTACGGGACCATTTCCTTTTTGGATTATGATGGACACCCCTTGGTTAGTCTTGTTGGATTATCATACATTCAAGATTGCGTACGTACTATAGGGATGATTCATATTTACGGTAGACAGCAAACAGCAACCATCGTAGCAGGTCCCGAGCTAGGGCCTTGGACCGATGAATACCACAGGCCCGACTGATATTGAAATCGCTATGGAAAAAACGGGTAACAAGTGGACTTCTTGATGCCCCAATCAAGCTGATATGCCCATTGATCGCCAGCCCAGTAGGCTAGCACGTAGGCTGAAATCGCAGTGCCGTCGTCGTTTGGGGTGAACAGTGTCGTTCAAGGGCTGGCAGTTGTCTGCGTAAATGAGGCGCCACTGCCCATCTTCGACACTTCCGTGACAGACTTGTTTTCACGACGTCAGCAACCAAGACAACGTAGAACAGTCATGGCATAATATATTCGAATGAAAGCAAACGAGACAAAAAGCAAGACCGCGGGGAACTGAGAAATGCATCGATAACACATCCTCAGCGTAAGGCTGCGAGGGCAACCGTGGTGATCAGATAGCCTATACGAAATGAATGTGCACTTTCGTTGGAGGCCAAGGGCCGGGGTATCACTTGTCGACGATATTTGCTACGTCGCGGATTCTGAGCGCCAACCCCATGGTAATGAGGTCGGACAACAGGCTGGGCTGATGATAGGGTGGTCCGGAACCCGTGTTCATCATATTCAACAGCTCCAAGGTAACCTTCAAACCCATCTGGTGTGGTCTAGCGCTGTAAACTTGTCTGGAGACTTGCCAACCTGGCCGGCTGGGTTCAACATGACTTCTAGCTATACATTCCGGTCTGCCGGACAACTATTGAAACAAAGAAAAAGGTGGCTGTCGTTGGTGTGCCGGTCCTGCTTCTGGAGCACACAGGATGACCGTTCCATATAAGTTCCCCTCGCAAAAGTTGTAGCCTGTGTTGGTTTCTCAAGATACGGAAACTCATCTGAAGAGGAACCCAGTCAGAGTACTGCGGCCAACGAGTGTTGGGACTCACAAGGACGTCTAGTCCATGATTATACTATTCCACGTTCTGATCAGCTCGTCCATTAAGAGAGGTTTCCAGGCATCCATACAGAAACACCAGGGAACGGCGTTCGTGAACTCTTCTGTGGGCTCTGTCAAATATCTCCACCGGCCTAAAGCTGCTGAGCCTAAAAAAGAGGATGCAGAGTCCGATTCAACAATCCTGAAGCTTAGGCCGATTTTGGGGAACGGAACTGGTCTCGGACGCGGATCGTCTGGGATGGTGATCTTGAGAGCCAGCTTCGGGCAGGAGCAGTGTCTGGAGAGAAGAAGAAGATTGCGAAGGTTCAACAGAGACGAAAGGAGAGACCAGAATAAGATTCGCAGGTCATCTTACCATCTTCTACT
Organism: Xylariales sp. AK1849; assembly: GCA_022432505.1. NCBI lineage: Eukaryota > Fungi > Ascomycota > Sordariomycetes > Xylariales > Xylariales sp. AK1849. The sequence continues at coordinate 414,312 of JAJKKH010000013.1, forward strand.
AATACACCGTCTCTTGATTCGTTAGACATCAACACGTTATCTACTCTCCCGGCACAGCAAATTCCACCACACATATCAGATTGGGCACTGCATCGACCACCAGTGGATCTACTGCGTGTGACAGGCGTGCATTACACGCTTACCTCGAGGTGATGCCTCGCAGGACTTATCCGTTCGCGCTCGCCAATACAATAACGCACAACCAGTTGCGGAGTCACAAACTTACGACGAAATATTCCAGAAGCCTCTCATTCTGCAGTGTGCCCTCTCTGTTGGTGCCGTTTGCGAAGATTTGAATTGCCACAGCAAAGACTGGGTTTCCCTGGCCTACCACTCCGCCAGGCTTTGCTCGCTGATCAATAAAACCATAAGCGAGCTAGCAACCTCATGTCGGCAAGCAATTTTTGCTGCAGTCCATTGCTATACTTGCTCTGCTAGCTGTAAGCTCCGTTATACACCTTGGCATAGACTGAAGACTGACTTTGAAAATTGAAGCATTTGACAGCCAGATGGTAGAAGTGGCACGTACACAGGGCACGTACACATGAAAGGCCTCGAGCATCTCACACAAGTCGCTGGTCCTCAAATCCTCATGTTTCCTTGCGTGCGATGGCGCATTCACAAGTGAGTACATACAGCACTCAGAATTGCCTATAGCCAGCGGCAAGTGATCCTTCAAATCAGGGCCGACCTCAATGGATCAACGGAACTAGCTATCGACGCGTATATTCCACGCACGCGTTGCTATCCCTCTATACTCAACATCTTCAACGACAAGACCCGCGCGTCAACGCGGGAAATCGTGAAGCGCTGCGTCGGTGCATGCTGCACTACTGAAGCTACACCAGATGTAATCATGGGGATGGCACTTTTCCTGAGAGCTCTCGGTCTTGCGCAATCGCAACGAGACGTAAGATTCGACCCTGATGAGCTGATGGAGGAGTAAACATTCCTCGGGTTTCAGCTCTCCTCACTGTCCCGGCACCGTTCCAGGAAATGCAATACGAAGGTACGGCGTTATTAACGCCTAGCTGTGATTCAAATACAGCAGAGTCGAAACAGTGCGTAACAGCATCGGCGACAAACTGCGGGCATCCCACTTATCTCCATTCCATCGAGTCTGCTCTTAGCCTTGGTGGGCTTTTGTACGCGAAGAGTGGGAATTTTGATCCCATGGACATGGCGTCTAGACATCCCGTCTTGCTAGGTATGATGAACACTCATCTCCGAAACGTTCTCACTTGTATCCAGAAGAAACTCAATGATGGGGTCAATGATGGATTCGTCGACCCAGCCCTCTTGTCGGTCGAAGTGGGTTCAAGTACAACGGCTTCTTGTCCAGCATTGGCAAAGGCATTACGTCCAGCCTTATTATTTTTCGAGTCTGATAGGAGATCTCGTTAATGAACTCAGTCGACAGAAGCACGACAGAGCAGAAATCGACAGAAAACTGTATCACGACATTCTGGTGGAGGTCGTTCGTTGGCCCGACTCAAGCAGACGTTGATGAAGTTCCCCAGTATGATCTAAGCCTCTGCCAACTATACGAACCAAGGCTAAAGGGCAAGAGATTGGGTGCTAGAGAAGCTATGAAGGGTATAATTACAACGCAAATTAGGCTATGAAAATTAATAAGTGCTGTATAACTGACCAGTGGGCCAGTCTTCTCTGTGTAGTATGCCTCCCCTTTGTATCAATTTGTCTCTGCATGAAGTGCCGCTTCATCAAAGGTACATATTTTCAACGATCGTCATCGCTCGTCTCACCCCTCACTAAACCCTCAGCTTGCCGGAGTTCCATCCGCTCATCGAGCATGCTACCCGAGTCATCATCGTCATCGTCTTCCTCATCACTTGGAAATGCCTCTTCGCCATCCTGCTCATCCTCCTTTGGCGTCTCGGGAGGCCGCTTCTTCTTCTGGAAATCCTGTTTATGCGCCTCGGCCATGATCCTGCGGATCGTCCCACCCCCGGTCCGAATTTCGGATTTTCGCCGTCGTCGAAGCCCGGATTCCTCTGCATCTGGTGCAGCTGATGAAATTGAGGCGGCCTGGTCTCTTGCGCGAGCTGCTGACCCAGCCGTGCCGGGATCAACTGCACTCGCCGTAGCCTCGTCCCTGCCTTGTTTTGACTTGCTCATGTCATCCTCACTGGCCCTCTCGACTAGGGGCTCGGGCTCAATTCTATATGGCAGGGGCACATCGCGGCTGGCCTTGTACTGTGCGACATTGGAGCAATGCTCGTTTTCAACACGGAATAGAGCCCACATACCACGCCGAGTGACCTCGGCAAACCCAACCAAGAATGAACAAGCGGTACTATGCTGCTTGTCGTATGTAAAGATGGCGTAGAAGATCCAGGCAAATCGGAGGATCGGATCGATGATCATGATAGCGTAGTAAACCCAGCGACGCTTGATAGCCAGAATGTCGCGTAAGAATCGGTGGCTTGAGTCGGGTTGCAGAAGGGAGAAATCCATGAGTAAGTCCCATATCGAGCAATATATCGAATTGACGACTGAGAAGGTAGCAAACAGCGCCAAATTTGAGTTCGTGCCTTGGATTCGGTAGAGTGAGAGTGTGACAGCCGCCATGATTGTCATGCTGTATTTGCCGCAGTTGACTAAGTGGGGAAAGACATTCTTCGTATCAAGGTAACGGCGGATGCACTGTAAAGCACGCCAGATAGGGGGCAATGCAGAAAAGAAACCAAGGAGACGAGAGTGGTTTGAGTTGCATTGCGTTGGGTTGTTCCAGTAATGAGCATAGAGACAAAAGAACAACTCCATATTCTGTCTCAGGTCAGTGATTTGCATTCAAGCGACAGAATTGGTCGGGAGCTTACGCAGGTAGCATATGTTAGCGAACAGTACATATCGCCAAGGAAGAAGTCCCTAAACTCCACAGGATACAGTCCAGCGAAGAACAAACGATAATGTGAATACGCGAACCACTTTCGGCTACGGTGACCCAGGACTGGGGCTGGGAGTAGGATGACTACCAAAGTCAGGAAGATCAGTATGACTGGGTAGTACAAAAACATTTCAGGAGAACCATATCGGGTGAAGTTGAGCCATATGAAAATGCCGAAGAGTAGCAGACAGAAGCTTGGGAATTCCGAGAGTTGTCTCCAATCTAGGTTGTGCCGAGGATCGAATTCGAAGATGAATGGGTAGTTGATTTTGTTAGCCGTCCAGAGATAGCAATCGATGCAAAACAAACCAAAGAGAAACATCATCAAGAAGTATCCTCCGTATATCTGCAACAAGTAACTCGTTTGTTCTCGCACGACAGGATCATCGTCGAACAGCAAATCGGCTCCGTACACCAGTCCCTGAAGGGCAAAAACACCGCCTGTCCCGAGGAAGACTCCAGTGAGAAAGGTGCTACCGGATTCGTCGCTGGGTTTTCGTGACAAGCGACGCAGTTTCCCGGCAGCGATCTTGTGGTTTCCCCTTTCGAAGTATCTTGCGTACAAATCTTCCACAGTCTTAATGTGTCCGTCCAGTACGTCGCTGTTTACGAACCACGACTTGCTGACCTTTTCGTTCATATATCGATAAGGTGGTCTGGCATTGACAGCCTTGTCGTGCTTCTTGTTCAATTTGCGAAATGCAGTGCGATTCAGGAGCGTATATGACTTCAGAAGCTCGAGGCCTCGGTAGAACTCCTGGAGCGCGAGTTTCAACTTGCGCTTTGCAGTACGGTATGACACCTCGTGGTCGTACGGTCGTCTGACGTAATCTCTACCGCCATCTCCCGATTTTCCACTGAACACTGGTGTCCTTGGCATTTTCAGCAGCGCTTTGGAGTTCGGGCCGGGTTTGAATATCTTCGACTTGATCGGCTCGATCCAGCCGTGAGAGTCTTCGCGAACGTTAGATTTACCGTTGGAACCATCCGTGTTGTCATCTTCCCCTTCTTTCCGTCTTCTTGCTTCAGCAAGTTCCTCTGCCCGTCGGTTACGCATCTCATGGAGCTGCTCCCTGAGCACAACCAGTCGCTGGCCTGACTGCTCTTCCTTCTGCTTGTAGAAAGTTTCCACTTTGTCCAGTTCACCGTCCAAGAAATCAAAAAAGTCATTCTCCCGCTGACGGATGGTCAACGCCTGCAAGCCATCGTCAAGTTGATAACTCTCTCTCCTAGTGGATGGAGTGTTAGTCGAGAAGAGGCGACGTAGCCGACCCGGAACTGGTCCTGTCGGGGGGCCTGGCCGCGGTAGAGGCGATGACCCTTCACCACCGGATACAGCTGGGAGCATCGACACACTACGCCTCATGACCAACCTACTAAGAGATCTGTTAAGATTTTCGGTCGGCCTGGAGCGATGTTCGCTGGTATTTGAAGGCACACGGATAGCCGGACCTGGTAACTCAAAGGTTTGTCGGCTGGCGGTGATCGCTAGAGGTGAGGGCATTGGTGGTGGAGTGGGCACGAAACTACCATAATTCCCTGAACCACCCGGTGACTTGGTCAGAGACTGGCTTTCTGGCCTCGTAGGAATAGGCGTTGGCTCTGTCCTCGGTACTTCCTGCGCAGTAGCCTTTCCGGCATTTGTCGTTGTCTCTCCCCAGCCCATGGGAGCTGGACTAGAGCTCAACGGGTCCACCTCCTCTTGATTGTCGCGACGAGGACCACCATTTTGTCTCCCAGGTGTGAATGCAGTGTACGAAGGGGTTGTGTGCGGTGGCAGTTCGCCCCTCCTGCCCACGCCATGCGGAGTACCGTGGGCCTTGTTGATGGCTCGGGATACGCCTTTAACGTATTTCTTGCCCGCCTTATAGTTCAGATACTTTATCCTCCATTCTTCAATAGTGACGCAAGTTAGTCACAGCACATTCAAGACATCATGAGGAATGTAAATAACGATTTCCACGGCCTTCTTGCTAATCAGACAGATTCTCCTGCGACACTGGACGCTAATTGGTAGGCCAAACAGATACAAGCTTTCTGACTGAGTCATGGAGCGAAGCATCAGGTGTTGGCCTGGATTTTGGAGGCTGATTACAATCAGAGCTTTTGACATACCTATACTAGATCAGCCACAACGATCACTTATCTGTGAGACCGAAGGTATGCGTTCGTCACCATCGAGCGAAGGAAATCTGATGGGAGCAAGAGCCAACTCACCTGGGACTAGATCCTGATCAAGTTCCTTCGCGAACTTCATGACGTCAAGCGTATGAATCAGAAACTGACTGTACCTCACATCTATAACCTGGAAAGGTTCCAAGCCCAATTGCCACCGATGAATCGATTTGTTGTTCCCGCGAGGACCGCGAACAATCTCCTTCGCAAAGACTAGAAAAGTTGACGAGTTGTCGAGCTAGGGCCGCCCAAAGATCAAGCGCTGAAGAGCGCTCATTGGCTCAAATCAGCCGGGGGTTTTGCTCCAGGAGACCCCCAACCGGCCCCGCACTTGAGTGGGCGTACACAATACACAGTAGATCCTACCTACAAGTGTAGTACACCGATAAAGCCTCCACTCATACACGCTGATTCCAACGTTTGCTGGCGTTCTGAGTCTTGCTGGATACAGACTGCTTCTGTCTGTTACTGGCTGCTGCGGCGAGGAACTGGATTGCATCTCCGTCGTTGTTGCGCTAGCTCATTCAACAGGCTTTACGATGGCTCCATTTCCACGCTCCTCGCTACCCCGCATCGTTTTGTACCATCAGACGGTCAATGATCCGGGAGGGCAGCCTATTTCTATACTACCATTGATCACCCAACCCGGCATTGCTGTGACACATCTTATAGTCGCAGCAATCCATATCAATGAAGACCCTAATGGAATTACCCTAAATAATCACCACCCTTCAGACCCAAGTTTTACTACACTATGGGCAGAACTACGCATAGCCCAGGCCAGTGGAATATCGGTTCTTGGTATGCTAGGAGGAGCGGCGAAGGGTTCGTATACCCGGCTTGACAGGGACGAAAGCACGTTCGAGGCATACTACGGACCAGTCCGAGATCTCGTTCGGGAAAGGGGTCTGAACGGAATTGATCTTGATGTTGAGGAGCAGATGTCGTTGGCTGGCGTAATTCGATTGATCGACAGGTTACGGTATGACTTTGGCCCAGAATTTCTCATCACACTCGCCCCTGTAGCCGCTGCGCTTCTGGATTCTCGCCGCAATCTGAGCGGTTTCGATTACGAAGCATTAGAGGTGATGCGTGGAAAGGAGATCGCATGGTACAATGCTCAATTCTACTGTGGATGGGGTGACGCCGGTAACCCGCTCTTTTACGAGATGTGCGTCGCAAGAGGTTGGAATCCTGAGAAAGTCGTGATGGGTCTTGTCACCACGCCAGAGAATGGCGCCGGTTTCGTCCCTTGGGAACTGCTTAGCCCAAATCTCAGCTTACTAAAGCATCGGTTCGAGAATTTCGGCGGCGTCATGGGCTGGGAATATTTCAACAGCTCCCCGGGAGGTCGAAATACACCATGGGAGTGGGCTCAGCGCATCACGAAGCTACTGAAAGAGACCGCGAGTCCTGAGACGCCAAAGGGAAAAGGGGGCGAAGCAAAAGCAGAGAACTCGATGGTCGACGGAATCGGCGGCACATCATCTGAGGTTTCAAAACCTACAAGACGACTAACACTCGAAGTCGATCCGGACGGGGAAGGGTTGGTAAAGCCACCTGTACCTAGTGCTTTCGACTACTATTCTGATGGGTTGCACGACGAATGATTGGGTCTTAATTCTCTACGGCTTTCGGCTCTGGATTCATGACGGCTCCACGTCGACTACTTTGCTATAGTGGCAGATACGATAGGCTTCACGTTGCGCTGGAACAGAGAGCTCAATCTGCTTCGACTCCCTCCAGCAGCTACCCTGTCTAGTATTCGATTCGGTAAGTAAATCCGCTCCAGCGAGAATCTCTGAATTTCGTCACCAAATATGAGAGCCATACCTCAACACAACTTTACGTTGCTTGTTTGGAGTTGTAGCATAGACTCGCCCAATCCTCGCAACAGCGGCCACAGGCGTTAGGCTAAAGAACACCAGCGAGGAGGGGTTACCACGCAAATAAACTAGAAGAAGCCCAATATGGTCCTGAGTCTCATCATGTTTCCGCGAGGACGGTACCTTTAGAAATAATGTCTTTCGACATATACATGCCGACATTCCCGAGCCAAGGGTCTGCGCCCTGGAGGTAGAGCTTCAGACACTCCAAAATAATAGATCCTCGTCAGACTCTCAATATTCTGAATGTTGATTCCAGAGTCCTGTATCTTCCCAAAACAGATCCCCTTGATGTGACATGCCAAGTTACCCGAACGCCAAACTCCAGTGCCAACCGTGCTGCATGCTAGACAAAACGTGAGATCCATGACAAATCGAAGCGATGGAAGCGAGGACTATCGCTGCTGATCACTTCATGCCGAAAGCCCTATCCAGCTCTTCTCCTTGATCAACAGCCATCTCGCTCGCCCCTTCCCGATCGGCGATGCTCATCTCAGCAAACTGGCCAGCAACATTCTCTTCCGTGCCAGGTTTCCGTTCCGGTTCAAGTAGCCTAGCTTCGCTATCCAGCCATCCTGGCGCGACTCTCCTCTTCTCGGCAAGCTCTCTCGCCTTGATCCGCTCATCCAACTCCCGGATCTCCTTCTCCGCGTCCTCTTGCATCTTTAATACGTGTGATTGTAGGGCCTTGCAGCTTTGTATGATATCGTCTGGATGCGCCGCATGACCCGATGCTGAGATAACGTATCGCGGCCTCTCGTCAGTTGTTCCAGTTATGGCCGAAGATGGTGGCGGCAACGTTGAGGGCATCGCTCTGTACGTATACGGAAGAGTAGCTGCTGTAGGAAGAGATACGAAGGGGGACACTGTCAAAGGAATTTGCGCGAGGAGTGGGTGCGTGCCTGTCAGTGGTGGTCAGTGAGATAAGCATGAACGCCGAGCAGAACAAGGTTCGTACGGTTATCATGCATGTTGGCGACTGAGTCGTCTCTGAACACTGACAAATGTATTGGTACACGTGTGGGACGATGAAACGAAGTAGCAAATATTCTTCGTTGCTTAAGACGATGCGGATATTGATCAATGGCTTCGGTCGAGTCAAAGTCAAAGCCAAAGTAGTCCTGTCGTTTCCCTGTGCTTTGACTTCAGCGACACAGGCCACTGGCGGCTGGAGCCTCGAAGCTTTATCGCGATAAGCAACAAGCAACAAGCCCCGCGATTCACACATGCCTGCGTCTAACTAAGGACCTACGTTAATCCAGAGTTCTAATTCAGCCAGGCAGTGAGCTTCACCTCATCTGGATTCCCGTGCAAGTCCCATGAACTACGCGAGGAGCGATTCTAGAGCTCGCGATGTTGCCTACAGTCATCAAGAGCTGCCCGTCGGCAGACAATGACTTTGAGCCCATCAGCGAGTATCAAGCTCAGACACCCGAAACCTTTTTCGAAGGCAAGCCGGTCTTATACTTTCACGATGAGAACATCAAGGCTTGGTGCTCGACGGAGCAGCATGATCGCCTACACTTCTTCTCTGGGGACAGGAGCCCCGACCAGCTGATGCAGCCAAACCCGCCCGAATGCTATGCGCTGGAGAATGATTGGGGAAAGCACATCCGCGAGGAGGAGAGGGTCGAGGTCTTTGTCGCGTCTCAGTATGTTACGTACCCATAGGCTGTTGCCCGAGCTATTGACTTACTCCTGGTTATAGCAAGTTGATCCTGTTCTCTCACAACAGTGGCACGGGCATTGAGATCCCTTACCCTGCCGTCAGCATTCACGCCATCAAGAACTTTAAGCATCTCGAGCGTCCTGACGACGCATCATTCAAGTTCATTGCAGTCTACATGCAGCTTGAGTTCTCTGGAGACGGCGGGGATGATGATGAGAGCTACGATCCAATTGAGCTCACTCTCATTCCCTCCATAGCCCTGCTGAAGGACCACCCTACAACCCTGAGTCCGACGATAGACCCCTTGAACTCTGAGCGTACCACGGCGTTATTCAGTCAAATCTCAGCTTGTTCGAATCTTCATCCCGACCCCGCTGATGAGGATGACGATGAAGATGATGAAACTGATCGGATCATATTTGAGGGGGAGGCATTGGAGGATCTGCCGGGTGCTTTCCAAGGTGACGCAAATGGCGGCTTACCTCCCCCGTTACCCGGTAGTTCAGGATGGATCACTGCTGAGAACGTGGATCATTACTTCGACCAGGATGGTAACTGGATCGGCGAGGACGGAGTGAGTGGTGAATTAGGTGAAGGCGCTGGCCGGGTCAGAGCTCGGGACGAGGTTGATGGAGATGGTAACGGAGTCAACGGTCACGAGGACGAGGCGGATGCAGAGTCCAAACGTCCCCGCACGGAGTAATCGAAAGAATCGTTGACGATGTGCGGAGTAGTGGACGAGACTTTTATGCATAGCATCGTATTGTTGACTCGTGGATATCCAGGCCAGTTGCGTCGGTAGCAACTACTGTATGTAAGTCCTAATTTGTCTTTATCATAATCGTCATCGGCTCACAAGCGAAGCAGATACCCAACAATATTGAGATGGGAAACCAGAGCCCGGCGAAGGTCATGCACCGTTAGGACTTGTACTCATGCGCACTCACATCGTTGCAAATATATAATAAACACATTCCATTGGGGTGTTATATGATTATTGCACCCGAGTATATTTGTTCGACTGTCGCAGAATAACCTGCCAAACAAAGACAGCAATCACTCATATATGCCATAGACCAATGGATATAGGCCGTCGTGATAATGACACTCTTGTTACTTGATCCTCTCCTTCATACCTAAGCCAACATTTCCAGAAGATCCACTGTCGGTGATTTACAGTGTGAACTCTATCGATTTACCGGTATGGAGTGGTCACCCGAGCTTTTACATGATCAAGCTCCCGAAGTACATTACAGCTTGGTCTATGATGACGACTCTGATTGGCCAAGTCATAGTTGTACATCAATGTCAATTGAGTAAGTATAGGGCCACTCTCCTTCATCCCAACCGCCCTCCACCTGGCGTATCATCCCCATGTCACGGACCTAGCCTCACCACATCATTCTCAATCATTAGCCAATGCCATTTGATAGTGTTATGGCGACTGAAGATCATCAAATGCGCGACTCCTCAGCAGCCGAGCAAATATTAACACGCGCGCAGTGCAATGTCATCCGTATCACAACTTCCCTAAGAAAAGAATAGGCATTGCACTTATACCTTATGAGTTAAATATCTACATACGAAGCAATTGCTCCAGGGAATTTGGCAGCCATCTAGCTGCAGGTGGATGTTTGGCCCACAAAGGCTATGATGCTAGCTGAGCGTAGGGCTGTTGTTGCCTAACAGGCTTTGGCATCTTCAAAATGTCAAAAATCAGAACACGCCCGAGTCGTCCTCAAACAGAACTACAGGCAGCTGCTCCATTTGGATCTCGATCCAGTCGAAGTATTGGAACTAGCGGACCTACTTATATCTGACGTAAGTTACATATGTGCATTGTTGATATGCATCCCATGTTGTTTTAGCCGCTGAGAGGGTCCAATCACTGGGTCTCAGTCACGAACCGACCAGGAAGATATTGGTGCGGCCAATGCTCCCCGCGTATACAATGCATGCCCCCCTCGAGAACCAACTCATTGGGAAAGGCTTTCCCGCCGAATGTCGTGAAACGACCGTGATAGCCATTCGGGAACTGCTTGAGTGGTACAGACCGGATCTCCTAAAGGAGCCAGTGGACCCGGCATGGAACTTCGAGGAAGCGGTGCAAAAGGTTACATCTCAGATGCAATGGGCTTATGAAGAACGAAGATGGGCCGACAAGCTGGTAGAGGCCTGCGATCTGCAGTTCATGAAGTTGGCACTTGAAAGAAAGGAGAAATGGGATTGGGTGTCTGATATCCAAACCCTTTGAAATCGCATCCACGATATATCCAACAGCTATATAGGAAGTTCGTTACTTATAAAGACATTCCCAGACTTCTCTTGACCTAACCACAAGCGGTGCCTCAAAAGGTCTCTTCGTACTCCGAATCTGCTCCATGCTTCTTGCTCGGCGAACCTTTAAGAAATCCTTGATCGTCATACAACCCTAAACTCTCATCACTAGCCTCCCCTTGCACATTCGTTGCGACCTGCAAATGTAAACCTTTGTCCTTCCCATTAGTCCCGGAACTATTACCACTGCCCGCTCTTAGCACCCTCAACCGCCTCGGCTCTTCTAACCGCTTATCCGCTCAACCCCAACTACCGGGCGCCAGAGTCCCACGCCGCGATCTCACGTCGCCGCTCGTCAACGGAGAGGCATTATCGACGTCTCTGATTCCACTATTTATCGTCGATTGTCCCGAGGTGCCTAGCGCAAGATAGTTCTTCGCCCCACTGTTCCTCTTCCCCGGACTGAGCCCATCTCCACGCATGTCGGGTATTATTGGACTATCCATCTCAGGGGTAACAGAGCGATATCCGCCAAAGGAGCTTACAGAGCTATTCATACGTCTCAACTCAGCCACTGCGTCCCGAACTTGGAGGTTGCCTTGTGTCGGCGCCGTAGGGGGTGGGACGGTGTCTTGAGCGCGAGCCGAATTTTCTGATGCGGTACGCTGAACCCGAGATCCAGGTCCCAGCCTCATTATATGATCAGGGTCGTGTTCCTTGAGATAGTCGGCACGTGATTCTAGGCCGGTAGGCAGCCTGCTGGTAGGTGGGCTGTCATAAGTAGACACTGTGAACAAAGTCGCCGTGCTAGGATGTAGCGTCATGCCATCGTAGGAACTACAGCCATCGTAGATTGAAGACAATCTGTCTTCTGAGGGGACTCGACTGGGACGTCGGTCCAATGCGCCTAGCGTCGGCGAGCTGCCCACGGGTCGGAGACTCGGGGTTGATGGCAATACTCTATGTTGGCTCTTCGGCGGCGGTGTGGGAGTCGGGGCAGGTTCAGTGACCTGTACATTCGCATACCCGCTCACACCTGCGTCCTGGGCCTTCAAGTTATCTAAAAACTTGACGGTCGATGGTATGGGTGTGAAAACCTGGGATACCCGCAAGGGTTCCTGGGATTTCGGCGTCTCCATTATAAAGGGGTCATCGTCCCCAGTGCGTATCGAAAATGAGAATGACTTCTTCTTGGATGAGTGTCCCCCAAATGTATCTGTTTTAATAGCAGGCTTAGGTTCCGATCGAGGTGGTGACACAGGGACTTGATCCGTCGTGGCCCTTTTTCGACGGGACGGCCCGGGACTGTTGCAGTCCTCGAAGCGCGGCCTGTGATCTCCCTCTCCTCTATTATCCTGGGCTTGAGAAAACGTGAGTGCTTCCAACATAGCTGCTCTCTCCATCTGGGTTGAAGTCTTGCCCGCGTTCCTTGAGCCTTCCGAGGTATTCATCTCCCCAGATTCGCTATATAAAGTTGACAGTGCGGAAGACCCCGAGCTAGCAGTGGGGAAATGTCCAAAGGGCTGAGGCTCTTCTTGGCTTGTTGGTTGTCCAGGTTTAACACCCCGACTTGGACTTGACAAGGCCGTCTGGTGTTCAGGGTGTGAGACCCTGTGTCTGACAACGAGACTGTCAGGTTCCGAAAGCATTGACAGCTCCGAGATTTGACGACTGTATCTTAGAGTCGTTGAATGCTCCGGACCCTGTGCTCTGGTGGGAGATGCTTCAGTAGCTTCCTGTTCAGAGAACACCATGATTGCAGGAGCGCTCCTCTGGCTCTTTGTGGGACTCGGCGTCCTGCTGTTGCCGATAGAATCGCTATATCGCGAAACCTCAAACATGGCCGATTCACCACTATCCCTTCTAGTTGATTGGATAAGCACGGTCTGTCTCCTCGTACTTGCTGTTCTGTCCTGCAGTCTCTCAGCAGTCATCCGCAAGATCTCAGTCAATTCGGTATCTGTCACGTTTTGCTTTAGCTTGAGTCTTGGTGGTTGTTGAGGAACAGGAACTCTCGCTCTTCCAGCGAGTTGCTGAGCTGCATCATGTGCAACGCCGATTCGGTGCTTCAGGTTATGGATCATGGCAGATGGCGGCTTAGGGATCGGTGCTATCGGAGGACTTGAACTTGGAACTTGGCTGGTGGTATGACGTCTCCTATGACGACTCCTAAGATCGGCCTCTCGTGCTGGTCTGGGCGCTGTAAACATGTTGTCTGCTTCCCAGGTCCCGTTCTCATATGTCTCGCTCCTGTCATGCTCGTGCATCTCCCTGAACCCGATCTCATGCTCCGTATGCGGCAACGTGGGACTTCGCACAACCCACACATCGCTCATAGGTCGTCTGGTGCCCCCAAACCATGAAATGCCACCCTTGGAGCTCTTCTTCCGCGGCGAAACCCTTGGTCCATGCAGCGCATCTTCGTCGATCCAGGACTTCTTTTTTCTCATCTGATATGCGTCAAGTCCCCTCTGCTTTTCCTTGATCTGGCTTTGCTGCCCCTCATCCCCGGTAAACGGGGTCAAGTTAAAACTTTCCTCTCGCAGGAACACAGGGGGTAGGATGGGAAGGGAGGTGTGCTCTTGCCTGGTCTCCTCGTCGACTATGGCCTTTTTCTGCAGTCGCCTCTTGGTAGACACATTATGGCGGAGCTTTTCCTCTGGACCGTGGTCCGAGGTCACGCTGTGAGGACGAGCGCTATCGAGGATACCCCGTTGGTGGTATTGTCGCTTATGATTACGGACGAGCAGCGATGCGACAACCACGAAGAGAATGATAGAGCCGCCGACAGCTATCCCTACTATTGCCCCTTGGGAAAGCTTAGATACAGGAGATGAAGTCGCATCTTGACGCTGTGTAAGGTCTGCGTGGGAAAGCACGAGGCTGGGCATCATGAATTGAGTAGTCGGAGGTGAAGTGAGTAGTCAGAGGTGAGGCATCGGACGGCGATTCTCCCTCTCCATCCTAGAGAAGTTGGGCAAAGTCAAGAGAACATGGTCTCGGAATGAGACAATAGGAAGCAGGCAGGCATCGGAAATGAGGTTATCAAAGTAACTGAAATTTGACGTTATTGGAATGTGCCGCCCAATCTTGCTCGCATTCCAGAACCGCGAGCTTCTGAGACAGTGGAGGTTGGTTGAGGCGGGAGCAGCTATTAGATGATCGTGAACTGCTAATGTGGCAGGTTGGTTCCGTTTTCATAAGTTATCAGCAGTTGGTTTCTTTACTGCGGATGAAAATCAATGTGCTTCAGAGATGTCATCACCATGCGGTCGAAATTCATGATGCCTGGCGCGACGAAATGTACAATACAACCAAAAGATCGTGAGATACAATAGAACAGGACAGAAGGCATACGCCTCTTTTCTTGTATACTGTCCGGACATAAATAGCCAGTACTGACGCATACAGGTCACATGGAGGACGGCGTATTTCATGAATGGGATTGCTCTTCATGATACTATAGGAGTCGATGCAAAGAATTTACCGAGATCAATCCCTTACCAGAAGAGACTTTTTTGTCAAAATGCATCATCATCCCATCGTGCAAGATACCATCAGAGCTTGCCAGCCATCGTTCCTGTAACACCAATGCGTCGTGCCCTTATGCAATATCAACTCAACCCCCGTTTTCATATGAATCGCCTGCTGCTAGTCTGATGTAGAATGCATTTCAATCAGTCTTTGACTGAACCATATGATTCTACTCTTCCAAGCAGCTGAAAAAGATGAGAACTATTGTCCATGGACGAAGTGAATCAAGCCCCGGGAAACATCATGTAAAATCCACTTCTCTGGCAGCTTCTGCTAACTATCTTCGGTGAAGTGAAAGGAACAAAAGAGTCCTCTATCAGCGGAGACCGTGATGACGGTGTCGCCACAGGTGACTTCGACGCTCTTTCTGGTGCTCCGACTTGCTGGCCGGTGACACGGTGACAGTGGTCACTACATCCTCGGTCACATAGACGACAGCCTCCTCCCATACGATCTGTTGGACCCTACCACCCTCTGTGCGGATTTCTGTGCTAACAACCTCGTATGAGACATTCGGATCCGACGCACTAGTGGGAGCCGCAGTTGTGGTCGGCGGAGCAGCTGAAGTTGTTACCACGGTAGACGCCTCGGGAACAGCCTCAATGGAAGGAGCTGCTACGGCTGTGGCAGATGAAGAGCTGAGGCTTGTCTCGATGAACACGCCACCACCTGGGTACGATGTGGAAGCCGATTTGTATGTGAGAGAGGGCGCACTATAAGTGCTGGCAATCTCAGCAGCGCTGGTAGCGCCAGCGCCAGCTGTGGCATCCTCTGGACCGTACTGAATTTGGACGTTGCCTGGAAGTGCGGTGAGCTCATCCACTACGTTTTCCATCTTGAGCTCTGTTGGCAAGGTCTCTAGCTTGCACTCGTTCTGCGTCGCCTCGTCCTGAATTGTGAATAGAGGGCAATCACTAATTAAACCCGATTGATTCGTGCATGTATCAACAGCAGACTGCAAGAAATCCTCCTCCCAACCAGTCATGAAGTCACCATGATAACCAAATCCTTTGAGATGATTAGTTGAGGTCAAGGACATCGGGTTGCAGAGGTTTCACTCACCAGTGGGATCACCGTTAGCGATCACGAAAAAGCCGTCCTCATCCTGGAAAGCAGCAGTGTTCCAAATTGTCTCGTAGAATAACGTGACTAGACGGACATCAAAACCGTCGGGACAGTTACCATCTTGCACCAAATCAGGATATGCTACATGGGATTGGTGGTCGTCGGAATCAAGGTCCTTCCCGTTCCAACAGGAGGGAAAGGCGAGTTCTAGTCGGATCCCATCAGGGCAGTTGGCGTCCAAGTAGTCCTTGCTCGGCAAAAAGTGGCGATATAGTGAGGCCTCGGGAGTCTTGCTGTAATCCAGGCAGTTGAAACCCACGGCACGCTGGACCAGGTCTGCCTGAGTAGTCTGGCCAAGAGCTTCCCAGCTGGACTGATCAGGATCAGGTTCAGACACGTTACCTAGGGTGTACGAGCGACGATTCGTGTTGCCAGAAATCATGCGAAAACCATTCGGGAATCCCTTCACATCGTCGTTGGGATCACGTAGCAAATAGTACGAGAGCATTCCACCGACTTGCGGAACAATCTCGAACGTGCCATTGGAGAAGGCGAAGTACATGGGTGGAGTCCAGTAGGCGGACAAGTCCTGGTCTACAGCGCAGGATGTGCAATTGCCAGCCGTCAGATCGTCGAAAGTAGCGGATTCACCGAAACCTAGTCGAATGTGTTAGCGGATCAATACACACAGCAATGTTCGAGGTCTGCATCAGGTGAGATCTCGCACTGATCTGATGGGCAGACAAGTCTCAAGGTAATCCGACAAGCAAACTTACCACTGGAACCGTGAATGGTATGAGCATGCGAGGAAGCCTCGCCCTCGTCCATCAAAGGGTCAATTCGTGCTAGACCAACTCGTCCACGACACTCCATGCGCCAAAAGGCGGAAACGCCGCTGAGGGCATTGAGAAGGGTGAGAGTGCTCCAAATTCGTGCTGCCATTGTGACAAATTGATTTAACGCGGATCGATGCAATTGTCTATGCTTATGAGATCTGATCGTCGATGTGAGAGTGAAGTGAGAATTTGTGTTCCCTTAGTGGAACAAGCTGTTGATGCAACCGAAGGCCGGCTCGTCAATGAGCTCGTAGAGGTCACGGATCTCGCACAACTCAGTCGGAAAACGCGATGCTCAAATCAGAAACCGAAGGCGTTCGTTTCCAGGCGAGTGAGTGTCGAGGAAAATTGGTGATGTTCGTATGTAGTAGCTGATGTGTCGAGGGTTGCAAATGGCGTCGACGCAGTGGATGAAAGTAGTTGATATGGAAGGTCCAAATTGCGACACTCGAACGCGACTTCTTTTTGACTGTTGATGCCCGTCGTGATGTTGTTGAATATTGTTGATTGCGCAAGTGAAGTTGGTGCACTTTCCTTCACCAAACCACCGTCACTGGTGATAACCTTGACCCGAGAGCCCGGAGCACGTCTTCCGGACCAGATCACTGTTTCCCTAGACGTAGCTACTTCTCGGCTTTCTTTCGCTTCTTTTTTAAAAAGCTCTTGCTCGCTCTAAGCCTTTCAATATCCTTTCGCCTAATCACTTTGCTACCGTTTAGTTGATGAGAGTCGATGCCGTTTGTAACGCACAGCTGATGCGTATGACGAAGCACTATTGTGATCGATATAGACAAGGTCAAGTTCACAATGTCAGAGGCAGGTGTTTAACAGCAGATGCCTATTGGGGAGAACCAAGCACACAGAGATATCGAATGGTGATTTGTCGATCGGTGGTTCAAAGAGTGAAGGTGATCACAGACCAGAAAAGAATGTATAGTCCACTGTTCAGATTGCGATCTAGATCAGGAAGACGAGTCAGGGAGACCGAAAATGAGCGTAGAGACACGGGTCGAAATGAACGAGAGGCGCGGTGGTGGTTAGGGAAGGACGAAGTGAACGGAGGGAGAGGTGGGTGTAAGGAAGGGAAGATACGATGAGAAGGTCGGACGTGGGTGTGGATGGTAGGGGTGAAGCCGCGCAAATCCCAGTACCATAGTAGGAGGTCGGACCAGCGAATGGCATGGGTACCAAGTATTTCATCACCCTTCGAGGCGATTGCCTGTCACTCCCAATCTCAGTCTTGCCCCGACCGGGCACTAGCCGCACCAACCCACACGGAGAATTCCCAGAAGATCTAGCTTTGGGCACGTGCCACGGATACACTAATTTGATTAAGGCCTACCTTCAGGTTTGAGATGTAATGTTGGAGACATACATCGGGTTGGGCGGCACCTGACTGCAGGACGATAGGGTAGCATGTGTTCTATCTAAAGGGCTGACGTTCCCTCCCGCAGCCGCTGGCGATGTGCCCAACTCCCAGTAGGACATCGTCAAGCGGCTTTTAGTCTGCTGCCAGGTCCCGTTTCTTGCAGACCGCTCAACGTCGATGATCGCATATCATAGATGTTGCCAGCGCATCTACCTACCGAGGTACATACTACAAGATCTCCCATTACTCGATCATCAGGTTCCATCCCAATGTTCTTTGTCCTTGACTCTTCTTCAGAATGCATGCGCTGCGGAACTCCGTGGCGCATTCGTCAAAGAGGCAGGTCCACCTCCTGGTGCCCCACCTCGAAATTCCGATGCATAAATTACAAACGGGCCCCCCGCCAGTCCTGGGAGTCCTCGTCATTTGTTGGAGGCGGGGGCGTTCGTGCCTGGCTGTGGCTGTGATACGCTCGTTCCTGCGTGTGGAGTGGATGCATTAAACGTGTATAAGTGAAGTCTAAAGTAGGACCCGTTGAGCGCTTAGCGTTAGCTTTCGAATCAAAATAGAATATCAACATA
The DNA here is from genome assembly GCA_022432505.1 of Xylariales sp. AK1849. NCBI lineage: Eukaryota > Fungi > Ascomycota > Sordariomycetes > Xylariales > Xylariales sp. AK1849. The sequence goes on from JAJKKH010000013.1 coordinate 432,615, forward strand.
AAGTCTCTTGGAAGAAGGCTATACAGGATGCCAGAATCCTTAAGGGGACCAAACGTGTATCCACGTTTGTTTCCTACCGTTTGCCCAAGTTGTGACAAGTACAGCACGACAATCGCATCTGCGGCAGCATCGTTGTCCAGTCACGGACTATTCTCATTCACCCGTCGTCTACAGGCCAATGGCACTGTACCACGGTCCCTCGCTTCTTGAGGTGCGAAGACAACCTCGACTAATACTTTGCGCTTCTAGGAATATTCGTGTGTACCTGTCTACTGTGTAAGCGACAGCGGGCTCTGTCCATGTTTTGCATTCAGCCCGTGACCCAGGGCTTACTTATTGTCGTCGTACAGCTGCCGCGCAGGACTTGCGCTTGACTAGCAATTGGCTGTGGTAAGAGGGCTCCGGGCCACAACTTCAGCAGCTGATGAGTATCATTGTGAATGTGGCACGGGCTGGCTGACGGCTACGGATCGCCCTCGACAGCCATGTCATGGAAACATCGCCGGAAGTTAAAGGGGCAAGGAGAGGGGCCATCGTTCTGGTCGTGGTGGGTCCAGATTAACTTACACACAGGGATGAGCCCGCGAAAAACACGTTTCAGCACTTCTCACTTGGCCAATGATCATCGTTCCCCTGATTGCTTATTGCCAACCTCGGCTGGTGCTTGCAGCCCAGTTACCTATGCAGCCCTCCCATTCCTGACATTTGGACCCCCCACTTCTACCGGAGACGCCTGCTTTGGACCCCTGGTCTTCATTTAACCTGGAGGTTTGAAATGACGGACATGTGTGCTCTGGACCTTGCCGTTTGGTCGCTCGCGTGCTAATAGTACTGTAGGATTATATCTTGATCAATCTACGATGCTATTCTTGACTCGTAAGCCTCCCGAAATGAAATCGGAAGCCACCAAGTAGACAATCTATTCGAAATACAGAGTAGAGTAATGTTGCTGTGTTTGGGAGTGGGTGCACAGATAACCATCATCACGGACAATTTCCGCGAATGCACTTGGTGTTTGCGGTTTGGCCAATGCGACGATACCTAAGATGAGGAGGTCGACATTGCCTGATGTGATACTAGAGCAGTGAGCCGCCCTGCCTCTTTGCGTTGGACGACCGTGTCGATACTGTATACACTTTATCTTGAGCTCATTCTCCTGTGTTCGCACCGCTGCACGTCAATTTGGTCCCAATGTCGCTGGAAACTTGTTTAAGCCAAACTCTTATGCGATGAGCTCCGCACCCGTGACCTGGACATTCATTCCCCTGAAGGTAATCCCGAGAGGAAACATGGGATGACAGGCTTACTATGTATGCTTCAGAGCTTGATTAAACGAGATATGGGGAATGAACCATCGTTTAAGGTATTCGGATATTCTCGAAACGGTTCCTGTGTGATCTCCAAAGCTTCGCCTTCCTCCTAGGGGGTGTCAAAGGATTGCTTGGCTTGGTCTGTGTTAAGCGGCGCCAGTATGCCGGTCATGAAGATCAAATGTAGGGGTGATGCCAATGACAATCTAATCAGACGTCATCGCTGCCAGGCGAGCGTTGAGATAATGCAGGCTTGCATAATTCACGACAATATGAACGAGGAGTATGGATTATGACGATTGTTTCCTTTGACAGGATCGGTGAATAAAGGAGACAGCGCTTGAGAAACGTCAGCTGCTTGGGCCTAAGTAACTGTAGCTGGCTGGCTGTTTAGAACACCAATAGCCACCAGCAGGCTGTGCTGGCGCCGTTGATAGGTAGCTTTGGTATTCAAATTTGCCCCGAGCCTCAAACTGGGTATGCTCGATTACCAACGCCTACAGTTATGATTGAGAGATCTAGCATTATTGGTAGAGGATTCCTCTGATGGAGTTTCTTGTATGAAAAATTCGGGCTTGGGCTCACGCGCTGTTTGTCGTTACTTAACATAGCGGCGGCGCAAATCCCATGAAGACGAGGAAGAACCCGGTATCTCCTCCTCGGAACTAGATACGCTTACATAATTGAGTGCCACAATTTCAACTCCAAGCCACGCCTGAACGCCCGAAGAACCCAGTGTCGCGTGTCGGTTCGTTTGCGCGAACGTAGACAACAAGGGTTCAGAAAGCTGTTTTTACACAGGATTGATTCTATTGTTACGATGAAATGAGTTTGCCTTGATACCTGCGATAGAATGGACGATTTATCGGGGCTCAATTGGTCATCGACCAACTCGTCCAAGGGCGCCAAATCGACCCATATGAACATAAGCCAGCAAACCATCTACCCATCTCTGAGACCATCGCCCTCACCCCAAGTCTCTGGTCGAAGTACACCTCTATCAACCCACGCTTCGGGTCTGAACGCACCGAAATCCACGACGCCCAAGCCTGCGGCTGATAGCTTCAGCAACCTCGTCAACTTCGGTGGGGCTAAGAGCAATGCGAACCTCAGTCTACGCGAACGACAGGAGCAGTTGGAAGCTGAAAAGCGACGGAAAGAGGAAGAGCGGAGACAGCAGATGCAATCTCACTATGGTGGAGGACAATTCTGGGATACTATTGGTTCTGCCAATGCTTCGCGGACAGCTTCGCCGGCATTCCCTTCCAGTGGAAGTAGAAATGACGCTCGGAATGGCCAGAAGAAAGACGACGATGTCGACCTATTCGCTGCTTTCAATAAGAATACTAAAGTCGACAATTCTAGCCATTATCCACCACCTCTACAGCCATCATCCGGGAAGAGTACCCCGGCGAATGACAATAAGCTAGACCTCGGTGATGCGAATGCTTGGAACCGGCCACCATTTTCGGGTGGCGGCGATTTTGTGGATGATGACGACCCATTTGGGCTCAACGAGGTGAAAACGAAAGCTCCTCAGCAACCAGCTCTCGGGGCGGCGGAGGATGATGACTTCCTGGGTGATCTAGGAAAGCCAGTGGAGGAGGTTCGCCGCAAAACGCAGGCGTCGCAGCCGAAACCAGAGCCAGGGAAACCAATCGAAGATTCGGACACTGATTCTGAGCCAGAAGCACCGCCAAGGCCTACAGGCGATGATCCTTTCGACAAAGCAGTGGCTGAATTGGTCGATATGGGGTTCTCTGCTGAAAAGGCTAGGCGAGGACTTACAGAAAGCGGTGCTGGTCTCAACGTTCAAGCGGCCGTTGGCTGGCTGCTAGACGATGCCCATAAGACAACACGCCAGAAGCAGACACCGCGAGATCCTACCGCTGACCGCTCGCGAACTCGGGAAGAAGCGGGACGATCAAGGAATAACGCGAGTCCTGCCTGGATGAAGGAGGATCAAGCGGATCTGCCACCGCGCAGAGATAATAGATCACCTGCTGCTACTGGCGAGTTATCCCAGAAGGCTGCAGCTGTGGGTACAAGCTTCTTCAAAACGGCGAATTCATTATGGAAGACAGGGCAGAAGCAGGTTCAAAAGGCTGTAGCCGACTTCAATCAAGAAGGCGGTGAACCAAACCAACCGAAATGGATGCGAAATGCCCAGTCGGACAGAGCTCATCCTCAAGAGAAGCGGTCGAATAATGTAACAGACGAGGCCATGATGCTAGACTCTGGGATGCGGCCAGAAAGGCCGACCAGAAATTCGAGAGAGCCACGACAGCCATCAAGGCCTGGTGATACTCGTGACCATTCTCCGGGTTTGCCCACACGACCTCCTGCGCAGTCATCTCCAGTGCCTAAATGGCAGCAACTTTCTCAGCCACCCCTCGATCCTCGAACTCGTTTAAGCAAGCAAGCTGTCGAAGAGCAAAGTGCGCAAGCGTATGTAAGCCCAGCGAGAAGGAAAAAGGCCACTCCACAACCGCAACCTCCGATTGAGCCCGAGGTGGACCTGTTTAACACGACTGCTCCCCCACCTCCCCGACAACAACCTCAGCGGTCAGCCCAGCCTTCACCATCCCACGCAAAACCATTCAGTCAACCGGCTTCGCGCACCATCACCCCCAGGCCTCCACCGCCGAGCAGGGCAATACCTGCCGTCTCCCCATCCGTCATACAGGCGTCCACACGACACCGCGCCGAGGGCACAACTCATTTCAAGCGTGGTGACTTCGATGCCGCCCACACATCTTATTCCAATTCGTTAAATGGCATTCCGCAGACACATCCACTTTGTATTGTTCTTCTCACCAACCGCTCTCTCACTGCATTGAAGACTGGCAGTCCTAAGCAGGCTGTTGACGACGCTGATGCAGCGATCAAGATTATCGGGCCCTCTCGTGGCGATGGGGAGAAAGTTGCCCTAGGCGATGGGGAGCACCGCGAGATGAAGGACCTCTACGGCAAAGCTCTGAGTCGGAAGGCAGAAGCGCTCGAGCAGATGGAAAAATGGGCTGATGCCGGCAATGTATGGCAACTATGCGTCGAAGCAGGGGTCGGCGGTTCAACGGCAATAGCTGGAAGGCAGAGGTGTCAAAAAGCTCTTGCTCCAAGACCGAAGGCAACACCGAAACCTGCCCAAGCAGTCAGGCCACGCCCCAAGCCCTCTGCGGTCTCGAATCTCACCCCTCAAAAGAGCTCCGAAGCTGTGCAGCGACTGAGAGCCGCAAATCAGGCAGCCGAGCGAGCAGACGATGAGAAGTTTGCCCTTGGCGAAAAGGTTGATGCTCATATCTCAGCCTGGCGAGACGGTAAGAGAGACAACCTGCGTGCATTGATTGGTAGTTTGGACCAGGTTCTCTGGGAGGGAAGTGGGTGGAAGAAGGTCGGCTTGCATGAACTGGTGATGGCAAACAAAGTCAAGATCCACTACATGAAGGCCATTGCGAAAACCCACCCTGATAAGGTAAGTTCCATGGATCCTAACCCTCTTGTTTCTTTACCCCAAAGCCAAGTATTAACAAGTTGTCAGCTTCCACAAGATGCCAGTACAGAGGTCAAGCTCATTGCAGCCACGGTTTTCGCAACGCTGAATGAGGGTTGGGATAAGTTCAAGGCCGACAATGGTCTGTAAGCTCGACCATGATGAGCTGTAGCATAAACGAGAGGGGTTCAGCATCTAAGAGACGACGTCACGAGCCCATGTTCATACTTTATAAAGAAATAGATGAGAAGCCACAGGCAGATTGGCTACGTCTCACGAGGCAGCCAAAATCGTTTCCCTGACCTCAGCACCTGTCCCGGAAATACCATTCGTGCAAGTTATTAATTCTCAACACCCTTATTTGTCCCTTCGCCCTAGCTACAGTAAATATCCGGTGGGCAAAGTTACGTCTTGATGGCCTTTCAATCTGCTACAGGTCGGGTATCGATACCGGCAGAAGAAGACTAGGACCGCCGCAGGAGAGCGTCTCCCCAAGCCGTTGCTACCTGATTTACAAACGGCAACAACCAAGACGGGAATCAATCAATACAATCGTTCGACACGCACAACTCTCGGTGTCCAAATCGATGCAAATGAAGATGACGTCGCATCAGCCGTCAGTCGAGGATGGATGGCTGTGTGCGCTGGTAGATCTTCTCGTAAAGTGCCTCGATCCCTGACTTTCGGATGCCTTATTTGAAGTAATTCGCCTTTCGTCGGTACCCTTTCCACATCCTTCGATCTAAAGATGACCTTGCGTCTAGGGTAGCGGTCAACCCGGTTCTCAATATACACACCTTGCTGGTTCAGTATGGCTCGCAAGCCTAAGTCTAGGGAAGTGTTCACTTGTGTGTGCCTTCTAGTAACCAGTGAGTCGTCTCAAAGTTGATGTCGCTATTAAGGTGTACGCTTGGCAAATATGACTTGCACTAGTAGGCCCCAAGTCTGTTCCGCCCAATCCTCATAGAGCTTACCCACCCCCTGTGAAACACATATTGAATAACTCCATGTTCAATGCCAGTATTTATCTGCGGTCATCCCCGTCCTTGGTAGCTTGAGATTCGGCAAGCATACTAAACAGACTGCTTACTTCCGAGGTGGAGCAAGGAAGCTGTGAGAAGAGCCCGTCTGACACCATAAAGCCTGAAATCAGGGTGCGGACTGAGTGATACATTGTTGTCCTTATATATGACTCGTACCATCAGGATCCAAAAACTGACGCTCCAGTGTTCCCGCCTCCGTAGTGGCTAGACTGAGATGAACGATAGGTACACTGCTCGACTCTCGTCCATTGTAATATAAATAGCAGTCCTACTCTTTCGCTCGCCTTGCCCGAGTCGTCGGCGACTGAACCCCCTTTGGAAATGTATTATCATGCTTGCGTCGGGGCCGGCCGTCTTCCTGGTCGAGCGCGTGGGAAGACGGAAGCTCATGTTATTTGGAGCATTCGGCTAAGCCTTCACGATGGCCATTCTGGCGGGCGTGAAACCACAGCCCTTGTTGTCGGGCTGCCACGTTACCGCTGTTGTGTTCTTTTTTCCCGTTTCCAACCCCTTCTTTGCCGTTGGCTGGCTGGGCATTACTTGGCTATACCCGACCGAGATTGTCCGTTTGCGCATCAGGGCTCCTGCCAACGCCTTGTCGACTTCTGGTAAGTCCGGATGTAGCACCAAAATGGGAGCGTACAAAGAATAAATGAAGTCGACGTGATCACCCCTTACCAGCAAGCTGGATCCTCAACTTCCTCAACTTCCTCGTCGTTATGATCACCCATATCGCATTTAACAGCATCTCGTACAATACGTACACCATTTTCGCCGTGATCAACGCCTTCATGGTGCCCTGCGTCTATTTCTTCTACCCTGAGACTGCATACTGGTCCCTCGAGGAAATGGACGCTATCTTCCACAGGGTGAAGGGCGCAAAGGGATACTTCGGCGTCGTTAAGGTGGCGCGTGAGGAGCCTAGACGATATGGCAAGAATGGGGAGTTGCTACTCGACTACGAGGGGACGGAGAAGCACAAGGCGCACACTCAGCATGACGAGTGTAATGGAGCCTCGCCCAGGGAGACCGAGAATACTCGGGGTGCTGTGTTGGGTAGTTCTTGACTGTTAGATAATAAAAGGCGCTACTCAAGCTGTGTTATTGAGCGACTGTAAGGAGGAAGGCAAGAAATTGGTAAAATAGTATTGAAGAACCCTTTGAACACCTTGCTATGCATTAAAATACATGTGCACATGTGCCGATTGCTCATTATTGCGCTCGTAGTTGGTCTTTCTATTTCGTGGTATTCGTAAGCTGCCGTTCCACGTGGACTTCATTCCGTACTCATATCTATTGCCCACAGAACAGTTCCCTTCAAGATCGCAAAGGTCCGTGCCATATACCCAGCAATCTTCTGGAGACGGACGCTTGGTGTTGAATATCGAATGGTGCAGGGCAAGCAATGCGGAGCATCGCGGTCTCAACTCCGAGCTGGCAGTATTATCCACGTCGACCAGCAGAGCGCCATAAAATCTTCACCATCGCAGAACCGCAATGCCACGAGGCAGTAAGCAATCAGAGCCCCAACATCCTCCTGACGCTATCCCGCACCTTCTGCTCGTACTCGGGGCGTCTATCGCGCCACATCTTGGCGGCCTCTACGTTCGCGGGGCTCTCGTCGTTCGGCTCGGCCAGCATGCTCATAACAGAGATCAAGATCTTCTCGACGGACTGGATGGGACTCCAGCGCTCGGACGCGTGCTCGTAGTGGTTTGGGTCGTCGCCGGGTGGGTGCAGGATCGAGATGCAGACTAAGCCGCTAGGGTAGACTGGAGGGAGGGATCAGGTGTCAGCGAGCGGAGTTGTTAGCTGGGGGGGAGAAGGTACCATACCATTAGGGTGGAATATCTCCCCCAGGAACTTCATGCTCGGCGGTGCCAAAGGGTAGTCTTTGGGGAACTTGAGTTCAGCTGGAAAGATGCCCCCCTCGAATGGCGTGCCCTCCGGTCCCTGGATCAGCGCCTCCCAGTGCAAGAGGTCGTCCTCCGATACGGGGCCGGCGGTAATGCCATCCGGCGGGTTGTTCGTCAGGGCCCGGTATTCTTGTAGGAGTCGGCGCTGGGCGGTTGACTGGGCCATGCTTGGTGGTGTAGTCGGAAAGACGAAGTGGAAATTAGTGTGATTTGCTCAAAGTTGAAGTTGGGACTTCAGGACATGATGACATAGGGACGGACGTACATTCCCTGAGTAGGTAGCTAAGCTTCCCCCCACTGCTACTAATACCTACCCCACAGTTCAGCGTAGTGGTCTGTGCAGGCCGTGGACGGCAAGCTTTAGGTACCTATAGGTACTTACCAACCTGTAGGTACTCAACTCCGTACGGCGACGTGCAGTGCGTTCTCTTGCCTTCAGCTCTATACACTGTTCCTTTCCTAGGTAATTGCAGCAACGCAAGGGGCGAGTCACATAACTCGTCACTCAAGTGAAAAGGTAACGAAGTATTTCTTTACGTATTGAGTCTGGGTACGTACTCGAGGACCGAGTTACACAGGATAGTCTCATTTCCTGTGAACGGTATAGATCTCATCCACCCACCGTTGTCGGGCGTTGTTATTCAGAAGCCAGCTCGTCCGTTTCATACCCACGAAGCTTGCCATGATTAGTTGTCAAAGTCTATAGGGACTCGGTCAGGCTCAATAATCCAGTTCATAGCCGTAGCAACTTATATGATGCAGGCTCGTAAAGTCTCTTTTGGACGGGCCAGGCCAGTCTGGAGCAGCCTCTGACTCCCCATCTCAAACGGAATACCAGCAAAGCATCTAAGATTGATGCTCGCAAAGCGTACACTTGGCTGCCGGTGCTTTGCGACATTCCAAGCGAATCCATGCCTCTAACACAGAGCAGTCCAGAGCCCACAACCATCTCTGATATGAGCATTTGACGACGACGTTGCGGGACCTCGCTTGGCCACGCGGAGACTGGCGCTATGGACAGGTCTACGAACACGGTCAGCAAATGCCCTTACATTCTATTCCTCGCCCGCCTCAATCCTATCGCCTTCAGGAGTTAATTAAGAAAGATGGAGGGCAATCTATATTGGGCCAGCTACTGTGACATGGCCTGCGTCTCTCCTTTACGTATTTCCCCAAGTACTCTTCGATTTTGAAGGATTGAGTACGTGACCGTACTTTGGTATCTTCCAGTTTTATTTGTAGGGTTTCATCGTTGGACTTATCGACATTTCCGTAATGGAGGAGAGGCTCGGGCTGTTCTACTTCATCTTCAGGGTAGCAAAGTAAACGGATATCAACCTACCTCCTTGCAATTATGTACTCGATATTGCTGTGTCGTTGTAAAGGGCTTTGCAGTAAACCCCAAAAAGCCCTTTCAAGGTGGAACCTCCAAGCAAACATATTGCTGAACTCACATCTACTCGACAGTGATTGTGTGGTGTCAAAACGCGGTAACGCAACAACACACCAAACGAGTAACAATAGCCCTGGCGGGTTTTCGAGAAGCTAACAGTAGATAGAGAGGATGAACCATTCGAAGCTATGAGAACAATATGGAGGGGACCTCAAAGACAGAGGCTCTGAGGATCATGGCGCTTGGGAACTTGGATACCGAATTCAACTGATTCGGCTCAATGAAACCGTGATAACAGTTGCAACGGCTTCATGCTACACATGTGATTGTTTTCCTGCTATTTCCTCCTATCGGGGTAGATCACGTTGATTCTCGTGTGTCTTCCACCTAAGTAAGCTGCTCGATTCAAAGTACCAAGCTCTGAGGCAGGAGACCCTCGGCAACCATGCCCTCCAACTGATCTACAGCCCATTGTGGGCCGTTTGTGCTTCCAGCTATTATCACTCCTGCGTCAAAGGATTTTCCTTCCGACAACTGCTGCAGCATATGTTGCGATACCATGGATCGCAGAGTGGCAACACTTTTGTCTTCAGGTTCTGGAGATAGTTTGCTCGCGTTGCGGTAGAATACATCAGCATTCTTGAGCAACCCCGCAGCGTTCGTGATCGCGGCTTGATGCGACGTCGGTGGGTATCCCAAGGCGTGGAGACATAGGTTAGCATCTCCACGGAGAAGATGAGTCTTGGCTAGTTCAGATGGATCAATGCCTTGCAGTTTCGCCGCAGTAGTGAAGTGTTTGATGCCTTCTGTGAGGGCGTTCCAACGTGCCGTTGAGTCGCTGGGTTGGAAGTCCATAAGTGCAGCATTAAAAGCGATTAACGATTCAGCGTTGGCAATGAGAGCTTCAGCAGAACCGTTCGCCAACAACTCTGGAACCGCGAAAGCCGCATCGCGTTCCCGCTTGTAAGTGACGCCATCGACCTTTCGTGATCTGAATCCTGCTTCGAGTAGAGCGGAGATAAAGTTAGCCTTGGTGAGTGCGATCTCCAACCGTCTTTCGGTTTTGCCCTGTGATATGATGGGCAATTTCTGTACGAGCTTCGTGGAGTACTCTTCAACCCAAGGTAAGGTAGCTGCAGGGACTGATTCAGGAGCACCGCTCAGGATGCTGCAGAGAGTTGTGAGAGTCTGAAGCTGGGCTAGCACAGTATCTGTTAGTGTATCGAGAGTGACGGGCTCGACAACGGTAAACCATTGCTCTTCTTGATCAGCTGGTCCCTGCTCCGATGCTTGCGTAGACTCGAGAATCCCGCCTTCTGTACTTGACTCGGCTACCTGCTCACTGGCAAGACGCTCTTGCTCCAGGCTTTCTTCGTACTTCAGTTCTTGGATAGAGAGACATTTGTTTTGCAGTTCCAAGGCCTCTTCAAGCAACTTCAGGGCTTCTTTATCAGGAAAACTGTCGTCATTGGCAATCTCCTCGGCAATGCTTGTTAGTACTTGAGCAGCGTTGAACAAAGCATCGGCATTATCAGGACCCAATTTCAATGCGTAGCGATGGGCATCCAGTGCCAAGCGGAGTGCATCCAAACGTGGCTGCTGCAGTTGCTCGACCAAGATAGGGTGAGTGGCAACCTCGAATAGGACTCGAGCCCTAGCATATGCCGATCAGCACGTCGCGTACGAGCAGCTCGCGTATTATACTTACTTGTTGTAGGCGAGATCCAGACTGGCCGGAAAGGAAGCCAGACCCTTATCGTAAACTTCGATGGCGCGCTGGAAAAATCTCATCGACTTGGCAGCGTTTCCTGCTCGCCATTTCCCCGCGGCCTCCTCAAAATCTACGCCAGCTGCACTGCGTTAAAGGACGGAACCTCCATAGTCGCGTCCGCTTACCATTAAGGTAGTCATCCGCAGTTTCGAATGTCTGTTCAAGGTCAGAATCCCCCCTTGTTGCTTATCAGGTTGGCCAGCGATCCATACCTGTTCTTTTTTCTGCTTGGCTTTTGCCTGTTTGAGGAATGCTTTCGGTCGTTTAGACATGATGATGTACTTTGGTAATACCTCAAAAGGCGATAACAGAATCAGCCCAAGATATCGATGAAGGCTGGATCCCCGGGGCCGGAGCTTTTGGGTTTTATCCTGATGCAATACTTCATTGTAGTATGGTCCGTGCGCGAATCACAACACTTTTGGGTCGTAACCATCACCCTCTTCAGTTCATTTTGTCTTGCACAGGTGTATGCACAGATAGATGCACTCTCTGCATATAACTTCAAGCAATGTCTACCTCTCATATTGTTTCTCGAACAACGAGTGTCTACGGTCGTGTACTTGCACCTTGAGATTAGCACGCATTTGCTTCTAACTCGATCTCCTGTCGCACAGTCTAGCTCAAACGATCTACGAGGCAGTCCACGTATACTCCGCAGAAGGAGTAGGGTGAGTAATGATCTATGAAGCGATTTTGAGTCTTTCTTCTAGAGATTCCAACTAAATCCGACAGCAAACCATGAGAAGCCAGCCAGGCAAGAAGTGATTAAGGGAAGTTTGACCAACTGTGTAAGCCTTTCCCAATGATTCTTCCCATTTAGATATTCAGACATGTGAGCTAGGAATACTTCCGCTAGCTCTGTCATTCTGTACACGTCGCACTATACTGGATATGGTGTCTTAGAGACTATTTGTGACTGTCCTTAGCATTCACCACGTTATTCGCTAGCTAAATGTCACTGTGCAGTGCCGCATGTTCCATTCTTTATTCTTCATTCACAGTTGCAATTCACTATTGTACCATAAGTGGCCGCAATTTCCGTAGAGAAACGAGTATCGAGACCATGGTAGTTTTGGTTTCGATGCAGCAAGTACTGATTATAGCCCACCTTTGGTTACGCTTAGGGATGACGAACTGCTGAGATCATCAAAAGTAGTAGGTTGGAGTCTGAAATATCAATTGAGGGATCCCGAATGTCCATCAGCTTCAGAATACGGGTAGCTTATGCTGGCGAACTCCATAACTCCTCCTCAACGATGCTTTTCACCACAGTACCCAGATACTTGAACCGGTTATTCCTGCACACGTCTCTATCGACCTGGATTTGAAGTTTGTGACACTACTGTTCCTCTAACTTCGCATCCCCTGATACCACGGTCTTGCAGTCATCATCCTTTTCATCACATCCGGAACATGAGCCGGCACCAGAAAAGGGGCATACCCTAGCAGTCTTGGACTTGGGCGACTCGCTTGGGCCGTCTTCGATATCGTCGAGCACTTTCTTCCCAGACAAGAACCCCTCGGGCTCAAAATGAAGTTGTTCTATTTCAGACGCAAACTCGTCCCCATCTCGGACGTACCATTTAGCGAATAAGTCGTTCTGGACCCAAATGACCTTGCCGATGGCTTTGACAAGCGCAATCTTCTTGTCCATTTTCAGGCGCGGATGCGACAGCAATGCTTCCGAGAGGGTATCTTGAATGAAAGCCAGACATGCGCCGATATGTACATATTCGATGTGGAGAGGATGTTCACGGCCGCGTCCTACATGCATCATTCTGGTCTCGTGTTAATCCTGTTACCTCTCCTCAAGTCCATGAATGCAACTAACCCAACCTTGTCCAGGTACTCCCAGAATTCCATCGTGCTTGGGTCGGAACATAGCTTTGCAAGATAAGCGCGCAAGAACATCTTACGATGCATTATTTGGGGGCTGTCGTCGTGGAGATTCAGATCAACCGGACCTTCGTAACTCGTACTCCTTGTTTGAAAGGCGTGTGCTGTGATGTCGTACTGTAACAGTTTGTGATACACGATGTTAACAATGGCAGGGATCAGCTGCTTGATGTATTTGGAGCCCGAGATGAGCGCTTCGATATCATCTGCACCATTGTCAGTCTGATTGCGATGTAGCGCCAAGTGGAAGGACGGTACTTGAGCTGAAGTCGAGAAAAGTATGGAGGTACTGGATTCGTGCTTCGAGGTTGGTGTATAAGTCTCTGCGATCGATGTGCTTCATAGGACGAAACATCTTGACGTTGCCTGCCTAGTGGGGAATCGACTATAAGTTAATTGAATTGGCAGGGTTCGTAGGTTTAGACTACTCGTGTCGTTCGACTTGGTCAATTACAGCAAATAGAGCGTACAGCACAATTCCAAGCCACAGGAATCCATGGTATGAGACTTTGCGCACTTCTTAAGAAGTCGATCTCGCTGCCCTGCGACAACATCGTAGCTTACAATCCGGACGACCTTGTTTGTTAGATTTGTTGGATGAAATGTTTTGTGGTATGATCTGGGTTGAATCGAACGATGCGGTGGGCCGCGACTCAATTCGCGATAAACCCCCGGAACCCACAGCTAAGCATGAGCTGAACGCAGGGCGCAATCATACGATTATGTTGAAACAAAATCCTTCGCACACACTAAGCCGTTCACCAAACAACACGGGAAGCTTAAGACTCGGTCTCCGGGATATCTTCCAGCCAGGTACTCTGCATCTGGAACAAATTCTTTCGGATACAGCATAGGCATACCTTCCGGAGGAACGGATCGTCCCTGTAACAGAGCTTGTCGCAAACACCCGTACAAGAGAATTGGGGCTTATTGCAGCACAGTCGATGGCCGTTTTGCAAGATCTTGTCTCTGTTTTGAGTGTGGCATCCAGATATGATGAGCACCACATCAATTTCACCCGTTTATGATCAGGAACGTTTTTATACTAGCATATCGGCCAATCGTATAACATCTTACATGGGCCCCTATCCCTGCCAACTTGCCATTCTCGACATGAGCCTGGGCCAAACAAACGAATTGGATGATGCGGCGTATCGAACAAAAATTGTCGACATACCATCCCTTGAACCTGAAGTTGGCGAAATCTCCTTCGCGCCAAAAGCCCGTCCCGATAAAATGTGCTAGCCATGCTAAAGGGACGTGACAGCTTCGTTTGCGATGGGAATGAAGAATTTCGAGGCTGTCGATAGCATTGTTTGGTCCCTGGTTTTGTAGAAGCCTATTAATTGGGCAGATTGCGCACCTGTACACAGTACCAGTGCTCTTCACTTCTGATGTTACTGTGAACTGTACCCGAAGACGGTCCACGCGGTCCAGTGAAGCCGTGGTAATATACGTCTACTCGGAATAGCGGCTGCACCAATTGCCGGAATAGGGAGTGGTCAGCAGTGTCGATCTGCGAAGGATGGAATGCTGGGAGCATTGCCATGAACAGTCTCCACCCCTGACTTGCTATAGATGCCTACTGTTCAAGCCCGGCGAAGAAGACCACGCACGGCTCACGATGGGATCCAAGGAAGGTTCCAATTGGAAGGTTCCTGGGCAATTGGGATTCTTAACTTCGGCTTGATGAATGAACAGCACCCAGGAGCCCGTACCGGGACATGACGATGACGAATGATGGTAGAAGAGTACTCCAGGACGACGAAGCAAACCTACAGAACGCTCTCGGAGCGTCTTCGATCTGACTGCGCTGGGATATCCGAGACGCATACATAATAGTCACTGTCAGAATCTACGTGCTACATTACCTGAGTCATTAGCTGCTGCGTTTGATTATCCTTCTTTAGAACTATGTCCAATATAGACGGAAATAAAGTCAATGATATCCACATCAATAATAGTCAAAGAAGACCTACATAGGAAACAAGAAAATCGTAATACGAAGCTGTCGCGGATTGCAATACGTGCCAAGTCGAGCGCCATATGACGTACAGTACAGCATTCCCGAGGTTATTCCGGCACGGCGAGTCTTGCTAGTGCAATCATTCGCGAATTCGACAACGAGCTACTTAGAGAGGCTCAAGCTGCCCTCATTCTTTACATGCAGCTCCGATCATGCCGCCGCCATTGCCATTGCCATTGGGAAGCTCTGCGGCTGGAAGAGGCTTAAGCAGGCTACCGCGCCGTGCGGATAGCCAATCGATCTGTTTCTTCTGCTCGTTGTCAAGGCCAGCGACGACGCGGCGGCCAAGACGAAAAGCTCTCAATTCGCGTCGGCTAGAGTCTACTGCGGCAGCAACATCGACAGCAAGAAAAGAGCTCGAGGACGCACTGGTAGACCTCCAAAAACACGCGGCAAATTACGTGAACCTGTCGAGGCTACAGCTTGCGCTCAATGGCTTGCGACAACAGCCAGGAAAGGAATCGATACGAGTAGCTATATTAGGGCTTACCGATGGCACGAACTCGGGAAAGACTGCTAAACAAGTGCTGAAGCTTTTGCTAGCCGACCCGTTGAAAGAGGAGGAAGATTGGGAGCGGGAGGTCGACAAACATGATCTAACACAACCCATGATCCTCCGGGTTGGGGCAGAGGAATACCAAGAACCGGGAACGATATCATTGACCAAGGGAAATCTACTGCATGAGGTCAACGTCTCGTCGGCGACGCTTAATGGCCACAACCTGGAGTTACTGCTTATGGAGACAAACCCATATGCCAGCGATCCGCGTAGCGAATTAGAGACCCTTGAAGATTCGGTGCTGGTTCCTAGGGTTGATATTCCAACCTCAAGCACGGGCAGATACACGCCCATTACGACACCTGTGCACAAAGCTCTTCTTGTGGAGAACGGATTCAGAGGTGTTATGGCACTAGCCTCGATGCCCTTGCTGGAGAGTCAGGACGTCATTAAGGCGGCAGTGAATCTTCCAGAGTACAAATCGACCGACTCTACAATATTACCCTTTACGCCTCTGGATGTAGAAACCGCTAGTCTTGGCCTTGGCCTCATCCGCAAGGATCTACAAAATGCGATGGAGTTTGAGCATCTCTGGTTTGAGAGCAATGTCCCAAAGCTCGTTGAGTGGCTAAAAGCTGATATCCTATCCACACCCGAGCACACGACGAAGCCCCCCGTACGGCGCCTTGTTGCCTCATTGCTTGAGAATGCCTCGGCATCTATTCACGGCGCAGAAGTAACACGGTTGTCAAAGAAAGCTCTAGCGTCAACGGAGTCTGTATCTACAACGCACCTTAAGACTAGCCTCGCTGAGTGGGCTGAGAATGCACACGGTGAACTACAAGAAATGTTACACCGCGCCTTCGCGAGTCGACGGTGGCGCAAACTGGGCTGGTGGAAATTGTTCTGGCGCGTCGATGATGTACATATGCTATCCACCGACATCCTGAACCAGCGATTCCTCCCAAATGCAGAAAGGACTGCTATCTTCCTAAAAGGGCGCATCGCAGAAGCTACCAAAGAGACAGGCTATACCGCGGTAGACTACTACCCTTCAACTTCGGGGAAAGTCATCGAATCAGAACCATCCCTGAAAACCCCCCCTATTATACCTGGAACTGGAGACGATCAATTTCTCATGGACATTCCTGCCACGCGAGCCAATCTTCAGTTCGGCACGATACCCGCGCTACAAGCACTGGCGCAAAAGCTCGTCGCCCAGACACTAGCTACATCTGGTCTTACTACGTCGCTCGGAGCCTTGGTATACTTTGGCACCCTCACTACTGGCTTGTACGAAGCTGGTGCAGTAGCAGCTCTCGGCATCGTATGGAGCATGCGCCGCATGCAAAAGCAGTGGGAGGCCGCTCGCGAATTCTGGGAGGGTGAAGTAAGGGAGGCGGGTCGAAAAGCTGTTAGATGTGAGGAGATGGGCATGGGCAAGGTCCTGGATCTGGTTGGTAGCGTGAAGGACAGCAAAGACACTGTCGAAGACGGAGAGCTTGAACGGGCTAAGCAGCTGATTGAGAAGGCTACTGACGCGCTTAAGAAGCTGAGATGAATGACTTCTGTATCATTAGGGACATAGGGATAGATGTGTGATACCAATATGATATTAGAGTGTACAAGTGGCCACAGCTTGCGGTAGCAATAAGCTTTTGATCAAAGCGGCGTCATCTGATCTCGACCAGGCGACGTGCAAAACTTCGGGCTAGGGCGGGATGGTCCGGTTGAGGAGATGACTATATAAATAAGACTTGTGGACTGTTCTGAGGTGGGACGGCCCAGCTGAGATGGTATTGTGAAGAATACTGCGGTTGACAACTAAAGCGTAACACACCGAACCTCTGACAGACCGATGGCTGATTATTAATGAATCATGTGGCAGCAAAGGAGTAATACTGTTTAACACCACTCCTCTCCCCAATCGCCCCCTGAGTAGTCGACTGTCGTCGAGTCCCACTCACCAGTGCTACCCGTAGTGACTGCGTCTACGCTGTACATGGAGACCGTATCGCCCGTTATGAATGATTCGTCCATCTGAACGTTCACGTCGACGTTAACGTTAACATCCACTTCGACTTCAACAGCACTTGTCGAGCTATAGTCCACGACTGTATTGTCCACGTAACTTGTGTCGGTGTATATCGACGTGTAGTCCGTGTACACCGGTGCAGGAGCAAATTGTGCACTGCTATTGGTGTCGATATTGACGTTGTACAAGTCAGTATTAGTGACATTCTGCGGAGCGAAATATGAGTCTGACGTCGAGTTGTCAAGAACGATATGCGTTTCCTGAACTGCCGGTTGCCCATACAGGACAGTGGAGCCACCAGCCGGCGCACCTGCTCCGGCAGTCAGAGTCGTATTCAAGTTCTGATAGAAGCTCTGCTGGTCAGGACCCATCTGACCTTGGGGTCCCGGTGGTCCCGGTGGTCCTGCCGGTCCTGCCGGCCCAACAGCACCCGACCACTGTGCTTGAGCTGGTGGTGGCCTACCCACGGGTGGACGAGCGTATTGTGGTGGTCGTGGCTGCTGCTGCTGCTGCTGCTGGTTAAACTGAACCGACGCACCGGCCATCGCTGGGTTTTGCACGGCATAAGGTCTTCCAGGAGTCTGCACGCCCAGCGGCTGTGTTCCCGGAGTCGGATGACTGACAACCTGTACGGTTGGACGTGGACCAGGCAGACCAGGTGCTTGTGGCGGAGCTGTCTGTGAGTGGGATGGCGCGGGTGGTCGCCCAGCAGGCTGACCCGGGGTTTGCTGAGCTTGCGAGTTCTGATATAGTTTATTCGCAAGCATTGCCCCAGCTACACCATCCCCACCCATCGACTCGGCGGCAAGGGCGCCTCCGATCACGGCAGTTGTTTGCTGAACGGCCGGGCTCTTCCACATTCGCTTGGCCCAGCCCTTGAGGTCTTTGCCGGCACTAGCCAAAGCAGCCGCGGCTTGAGCGGAGGTCAAGTTCTGATTCTGCGACTGCGCCGGAGTTTGAACCATAAGGATATTTGGCTGCTGAACCGCTGCCGGCTGGATACTTTGTGGACCTTGCATGATCGGCTGCTGAGTATACATGGGTTGTTGCATGGCACCATGGCTCACCACGACCGGAGACTGCGCCATGTGTGACTGTGGGCGAACAGTTGGAGGTGGCTGATGTACGAAAGTAGACTGAGGAGTTGCACTGTTTGGTCCATGAAATCCAGCGGACTGAGGCAACTGGCTAACAGAATGCTGTTGAGGATGCCCATGGATCTGTGTTTGGGGTGGATGCGGATGCGGATGCGGATGTAGATGCACTTGTATTGGTTGTTGATGTATCATGGGAGACTGCATTGAAGAGAGTGGCTGACTAGGTCTTGACGTTTGGGTTTGGGCGGTCGTCTGCCATTGTGGTGTAATATTCTGAGCTGCCCCTAGTATTTGTGTTGTGGGTTTGTTACTATCATGGGATTGGTGCCCAAGATGCGACGTAGAATACATTTGAGGCATTGCATGAGAGTGATTGGGACGAACTTGATGGGGTTTAGCCGCTGTCATAGGAGCTGGGTGTGGGACTTGTTGTACGGCTGTCGATGAGCCCAACCCTGATTGCCCCGAAGGTGCTGGTTGTTGTTGTTGCTGCTGTTGTGATGTTGTCGGAAATATGCCCGTTCCTCCCGTCGCTATCGCTTGAGAAGGTCTATGTGCTGCTCCGATAGGAGGCTTGGGTGAAGACATAGGTTGTTGAGTGGGTACCGGAGACCCGTGTATGGAAATAGTAGATAGATGGGGGGAGTTATGTGTTTGCGAAGATATCGAAGATGGCGGCTGGTGGGGAGATGCAATCGACTGCGCGGGAGATGACACTTGGCTTTGTGATATCGCTGGGAATTGGGCTACGGAATGTGCAACCTGGCCACTGACCTGGTTTTGCTCGAGAGCATGGTGCCCCATGACTGACCACTGGTTAGAGGGTTGAGTTGATGAAGGGGGAGTAGGATCGTCAACGTGGGCTGCCATGGTAGAGTTCCCTTGACAATAGCTCATCCCATAATTATGCTGGCCTTGTGCTACGTGGGCAGTGGCCGGTTGAGTCTGCTGAGACGTGGTGTCTGAAGCGGAACTAGACATTTCTGATTGATGAGTAACCAGAGTCTGGCTTTCGGGGTTCAGCGCCGAGTTTTGCGGAGATCCATATGTAGACATATGATTCATAGCGTGTGGAAGAGGCTGCTGACTAGTCTCAAGGTTTGAGGGAGGGAGTATTGCTTCTGATGTTGGAGACGATGTAGCATGCCATGGGTGATAGCTTTGCGCCTGAATAGAAGGGAAAGAGATTCGGCCTGACGGCAGTGTTGGACCAGTAGCTGATGGCTTAATGTGATCTACGGGTATAGTAGACGAAGAAGGCCTTGTAACCTCTTGCTCCCCAACAACAGCTGTAGTAAGTTGTGTAGTATCAATCACGTCACCAGTGTTCGACGCTATGGGATGGCTGCTCGTTGCTAGTGGTAGGCTCTCGATCAGGCCTGAGTTAAGTGCATGTGGCCGGGATAGCTGGTTGACGGCGACCAATACTGGTCTCAAATTGGTCTCCACGATGGGAACAGGTCCGGCTCCAGTAACCACGGACTCTACGTTCATGATCCACTCCGACGCTGACTGAATATGATGCGAAGTCGGTAGAGTTTGAGCTTCAAGTGATTGCGAAGTCGGTTTCTCGTTTGAACATTGCGCCTTCGGATGCTTTAGTACCGCTTGCGGAGCTATCATAGGCAGAGGTTCATCCATCAATTGATCAACACTGTGTAAGGATAATCTTGGAGGCGCAGAAGTATGGTCCACTGGCAACATATCTGATGGCACTGCGTTGTCAGGTCGAAGCTCTAATGATTCTCGCTTTGTGCGGTGCTGATTGGATGCAATGCCAGGTTGTGGAGAGCAAGGAGCAAGTTGATGTTCGACAGTGACTGACTGATGTTGGTCTGGTTGCTGATGACTTTCACTCGAGTCCTCTGCTGTCTGTGATCCAGCTGCGTCTATAAGGGGCAGCGAACCAAGCGGCGGTCGCCCTGAAGGAGAGATCTCCTGGAAAACCAGAAATCCTGGGCCATTGAGTGGAGGCCTTGGGTTTCCTTGTGATGGTAGCTGGCCTGGTAGAGTATTCACCCTGCCGACCGTTGGTCTGGAGTCGCTACCATGAGCATTGATAGACACCTGAGCCGGACCAGGCCCAAATGCATGCTGTGGAAACTCAATTTGTCCTGTGGTTTGATCATATGCTGCATATTCTGTATTATTGACTGGGCTTTGCTGCGTGGAATGAGGAAGTCTAAAGGGATGAACGACAGGTCGCTGATTAGGGTTGGGCATCTGATGGGCTTGATACGATTGAGATTGGTTGCTTTGCTGCGGCCGCTCGGATGCTTCGCTTGGGCGATGACGAGCAGGCTTGAGTATGGAGGGAACGTGAGTAAGTACAGGCTCTACTCTACCTCCAGTAAGTTCCGTTGAGCCCCCAAAAGTGCTGTCATGTCTTGCGTCAGCCCCGGAGGTGTTACCAACGACTGGCTGGTACCTTTGGGTTTGAGGTACCTGATGTCTCAAAGGCCCCTGTGCCGGTTGTAGAGTGGCAGGTATGGGAGAGCGTGGAGGAGAGTCGACAGAAGTACCCTTGTCTCCTGAACCTTTGGGAGTTTTTGCAGCGGATGGCGGTGTAAGTATAGTGGGATGTCTAAGGACGGTACCTGACGGTATCGATCCAGGAAGAGAATGTCTCTTCTGCTGAATAAGCCCAAGTTCGTTGTTTTGTGCCTGGAGTACTGATATTCCGGATAGTACCGCTGATGCTCGTCCCGTTACGCCGGCCTCTTCGTCCACCATCTTGTTGCCAGGTATCCATGACTGATACATGTTTGACGCAGGCGCAGGTTTCGCAGAGCTTGAGCTTTGTGAATAAGATGGGATTGTTTGCATTGCTTGAACTGGAGCTGAAGCTGTATCGGTCCGCAAAGGTGGAAACGCAAACGAGGCGGACACTAGAGGGTGAGCCTCAACAGCTTGCATGGGAGTAGAGGTTTGCTGCGATTCTGGCCGTCTTTGCTCGCCACGACTGGTCTGTGTTGATAGCTCGACAGGACCATCTGGATTCAAGTCGGTTGTATTGAATTGTGACATATGCGACGAAGCATCGAGCTCGATAGGAGCTAGTTCCTCGGCACATTTGACAGTATCGCTGGTTGCCAACTCTGCCATGAAACCAACTGGAGACCAATTCTCAGAAGCTGCTGAAGCCATATTCCCTTCACCAGGTAATTCTGCATGCCTGAGCAGCTCCACTAAGGGAGCAGCCGCACCTTTCTTGTTTCCAGCGGCGACCGATTCATCCGTCGTATGCATGGAAAAGACGGGCTCTGTGGTGAGTGGTCCAGGACTTGGCGTGATTGCGACTGATGAGACCTGGGATGGCTTATCCACGACTTCCTGTTTCTTCGATTTCGCTTCGATTTTCGCTTCTCCAACAGGACTTATATCATTGTAACTCCCCGGCCCCAAATACGTGAAGCTAGCAGGGTCAAAATATCCTGTAGCTCCCATCTCAACCACATCTTCCAACGGCTCTTTCCTCCTGCGACCCTCATTTGACCTGGTCCCATTTGGCGTACCATCTAGTGTACTATGTCGTCTAACTTGTCGTTCACTTGCTAGGCGCTCTTCTGGAGCTAGATCGATGGCCTCGGCGCTGGGGCTAACATATTCGGGAAACTCATCGCCAGGCTTTGGAAAGTTGTATTGTGTTAGCCCTGATGGTTTGTAACGATAGAACCATCGCGACCCGTCATAGTCCCACTCCCATCCTTTAGGAAGGGCCGACATTGATAGTAAAGAGCACGGCTTTCGTGAAGGGTGCACGGCGTTTTTCAACTTAATCTAAACCCCGCCAGTTGCTTCGTAGCCTGTGAACTCTTGGGTAGCTTCAGCGTGGCCGATATTCGTTCGCTGCGTCGGGTGTACAATTTACGGTCATCACGAGCATCGCATGTCGTATAGTCTGTGAGGTGCCTAGACTCAAGGTCGTGAACTGGGAGAAGAGCTTCAAATGATGACAGCCAATTATCTAACGCAAGGAACAAATCACGACGAAGAGGCGAACTCGCGATTGAGAACCTGCTGGAGAAACTATACTGTGGTCTCCTGGCAGAGAAACGAAAACCGGTGTTGCCAGTGAAGTTGAGTCAGGCTGCGGCTGAGGTTCTGTCCTGCACTCAGGCCACTGTTTTCCATTCCAGGGAACCCATGACAGACCGAAGAAGGGTCCAAACTATCGGAGGTACAAGTTTCCGATACTAATACACTGTTTGGGAGCGTTACCGATACCCTTCTGAATTCTCTGGTGGGTCGACGAAGCGCATGGCTTGCAGGAGCTGAAGGCAGGGTTTCATTGATCATTCATTTCAGCTCATAGAAGCTAACGCTCGCCGCTTGCCAAGCGCCATTGAGAACCGTGGAGGATAACGATAGAAGAATTGAAATTAGAACCAGCGTATCCTATCCTACTAGGACTGTCCTTACCGTTGATCTTAGGACATGCATGAAATAGGTATGGACTTGTTGGAGGGAGGAGGGAAGAGGATGGAACTCAACATACATACTGGTGGTAGGTGGGTTAGGTGACTTTGCTGAGATGTGACTTTTGACAGGGTGACTTGCCCCTGCAAAAGCGGAATTACGGCCGCGACTCTGTGCTTGCTGTTTCAATCGCTGGGTACAGCGTCTGCGGAGGAAACTGACAGTCCTATAACCTGTGGCAATATCAACACTTGATATCATATTGAGACCTTAAACTGGATACAACCCCTGAAATCCATTGACAACTCCATGAATGTGTCGTCAGTGTCGATAGTACTGCATTATTCAAGTGTGTGCTGAACGTATCCAGAGCCGGACTAATGACGGATACCCGTCGTAGATCTATCGAGTGTGACTATCCGATTTTGCACCTCGATCTAGTAGTACCTTGTCACCGACCAGAGCCTCAAGTACGTTCAAATCTGACCCTCAAACCGCCAGCAGGGCAGTAAGTTAGACTAGGGTTTTCCAACCTGATGCCGTTGCCAAGCTTTGCTTCCTCATCCGTCATCAAGCTCCTATCCTCGTTGTTCTTCTCAATACCAATGAACCGCCAATCATTAATGAGCTCCACCAAAATCGCCTTGATTTCGATCATCGCGAAATTCTTCCCAGGGCACATTCTTGGGCCCTGGATAAAGGGCTCCCACGCATACGGACTTGCTGCATCACCAGTGATGTTTTCCCGTCGATCTGGGTTGAAAACCTGTGCATCCTCGCCCCATATGTGGGGATGGAAATGCATCACAGCCAAGGTCACGTCCAGCTGAGTGCCTTTGGGAATATGAACGCCTTCGATAACTAGATCTCTTGCGGCTTCACGCGAAACGAGATAAGCTGTGGGTATATTAGCAAGTGCGTCAGTGACTTAAACTCGCGCAAAGCACTCACAGGGACTGTAGATCCGTAGAACTTCGCGACAGAAGTCGTTGAGAAATGGCAAGGTAGATAGCTCGTCGTAGTCGGGTTTAGGAGATCGTTTAAGCAGCACCCGGGCTTCAGCGCGCAGTCTGTCCTGAACGTCATGTCTCGTAGCTAACGCATACAGCGACCACGTTAACATGGTTGATGAAGTTTCATGTCCTATTCGTTCACGTCAGCTAGGGGGTGCTCCGATAATCTCATTCCACATACCTGCAGCTGTGAAGTTCAGGAGCTTGAAAAGGTCAGTGCAACTCAAAGGACCGAAGAAGAGACCAGACAACTTACATGGCCAATGATATCATCCTCGGTCCAAGGTCGATTTCCAGTTTGCTGCTGATGTTGTTGTGCCTCCTCCAGCATGTAGGACAATAAGTCACTCCTTTCCTCTACCACCTCCTTACTGTTCCCTCCGTTCATGTCACTAACGCGCTTCTGGATTAACTTACGCAGCATCCCTCGCAACTCGTTTTGACTGCGAACGAATCTTCGGCTGGCTTCCAGTGGAACAAAGCGGCGAATAGGCACAAATGAGTTTATTACCGAGATAAGCTGACCTAGCGGGGCTTGATGAAGTAGTCGATCGTAATGCTCTGCGAATCCAGTGGCTGAATCTGATAACTCTCCGAGTTCGACGCCGAGGGACGCAACACCGATTATATCCATCGTTGTTTTGGACAAGACAGACATGACTTGGGCTATCATCAACATCGCTCAAACATATTCTCTCATCTTCTGCTCGGAACACACACCTTCAAGAGACTCGTGGGGTTTATCCCCAATGACATGTTCGAAAACATCAGACAGAGTTTTCGCTTTTCTCTGGAATAGGGGTACGATCTTCCTCGTGCTGGGTACGGAGAATGGACCGGCCAACAGTCTTCGCTGCTGCTTGTGAGAATCTCCCTCTGAGAACAGCAATCCTATCCCAACTATTTCGCCAACCAACCTAGCGAAGAAGGGCGGTTTGATAAAGTCGTAACAGTGGGTTTGAAGAACCGCCCTGCACGTGGCTACACTGTTCAACATGAGCACCTCTTTCCCGCAGAAGGAGAGGTATCGAATCAACTGGGCATCTGGCCATGTTTTCGACCACTCAAGTTGTATGGAGACCGGCGTAGCTGCTTTGTACTTGTTTACCTCCTGTCCAAGGAAGATATCATAATTCTGAAGACCTTTAGCGTTATGAACTCGTAGCAGATTTCAATACGGACCGTAGGACCAGGTACATGTCTCAGAGGGGAGAGGAATCTAGGATATATCACTATCCGGTAGATTTTGAGAGTAAGATACTGTAGTAGAAGCAGAGTTGCCAATGTTCTCAACAATGGCGGGCTGTCCAAAGCTTTCGGAGTTGTAAGTACCACTGCTTCGAGCAATGAGACGCCGGCGCAAGCTGCGAGATCCATCGCAAAAGAGTGAAACACAGGTCAAGTGCGTCAAAATGGATGTTCGAGAGGAGTAACGACACTTCACTACGCTCACTAAATAGTCTGAATCAAGAAACCCACGCTGCAGAAGTACAGTAGGACCAACGACTTCCGCGCCCTGCGAGACCATTTAATATGCATGCTCGCATCAGCGCAACCCACTCCGCATAGAACGATGAGTAATCGCCCGGAGCATATCCTCAACCTGCTCGTACGACCCGACTACTGGCCACAGACAATCTTTCATCCAACTTTCACAGCATGCCCAGGATGACCTCGCACAAGTTACTCGAATTGCAGTTCAGTTTTCATGTTTGACCATGCCCTTGTTCAAATCAATAATTCCAACAAGGCGGCCGAAGCGGATACCGCAATCGTCATTTGTCGATGGAGATACGCACTCAACTTGCTGCGATACAAGTGTGTTGGCGCGTAGTGGGCTGGCTGTCAAGTTTGAATGCGCATCGTGACCTTGGATTTTTATTGCTTTCGAACCATCATTGAAAATCCATCACCCGACATTCGATTCAATAACAAGAGATAAACCAAACCCAAGATAGGCAGCTCAGCCGCTAGAAAAGGTGGGAGCGGTGTCAAGTGACCCATAGCAACGGGGTTGTGGATGTGGACGCAGCTTGCCGATAAGACTTCCTTATCGGTGAGCTATGTCGACTCAATGACGGCAAGCTGTCTTGTTGTTCTCAACAGCATACGATCGCTTCAGCTTCAACTTCAACGTCTCTCCCACTAGTATTCCCAACTCGCGTGGGCCCCTCTCTGCCGACCGCATTACTTTAGCAACCATGACCCAGCACACGGACAACTTCCTGCGCCAGCGCAGCTCTAACACGTCTTTGCGAATAGCGGCTGCCGCGAATGCTACAAGTACGATGCTGCCGACGGGCTCAGCCGAAACGCGGCCTGCGAGACGGGAAAACCCAATGAGCAAGAGCGTGAAGGCCCTGATAATTGGCGATGTTGGAGAACCGTTTCAACGGAAACTATGCTTCGAGTGCGCGAACCATTTGCCTTTTGGTCATCCTATCAAGGAATATGCCGTCTACGTGGGTTCCGAACAATGTGAAGTTTGTGGTATACTGGAGTTAAAGCCGGAAGCTTTCACTAAGCCATTCTGCCACTTTTTACAAGAGAATCCAACTGTATTCCACGCCGTTGACTACTTCAAGACTAAGATGGTAAAGCTTGGTTATACCGAGGTCAGTCAATATAGCTAGTCTAGGCCGATACCCGTGCTGACTTCGACCTATAGCTTCCAGCTCGGGACGACTGGACTGGTAAGCTCGAGCCCGGTGGCAAGTACTTCTCTACTCGGAACGGTAGCACCGTAATCGCATTTACCGTTGGTAAGGCCTATAAGCCCGGTAATGGAGTTGCCATGATCGCTGGACATATCGATGCTCTGACTGCGAAGCTCAAGCCTGTCAGCAGCAAACCAAATAAGGCGGGCTATCTCCAGCTCGGTGTGGCACAGTATGCTGGTGGTCTGAATGAGACTTGGTGGGACCGTGACCTGACTATTGGCGGAAGAGTCATTGTTCGAGACGATTCAGGGAAGACGTCGAGCAAGCTGGTGAAGCTTGATTGGCCGATTGCAAAGATTCCCACCCTTGCGCCTCATTTTGGTGTTGGGATGATGGGTACGAACAACAAGGAAACTCAAACAGTGCCCATCATTGGACTTGACAACTCCGATCTCTACACTTCCGCAGAGGCTTCTCCTGCAGTAGCTCTTGGACCTGCGGGATCTTTCGTGGCTACACAGCCGCCTAAGCTCGTCAAGTTGATCTCGAAGGAGCTGGGTATACAAGATCACTCGCAAATCGTCAATTGGGAGCTGGAACTCTTCGATCTCCAACCTGCTACAGTTGGCGGCATGGACAGGGAGTTCATCACAGGCGGCCGAATTGATGACAAGCTCTGCAGTTGGGCTGCATTCGAAGGCCTTCTTGCGTCTGAGACGGGTGAAGACGAGGGCACGATCAAAATGGTCGCGCTCTTCGACGATGAGGAGATCGGCTCTCTCCTGCGCCAAGGTGCCAAGGGCAACTTCCTCCCACTTGTCATCGAGCGCTCAGTCGAGGCTTTGTCCGAGAAAGCGGGCACTAGCTTCGGTCCAGGTGTTATCGGGCGGACGTATGCCAAGTCTTTCCTCGTCTCCGCCGATGTGACGCACGCGATCAACCCCAACTTTGTGTCCCTCTATCTTGACGATCACGCGCCGCGATTGAACGTCGGCATTGTCATCTGCGGTGACAGCAATGGCCACATGACAACGGATGCAGTATCCACGGCAATCCTGACGCGAGTATGCGAACTCTCTGACTGCACGCCGCAGGTCTTCCAGATTCGCAATGACTCAAGGAGTGGAGGGACAGTCGGTCCCTCACTGAGCAGTATGATGGGTGTCAAGTCGGCCGATGCTGGATTGCCTCAGCTAAGCATGCACTCGATTCGCGCAACGACGGGTGCTTTGGATCCCGGTCTCGGCGTCAGATTCTTCAAGGGCTTTCTTGACAAGTGGGAGAAGGTTGATGGAGAGTGGTCTGAATAAGTCGCGTTGAGTGCTATTTTGCAGGGTTTCACGGCACACACGATCATCCATGTAGGAGCATTTCCTTTGGGAGTTTGGAGCAATTGTACACAACCTTGCCTAGAAGTGATAATTGTGTCCATGGTCGGGGTTTATCCGTGCATCACAAAAGTCTGCGCATAGGCAAGTAGATGCGTTGCTCTGCGTGACACTTGTGATCGATTTGTACTGAGCGAATGATTTGTGCTCAATATCGTACCTCTTCCTTTTATACCCTTGCCTGTGTATTCCGCTTACGAATTGCCCACGTACACAGTAGTAGTAGTAAGAGTTCATTAAGAAGAAGCCCTGCGAACATAGCCATCCAAAACGACTAGCGGAATGGCTATACAATATTTATACTCGAGTCCCAAACATGTAGACATTTCTATCATCCAATCCTCCTCTGAACACTCGGTCAAGTGCATGCGTCAGAACGTGAGGTGACATCGATGGTACGGTAGTTATTTGTCGTATTCCCTGAATCATCTTTCTATGTGATTGATCTACGTACAATTGATAAGAGGAAGCCTTGCTGGTTAATTGGCTCTAAATTCTCAAGTTCACGTACAGCCATCGTGCCCATGAGCGCTGGTTGAAATAATGAGCACCAGTTGCATCTAGGTATATTCTAGCATTGAAGCACTGGACCGAAGTGAATATCATCGGTTTCAATCCAACCATGGGTCTCGCAATCCTCCAGAGACCACTGCCACTTCTCCATTGCGTGGACAGAAGAACCTACCATCCGGCGTCATCACAGCTAGCTCTAAGCAATCCATGTTGATCCAGTCCCGAGGCAGGAAGAAATGCTTTCGAATACGACTCCCGTCCAAATCGTCCATTGACCAGGTACAGACCCAGAAGTCGTGGTCCAAGAAGGCGAGGGAGAATTTCTCCTGAGAGCCTCGTCTGACGAACCCAGTGGCAGCGTCATCCGAGACGAAGCCGATCGGTATTTCGATGCGACGCAACACGGTCAATGGCAACGGCTCGGCCTCGACGGAGGAAGCTGCGGACTCCTTATTGGAGCGTATTAAGGAAGGGTCGAACATGAAAAAGCGAATTGACCGTCTCCCGGGACCTAGATCTTCCGTGGATTGGACTAGAATGCGTCTCTTATTTGGACACGAGAGAACCTTGTCTATTACAGTGGCTTCGCTACCAGGGCTGGCAGGGAGGTAGCTGTGTCGCCTCGATAATGTTGGCGCCACTCCTCGACCAGCTTTATCGACAGCCGTTACATCGAACCGCCAGGATTTGAGCAGGGCGAGGTCCCAAGAAGACAAGGCTGTCACACCAGTTGACGAGATAGATAGCAAGGTGTTGTGTTCTTGTGGATGGAGTGCCAAACAACAGTGTTCAATACCGAGTGGCCGGACAGCAGGGACACCCTCTCCGCGTAAAGGGAATGCCTTGATCCAGTCTGTGCACCTAATGACTAGCACCGAGTCGCTGAGATCAAACAAAATCTGTTGGACCGGGTTCTCCGATGTAAGCTCCAAGGCCACTGATAATTCAGTATAGTCATCTGTCGCTGTCGTCCGTCTGACAAAGACACTCCCCTGGAACTCAGCACATGCAATAAGTTCCTCGTCATTACTAAAAGCCAATTTCTTGGCACCGAAGAACCCGCAATCAACCACCCTTGGACTCTCGTAGGTCGAACTCCTGAACGTGAGTTTGCCATTATCGTCAGAATAACAATAGGCGGTGCCTTGTGAAGCCGCTTCCAACGATGTGACTGGCTCCTTGATAGCGGCGGAGAGTTCGGACTGCAACGAATAGGCGGTTGACTCAGCATGAGAACTCGACGTCTCACTCGCCTGCTCATCTGCTTCAGCTAGTCGAATAAGCGAATTAGGCTCCCATACATTGCAAAATGATTCGCGTGTATCATAAATGCGACGTCCATCTGGGCTCACTGAGATGCTGGTGACCGGTGAGGTGCAGGAAAGGTAACAAATAAAACTGAATGTGTCATATCGCCAGACATGGAGCGAACCGTCTCCACAAGCAGTGACGACAAAGCGTCCATCGGGGCTACAAACGACTGCGTAGGCTGGAACAGGTTGCTCGAGTTCCTCACTAAGAGTATCCACTGGATTCCACTTGAACAGCTTAAGGTCATTGTAAACTCCGACAACGTGCTCATGGATTGGATTCCATGTCAGCGTTATGGGATATGGTCGAACGGGTCGAAGGCCCATGCCGCTAAGGGCGCCTTCTTTGCTCCTCTGGCATATGCCAATTAGTTTCCCCGACTCGGTATTCCAGAGCCCGAATCGCATGCCCTTCTTCGCGATGGCTACTTTGCTTCCATCTGGGCAGAAAGACACAGCACATGGAGGCCCAGAACCATGTCCGAGGAACCCGTCCAGGGGTATCTCTCTATGCGCTGTTTTCCAATCTTCTGGGGACCCCAAGTTCTGCAATCTTACACGTCCGTCCATGCAACACATGACTACATGCGCAGAGTCACGTGTGAATGCGACCGCGTAAGCCCTAGTATCTGAGGGATTGGCGTAAATATACAAAAGTCGTCCACTGGACACATCCCAGATCTTGACTGTCCGCGGTCCACATGTCACAAGCCGATCGCCATCTTGATTAAAGTTGAGAGCGACAATGAACTCTTGGTGGCAATATTTTCGTGTCTCCTGGAAGACCGATGCATCAAACAGGTTGACCGTGTCAGCCCGTGTGTGTATGGCGAAGTGAGTCTCCATACAGTGCACGACCGTTGGTTGGCAGTCATGTCCGACCGAGAAGCTGGCAAGCGAATCGTCCCATCCTGTGCTTAGCAGTCCAGATACCGACAGAGTCGACTGGTTAGCATCATAGAATTGCTGGCTCACGGCCGAATCGGGTGGACAAAATGGAGGGACCAGGTTATAAATCGCTGTCGGGTGTCGCAAGAGGTGAAAGCCAAATTTGCCCACGATCTTAATCAGTTCTGCGGCCCAGAGAGCCAGCGTGTCAATATCCGCTACTGGATGGAGGGTGTGAGATTGTTCTGCGTCAAATTTGCGCCGCTTGTGGCGGAAAGTGTTCATGTTCTTGGCTGAAGTGGTCAGGATCCGTAAATTTGTCAACTTGCATACTGCGTTGATCCAGCATAGGACAGCATGACTTCGAAGGAATGCCGCCAGAGATACCAAGGATGCATTTTGCCTCTCATTAGATCGGGACAAGTGGTATGACCAGGAAGTACAGGCGTATTGAAGAAAACCATCACATTCGTCAGTCTTCAGTCGAAGTCGGAACTTGGGGTCAGCAAGAGCCTCCAAGCATCTTGAAAAGAGCATGGTATGGGCTTCTGTAGAATCGACGTGGAGATCGATGTCTGTTGTGTGGGTAAGGAACTCCTTCGCTGTATGATGGACCATAGATACGATGTTATTTGTGTCAACTGTGACAAGGTCACCACAAAGTCGATCGATAGTCTGGCGCAGGTGTAACATTGGGACAGAGTGTTGTTGAGTCTGCAAAGCCTCTGAGAGTTCCTCCAGCGATAGCTGTCGTTCAGATGACGTGATCCATGAGAGGATTCTGATTGCGAGTTGACGGTTCTCTGGGCGCATTCCGTGCACGAGTAACCCCTGAATGCGATGGTATACAGCTGCAAGCTCCTCGGGCGTCTCCTCAAGTGCCTGTAGCGCTTCATGAGGGAAATCACAATTAGCCAGTTCGTTGAGAACAAGTCGGAGCCACAGAAAATTTCCACGGCATTTGATGAGTAGAGATTTTGTGATGTAATCCATAAAATCCGGGTCTCCTGGCCATTTGGTGTAGCGGAGTTCTGCGGCTATATATAGACTCAAACAGCTTTCGGGAGTTGACACTGGGACTACAAAGAAGGAGCTGGAGGGTAGCGAGTCCTTCAGACGATCAAATCTGGAGCTAACGGTATGAGGTCGTGTTAGGAAGATGATACGGATCGAACAACCACCTTCTTCGAGGCTTGGAAGGAGGCTGAGTAGGCGCTCGACTGATTCCGACTCGTCTATCGCGTCGATCACCCAGATGGTACGAAGAGGATTCTTGAGTTTCATGAAAAGACCAAGAAACATCTTTTGCCAAAGACGTCGAATATCGGCCTTCGCTATGGAATTGCGGTCCTCGAGTAACTGTACAAGCCTTTGGCCATATTCGGGGAAAGACAGTGCCATTTGATAAGCCAATGATAGCAGACAATGTCGTATGGAGTTCTTTGTCTGCCAGTCATCAAACTTGAAAAAGAAATGTTGAGTAGAGCAACCAGACTCTTCAAGGTATTCTATCAGAAATGACGCAATGACTGACTTGCCAGATCCAGGATTCCCAGTGATGTGCAAAACGGCTGCTCCGGAGCTGTCGAAGCGCAACCAATGTTTGAAATCGGGATCATCAAGGATCCAGTCTCCGGATCCGCGGAAATAGCGATCTAGGAAGGAGTTCAAGTCGGTGCCTACTTCAATGATACCCAAGACCGATTCCAGGGCACCACGGAGCGATGACTGGCTGTGGGTAGATGAACTGTCTTTGCGTTTGGCTAAGATAACGTCAGACCGGCAATAGACAGCCATCTGCGCAAGTTACTCACTCTTGACCAATGATTTAAGCCCGAACTTTTCGACCATAGACCTGATGACGTTCCTGACGGTCACGTAATTCGGGTCGTGTCGTGAAGCATACTTGCAGACTGTATGATGATCCGCGTTTAAGGGAGCTGATATCTCGTTGGAATATCCAAGAATCGCCGAGTCACGCTCAACAACGATAATCTTGGTCATACCGAAGTGTGATGGCAGTGTCTCAAAAAAAGAGACTATTTGCAATCGTGGGGCGTGGTGACGAAACTGGTCATTTATATCTTCGATCCCAGAGGAGTTTCTCTGTAGATCTGAGACGTATTTCTTGGTCGATTGAAAGGTGACACGTAAAAACTTATTTAGAATTCCTGCAAGACCGCTACCACGATGAGGTGTCGCAAGAAAAACAATACCGCAGACGGTATTGAGGATCTGTTGATACTGGGGATCATTGTAACCCAGGGTCAATGCCTGTCCTAGTCAGTCTGAGTAACCCATATCAGAGAAAAGGGGTAGGCAAACATGCCTTTTTCACGACCAAACCGCCCATGGAGTGAACAACAAACATTATGGGTACCTGAGGCGGCTGAGCTTAGCATTGTCTTGAGAAGTTGGAGGCTGGAGGTTATCGGCAGCGAACCTTGCCTATCTCGAGAGTCTTATTTCGATCAGCTCCGAATTTTAATTGCAGTAATAGCTCTTTTGCAAAAGCTGATATGTTGAACAGATCGCTACTTTGTGACATGAAGAAAGCGTTATAACCGAAGGTTAGGATTCGCGCCTTGTTCAATTCTGGCTCCAAAGGGAGCCATTCTTTAGGCCAAAAGTAAGCCACATCACGCCTCCAGGACCAGGAAAGCTGACTCGAGCCACCGAGACCATGTACAAATATGATGTCGATGCTTTGTTCGTCTTGGGGTTCGTACAGGACATGGAGACCGGTTGGCTCTTTTTCTCTGTCTTTAGAGCCGGAGTGCGACCTCTCAAGACTTAGGCTTGTGGGAATCGATAGGGCGTCAGGGCTATCAAGATTAGCTTGGGGACATACATTATGTACCATGTAGATTGTTACCCAGCTGTGGTGGAAGTCGTGTGGGATGACCAGTTTGGTGTCGAAGCGGCTTGAGCCAACGTTTGCCGCCTTGATCCAGCATCCTTGCTCTCATTTTCCTGCTCTGGGCTTTCTCGTCGTTCGCCCTCCTGTCGCAAGCGGTCTTTCTTTTTACCTTTGAAGGGCCTGCGGAAGGACTTTCCGTTACGGTATTGTTAGCCAAGCTGTGTATTACCTGTTTCGAAGTCAGGTAACAAACCCGCATCGTCCTCCTGCGGGGTCTCCAACCCCTGGTCTCGTTTAATGGGCTCCGCGGGGAGGTATGGACAGTCCACGAGCTGGTGAGAAGTCGGGTTCTCTGGATTAGAATTGTTCACGAGCCTTTGTACTGATACGTGATGCCATACACATCATTACATATTGATTTTTCGTGGAGCACTTGGAGGTTCGCGGCTACAGTGGCGCTCTGGCAATAGGTAGCCTTGCTCACATGATAAGCGACGCCGCCCGGATATGTCGGTTATTGAACATGGGGGTCCCAGGGGGTAAAGAGCCACCACGAAACAATGTGGGTGATGGGCTTGCAGTCTCCCAGGACAATGCAAGGCTATGTTAGGTAAGAGCTGCATGAGTAGCTGCTTACCGCATGCATTCCAGGTAACCAGACAGCCTAACCAAACATCAGGAAAGATGGAGCTCCGCTGCAAGTATCGTATCACGTATATACTATCATCACAACTTTCTTATTGAGCACGACCAGGATCAAGTGATTTGTTGGTAAAGCCGGTACGGTGTCAGCTGCTGTAGTCTTGCCGCGATATATCGACTTCAGCGGAGATTATGCATGGCCTATACTGGAGTAGGACGAGAAGGCGGGGCTAGATAGACTTGCAACAAGTGGCAGCCCGCATTGCACCTATGGGAGTCGTGGACTTGTATGATGGAGAAGCGCCTCCTCCTATAAGTAGGTCGTATCCTCGAGCCTTGTCAAGTATCTTTGCGAACATACTCCCACTCTTCCCGTGTAAGAAGATACCTGGATTTGGCGACGAAGTCTACATTGCGGGAATCCGAAGACAACGGAACCAATACACACAATAGTTGATCATGATCAGACATTCAAGGTTGACATAGCAGTTGAAAAATGTGGGTCATGTATTCAGCGAACTCAATCCACTGCACCCTACTATTAGTACCCGCCCGTTAAAGCTAAAGTCAACGACACGACACGACAGCTCCTTCATACTGATTTCTTGCCATCTTCAGGTTTACCACCAGGAACCAGAGTGCTCGAGGCCATTGCTTGGGGTGCCTCAGCATGGACGTCAACTTCCAAGGTCATGACCGAGGGTGCGGATGGCTCTCGAAAAGCATACTTCCTCAAGACCGCCCGGGAACGTGGGGCAATCATGATGGAAGGCGAACACAATCCACTGAAAAGCATTGCCAACGTCAACCCCAATTTGGTACCGAACGTCTACGGTTGGGGTAAATTCGAGGAAGATGATCTTGACACGTACTTCTTGATCATGGACTTCCTCGACTTGAAGATGGTGCTCCCTGACCCGGTCAAGTTTTGTCCGTTGTTGGCCGACTTACACAAGAAGAGCGAGTCGCCTACTGGAAAATTTGGCTGCCCCATGCCTACTTGCCATGGAAAGCATATCCAGCCCAACGGTTGGGAGTCATCGTGGTGCAAGCATTTCAAACGGCTTCTCACAATCTTTTTCGATATCGATATTGAGATCAACGGCCCATGGAAGGAATACGAGGAAGCATTCGAGATCCTGAAACCGACGTCGTACCCCTGATCCTCGAGCCTTTGCAGGCTGAAGGGGCGCGTTTTAAAGCCCTGTCTTGTCCACGGAGACCTGTGGAGGGAAAACAGTGGCATTAATGTCGAGACGGGGGAGCCTGTGGTTTTCGACGCGTCCGTCATGTATGCTCATAATGAGTACGAGCTGGGTATGTGGCAGTACGTGTGGTTACAGATCGAGATCTGGAGGGCCCGAAATTCAGAACTTTTCCAAATCCATTCAAGTGTGTGAAGCTAATTCTCAGAAAAGAGGATGCACTTATCCTGGGAGCCAATGCACTGTTCTACATGAACTACAGCATTCTGCAAGCAGCGCTGGCGCCATTATTGATGAGTACGTACGGGATCAGTAGCCTTCAGGCCGGGCTGTGCTACCTTGCTTATGGATTGGCAACAGTGTTTTCTTCTTACATAGTCGGTATAGATCCCCTTTCCTTCCGAAGCCAGATACTTTCTTAAAATGGTGTCCTGAATCGCCTGACTCGCAGATTAGGGAAGGTCATGGACCACGACTACCGCGCTGCCGCTAGGTCCCGAGGGCTGACAATCGACAAGGAGTCCGGTGACGACATGAATAAGTTCCCTATTGAGGCGGCTCGAGTCAGGAGTATCTGGTACGCGATAGCAATTGTGATCTTGGCGACCATTGGCTTCGGGTGGTCAGTCCAAACGAAAGTACACCTCAGCGTGCCCCTTCTAATGAGTTTTATCTGTGGTATTGCGAACAACGGAGTATTCAACGTAATATCATGAGATCTTCCTCGTGTAATCTCAATGGCTGATCCATACACAGAACTGCATAACACTGATGGTAGACATCCACCCAGATGAGCCTGGTCTGGCCAGTGTTGCTACGAGCTTAGCACGTTGCGCGGTTGCCGCCGCAGGACTAGCAGTGTTGCAACCCCTTCTAGATTCAATCGGAACAGGTTGGACATTTACATCGTTTGCGCTGATCTGCTTGATCTCTATGCCAATGTTATTGGTTGTAAAGCTCAAAGGACCTGCTTGGCGTGGAGTAGACCAGCTTTGAAATTACCGCGAACATGATAGTTATATACTGTATAGAGATAAAAACTCATCGGACACAGGAATTATCTCGGAGGAGACGCGTGGATGCCTTAAAGTAATGCGATCATCTTGATCTTTGGGAGATCAGCATGGAAGAGGTCAAATTCACATAGGGTGGCCCTCTACTTGTATTAACTCAAATATGTCCTATATCACTATCGTTCACAGTGGCGCAAAACAAAGAACAGCCTGACACCTACAAACAAAACATCTGAAGGATCTGGGCCGCCGATGGTTTTGCATTTGGGTGTGCGGGGTCAAAGTAGGAATAGGGGTGAGCCATAATCCTAGTACCAGGACGGACGGCCACAGATTGAATATTGATATCGATCGAACCGAATCAAAGCACGATGCTTGTTGTAAGCCATATTATCGGGTGATGTAAGACTTGAGTCTATTGGAGAAAGCTTTCGCAATCCCGTTCGTGTCGGAGACTGATCCGTGTCGTGGTCCTCTGGAGTTGAGGTATTACTTCTGAGAGCACTCCTTACATTATCATGACACCCATTATATATATCTCGTGTGCGTTGCAAGTTAGTTGAGTGCGAAGCAATATGAAAGCAGGAAGATGTGCTCAAAATTGTCGCTGACATAGCATGCCTACGAGCCTTCTGACTCGTTGCAAGTCAGGGCTATGCTATAGGGCAACACGACATTATCTACAACGGGAAGGTGACTTGCCTTTTGTCCAATAGCCGCGCAGAGAACGCATAACCACCAGGCTTGGAACCGACTCTATACGACTATCATATACTGTGTCGGCATGGCTGGATGTCTGCATATGGCCGGCATTTGCTATCGACGCGTTTTAGGTTCTGTGATGGTGTAACCATCCCGTGCCCAACTTTCTCGTTGCGGCGAACGCTCTGACGGCCAAGAAAGGGAGCATTGGCCTCTCATTGCTACAGTAGCAATGAGAGAAATAGGAGAGAGAATTGCGATAGTATAAAACTCATGAACGGATCTTCACAATGCTCTCCACCTATACTCGCGCTATCTGAGTGGAAATTGTGTCAATGCAGGTATCTGTTCAATAATACGTTGGCATGATGTCTCCCATTCAACTAGCTGTGCTTTTGTGGCAACATGCTCAACCGTATCAGCACAACATCGCAGACAAGCGCCTGAATGCACCCAAACCGCGCAGCGCGTACCCTGGTAAGCCATCACAAAGCCGAGCTGTGGATCGGGAACATGCTAATAACGGCGGCGCTGCAGGACGAACCTGACCTAGGAGGAAGAGACATCGTATATTAATGCGGATCTTTGCCTGATCAATGCGCTGTCTA
The DNA here is from genome assembly GCA_022432505.1 of Xylariales sp. AK1849. Lineage (NCBI taxonomy): Eukaryota > Fungi > Ascomycota > Sordariomycetes > Xylariales > Xylariales sp. AK1849. Next base: position 470,315 of record JAJKKH010000013.1, read on the forward strand.
AGTCGGGCGTGCCAGGAGCGGTCACCCGTTGGGACGACCTTCAATGGCCTCATGTACTCCAGACTATCACTCTTCATAACGTCGTTAGTCTTCCGTCCTCTAGATGCACATAACCGTCGACTGACAGTCAAAGGGCGCGTTCCTCCCGTTCCACCGGTACTACATGACAGTCCACGAGCGTTTGGTCCGTGAGGAATGTGGGTATACCGGTCGTATGCCGTAAGTTGCATTACCCATCTCGGCTGAAGCTAAGTATGATCTTGTTTCTAAAAAGAAATCTAGATACTGGGATGGGCTTGCCGAAGTGTCAAACATCACCGCCTCCGACCTATGGCAAGACCAATATTTCGGAGGCAACGGAGTCGGCCAGACGGGGTGCATTGCCTCGGGACCTTCCGCCAACCTGACTCTGAGGTGGGAGGACGCCGAAGGGCAGATCCAAGACAAATGCCTATCCCGCAATTTCAGCCCACGATCATTTAATTCAGCTGCCCAATCCAATATCGACGAATGCAATGCAATTGACAACTACGACGAGGCCTGGGTATGCTGGTATCAGTCTCCCCACGGTGCTGGACACGGCGGCGTTGGTAAAATCGTAAGCCTATCATATGCCCTTGCAGCCACTTAACATAGAACACCTTGGTAGGCTATGCTAGAACTTGGCCCTTGCAGATGGCGGATCCTACACTCAGCCCCGGCGACCCCGTCTTCTACCTACATCATGCATACCTCGACAAGCTGTGGTGGGAATGGCAGAAACTTGATCTGAACGCACGTTTGACGGATATGGACGGCGTGAATGTCCCCAGGGGCTCGAATCCTGACCCGGCGATTGTCGACTACTTTGGTGACGGTGGCAATATCACCACTCTGAACCATAACCTTTGGATGACTGCACTCACTGAGATAGCACCTAATGTTACGGTCGGTGACGTTATGGACCTCAATGGGCCTGTTATCTGCGCTGAGTATATCGACGTCCAGAAAAGAGCCGGGGGGGACCGTTATTGATGTATTAGTGAACTGGCAGCGTCTAGACTCCCACAGTGTTTCCCTTGTGGGCGTGGTCGAGGACTTAGTGGGTTTGCTGTAGAGAGACATGGACGGGAATAGATGCATCCATAGGGATCTGTACAGCAAATTCTCTCTGGTTGACAAACTCTTCAAGGTCCTATCAACTGACTTGGTTACTCAAACGACACGCCTAGGGCCCCCTCCCTCATTCACAACTCTCTGACTAGACTTCGCAGCATCTTAACCCTCGGAAGCACCGATCCATCTCTAAGGACAGACCTCAGAATGCACATGGCGTAGAGGAATACGATGGCGACCAATGGAATATGCAGCAGTTCCCATTCGTGCTCACCACCGATGGGCACCAAGAACTCGCGATCCAGCGCAATGTGCCGAGCGCTGAGCTGATAGGGCCGATGTACCCAGTAGCAGAAATCCTCACCTAGGGCTGCGTACCTGTGAGACAGTAAGCGATTGCAAGTTTATCGTCTACTAGGGGTTGATGGTGGACTTACTCTTCACAAGCTAGTTGATGCCCGGTGTAGGATGAATGTGGGTTTCTAGTAATTGGGGCCATGTCTCGGTCTGCACTGCATCGCCGAGACCTAGCGACTTGTCATATGTATACGCAGAGAGATGACTGCGGGCTAGAACCGGGATCTAAATAAAGATAGATCAATGTCTTGAAGACGGGTGAGCTGTTCTTGACTGATGCTTGAACCGAACCCCATTACGAGCTCTCATCGGATCTGAGAACGGTGTATTAATGCAGATGCGCGGTTACTCAAATGAGTAGATTGAGCAACGTTGCTGTACAACGCGCCTGAAATTGCCGGGCATACTTTCGGATGAGGAGCTCCAAAGCCCATGGGTTACAGAGTAGTACATGTGGCCGTCCATTCCTATTGAAATGACGTTGGCAAAATGATTCACTGTACAACACTAGGACAGAAGTTATGGAAACGGTTTAGGACTTGCTGTGATTTCGCCAAACTTCCTCATGCATCTAACTTACAAGAGATAAGACAATGACAGAAGTAGTAGAGGGGAGATGAAAAGAACGAGCCTCAGACCGGAGGCAGAAAACCGAAACTCGACTGTACAGGGGGGTTCCAACTGACTGTGTTGTTATACATTTACCCTGTCCATATACAGGTGGTGTCTCGAACTCCTTTTTCCATGTCCGAATTCAAAGCAAGCCACCAACTCGTTCATCCCTCGCACACATTATTAGCAGCCCCTTGGTAGTTTCACAGGCCGTTTATTGAACGATTCGGGTAATGATACCAGTGGCGACAGTTCGACCACCTTCACGAACGTTGACTCGCTGACCAGCCTCGATGGCGATAGGGTTGTGCAAGTGAGCAACCATCTCCACATTGTCACCAGGCATGACCATGCGGCTCTTGTCCTCGGCATCCTCAGGGAAAAAGAGCGCACACGATTCGTCAGCGGTACGCAAAAACATCTGAGGCCGATAGTTCTCGTGGAAACCCGTGTGTCGACCACCCTCGTCCTTGGTTAAGACGTATAGGGAAATCATGAATTTGGTGTGGGCCTTGACGGTGCCAGGCTTGGTGATGACCATGCCACGTCGAACATCCTCTCGTCGGATACCTCGCAGAAGCAGACCGGAGTTGTCACCAGCACGCGACTCGTCGCAAGACTTCTTGAAGGTCTCGATATCGGTGACCTTGGTCTTGATGATCTCCCCACCCTTGCCAACTAGCTCGACCTCGGAGTCCTTCTTCAAGGTGCCTCGCTCAACACGACCACTAGCAACTGTTCCACGACCAGCGATGGAGAACACATCCTCGACGGACATCAGGAAAGGCTTGTCAAGGTCACGCACCGGAGTAGGAATCCACGAATCCACGGCCTCGAGCAGCTCGTCAATCTTCTGCTCGCCAATCTCGGGCCGCTTGCCTTCCATGGCCATGAGAGCAGAACCCATGATGACAGGGGTCTCATCTCCCTCGAAACCGTAGTGTGAAAGCAGCTCACGCATCTCCATCTCTACTAGCTCCAACATTTCAGGATCGTCAATGGCATCGACCTTGTTGACGAAAACGACAATCTTCTGAACACCGACTTGACGGGCGAGCAGCAAGTGCTCTCGGGTCTGGGGCATTTGACCATCGGAAGCGGCGACGACGATGATGGCACCGTCCATGTTGGCAGCACCGGTAATCATGTTCTTGATGTAATCAGCGTGACCAGGACAGTCGACGTGGGAGTAGTGGCGGTTCTCGGTCGAGTACTCGATATGTGCGGTTGAGATGGTGATTCCTCGCTTTCGCTCTTCAGGGGCCTTGTCGATAGCTCCGTACTCGAGGAAGTTTGCCAGTCCCTTTGATGCCTGTCGCTTGGTGATGGCAGCTGATAACGTAGTCTAGGTTCCAGAACATGAGTATCCATCTCTATGCAGTAATATACCTTCCCATGACGTCGAGGAGTGGCAGCATCATATCCTTACCTTGCCATGATCAACGTGTCCAATTGTACCAATGTTTACGTGCGGCTTTGATCTTTCGTAGACTGCGTATGATCGGTAAATGTTGAGAGCTGCCGACACATTCTGAGATCTTAATGAATACTGTAACGGGTTGACACTGCTGCCAGCTCTGAGGGTTTGGCGAGAGGCGCGCAAGAACGGCGCCAATGTCCTCAATGCTGCAGGCATCTTGATGCGATTGCTCGAGACCAAACAAAGACGAACGAAACAGACACTCGAAAGAGAAAGGAATGGCGATGAAAGTTGGTATGTGTGGTTTCGCCCGAAGTGCAGAAGTGACTTCTCCAGTCTATGGATAGATTTCAAGCTCCTGTACCTACGTAAATTCCTAAAAAATTCGCTAGCGCGACGCGGATAGTAGTTGCGAGGCCCGCTTTTGCCCATGACCTTGCAACCAATCAGCTACTATCCATTTTCCACGGTAACTAAATATGTACCCGTGGACAACTTCACTTCTTTCGATGACAGCGTGAGTATCGACTAGGTGCTGGCGATTTCTAAAGGTATACACGAAGTTATCTATGTCTACTGGGATGTGGCTTCTGGCATAGTTCTCCTTCTGCGGAAACGTCAACGAGTATAGCGAAGCAAAACCTGGTATTCAGTGGGCCAAAGGTCTGGAGCAGATGTGATATCGGCCCCCCCTATTTACTTCCGCTTTGCAATCCGCTTTTGCGCTCTCATCTCCTTCTTCATTCTGGCATCCACGATCTTGTACCTGCCCTTGACGCCCCTAGGCCGACCCTGGATCCCCCTATTAACGCCCTTCGCAACCACAACCTTGACTTGGTCCTTCGGCTTTTTCCGTCCAGCCTTGCTTATCAACTTTGCAATGCTGTCCGCCTTTTCTTTTTCTGTCATGCCCTCCTCATTAGCGAGAAGATCGCTCTTCTTCTTCAGCTTCTCAAGTCGCTGTGCCGTCTTGAACTTTTTGCGAGCCTGGGCCTCTCGTACTTTTTTGATAGGCCTCGCGTTGTAGGCGCGTAGCTTCTCTTTTAGGGCAGCAGCAGCAGCCTTGGTGATTGGCTTATGAGGCCTGTCGTGCTTCGACTCCTCGTCGAGGAACCAGTCGGGGAGGCCGTCCCGATCTCTGAACGCGTGCTTGTTGAAAGAATCGTCTTTAACATCGTACGTGGATTTCTGGCCCGTGGCAATCTGTTGGGCCTTTCAACACGTGCTAGTTAGTCTCAAAGCTTGGACACAAATCGCATAATAGTTGGTATTGGTGGTACATACCAGGGTCATAGCCTCGACTGTAATAATGTCGATGTCAAGACGGCCATCCGGTCGGCGCTTATCCTGGTCTTCCCAAGAGTCTTCCTGGCTTTGGGGTTTCACCACTTCGAAGCCGCCATCATCTTCGTCTTCGGAGTCTGATGCTTCAGGCTCAAACGCATTCTGCCTTGAGGCCTTGGACTGAGCTTTCTTAGACCGCGGCGCGGGCTCGTCCTCTGAGACACCACCCTCTTCCAAGGCATCTGCCATCTCTTCGTCAGAGCCGTCCTCGACCTCGGGCTCAGGTTCGTCGAGAAGTCCAGGCATATCATTAAAAATGTCTTGGGCGAAGAAGCTCCTTGCTCGTTTAGATAAGCCTCCCGCTTCGGTAGGTGTGTTGTCGAGGTCGGTTAATAATTGTTTCGATGGCGCTGAATCCTCGTCGTCCGACTCGTCACTGTCTTGATCAATTTCCATATCATCGTCGCTCGACACCTGCTCATCGCCCGAGACACCTTCCCATTCGCCATCTTCATGCTCTTTCCTAGCCTTTTTCGCACGATACTTCGCATCAGACTCTGCCTTGCGCTCCACGTATTGCGAGTACATCCCATCAAGCTCTCGATCAAGGCGATCCTCCTCTTCGTCCGATTCGTCGTCTGTATCCCCCGACGACCCAATCCCACTGTCACGATCCTTCTTGGCATCGGTTGGGTTTACGACGGCCATCTTGCCTTTGGAGATTTTGCCGATGGCATTGCTCTTGTCGATGGGCTTCAGCGCGAACATGGCGTCGTGGCCGGTCGGGCCAGCTTGTTCCATACCGATGTCCATAGGTGCTGTCATCTGAAGCTGCATCCGGACGATCTCCTTCTGCTTCTTCAGGTTTTCCTTTCGCCTTTCACGCTTCTTCTTGTTGTTATCCTTATCTTTCAAAGCCTGAAGATCTTCTTGGAGCTTGAGCTCTTCGCTCATATCATCGACCTCAGCGACCTCTCCGGCCTCTCCGGCCTCTTCGACTGTAGAGGCATTGGCTTGGGCAGTCTTCTTAGAGGGGAAACCGAACTTGTGTCGGATCTTCAATCTCCATTTGAGGAGAAGCTTGAAGGATTGCCTCCCCAATACTTTCAGGTCTGCACAACATAGCCTGACCTCATCTGTGGTCTCAGGCATCCTATCCAACGCAGCCAAGGCTACGTCGCCATTAGGGGGCTGCTCGAAGGACAAAACGTTGTAACTTCCCAGTATTGAAATGGGATCGGTGCTGTTAATGAACTCAGAGGCCCGAAGTTCCTTGAACTGGAGGGGATTTTCCTCATCGTAGCCACTCCGTTGTCTTTTTTTGACTTCGGGGTTGTACACCTTCGCTTCATTGTTCGGTGTAGGCTCAGCTAATTCGGCGAATACCGACCTAGGATCCAAGAACTTGGGATCAATCTTCTTGGGAGCTTTGAAGCCTCTGCAAACGACGAAGATTTCGGCTGAGACGTTTCTAGAAGACGGGGGTTTCGTGGCCTCGACTTTGGTGAATAATTGTTTGAAGACCCATAGTAACGAATTGTAATCCTTCGAACGGAAGACCTTCGTAACAAACACGCCGCCCTCGACCAGGAATTCAGTTGCCAGCTTAAGACTCTGTAGGGCAAGCTCGGCCTGGTTGAAGGAGTCCTGTGACCAGGCGGTACCAACGTTTGGGGCACCATCGTGAAGAACGGTATCGGCCTTCCACGTCTTGAAGTGCTTTCGAATGGTGGCGCGACACTGATCGGTGGTGATATCGCTCTGGAAAGTGATTACGTTCGGGATAGGCTTGATGGGAGAAAGATCTACTCCCACGATGAGAGAACCGACAGGCATCGTTTCGGCTGCCACTTGACACCAGGATCCAGGCGCGGCGCAAAGATCTGGGCATAATTAGATTCGAGGAGTTACTCATCATGATTAGAAGCCCCAAGCACTTACCCAACAAGACCTTACTCTTCTCGAGAAAGCCATACTTCTTGTTTAACTGGATCAATTTGAATGCAGCACGAGCTCTGTATCCCTTTTCTTTGGCGAGCTTGTACCATTTGTCCAAGCGGCCTTTGCCGTGCTTCTTCTGGATTGCCATGTCGAGATCGAAGCTGAGCGAGGTCCAGGTCCAGGAAAAAGTGAGGCGATAGCAGGGAAATGTCGGAGAGGTCGCTTGGCTGGCGTTTCCTCACAATGTTGGTCCCGCTCGAGGCTTTGCAAATATTTCTTATCGCAAATTCGATAACCCTTATCTCAATCCCTCATTCTGCTGAATGGCGTTTTGAAAGCCAAAGCTATAAACCCAATCACATTACTGAATCAGAAATTAAATTGATACAGAGGTGTACAGTTTCAATTACCTCGAAGAATCGTTCACAGAAATTAATTAAACAATTTTTTTACAAGAATAAGACGCTGACTTTAGTCCAAGTTCTCGCTCACCAAGTAGGCGGCTAGTCGAATGAGATAAGTTACCCCACGCTTAACGCGCCTGCAGAGAGCTTTGACCCTTAGCAGTGTTTCTTAGGCGTCATAACCCGTGTAAAGTGCTACCCAAGTATCGCGTTTTAGAGATTTACCAGGGACCGCGTTCGCGGCGAACCACTTAGACCCGACAATGGCCATGACCCAATTCCCCGCCACTCAACATTTCAAATACAACTCCCAAACGTAGATCCAGCTGTGTCATCTCTTCTTCGTAATCATGATCAACTCGGTTTTATAGCATATTTCGTTCTTTGTTTCTTGGGAAAGCGGTGGCATATCACACTGCGGCAGTACCCGAGAAAGACGCTGAGAGAGCAATGGCTGGCAAGTCAGTCCGTATAGAGGGCACCGTACCCAGCTCACCAATTCGAAGAGAGAGTTCGAGACTACTCTCTCCACCGAGACGAAGCAATGGCAAGGAGAGAAGGAACCCGTCTATCACACCTAGGAAGTTCAGACGCTTCTTCACTCCGAGAGTGTCGTCTCATCTCAGTCCAGCAAACATAAGTCCGGCTCGGAAGGCTTTGAGGGACCTCGCTGCACCCGATCTTAATAAGCAATACCATACACCGACACCGTCGAGTCCCTTAAGACCACCTACAAGGGACGATCATGTCCAGGATGAGAATGATATCGGCAATGCTCGAGTCAAGCGACGCAAGATCCATCATACGCCCGATTCGTCCCCGTGTCGGCCTCAACCTCTCGAACCTAGTGCCAACTTACGGCCATCCGTGGAGAAGTCGGCACTACTCAGTCCTATAGACTCCTTACAATCAAGCCAAGTTCTTGAGTCCGACGAAAGTGAAGACGAGGATATGTTCGACCAGGAGCCCGTCGAGCGCGTTGCTTGCCCAACAAGTCGATGTCTAGCCGGTCAGATCCTCCAGCGAGAAATGGGTGGTACGCCAAGAGCTGGGAGGTCGTATGTGTCAAATCCAGTGTCGGGTTCGTGACCTTTCTTCTCGTTGCCTGTCTGTAGACTAACCTAAGTATCAGACTGGAGAACGGAAACCGCGGGGTTCTACAGTCGTCCGGATGATGTTCATAATTGTACCAGTCATGATGGTCCAGGTCGCTGCATACCATTCTGTACAGCGACATGTCATAGTAAGCCCTGACTATCATAAATCTCCCAATGGTTGTTGCTAATGTATCACCTCAGCCAATGGACTGGTAGCTGTAGGCGATGAGGAAGGCCGCGTACGGCTTCTTGAGTCAGCGGGCGAACCCTCGCAGCCTTTCAGCAAAGTTCATCTCTCGTTCCAAGCACATAGCAACGCTATCATTGACCTGGCTTTCTCGACGGATGACCATCTTCTGGCCACTGCTTCAGGAGACCAGACTGGCCGGGTAATAGACATGATGACACAGTCCACCGTCGCCCTTCTTCATCACCATACCGCCTCCTTGAAGCAAGTTCGATTCCAACCAGGCAAGGCAAACAGCTCCGTTCTTGCAACGTCTTCCCGCGATGGAAGCGTCCAGATCTGGGACCTACGATGCAAAGGACCTGTCTCGGAGATACCGCCGGTACCCGACCGCGACACCAACCTAGGATTCCGACGTCAACAACCGAAGCAAGGCTGTGTTGTAAATAGTATTTATGATGCCCACGCTCGCACGTTGCGACAAGTCCGGCAAGCCGCCCCCGGTGGACCAGGTGACATGCCCTCTCGTGGCGAGCTTCCTGGCCGGATCGGTGACGTATCCGTAACCACGCTGCAATTCCTACCTGAAGGACAGGAGCACCTGCTCCTCACAGCATGCGAAGCAGACGCCTCGATCAAGTTATGGGACATTCGTTCGACTTCCCGTCATAAAACGTCAACTCCCATGTCCATGACCGCGCCGCCAACCTCACATTCCCGCTGGAGACCCTTTGGCATCTCTTCGCTCGCCCTCAGCACGGATAGCTCACGGCTATACGCCCTATGCAAAGACAACACTGTTTACGCATACTCAACACCCCATTTGATCCTAGGTCACGCGCCGGAACTATCCTCCCGCGAACCAGCACGGCGACGCCATGGAGGTATAACGCACAACGGTCTCGGACCCCTCTACGGCTTCCGTCACCCCATGTTCCACGCCACCAGCTTTTACGTCAAGTGCGCGGTCCGGCCCGCCCGCGACGGCCAGAGCGAACTCCTCGCGGTAGGCAGCAGCGATGGCTGCGCGGTTGTCTTCCCGACCGCAGAGCGCTACTTCCGTGACGACCTCTCCGGCGCCATGGCCTCGGTGTCCCTGGAAAACGCCACCATCGCCGCCACATCCGCGCCCACCTCCCAAGAACCATCGAAATCACTCCGCCGGCCACTGTTCCAACGCACGAACAGCACGTCGAATCTGAACGTTCTGAGAGAGAAAGATGATATACCCATCGTGCGGAACGGCACGCCGCTCGTCCGCGGCCATGAACGCGAGGTCGGCGCTCTGGCGTGGACGGAGCGTGGGAAGCTCGTTACCGTGGGCGATGACTACCTTGTCCGGTGCTGGAGCGAGGGAAGAGATGAGGCGAGGGATCTGAGAACTGGAGGGGAAGGGGGCGGGAGACGGTGGGGCTGTGGGTGGGCTGATGTCGGCGACGGTTGGGATGGCGATTTCGAGGACGATGAGTAACTGTGCAAGTCAGACGGTGCGGAGGGGATGCGAGACAAGAATGGAACAGGGGGTCTGGGTGGGTTTCTTGGCTTCGTTTACATAACAGCAGAGACGAGGACAACGTGTTGATTGTTGGCTGTTGAGATACCCTCGGAGCATTTTGAGCTTGGTCTATACCTCTAGCATATCGGGTGTGGTTTGATAGGACTCGGGAGCAGGGATTGGTAGCATATAGGAATAACGACATGGTGTCATACGCTTGGTTTCCTAAGGATAGCTAATACCGACGTGCTGCGGTTCTATCACTTGTCCACGATCGAGTAAAGTTGTGTCTGGATCGCAGCCGAAGTGTGAGAATCCCGCCTGTGGCGAACGAAATTAATCAACTAAAATGTGCCTAAAATATGTTGGTGAAACTGGAAAGAGGTAGACGTTAACCGAGCATGGATTCAAGTTTGGGACGGCATCCGGAACACTTGGTTGCCGGAATCGATGTACAACCTCAAAACTTCTGGTAGACACGACGTGATAACGAAGCATAGCCTGTGCAGACCAATCGACGCATGCAAACATTACCAACTCTACTGGTCAAGGACGACGCGCTCAGGGGTCTGTTGCGGTTTATACATGGCGATAGTCCAAGATAGTAGCAAGAACGAGTTGTCAGACCAAGTAGAAAGACTCGGCCATTCGGCTGGGTAATCAACGACCCATCAGGGACCTAAGTCAAGATTACGCGAGAAACTGGGATTGTCCATGCTATCGGGGAAGAAGAAGAAGCTGTCTAGGGGTATCATGTTCTAATGTCACTGTTGCACATCAACATCTTGTTCGCGTTATCATCCTCAGGGGTCCCGCTACTGGAATCTCACATGCTCGGCATGCTCGCCACCGTGATCGACACCCTCTGGGCAACTCTCGACGCGTTCCTCGCTCCCTTTCTTGTTGTCCACCCTCTTGGCCAAAGCCCTCCTCTCCTTGTAGACAGCAATACTGTCCCTCGTCCTCAACCCCAGCAACTTGCTCATCTGTGCCAGAACGCTCTCGTCGTCAATCTGGCCCTGGGTATCCCGCGGATCCATGCTACAGACCACATCCAGTTCCTCTACAACCCCGACCATGAATTCGAAGATGCACTTAGCTTCCGCAACAACATCTTCCCTCTCGTCCGCCGTCAGCAGACTGTCGGATGACTCAGCCAGGCGCTTCTTGAACGCCAGCTTGATCTCGTCCCCGTCCTGCGGCGCGTCGAAGGTGAAGAATCGGAGGGGTAGGATCTCCGGGTCCTGGTCTGTGGCGGTCCAGAAAGACGGCGCAACCCGTGCTAGGGACGCTCGAATGAAGCGCCCGCCGCTGAAGAGCGCCATATAGAGGACCCAGGCGTAGGCGAGGAGGACGTGTGGGCGATCTCGCACAGCCTGGTGAAGGTGCTGGAGGAATGCTGAAAGGATAGGTGATTCGGCGGCGGAAGCGAGCTGGTCTTCCAGGAGAGAAGGCGACCAGCCGGTCATGATTGTGATATCTTCCTTCAGAGCGGCTGTACGTTCAAGCTCTGGGGCGTGAACGCGAGTGAGAAGCGAATGGACCCTAGTGCAGACTGAGCCTCGATGGGGAGTGCCCAACGCATTTTCCTCGTCCAAGGGTACAGACTTGCAGATGGTCTGCCATGATGATTCAAAGGTGTTGTATATAGGGCAGATGTGGAGCAGGCCGGAGATGTAGCTTGAAGGTTCATTAGATTGTGGTGGGATAGCCAACGGAAGCCGGTATATGATGAGTTTATTGAGCTTTGTATGGACAGCTCTGGTGGCGGCGTTGATCGACTCCCCAAGCGAAGACATCGTAGTGGTAGTAGGAGTGGCGGTATAGATACTTGAGGGTTAGGGTGATGCAATACACTCAAATGCAGAGCATGGTCAATAATTGCGGGTGTTTGATATAGAAAATAGACCAAGCGATGGACTGGAACTAGTGGCCTGGTATGCCTGACGTAGACCAATGTGACGAGCAAGCTGTGGTCGCCTGGTAGCGACTACCCGCTCGAGGTCCAATGAATGAACGCGCGGAAACTCCGACAGCGATCAAGATGAGAAGTGTTTGCAGATGGAATAGAAGTCAGTTTCATATGCATAAAGAGGAATCATCTTGGTGAGACAATCGTATACGACAAGAGAGACGAGCCCGGCTACCTAGGTAGGCTATAGGTAGTCTGAGATTTCATCCTTCGGAAGAACCTTGAAGATTAGACTAAGCTCAAGAAAACAGACCGTGGACTCTTGTGCATCGCATCGCATTGTGTCCGACAGAGGCGAGAGTCGCCATCTGCATCAGCATGGACCGGTGGGGTCTCACTTGCACGGATAGGGCAAGAGGGTCCAAGTTACCGGGTCCCTGCGGCGTTTACTTGGGTTCTAGAACACGTCACAAGCGCCTGAAGTACTTACAGTACGGAGCCCGAAGCCATGAGCCAGGAATCCACTGTACAGACTTTGCGATCTTCAGCGGCGGGCGCGATCGTGAACCCCTCGGCCGCTCCTATTCCAAGTCTACCAAGTACCTGAATCAGGTAGGTACGTACTTGGATGTTCAGAACGTTGGGGAAACTTCTGACCCTGAGCTACATAGTACACAGTACAGCAGCTCGAGACACCGGTGGGCAGGATCCAAAATGCATAAACTCCGAGGAATGGTGTGGTAACACAACATTGTCTGCTCCAACCGAGCTACTTGTGTACCTAATGAGTCCAAGCTATTGTATGCGGCCGATCCGTTCCTGCCGATCTTCGGCAATCTGACAAAGTTCATCGGATTGGCATGTTGACATCTGCTGAGGGCCGGTGCGATGCAAAGCCGCTGAGTGGATCAGGCGTCTTCGTTATTGCTTCTCAAATGGAATTCGCACCGAGTTCCCAAGGATCGGATTGTTTGACACCGGCATCGTCTGACTCAGCTACTCTACTCTCCAGGGCCGCTCTTACAAATATGGCGGCTGTGCAGGTTTTCCAGATCCTAATCGTTCTATAACTATAGTTAACCATAACCCAGTAACATGTGAACGCCGCCACCGATCATTCAAACGGTCTATGCAATAACCCAGTCCAATGTCCTGCCGTATTCGATCAACCCAATAACACACATTAAGTACACGTATTCCAAGGATCCATATCCTGTATGCCACTATGCATCCAAAGGACGAGATCCAGTCTCCGAATTTGGGTGGGCCCCCTCGTCTTCCTCGTGACTCTCATGATTGATGAACAGGAACGAGAGCAAGACGATGCACGCGCCGACCCAGTACAAGAAACTAGAGAATTGCTGGTACTGTATCATCTCGCCAATGAGTGACAGTGGTATCGTAAGTGACAGTCCCACGGTGACGATCAATGGTGTCGTCAGGAGCATGGCGTATGCCCATGACAGGTCGCTTACGAACGAGGAGATGGAGTTGAGTAGGATGATAGCCCACACCTTGCCAGTTGGCGGCATTGCAAACTGCAAGCTTGTTAGTTGCCGCCTCGGTGAGCAGACGAGGGACCGATTGACTTACAGGCTCTATACCAGTAAAATGCAAGATGAAGAACACGGGCCACAGAAACACAACATTGAAAATGCCCACCAGCCCAAAGAACAACGGCATGCTGACCCTATCCTCATCGCCGACCCTTTGCTTCATCACAGTCACATACAGACCATAAACGAGGGCACTGACGAGGGCCATGGCATCGCCTATGGCGATCTGCCGCTGGCTCTTGTGCGGAAAGTTTCCCCGGTCGGCGTCGTTGTCTTTCCCGGACAAGTCCACCGAGGAAATCAGAATGATGCCGGCGAGCGACGCGAGCACCCCGACCAACTTTCGCACTGTAAAACCCTCGACCTTCATCAGAGCACAGAAAATCAACGTCCAGACACTACTCGTAGACGTCAGGATCGTGACGCTGCCAACACTCGTGTACTGCAGACATGCGGACGCGAAGTAGTTTGCGAAAAACCAAAGCATGCAGAACTCCAGACTCAGCCAGGCCGTTTCCCGCAGGCCGAGCTTCTGCATAGGTTTCGGGAGGTCGAGAGCCTCGAGGCTACCTTCATCGTCTACTAGTAACCGTTCCCCCGCCGTGACATCTTCGTCCTCCTCCTGCGCTTTGATTCTTTCGTGGTGGTTCAGTGGCCTCAGTGACCTTTCTCGCCAGGCTTGGAGTGCTATCGATCTCGCTTGCCCGAAGCCGCCATTCTGAAGAACGTGTTTAATCGATATTGGTATCATCGAGACCGCGAACAGCGAGGTATTTACGTAGACGACGAAGAACGGTTTGTCATACGTGTGGTCTGAGAAAATGTACTGTGACCCCGTCAGCAACCAGTGCGACCCTCAATAATGCTTCGCGGGTAGGCGCCTTGGATTTCACTCACACTGGCCAGGAAGTTGGACGCCGTCCACAAGAACACCGTGACCAGTAGACACGTCAGACCCAGAGTCCTCCTCGCAACATTTAGATAACTGATCTTGCGCCGCGGGTTTGACTGCGCGCTCTTCCGGGAAGAGAACGAGGCTGACATGTCCTCCATCGGCGTCATCAGCGGTTCCCGAAAACTCGTCCTCAACGTCTCAGCCTCTGGCGCGAGTTCAGCCGGGAGCATCGGCTCTGCGGGCGCCATGCCGGCGAGGGGTTCGTGGTTGCGGCGGCTATAGCCTTGCCCTGAAAACAGCAAGCTGGTTCCTCGGTTTCATCTATCGTCCAGGTTCGAAGACGATGGCGGCATTGACTAGTAGGAGCCAATCTCTGCAAGCCTGCGGGCCGGCTGCAATAAACGAGCGATCACAGAATAACGAAGCAGGTTCCAATGCACTTGAGGAGCGACACGCCGCTATAATATGATCAGATTGCTTGAAGACTTTCCTAGAGACTTCCGGATGAGTTTGTACGGAGGAAACGGCACAATTGCTGACTACCTACCCGCCTAGATAGTTAGACGCTAAACTAGAGACCCCTTGGAAAGGTACGTCGTTTTGTTGGTCAACAGGCCGTCGGAGCCGCAGCGTGCACCACACGAACAGGGGCCACATTCCGTGTACGAGTTAGAATAGCGGGTCAAAGTGTGTAACGTTGACCTCACAATCTCAAAGTTAAGACCTTCAAATAGAGGTATAGAAAGCAAGTAGTACAGAAAAAGACGGCCCGTCACGTTGGAGATCATGTTATTTGAATAACAGCAGGCAGAGTATCAAGATTGCCCGTACGGTATGAGAGTTATTCAGTAGATCTAAACTTCGCGTGAGGACAAGATTGAATTAGGTAGGCTATCACGTCATGATTTATTTATATCAGTATTTCCTCTTGCTAAATCGGTACCAACTTCTCCCCAGCATCGAGTAAGCAGACAGCAATATTGTGGGTTCCAATCTTGATCAGAGATAATCTAGTCTGGTCTTGGCTTTCAGGAAAGCATGCACGAGCCTGGTCTATTTATCTTCCTTCGAAAATCACTCCCAACCAATGATGTGGCCCCAAGAAACGACACGCCCGGGCCTTGAAACTAGGTAGGCTGAATGATGGACAGAAGGTGTATTTCAAATGCACGACCTATGTTCCACTGGTGCCAACGCCAAAAGAAATGCAAAGAGGCTCTCTGTACGGGAATGGGACGAAGTCGTTGTCAGGTGTGTAGTGAATGCGCGGGTTTATTAGCATGAGCATCCGTCCCGGTCGTTCTCAATGTGGATGTTGATAGGATCTTGGAAGTCGCCGCTAAATTCCTCCGACTCCTCCTGTGCTAGAGCATTTCTTGCAATGACTTCAATCCTGAGTTAGACACATCACTGATAACTAGGTGAAGGGGTTTACGTACCCTCGAATGCTTGCTCAACGTTGATCGCTTCTTTGGCACTCGTCTCAAAGTACGGAATGTCGCCCTTGGAGTGGCAGAAGGTCGCTGCTCTCTTACTCGAGATCTGGTGGAGACTGTCAACACAGACGCTCTAGAAATTGCTATCGGATGACAAACTTACGACTCTCTTGCTCTCCTCAACATCAATCTTGTTGCCTAGAACAACCTGTCTCTCGAGTTAGTCGGGGGTTATCTCTCAACTTCATGGGGTTTCTCTCACGAATGGGAAGTTCTCGGGATCCCGTGGAGAAGCTTGAATTAAGAACTCATCTCTCCAGCTGTCGAGCGCGTCAAAGCTTTTTGAGTTGTTGACGTCGAATACCAACACACAGCAGTCGGCACCTCTGTAGAAGGCAACCCCTAGAGACTGAAAGCGTTCTTGGCCGGCGGTATCCCAGAGCTACGCCACATTAGCACATGGCCACGGAGGAAACCGGCGTGCAATGTATCATCCCACCTGCATAGTAACCTGTCGATCGTCGACCAGGACCTCCCGAGTCAAAAAGTCGGCCCCGATGGTAGCCTTGTAGCTGCCACTGAACTTCTTGTTCACCTGTTGAAGCAGCCCAGATCAGTCTCCATACCCTTAAAGCCTTCTGATATTTCTGCCCTGTGGGTGCAGATACCGAGGATACGAGCGAGAATGTAGACGTACGTATTGGTTCATCAAGCTGGTCTTGCCTACACCGCTGTCACCGAGGATGATGACCTACAGAGAAAGGAACAGTTAGTCTTCAGCTTCCATGGGACATGTGGCCATGCAAGCCTACCTTCAAGAGGACCTTCTTCCTAGAGGCCATGATGGATTTGATCCTTGGGAATCAAGCTCGTGGTACAATGGCGATAGCGTCGGAAACTTGCCCGCTCGCAAAGAGGCTATTGTATTTCCGAGGTTAATTCAATCGTTGCCGAATAGCCTATCTGCCACGTATAGTATCGATTGAGCCGGAGACTATAAACGGCGATGCTCGTAGATTGTCGACTTTCAGAAGCTGATGTTGTTGTTGATACTCGGGAAGGCTGCTACAGAACAGCTCCAACGTTAGGAAGGTAACCATTAGTGGCTCGCTCTCTCTGAGTGGGTTAACTTATCAGGCGCCATCAGTGACCGATCCCGGCATAACTTTGAAAGTGGTCCGAGCGTTATACTACGCACCCTCAACACCTCCATACCACACACAAGTCCATTATCTGAACTATAAATTGCATCCCATCGATATGAGTGGCGTTGTCGACAATTGCTTGGAAGGTGGTGATGTGAGCTGGATTCCATCTGATGGTTGGCTCGTATCGCACCTGGTCCATGTGGACCATGTTGAGCTACATCCATACTAAAGAATAGAAGCTCGTAGCCATTTTCATGAATTCTTCAACATCCCTAAGACTAGTCATCCAAGTAGTTGTAGTTAAATCGTGATCTGAGCCGAATGATTATGACTGCAAGATACTCCGGTTACGGTCCTGGTATCAGCTCACATACCGTCCTCACGGAAAGAGGTAACGAATCTTCTCCTCCCAAAAGCTGAAGACCTAGAGACCAGACCTAGATTTACCGTCTTCTCATCGTTTCCCAGCACCCGTGTTTCGTCTACTCTTCCCCAGCCTGGCTGTCTTGGCGGGCTTGCCCTTGGTACCTGTCTTCATCCTCCTTGCGCTGAAGCCGCTCATATCTGCACTGCTCACTGCATCCCCCGACTTGGCGTGCCTCTTCTTTCCGCCAAAACCATACTTCTGGTCCTTCTTCTGCCTCTTCGAATTGGATCCACCGTCTCGGCCACCACGACCAAACGGTTTCTGAGAGTTGTGCTTCTTTAATTCGTCCTCTACTCCGACATCGAAAAGATCAGCTTCTTTTTCACCCAAGTCACCTGACGATTCTTGTCGTTCTATTCAATACACATTAGTATGGGCTTGGCAGCAGAGTGTTTCAGTATAGCGACGTACTTCTCTTCAGTGATTTGATCTTGTCGAGTGTGTCACGTTTGGCCTTTTGCCGTTCTTGCAACTTGGCGACCTGCACCTGTTTGCCGAATTTCTTCAGATCCCGTAGCTTGCGGGCCTCACTCGACGCTTTCTTAGCTGACGCTTCTTCGACCAATCGCTCCTTCACCTTCTCCATGTGACCATCATCCTTGACCATCTCAGCAAAATAGTCATTGGGGCGACTGAATGGCACGCCTTCCGATTGTAAGAGCGCGCGTGCCTTCTTTGCGGCGTCTAAACTCTGGGCGTAGAAGGCAAGTTCCCGCTTCAGGTCGTCTTGAATATCTTCGATGCTGTTGGCTGTCGGCTCAACACTTGTTATGCTCTGATGCGTGGCGAAAGGGACCGAATCGTCTGTCGGAAGAGAAATACGGTTGAGGGAAGCGAGGAGGGCAGTAGTGTTGTTGATTGTAAGGCGGGTATGGGGGATGATGTCTTCTTTCTCATCATCGGGAAGGTCTTCCAGATCAGACATAGGGATATCCTCTTCGTCCTCTTCCTCGTCATCCTCTTCGTCTTCGTCTTGACGTTTCGAAGCTGCTGCTGCTTCTTTTGTCGCATTGAAACTAGGTTTCGGTTTACGCTCGATCTTAGCTTCCATTTCGACTTCTGATCCTGAGCTAGACTCGTCTTCTAATGCTGCTGCGAGGTCCAGTTCCTCTTCCTCATCGCCGCTAGCTTTCTCTTCGTCGTCGCTGGCGACAGGTGCTCCACCTTCGTCTTCATCTTCGTTTTCCCAGTCGTCTTCATCGTCCTCCTCGGATGGTTTTGCCCCGCCATTGACTTTGGCGGCAGGTCCCTTCTTCTTGCGGGCGCTCTTGGCTACCTTCTTCTGATGCGCTTTGTGGAAGTCTACGCCCTTCTCCGTCGCAAGGGCCATCTTAAGTCGGCCTTTGCTCACCATTGTTGCGGTTGTTGCTTTGAATTGTTTGCAGATTGTCGGTTGGGGGGACTTGACTTCTTCGCACGGATCTTCACTGGCGCTTTTTTCTTCAAGTAACTTTTTCTGCCACCCTCAGAGCAAGATAAGATACCGACCAAAGCTCTCACCGCCTTGGTAAGCGGGACGGGACTCTCCTGCAAGCCAGCTCCACTCAAAAAACAATGAAGACCGCGCTACTTAGTACAATTTGCTGCAAGTCAAGCTGCGTTGCAACCCCGTTTTGGATACCTAGGTAAGTACCTAGATAAGATGTGACTTCCATGCCTCCAATGGCACTTTTGCGGCCGAAACATAGTAACGATATCTCTTACTTATAGCTGAATCTGTACGAGCAACCTCACCGGTACGGTAGATTCCTTGCATGCGAAAGCCTCGAGCAGCCGAAAAGGTATATTTCATACGAGACTCTTCTTGGCCATCTCACTTGTCAATGGCCATTTTGCTCAGGTGAATGCGTGGTCAGTCTGTTGACGAAACGAAGCCTGTTTCTGTGAGGAGTGTCTGTTCATCATTACGGGACAGGTTCAGAGGATAAGCTTATGAGTGATGAGGGTATTTTGAATTATGGAATTGCCTCTCTCCTGACTGGATCCAGCACGGGGTCCCATACCCTTGAGGCTTTATTTGCACCAGGACAGCTTATCCGTCACAGCCCATCGTTATGTCTACCATCGTCCACGGAGTACTATCACATACTTGCTCAATGGTCCTACTATGATCTAGTTACGAGAACTTGAGAAAAGTTGGTGTGTTAAGGACGTATGTAAGATATCGTTAGATCATCCCAAACTCAGATCAGAAGCAGCCAGTCAATATCTACAGCGAAGCGGGTCAATTGGATGCTCTCTCGACGGATGCGTTGATCCCAATCAGCCTTGTTCGATTTGGACCCTAGATCATAGCTGAGTGCCGAGCGATTGCTTGATAAGATAACATTATTCACCAGCAGTCACAGCCAGGTCTCATAATCAGTGACTACCAGCTAACCCGCTGCTTCATGGTAACCTTTCTCAAGGGTGATCTACGAGTAGTAGAGTGTCTATTCAGGAGTTCTTTAATAAAGTTGGAGAGAATAGAGGAGAGTATACAACGGTTTAAAATCAGCAGTTACTACAAATCAGTGATACGATTACGATCACTTCGACAATCTCAACTTTGTTGGACTAAAAGCTGCCGAACGCACATCCTTCGCTCTGATATCTAAGCTTTGTCTCCTCGCCAATATGAATATTATACCAGATACGTACGACGACGTAAGCAGACCACCCAGAAGCCATGGAAAGGGTTTATCTATTGGAACGAGCCATAATATCAAGCCGCATACGACGAACCCGTCGATTACAGCTGGCCCCCGAATGCGCAGCCAAGATCTACTACTTCAGCATCCCCTTCAACTACACGGAAGATGTCTAATGAACTGCATTAATGTTCACATTAAATCTACGAGAATCGTAATGTCGACAATCCGTTTACTTGTTTTAGTTCATTTAATGATTTGGAAAAATTCGACATGTCCCATTATATTGGCTACAATTGAATAAGACACGGTGAAAGACATTAACTGGAATCCACCTCGAATCCCCGGCCATGTCCTCCTTCCTCACCACCGTCCTCCCCCTTGAATCCACGGGTGCGGACCTAGCACACTATATTGAGCTCGTCAGGTCCTTGGACTCGCATGGAGACCGTCGCGAATGTACTATAATACATAATTACGCAGATCTGGGGCGTCTTTTCTTCAGCCCGGGATAAAGTCGCCGAGAGATTGAAAGCTCGGGTACTAGACATCGATGGAAATGATGGCGTTTACACGTGGATAGCGTGTCAGAGCGAGGTGAGAGTATTCTCGAGCCTCAAGGGGAGGTAGGATACGGAGAGAGCTATAACAGAAAGGAGGTGGTTCTAATATTTTGGAGGGAGTTGGGCATCAGAAGACTGCAAACATGAACAAAGGCTTCTGTGTCCAATGGGCAGGCATGGCTGGATTACTTAGTTGGTCAACCAAATAGTGACTTTTTATTGACCATATGGGAGTGGATTGTCAGGGAAGGTTGGACTAGCAACGATTTCTCGACAAAGCAATGAACCCTGACTTCCCGGTGGCTAGATCATCCATCTTCCCCCCTCACATTATTAGTGTTATTCTTCCATGGATCTCTTGGTTGTGTCCCGCCATATCTTAGGAGCAATGTCTCATTAATGCAAGGCCTTGAAGGGACTCGTATCTAAGAAGACTCGGTTCAAGTAGGGCATTGTTTTATTATGAAGGGCAAACCCTGATTATTCCAGTCGAAGATCATGCTACCAAATATCCCAAAATGTCATTTAGAAACGAGTAAACGGTAACCTGTAGACGTCAGTTAGCTTGAAACGGAATCTCGGTAGGGAAGCACGAACCATTTGCCCCTGAGTGTGATATTGACCCAACTATATCGGTCAGCGTCTGCATTTGTCCAATTATCAGTTTAGTCAGTAACTTACGCAACACCATCCTGATCAACCTCCTTCTCCACCTTTGAAGAGAATGCAATCGCGCTCATGATACCATCTCCGAACTTTTCATTCATAATCGCCTTGAAAGCATATCCATAGTTCTGAACGATCTCATATAATCTGTAAATCAATGGCTCCACTGGGGGCATAGGACCAGCGCGACCCCGATCGGGGAAGCCCATCATCGTCGTCTCTAGGCTCTCTTTGGAGACATTCAACAGCTTCGAGAGTTTCTCGACATCTTCGGAGGATGCCTGTGCTTGCCCGTAGAAAAGTGCGGCGACTGCGACTTCGCCGCGGCCCAGCTCCTTGGCGATCTCCTCGAATGTGAGCTTCTTCGTGGCTTTGGCGTCGAAGAGTGTCTTGGAGTAGACTGGTAGTCTATCGACGATGGTCGACTGAAAACGTATTAGAATGCCATTCCCCTACGAGCGGGAGCGGGGTAACTTACGTCGAGAATGGCGATATTGGACTTGTCAGTCATCTTGGATTATCTGTTTATACGGGACTAGGATTACTAAAGCAGTATGAGATCGAGGGATTATGACGAACCAGGGTTTAGGTATAGTACAGAGCAAGCAGCAAATGCAAGCATATTTATTTCATATCGAAGTCGTCAGCTAGAGGCCTGCTGAGCGTCATACACTTTACCCCACGTTACCATCCCAGGCGGAGATAGACCGGAAACTCGGTGTCTCCCGGGCGGGCTCTGGTCTACTGTAGCGAGCCGGGTTCCACAAGGCCGGGACCTAAGCCCGCGGAGAAATAGGAGCTGTTAGCAACTAGTCTTTGAATATGAGTATTCATTGCGAATAGACATTGACGTATTGGTCCTAGAAAGGGGGCCGTCACAGCGAATTTCATGCAGTACAGCGAGCTCCAGAGGTCCTGTATTCCAGTTGCTCATGATTGTGACGTAACAATACCAATACCAGTACCAACAACCACTGGGAGTTTTTGCAGTGGATGCTGCCCTCCACAACAACCGCGGCCAGATGCCAGTGACTGCGGAATGTACCCGTTTCGGTCATGCTACAATATCATAAGATTTACCGCTAGTCTGCACGAACTGGAGATCTTAAATTGCTAGTCTCAAAGCTTATTAGGTGAGACTGTACCTGGAAATTTTCCAGTATCCACGCGCCTCTCAGGATGTTGGAGGGGTAGCTCCTGCCCCATTTGAGCAACATCGTGTCAAGAGTTAGTATTGCCTCCACCGTCAGTCACCCGGAACAGGCACTTCTGCACACCTGAGTCAGCTTGAGTCGGACACTTTCTCCGAGGTATCAATCGTAGCTAGTCACAAGACCTGCGAATGCCTATTGCAGAAAGTCCAAAGTAACTGTTACGTGCGACATCGCCCCGAACATGACGGAGTCCTCGAATGCAGAACCGGCGGAAGGAACGAAAGGCGGAGACAAGCACGTCCACTACGATGACCACGACCTGCTCTCAAGTGCTAGCGATGAGGACTTGAACTCAGTCGAGGTGTGCTATTTGGAATTCTTCTTCGTTTCTTAGGAGCAAGAGTGCTGATATATTCTATGACTAAAGGTCTCATTTGACCCCACGAATCCATATCGCAGAAAGAGCTCTCTTGTCAGCGGTGAAGCGGTGATACCTCAGCTAGACGGACGATCGAAGAACACACAATGTCTTGTTCACCATTATCTCGAGAACCACCGACGTTCGAAGGACCAAGCCCACGACAAGATATCTCGGGAGGTTGGGCTGGAGCGCATAGTTGAACCGAAGGGCGCGGACAAGCACAATCGACGGTCGTCAGTGACAAGTGACCCGGACAGCGCTGAGACCACCGATACTGGACAATTTGATGAGAAGTCATGGCAGAACTCGATCAATAAGTCAAAAACACAGTTAGATCTCCAAGGGGAACATGACGAACTGCACAGCCGGTTGCTTACGAAGAAGCAGCTGAGCGAGATGGCTTGGGGCGTCCGGGAACTGAGTAGGAGGTTGGGTCAAGTACGGCTCAAGTTCAAGGTCAAGTCGGTCTTCATTCTCACCAAGGTTTACGACCAAGAGCTGCTACCGAAGACGAGGGAAGTAACCAAGTGGCTCCTAAGCAAGGACCGAGATGTCAGGTATACGGTCTACCTGGAGGATACTCTCAAGGAAAACAAGAAGTTCGACTCGAAGGGTTTGCTGGAAGAGCTCAGGCAGGAGTATATTGACGCTGGTGAATTCGAGCCCGATAGCCCGAAAGAGGCCTTGGGAAGAAGATTGAGATACTGGAAAGAAGAGATGTGCCGAGTACGGCCGCATACATTCGACTTTGTCATCAGTCTAGGAGGTGATGGGACAGTTCTATACGCCAGCTGGCTCTTCCAGCGAATTGTCCCACCAGTACTTAGCTTTTCTTTGGGAAGCTTGGGCTTTCTCACGAAATTTGATTTTGCAGAGTATCAACACATATTGACCACAGCATTCAGAGACGGCGTTACTGTCAGCTTACGTCTACGGTTTGAGGGCACCGTAATGAGAAGTCAAAAAAGGACAAAGGCTCTGATCAACGGCAACGACGACGAGGGTGGGAACCAGGCTCATAGGAGACGGGACCTCGTTGAGGAGCTCATTGGCGAGGAGAAGGATGACGAACACACACATCGACCTGATGGAACGTATGAGATTCTCAATGAGATCGTCGTAGACCGTGGCCCAAACCCAAGTGAGCTTACTGTACGATTCCAACGAGCGCATAGTTGGCACTAACTCGACTCTGTAGCCATGTCGTACACCGAGATCTTCGGAGACGACGAGCACTTCACCTCAGTCCTTGCCGACGGACTATGTGTCTCAACCCCGACAGGCTCGACAGCCTACAATCTAGCAGCTGGTGGATCTCTCTGCCACCCTGAGAATCCCGTCATGTTAGTAACATCGATCTGCGCTCACACCTTGTCATTTCGACCGATCATATTGCCGGATACAATCGTACTGCGCATAGGAGTCCCGTACGATGCCCGAACGAACTCGTGGGCAAGCTTCGATGGTCGTGAGAGGGTCGAATTGCATCCCGGTGACTACGTAACCATCAGTGCTAGTAGGTTTCCATTCGCTTCTGTGATGCCGCAGGGCCGCCGTAGCGAGGACTGGGTCAATAGTATCAGCGGTAAGTTGGGTTGGAATACCCGCCAGAAGCAGAAAAACGAGGGTTACAAACAATGGGACAAGTGAAATCGACATAGGTCGGGTCTAGGAGTCGGGATAGCGTGTTGTTGGCGTTGTGGAGTTGGGAGTCCTGCCCAGAGGGTAACCTCCGAGGTCTGTGAGGTTCCGTAATCAGTAGATGTTAGATGATGGCAGCAGTCCTGTGCCTTCGGCTCGGTGTTCGTGGTTGAGTCGCGGCTCGATCTGTCTACTAGATCTTTGTAGCATATAGGGCAAGACACCCGGTAGCTATTTGGTCTATGTTATCGCTCGCTGCCACGCCTCTCGGTGGTACATAGTACGTGATGTCATACCGGCTACGAAGTGGATGTAGCCGCGTAGTTGTCTTCTGTTGGTCTACCGGGCTCGATTACCTAGATACGTAAGATTGCTGTCTTCATAACAGGAGTTGGCAAGACTTGTCACCGCAACGAAGAAACCCACCTAAAGATAGCAAATGTCGCTGCTGTACGTAATGCAAACTCAGCTCGGATACCAGCAGCTGTACCTCCAAGTCGCTTACGCTACTTCAATAGTAGACGCGTTGGACCACTATGACAATCTGCTACGCCAAAAATACTTACCGCAGGAGAAGTATCGTGTAAGAGGAGCGTAGCGGAATGCGTGTTCTGATCCTCTTCGTCTGTTGAGAACCCCTACATGGGGTGATTACCTACTACTGTAGAAACTGCACTTGATAATAGTGCAAAAGGCCATCAACTGTGGCGAGGGGAGCTCGTTCATTTCCCGACTTGCACGCCCTTCTTCCCCTTCGTGATGGTTAAGATTGCAGTGAAATTCCACGTTGCATGTTGAAATACTTACTTAAGTGGGTATATATACATAAGCGAGTGCTTGGCGCTCACCCACTTGGGTAGTTGGTCGCGAGCTCGGTTTGCTTGCGAAACCACCGCTTACCCTACTGTGTTTCTGAATCGTGTACCTCACTCACGAGTCACTGTGGTGGCTGAAGCTGTAGAAAGACGCCATTCTGCAGTAGAAGCACTCATTACCTACTCTAGAAACGATCGAATCAAAAGTCTATCTGAAAGTGGTTGGTTATACATAAAGTCGGTGACTGTGTACTGTAGTGCAATTCGTATCATAGTACCCAGTTTATAGCATGGTATGCACCCTCGCTCTAATCCCACGGAAACCGAACTTTAATTATAGCAGTTTATTCTAGAAGTCCGGTGGACACATTAGATTCCGCCTTCCCCCCACCATCTCATCCCGGTCGAACGTGCTGCGGCTTAAAACCCTTGGCCTGCCGCAGACTGCGATGATCTGCTTTGCAGCACGCACTCCGCAATGCATTGAAACAGAGCACCCCAATAGGAAATCTACTTTGGCCTGATGTCGGTAGTTGGGCCGAGGTGATGAGACAAGCACGCGTGTTTTCGACTTGGGATTGCTTATTCTTAGCTTCCGTGACCGTTTCTTTGGAGTAGAGAGAGGGCTACTGTGTAGAGGAAGAGTTTGAATGCCGAGCTGACTATCGTGGGAGGGAGAGCGTCGGCAAAATTTACTAGATGCTGATATACGGTTGGATACTCATGTTACCCACTCGCGGCGCCTCGTGGCGATTCTTGCCTGCGACTTGAGTTGCGCTCATAGAAAAGGAGCTTTACACTTTGAAGGTTTGTTTATAGCCCAGAACTGTAAAATGGCTCGTCGTTTCAATCATTTATACTACAAAATAGGGAACAGTCGCTCTCTTCTAATATGCAAACATGTCCCGCGGTGATCCCCTATTGGCCGCCGTCTGCGTACGACCCGAATATCATTTCGGACCAAACGCCCGAGAACAAGATCACGAAATGTCGCGCTCCAATGAAGACCATCGCAGTGGGCTACCGCTCGTTTATAACGCCCGTCCGCACGCCCAGAATTTTTCATGGTTTCGTCGTTTCCGTTGCCCCAAGAGGTGTAACTTATGTAAATGAGGTAGATGTAGCTGTCGGTAGAATTAAGGTTGTAATTAAGTTGGAACTGATCAATCTCCTTTACTCGGCGTCTTCCGATGTCTCGACGAAGGTCATGGTGATGCCTTGCGGGTCGTCAACGTTCAGGTTGATGGCATCAATGGTGCTAGTGGTGTCCCGCTTCTCTTTGGCAGCCGGCGCGGCAACAACGGGACCGGACTTCATGTCGCGCGTTTCGAGATTAGATGGCGTCTGTAGACCTTCAAAGATGCGAGTTAGTAGGCTGTAGATAGATAGGTTGCGACATAGCGGAAAGGGTGTCGGGACTTACCGACTGGGACTCCCCTGCGGACGTACATAGTGGTGACCTTCGTTCGGCGGCGGGGCTGAGACTCTGCAGACTCATCACGCTTTACGGCAGCAGCAACATTGCCAGCGGTTCCAGCGGCGGCCCCGGCGGCCCCGGCGGGCCTGGCGGCAGCGGCAGCAGCAGGTCGGTTGTCGACGATGATACCAACTCCGGCACCACCCTCGCCAGTACCGAGCTGAACAACGGGGCCCTTGGTCAGAGCATTCTCAGCGTACTGAAGGGCTCGGTCGAATCCCTGTAGGTCACGCTTGTTGACCTTCGGGGCTTCAGTAATTTCAGGCTCCCGAGGAGCAATCTCCTTGCCCATTCCTTGCAAAGTTGAAATCTGGGAAGCTGTCCGACAGTCAGCATGGACTGCTCTCAAGTGTGAGCGAGTGAGCACAGGGAACATATTACCTTGTTCGTTCAGCGTAGGATCAGCGGCGTTGGCAGCAACTGGTACCTCCGCAGCAGCGACTGCGGGAGCAGCGGCTGCCGGGGTAGCGGCGACGGGAGCAGCGGCGGGAGCAGCGGCTTGAGCTGCACCGTTGGACTTGCCGGTAGCCGCGTTAACAGCAGCACCCTCTAGCGTGTTGAAGAGTTGTGATACATCTTGGCCTCCTCCAAAAGATATCTCACCATCACCTACTACCCTGTTGCTCGAGTCAGGATTTTGATCGAAACAAGATGTATCACGCTCACTTACAAGGCGGGAGAGTAGGCACCGAGGTTAATGTTCAAGGGCAAGGCGTAAACCGAGGCCACAAGGCCGGCAGCGGCAACGAGGCGGTAGCTAACCATCTTGATTATAGATGATAGGCTTGTTGTTTTGCAGTGACTGTCGGAGAGAGAGCTCGAAAAGAATGACAAGTAGTAGAAATAAACGACCAGCGGCGACCAGCGTGAGAACGAAACTGTAGGATGAAACGGAACGAAAGAGTCGAATTCTGAACTTGAGCACAGCTGAGTGAAGGAAAGAAAAAGACTTTGAGATTCCACGACGAGCTTCATATATGTCAGCGGTTCCACGTTGAGTGACAAGACTTCTGGCCATGGGCATGAAGCCCATTACGCCAAGCTGCTGGATGAACCACATTGGGAGAACTCTCCTCCCCGGCTTGCCAAGGTGTTTCTGTATCTTGCTAGTAAAAATAACTGAGTGTAGAAGCCCTGGTATAGCAAGGATGTGTGGTATCCAGTAAGACCCCAGCCTCGTCGATGGAAACTGACTGATAAACAACGCCAATGTTGTTGAAACGCGATAGGAGGGCTAGAACAGAAGAAAGCCCAGCTGTGTCAGCGTTACACTTGGCCAGCTACGGTAACGATGCGGCTCTTGGCTGAGGCTGCCAAGTGCCTGTTGAAGCGTCAATGCGGCTTGGCACTTCAACGCTGGGCAGAGAAGACTGTGAGAGCCGGGTGGGTCAGTCATTCTTGAGACCTGCCAAGCGCCAACGTGCACTACCTATCTTTGCGCCCAGTGCGCCAGGGACTAAGAAGCATTCTGGGCTCTAGCTGACAGGACTTGGATGTCTTGTGCTACTCTTGGTCCTTCTTGAGAATCTACTGTCTACTGTGGTAGACCCGACAGTCGGGCCTATGTCTTTCTCAAGTGGAGTCTAAAACCCGGGGTTGAAAGTGGATATAGCCAAGATCCAAAGGAGAAGATTCGTAACTCGCCGCCGGGTGGTTTAGTGAGACCTGAACAACGCCAATACTCTGCTACAGGCCTAGTGACGAAGAGACGGCAACCCTTGCAGCGTAACGTGCAAGCAAATGCCGAAGATTTGGAGCCTCGTTCCGCATGGCGACCAAAGTGAAGGACCGAGGCGATTGACTACCTACCTAGTCAAACGCTCCGAGGCTGCAGTAGTGGCGGCAGCTGGCGAAGCTCTCAAAACAGTCTCATTGCAGGGTACCTGTGAACTAGTTAACGTAGTATTAGATATCTCTAACTTCCAAGACTCTCGGCGCAAGCAAACGTCACCGATACAAGCAATCTAACAAGCATTGAGAATCTGCGATCAAGCTGCGGCCTCCGCATGAGAGAAGATTGAGCAAGTCACCACGGAACGGCTTTGGTGGGCGATCAGACACGGCAGACCAAAGGCTACTGAAAACACGGTTCCTGAGTTGATCAGACACTTGAGAATTCGCTATGCGGAGGTGAAGGAGCCAGAACTTTGCCTCGTGATCCAACTTGATCCAACTTAGCGGTGCGACAGAATTGAACAGGTCGTAAGGAGTCTAGCAAGATGCTGTAGCACCTGATTGGACTAACACACCTCAGATCGGCGGCCCGTCTCGATGATCCACCCGAGTAACGCCGTTGTCTGCACCCGGATCTTGGGAGGAACCCACACCAAATCTCTTGAGCTCTGTAACATCGTCGAGATGGGACGGATGAGCGAGCGAACGTAACCGCCCAGCCCAGCTCGCCTGAACTCCCAAGCTTTGGTGGTGCTTCAGGATAAGATCACCAACCAATGTGCTCGAGACCAAGACGGAATTTCACTGTCAGAGTCTTAGATGGCATGCAAGAGTCTGGGGTTTCCTGGGATCGTTTTGATTCTCGGGTTCTCTTAATAAAATCGTGAAGCAGGCCAAGAAGCGAATTGTCCAGCAGAAATAGTTCTCCAGCTTGATGACTTGAGACGAGGTTGGTTGTGCGGTTTGAGCCTCCATGAGCGGCGCCGTTACTCTTACGTAAAGACAATCAAGCAAAGTGATAGACCTTGGCACCCTCTTGTTCCTGCGGTGAGGCACCTACATATACTATGTAGGTTATCACAGTGCATAGTCGTTGAACGGAGAAGGAATCAATCATTGCTTGCGCCCAGTGATTCGTTAGCGCAGAACTACCCCATTACCGAGAAATATGAGCCGTGCCATCTCAACTTCGGGACGTTCAACGTCTCGAATGTGCGAGTTTCCATCCGTCTGTAGCGTCCAGGAATGTCATATATTCTGCACTTGTGATTGTACCCGGAAACAGATGCTCAACCGCAAAGAGGGCAGTTCGAAAGGAAGAAATGGCCATGGAGTTCGTGAAGCATTGCAATAATCCTTTAGGGCGCGGCCGGACCTGCTGCATACGGACGACCATTCTCCGTTCGCGTACCTATAGGTAGGTACTTAGATGTAAGACCGGAGCAACTTTGAGGCGCGGCGTTTGCCCGTCCTTCAAAGCGTCGGCCCGACGTTCGCCTTTGATGGATGAACTATCCCATCGAATATCGGAGAGCAGCAGACACTCATTATCAACATGGCAATTCCAGAGGTGTCTCTAAGCGATAAAGATAGTGGTCTCGTGCCCGATGATCCTATAACGGACTTGCCCAGTATACAGGCCGGCTCACGAAACCGACGTTGGCCTAAACGCCCAGCCATCATCTTCTTGTCACTCCTAGCTTCCATATGGTTTGCGCGGTGTGCAATTGGACGCTATGTCAGCGCTTATTGGCGTCAATCGTATTTTGAGGATCGCGCTGGTCATTTTCTTGGAGATGGTGTATGGCCCAATTGGGACAAAGTAAGCGTTCCCAACATTCAACGTCCATTTGTCGTCTATAGCCAGATTACTCAAGAAGACTTGACAGATTAAGCCAAGTGAGAAGCTCGTAGTAAGCAGTTTCTGTACTTCTTTTCTACCTCCTTCTGGCCAGTCTTGGGGGTAAATATGACCTGATGAAGAGTGCAAGCTTCCGAATATTCGCCAAGTCCGCCTTTGAGAGTCATTACTGACAACAGGTATCTCAGTGGCACCCGTGCTATGCTATCATGGGCCATCCCTTAAAATGTGCAAGGCTTACTGTTCCCATGGATTATCACCGTCCCCTCAACGAGTCGGCGGGTAACCCCGAGGTTCATATCGCATTAGTGCTGTCTCCGGGGCCGAGACGCACTGATGACCCGGCATCGTATGGAGAGTCTCCCTTGCTCACTAATCCAGGAGGACCAGGTGGAAGCGGAGTCCTCTTCGCAGCTTCTGCGGCTCCTAAGCTTCGGGAGCTTACCGGTGGTGATCGTGATATCTTGGGCTTCGATCCACGTGGTGTCGGGGCTACTACCCCGAAGGCCAATTGCTTCGAGACCTCTGGTAGCCCAAGCATCAGCGACCGCAATCTTGCCTATATGAATAGAGCTACTTGGGTGGTTTCTGGACACGATGTCGGTCTTGTCAACTCGAGCAATATCGCACTTGCGAAGAACCATGTTCGTGCGAGGGCAATGTCACAGCTTTGTAAGCTGGTTTCTGATACGCATGAAGATAGCATTTTCGAGCATCTAAGTACTCCCAATGTTGCTCGAGACATGCTCTCCATCATTGAAGCCTGGGATGAGTGGAGACTTGGATCGTCTTTAGATATCAAAACAGCCAAAGCTGGGCACCATCCGGAAGACTCAGATCCGTCATCCCAAGTGCATCAGATGAACTCCAGCAGAGGCTTCGTTCAAAGTACCAAAGGGAAGCTTGTTTACTGGGGGTTCAGTTACGGTACCTTACTTGGCGCGACCTTTGCTTCCATGTTCCCAGATAAGGTCGGGCGACTCATTCTCGATGGTGTCGTGGATGCTGATAATTATGTCACACCAATCTGGCAGGAGAGTACCATCGACGCCGACAAGACTTTAGGCAAGTTTTTTGAATACTGTCAAGAAGCAGGCCCGCAATGCCACTTATTTCGTTCTGGCGATAAACCCAAAGATATTGAGGATCGTTTCCATAAGGTGATGCTTTCTTTGCAAGACGACCCCAAGATCGTGTTCTATCCTGGCCTCAACCTACCCATCATCCTTACAGCAAGCGATGTCAAATCTTTCATTTACGTGGGTCTATACTCTCCTCGCGCCGCATTTCCGTTGATCGCCGTTCTGCTGAACACCATCTTGACGGATGGACCGCTGTACGATTTTATCGTCTTCCCCCTCCCGAAGCTAGGATCTCTATGCGGCGATGTTTCGCTGCCATTGTGGCCGGACGATGCCCAACAAGCCGTGGTGTGTAGCGACAAGCGATACAAGGTCAGTTGCTATAGTAAAATCCGGCTGGACAGGCCAACCACTGACTACCACTTAGCTCAATGACACGATCCCGGAACTTCAAGAACGCTTCGAGGGGTTGGCTTCATTCTCTTCTTTCGCCGACATCGTAAGTAGAACTAAACCCCCCTGATAGCTTTCGTAGCTGACCTTGGCTAGTGGCTCACATTAATGATGATGTGCGACGGTTGGGATGTCGAGTCTAAAGACCCGCCAATGCCATGGGATGTTCACTCAGCGCACAAGTCAAAGCCTACCATCACGGACTTTCCCATTCTCTTCCTGTCTAACCAACTCGACCCCGTGACGCCCCTCGGGGGTGCCCTGAATATGACCCGTAAATTCGTGAACGCAAGCATTGTAGAGCAAAAGTCCCCAGGTCACTGCACACTCGCATGCTTTTCGCCGTGTACAGTGAAGCACATACGTGCCTATTTGAACGAAGGCAAAGTGCCGCCGACTCCCAAATTCGACGGCCCTGATTCCGGGGAGTGGGCAGCCTGCGAGTGCCAACTGCACCCGTGGGAGCCTCCGCAGAGGATCAATCAAAATTGGGACGGAAACCAAGCCCAGATACCCATTGGCCATATCGACGGATATACGGTCGAGGAGGCCACGTGGATGCGGAGCTGGGATGGGCTGCGCGACGAAGTCATGGAAGTGCTTATGGATGGCGTCCTTGGTCAGCGTCATGTCCTTCGTGATGCCATGGTGGGTTCACGTCGCGAGTCATTCAAAGATCAGCAGCAGCATCAGTATAAATAGGGAGAAGGTGAGTTGTGATGGAAAATGAGTCTCTGCATCAATGATTGACGTCTTTGATGGTAGTGATATCCAGATCACCTGTGCAATATGAGTCCACGCTACGTAACTCTTCTCGGTACCCAACGTAACAGTGCTGTCAACTGGACGATAAGCACTTTGCTTTGAAAACGAAGGAATGGATAGCTTTGTTCCAGGCAATACTTATCCTGGACCAGGCGAGCTGGAATAATGTTCTAGGGGTGGCGGACGTACTGCTCCTCTGCCACAAGTGACTCGAAAATGAACAGTCTTATCTGCTTCATCGAATCGGACAGCAATACCAGCATACAGAACGACTACTGCCCATAGAGAAGTAACCCATACATGACTAGTTCTAGTCCTGCATGTCACACTAATATGCTCTTGAACAAGAAGATGTCGATGGGGCTGTGACGAAGCGTGCAGAATTTCCCCCCTCCACTGGCGCCTGGTGAGGAATCTCGTCTAACAATCTTCTATCTAAGCACTCAGGTGCGTGGTATCC
Organism: Xylariales sp. AK1849; assembly: GCA_022432505.1. NCBI lineage: Eukaryota > Fungi > Ascomycota > Sordariomycetes > Xylariales > Xylariales sp. AK1849. The sequence goes on from JAJKKH010000013.1 coordinate 503,243, forward strand.
ATCCTCCCTCGGGGACAGTTTTCGGTGGCCTAGTACCATACTCACAGAGAGGCGAGGGTGAAGATACAACCAGGAAGATGAGAATTGCGACTTCATGTTCTAGGCTCTGGAGGACGCACGACTGCTGGGTTTCATGTCACAAGTTCCGGGCTGGTCGAGCATCACAAATCAGCATAGGGTTCCTGTATGGCACCTGCGTGCCACACGATCCGTTCGACAATCTTGATGAGGGCTTGAAATCGCAGGTGGAGACGTACGGAGTGGCAGAGGAGGTCTCGATTAGCGAGATTTGCGCATCTGCAATCGTTGAGATGATGAATGTCAAACTTGGACATCGAGCCACTCGATCAACAGATGCTTGACATCTGATCGCTCGTTGGCGATGAGCTTGTTGCTCTGTTTAGATAACATCGATTAAACACAAACAGACAGCATCCCGACTTCACACGCTGGAGAGTTACAATTTCTCAATTAAGAAGGAAGATGAGCGCTTAAGGAGCATGGTAGCGGCCTGGCATACCATGAGATGCGATATTGAATGCAATGGGACCAGATTCGACTCAACCTAGATACTCATGCTAGAGTAATATCAAATGAGCCTATCGCAATAGCATCATTATCTGCGTAAAAGCGGAATTCTGGTTATGTTCCAGATCAAATGGAAGAATCAACATCCTGTATATACATAGGTAAGTAAGTACCTATGTCTTCGTTGATCAGATGAGACAGCATCTAAAGTTAAGTGTGTAAGTCGAGCTGTTACTTAGCTGTAGATATGACATTCGGTTCATAATAAGACGAGGGCATACAAAGAGTCTCGGGTAATAAATAGCCAGATGCCCACAGCTTGAATGCAGAAAATCGTTTTACGATGCACGAAATGGAGCTTCGAATTCCTTGGTTCTTTCGATTGCAGCAATGATGATCTTCGATTAAATGACCCTTGCAAGTGCGTGACTGCTCTTACAGCCGTAATGGTCTCGATAGCTTGGTAATGATGTCATGTTTCGATCATAGCTGTCATTGAGCTCTCAAGACCGCGATTCACCCCGAACCTCCAATCAGTACTCTAAAAGACAGAAAGACGGCGGCATTTTCTCGTTCCTAACTACTCACTCACTCAATTAGACATTGTGAAGGAGACTCCGACAAGTCATCCACAATGGTAACACTCCGCATCAGCAACTCTCTAAGCGCCGTCCGCGTAGCTCGCCACAGAGCTCCTCAGACCTACCGCACCTTCTTCGCCACACCCCGAGTACTAGCTCAAGGCTACGGCGACGGCGAAGGCGACCCAGTTGGCGAGAAGCCACAGAAGCAGCCCGGAGCGAGCTCAGCACAGGAATCCTCAGAGCACCCGGGCCCCGCACCCCCGGATGTAGGGAAGGGGACCGGCGGCGGACCGACCAAAGCGTCAATGTCACAGAGCATGGACAAGGCAGCGGACGCGGCCGACCCCGCAGATGCCAGCGCTCAGTCCGGCGGCTCGCGGTCCAAGGAGGCGGAGGAGACGGGCTCCAGTCCGACCGGAGGTGAGGTCGCCAATAAGGCGGCACGAAAGGGTGGTGAGGCTCTCAAGGGTCCGCAGGGTGCGGGAACCCCTCAACCCAAGATCCATAACCAAGCTATCCCCGGCACAAAAGCGGGACTGAGTGAAGAGCAGAAGCGGGAGGTTGAACAACACAATGAAGAGTTCGAGAAGAGACACGATCGTGCGCAGCCGGCGGAGCAAGATAAGGTCAACAAAGGGTTTTGGAAGGGGTCGTAAGTAAACCCCCAAGCATCCTGAATGGGTGGAAACTACCATGTATGAAGTGCTTGAGACTGACTCCGACTTTGAGTAGTGGTGGACGGGACGGGACGTGAGTTGTCTTTGATGTACCGATATCGTTTCCATGAGGTCGGCGTGTGTGATTAGTACTGACTAGGTGACTGCGTAGGGGCGTAAAGGAAAGCAGGGACGGTACAGAGATTGATTGGAATGCTTAGGGAGTGGAAAAGCTCAACGTTGAACTCATGATAGTGGGTTAGAGGAAGCTCTGTAGCGAGCATTGCATGTAGTCTACATCTTTACGGATCTTACGAAAAGTCGCAAAATCATTCTGGTCAGTCCTAGCTGTTATCAGAGATCTGACAGCACCGATATGTGTCTCAAGATCTCCCAATTGCTTAGGTACTTTGGGAAGATATGCTCAAGCCAGAAGTATCGTATCGAGTCCGGAGTATATTATATTGCCAGCACGTCCCCCGGGGTACAGTAGGGTAGCTCGAGGGATAGCTCACTCTCCACTAATTCCGTCAGCCAATCACATCGCATGAGTCGACCCCAACTCCCAACTCAACCTCAAACTCTCACCTCCAATAATCAGTGTTCATGTTGCAGGCTGGATTCATCTCATACAAGACTCCGCTCCCTCACTTGCTACCCCATGGCACCTGAGAACCTCTACCACCTCCTCAATGGCGGATGAGGAGCTGCTGCATAAGATCCAGAACCTTGGCGACTTGGATCTGGCAACATTACTGTGCCTCGTAAGCCGTGAGCACTGCATCATCAGCACCGAGCCCGAAGCTCTCGATGATCTAGTGGAGGAGTTACGGCTGGTATTCTCCCATTGTCTTTAACTTCTCAGCTCTCGTTTCCTGTATATATTGATATATCTTCTAGGTAGCAACGGAATCCTTCAACCTCACCCCCACAGTCGTGAACCTAACCCCCCAAACAACCCTCGACGACTTCGCCGCCTCCATCCTCCTACCAACATCCGCATCGCGCTCCTCCTCCCCCCGGCGCACGCGGACGCCGGCTTCAGACTCGTATTTCCACGCCCATGCCAATGCAGCCCTCCACCCTAATGCCGGCCACCCGAATGCTCTACGAACTTTATCACCGCTCTCCCAAATATCCTCCAACCAAGCACAATCTGCACAGATTGCCAACATAATCCTAGCCCGGGATCTAGACAAAGCCCCCAAGGCAGTGCAGATCCAGGCCCTGGAACTTCTGCGAACCCGCCGCATCTTCACGAGGACTAGCGTCCAGGCGGCGCCGAAGCAGTTCTTGTTCATAGCTATACTGGGCGCGCAAAGTGGCGGTCAGGCCCGGCTGACGGAGCACCTGAATGATTTCTTTTATGTGGCGCACTGGCATGATCCGCTAGATGGTTTCGCAAGGCTAGAGGATCGGGGGGGTCGGCAGGGATTCAAGGACGGGAAGGACTCTGCCGGGTTTGACGGCGAGGACGGCGATAGCGACAGCACCGGCAGAAGCGACAGGAGCGTCGTCCGCCACAGCCGAGTCGGCACACCGAAGACCCCGAGAACTGAATTCGACAAACCTCGCGGCAACACCGACCACAGCTCCTCCCTCACCGAACATGACATCACCTCTCTTGCCCTCGCCTCCCGCACCATAAACGTAGACGTCGAGGTCCTCCGCTACCAGATGAACCTCGTCTCCCACCTACGCATGCACCACGCCGTATCCGGGGGCATAGTCCCCACCGCCACGCAGCACTTTGATATCCTCATTCGCGGCCTGGCGACGCTACATGGGTTAGACTACGTCACCCCGGCACTGGTTGTGCTGGCGGTACGGAAAATCTACTTGCATCGAATCCGGATCACGGAGGCGGGGCAGGAGAGGAGTATGCAGTGGGGCAGCGAATTAGCAGCCGTAGAGCAGTTGTTGCTGGATGGTGTTGGGCCCGAGGATGTCATCGAGGATGTCGTCGCCGAGGTGGAATGCCCATTGTGATCGTGTTTTGGCACACAGACTTGCAATTACGAACGAAACAGACCTTGCTTCGGATGAAGCACAATGGAAACAGTCGTCGTGTTGTCAATGCTCTCTTTATTCTACACACCGTACTCCAACTTCCGCGGGTTGGCGTGAAGTACAATGAGAACCGTATAGATATACACGAGTATAACCCTAACGCCAGCCTGACTTGTGTTCAGACACCCGAAAGCATGACTTCTGTCCCTTGAAACCCACACGCATCTCGATCATTCATTACCCTTATTTAAAATATGCTACGCCGAATCTCAATGTTCTTCATCGTCCCAAGCTTGGTGTTTAGTGGATCTCGGATAGCTTGCACGACCAGCCGGAGTTCTTCGATAATAGGGGCAGACTGGAGAATAATTAGCATATTATGCATAGGAGATGGGAAGTGAAGAAGCTTACCTGGCACCCAGACACCAACCCAACTCATTATTCTTGATCTTCTTGGCGATGCGGACCTCACGGTCGATGGGCATATCGTACCCGGTATGCAACAGGCCGCTCATGAAGTTGAGATCTAAGCAGTACTCGCCGCGGTCGCGGAGCTCCTCCAAAGCCTTGGGGACGGTGCTGAACACGTCCCAGGCTTGCTCGCCGCCGCACACCGTATTGGTCAGGTCGTGCAGCTCGCGTAGGGTGAAGCTGTCTGGCATGCCGAGTGGCTTGAGGCGATCGTAGAAGAATGAGAAGACGTAGACATCCTCCTTGGCAAAGGTCTTTGCGAGGGAGGGCTGGTGGATCCCGTTGAAGGAGCAAGGGGCAAGCGTGCAGGACGCCTCCTTGTTCAGGATGCGCTCGGCGAGGTTGCGGCATTGGGCGGGCGCGGCGGTGGGCGGTCCAGTCATATTGAGCTCAATCTTGCCCTTGCCTAGAGGACTGTCATCGCCGAGGTCGACTTTGACGGTGTCGCTCTGGCCGGCGTTAATGCAAGGGTTCAGGATGGGCTTCTTCAGCCATTCGGTTCCGGTCTTCTCTTTGGCTATATCGTTGAGGAGCGCCAGATGGATCGAGTTGCGGGCGGCCATCAGCCCGTAGCCCAGATGCGAGTGCTGGTACAGCTCAAAGTCGCGACCGCCAAATGCCAACTTGTACTTGTGGTCGCCCTCGCTCATTTTCTCAGGCATACCGCCGCCAGGCACTCCCTTAAAAGTTGGCTCGAAGACGATCTGCGTGGAACCACCACCGAGATCGAAGATAGCGGCAGTTGGGCTCTGGTCGGGTCCGCCAATCTTGCCCAGGAGGTAGTTGGTTGTGATCCAGGCATAGACACCCTCGTCGGAACCGTCCATGATGGCCACGCCATTCTCCTCCTTGGACACAACCGGGAAAGGGTAATCCTGCTCCAGATGGTTTCTGACAGCCTGTAGAATCTTCTCGCTTGCCTCGGTGCCAATCATGCGGAGACCAGCGGTCGCCTTGACGGCAACGGGGCTGCATCCCTTCAGCTTGTTCGGGACGGTCTCCATGGCCACGGCCATCAGGTCGTCGAGGGTCTTGGCGGCGGCAATGGGGTCGTCCTTATACTTGCTCAGGCCGCCCACGCTCTTCTCCGTCATCTTGAACTCCTCCTTCTCCAGCTCAGGCGTCGGCCCGCAGTTGTTGAACTTGTAGACATGGATACGGGATCCCGTGCTACCAGCATCGATCATCAATACATATTGGACGATCGGCTTCTCCTTGGAGTAAGATTTGGTGCACCTTTCGGTACCGTAGGTAGAGTCGGAGGGCGTCTGACCGCCTTGGTTGGACACTAAAGTGAGAAATGCGTTAGATTGCTGTCATTCCATACCATAGCAATCCCCTATTGAACGTAGTAGTAGTATCAACACACCTCCTTGGTAGATGTCCACCCCCTTCGGCGACAAATAGTAGAAGAGAAAGACCAAGAACACTACTATTGCAGTGGTCTTCAGCCACCGCGTCTTCTGTGACTGATTCATCCAGCCGGCCTGTAGTTTCTCCAGGATGCCTCTGTTTTGCCGGTATTGGTAACCGGACTCGTAGCGGGCGGGCTTTTCGTGAGGGTCGTGAGCAACGTGCTTCGTAGGCAACGAGACTGATGTTCTCCTCATAGAATCAGACGCACTCCCCTTCGAAAAGGAGACGAACCGAACGATGTCGGAGAGGAAAAGAGCGAATGTAGGAAAGGGGAAGCGAAGATGCAGGAACCCGAATTCTCTACCGCAAAACAACCGACGCGATTAGAAGGTCCTATGGTAGAATCAAGAGGATGAGCATCGATTCCAACGATGAGCGGGGTTGGAAATCGACAACAAGTAAGGGAGAAGTCGCCTGTGTCCAAATCTCGAAGATTTTCCTCCAATTTCAGCGTTATCGAAGGTAATTAATTACCTTTATCTCAGGGACCCCCTGGCTGGCAATGCACCGGGTCCCTTCTGGACAGTTTCCCCTTTCTAGTGGCGGCTCGGCGTTGTTGCAATCCCTGGCTAAGCACAGCCACTACCACATCGAGGACGGACGACACCGCCACATCTCCAATACGTCGACCGGCTTCTATCACAAGCCATTGGCTGACGTACAGCATGTTTGCCTTCGGCTGTGGTGTGCGAGAGCAGCGCGAATGACTTTGAATGAGAGATCATTTTTAGAACGTTACATCTGTTGACTACTTACCCGTGTCTTTCCTGTTTTTTGGGCCCTAGAAATCACAAAGAGAGGCTCTGTGCCCAACCCGGCGAAGAAATTATCAACTTCAGCACTACCCAGCTGCTTTTACAGAGTAGACCTTCGGGTTTCAGCAACTGTACTCACCGCAAAACAAATACAAGAATGGACGTCCATCTTCTGGTCTACGACCTATCAGGCGGCCTAGCCCGGTCGATGTCCATGAGCCTCCTAGGATTTCAGCTCGACGCTATCTACCACACCTCCATAGAGCTCGACGGCGTGGAATATGTCTATGACAGTGGAATAAACACCATTCGTCCCGGAAGCTCTCACCTAGGCAAGCCTCTGGAACGGCTGCATCTTGGCCAGACGGAGCTGCCTATCGAGATCATCGTGGAATACGTGGATTCGCTTCGCGATATCTTCACTCCGACAGCGTACGATTTGTTCAGACATAACTGCAATAACTTCAGCAATGATTTCGCGATGTTCTTGCTGGGGAAGGGTATCCCGGCTCATATCAGCAACATGCCGCAAGCTGTCCTCGACTCCCCGTTTGGTAGGATGCTGCAACCTCAGTTGACGCAGATGGTTCAGGCAAGGAAGGCCCAGCAAGGCGGACTTTTGGGTATACAAAGCGATCCGCAAAGCAAGCCAGCCCAGACATCCGCATCGGCACCGCCAGCGCGCCCGTTTACGAATGGGCATGAAACGCATCCCACAGGGGCTGTGAAGAACGTCTTCAATCTCCGAGATTTGGACTTGCTACTCGAGGGTGCAAGGAAATCTTGTGCTGTCATCTTCTTTACGTCAGCAACATGTAAGTAATATATCCAGTTTTGTATCATTTGTATCGTTCAACCCGGTCTGCGGTCTAAGAAGGACTGCTATCCGATTTACATCCCACGCACCATTCAAGCCGTTCCGCACGTCGCGAAAGAAATACATTAGGTATTCTACATATGATGCTTCTGGGCCTTGATTGATCAAAAATCCAATATTTTCAAGCCAGCTGCAAATACGCCAGTTTTTACTAATTACAGTAACTGGAAATATGGGGTTTAGATGAGCTCGGGCCAAATTGCACATCTTATTTTGGATAGATATATCACTATACTTGTTCACCATGCTGACCGGTTTTCAGGTCCTCCATGCAAAATGCTGTACCCACTCTATGATCAGTTAGCAGCTGAAGTGGGGGAGAAAGCCTCGCTCATCAAAGTCGATACGTCCCAGGCCTTTGATGTCGCCCAGCGTTACGGCATCCGCGCGACTCCTACATTCATCACATTCTTGCAGGGGAAAGAACAGGAACAATGGTCAGGTGCGGATGGAAGTCGTTTAAGGAGCACTGTCGGTTTGCTTGTCCAGATGGCCTTTCCCACGCATCCCCACCTGTCGATTTATCTACCACATCTTGCCGACCCGGAAGTCAAGCCTGTTCTATACGGTAAAGTGCCGCCGCTCGACAAGTTGATATCGAAGATGGGATCTGCTGCCAGCAATCCATCTGTCCTAGGAGTAAAACACTTCGTCGAGGCGAGGGCAAACGAAGGCCCAGCACAGGTTGGTGTCCCGTATTCCCTTTTTTGACTGATACGAAACGGAGTTGTCCTGAACGGCGACTTACCACCGGATGGTCATGTGGTCGCTTGCTCTCCCGCCTGTACTCCTTTTATCATTCCAACTGGCACTATTGTGTTGTCGCATACGACTCCCGAATTGCCTTTCAGTTTCTTCAACGAATGTTTGCTAACACGTCCTGACAAAATAGACGACTGTCCCGGATCTCCAGGCTCTCTCCACCTTTCTAAGCAGTTCTAGTCAGGGCCTGCCTACCGAGGTTATGTTCACCGTCGTGGATCTTTTCAGATGTGCTTTGATTGACCCTAGGATCAGTGGTTATTACGCTGAAGAAACGGGTCACAAAACAGTCGTGTCAATATTGGATTACGTCAATGGCCAGGTCGCTTGCCCTTATCCGTTGCGCCTGGTAGCTTTGCAAATGGCCTGTAACCTATTCTCCAGCCCCCTCTATCCCGAACAAATCTTGTCTCAGGCAACATTGCGGAATCCAATTACGCAGCTTGTTTCAACAAGTTTTCTGGACGATAGCCACAACAACGTCCGGGTGGCCGCCGCGTCGTTGCTTTTCAATATTGCCTCCGCAAACAGCATCAAAAGACGGGGGTTGTCGGCTGAAGATCTCCTCCCAGAGACTGACCAGGTCGAGCTCGCAGCGTCCGTTCTGGAAGCAATAGCTCAAGAGACCTCGTCAACCGAGGCTTTGCACGGTATGCTACTGGGATTAGGATATCTTGTATACTGCGTTCCACTAGACGGGGAGCTAATTGATCTGCTGAAAACGATGGAAGCATCAGGCACCATTCTGTCAAAGGCGAGTGAACAGCAGTTTTCGAAGGAAGACTTGATTAAGGAGATCGGAGGCGAATTACTCGGGAAGGGACTAAAGAGGAAATAGAGTTCAGACGCAGATAAGACAATCATGTACACCAAGATCCAACGTCCCACGACAAATACACTAGATGATCAGCTGACTTATCGTCAACTGCGCCCAAGGTTCCTTTCCCACAATACTCAAGGGGTGCATTGTTTGCTCAGCCAATCCTCGAGTCTCGCGAAGTACAAAAGAGCTGCTGATGCGAGGGAGGCTTGGATTGGCTTATTTATTTACGGAGCAAGCCAAGATGCTCCCACAACCGAGGCAGGACTAGCGGTGATATATAGTTAGTTGGCTCAAGTTCACTCCCGAGGAATCGAACTAACTGCTTACATTCCTCAAGTTGAAGGCATATCGAAAACTTGTTACTTGAGCCCAGCGAGACTTGTATTTATTACTTATTGTACAATCTTGTTTTATGCTGAAACCTCGTCTTTAACCCAGTCCAAGGACTCTTACGAAGACTTCCCAACTGTAGACCATGACGTGGAGGAGCCAATTTGCACGGCGACAAATGAATACGCCAGAAGTTCATTGATAGGTAATGTGTACCTCATTCAAGCCGTGACTGCGTGGTATGATTATCGTCACACGTGATCTTGTAGGCAGTAGGAAGCGCAATGCCGAGGTTTCAAGAAATAATGCCAGAACTCGTTCAAGGCTAGGCAATGTAGTAGATGTCTGACAGGGCAAAATGGCATGCAGTAAAGGGGCATCCACTAATTAAACAGAGGTGAGTATCTTTCTTCCCGAAGCAAATACCGTTCTTGATCGTAAGTTCATTCATTATCCACCTAGTAACTCACTGAATACACTCAACATCCATACTTGGGGATTCTAAACCAATGCCGCTAGCCTGAACCCTTCCCATTTCCGTGCTCCAAACACCGAGGCTTTCCAGTTTAAATGCTGTAGACTCATCTCGTTTCAAGTTAGGAAACCTCAAAAGTTGATACGAGCACCCAGTGGATTCCTTGAGTTCTGATCCAAGAACCGACCCTTGTCATCGCCAATCTTCCTCTTGAACAAGGACAGATCCTTCAACAGATCATGCATATATTCTTGCATGTCGCTTGCCCTCTCCTCATGTACCTCGGGCGAATATTCATCCTCTTCCCCATATAAGGCCTCATCGATGAACTCGTCATCCGCATGCTTACCGTGCGGTTCCGGCCGATTCAGCATGGCATTTTCTTTATCTTCTCCTTCCGCAATCTCGATATCCTTGGGTGGATCGGGGTTGACAACAACCTCGGGGATCGGATTCTTCAGGCTATCCAGCGCGAGCTTCAGATGCAGCCTAAGCGCCTCGTTCTCGGTCTGTAGACTGCGGATCTTGCCCTCGGCCACGAGACTGCGTTCCTCCATCATACGCTGCATGGCTGATACGTGGTTCTGGTACTCCTCGAGTTTTTCCTCGCTCTCCTTCTGGTCCTTTTCGCGACGGCGGGTGTCAGCCACTGACAGCTGCAAGACGCGGATTTCCTCTGCCATGGCTGCGATCTGGGCGTCTCGTTCGGCAGCCGAGACTTGATCCTGGTTGACGACAGCACGAGTGCGGATACGCTTGGCTTGGTCGGCGTACCGCAGCGTCGAGAGGGTTTCCTCGTAGTCTGACGGCGCTATGCAGGCGATCATAGCTGTTTTACTGTTGCCGCCTAGCGAGTCTTTGAGCAGCCAGGTGAGGATCGAGTCTCGGTATGGCACGATGTCTTTGTTTCGTTTACCTCCGGGCCGGTGTTTGGGATCTGCAAGGGCAGCGATCACACGGCCCAGAGTCGTCAGCGACTTGTTGATATTGCTACCTTCTCGAAGCCTCGCACCCGTCGCCTCCGTTGACTTGGCCCTCTCACTGCCTGCTAAGTCAACAAGCCTGATTCTGGAACTCCTTTCTGTCGTTTCGTCCGTCTCCATGTCATGGTGGATTTGCTTCAACATGATAGTAAACACCGCATGACTCCGACTACTGGTGTCATTCATCTTCGTGCTGGCTGTCGTCCGTGATGCATCACCCATCTTCATGTGCCGCAGAATTTCGCCGATGTTTCTGACCGGCACCTCGGTCAAGTCCTTGACATAGGGGCCCGCTGTGGGAGACTCGCGAATCTTGAGGTAATAAGGCGCCTGACTGGGCACTACCGGTACTAGCAGATCGCGTACGTGTTCATTGTAGACCTCGAAGTACGAAGCTCGAACGTGATACGAGATGTTGGGCGTCTCGTTCTGCGCAGCCTCGATCCGCTGGAACAGATCCTCGCAGGTCCGCGGGATCAAACCCGGCTGGTCTGGCGTCCCCATCATAGTATAAGATTTCCCGGAACCGGTTTGTCCATAAGCGAAGATGCAGGTGTGGTATCCCTCGAAGTTATGGTCAAGGAACTCTTCGCCTAGACAGTTGTACACCTCTTCCTGATGCGCATAGTGCTTGTCTTCTTTGTCGTGGCTCCAGAACGAGTTATCGAAAGTGAAGGACTTCTCTTCGACGACCTTGCGAGTCCTTGCTTTCGCATTGGCGGGGTCGCTATGGGTCGGTATATGCAGTGTTGTCTGTTGCGTTATCGAGTCCATGCTAATCAGGCAGTCTGCTCCTCGTTCGATCTCTGGACATATCTCGTTAGTTTCTTCTTCAAATATCACGACGAGAGCCTTGATCGAAAGCTCGAATGCCTACCTCTAGGCAGGAACGCCCTCACTCTCACAACAACCCTCACATTGCCACCAGCATCCATCTTGATGTGTGGGGGGAGGGTGCCATCGCGAGATCGCAGCGACGGTGTTGAGGCTGAGGAGCGGACGCTCGATCGCAGTTCCGACACTCGTGACGGATCCATCAATGATACGGCGGGAGAGCGATCAGTGGTGCTGTTCGTGGCCATGCGAAATCCAGACAATGTCTGGCAAATATCGTCAATGATGTCGCGGAATCGTTCCCTGTGGAATGTGCCGTACATTTGGGACAAGGCCATGTGTGGGGCCGACTATTTACTACCGTTGCCGGGCACCGAGATCTGGGGCCTGGAAGTCGCGATGTGACGTGGTGGGGCGGCGCGACTGGCACAGCTGATCTGCGCTGGCTTTATTGAATTGTGCTCGTAGCAGCTCTTCAGAAACTCGAGCATGACCCCCGCCTTACGGGCTTCAGTGGGAAAGAAAGTCTCTTCTCTTCATAAACTCTGAGATTAGGCGCACCGTCATGCTGTTCGGTTGATTTAAACAATGTGGTTGCTATGGTGCTCCCCATTGCGGGCTCTTCTCAGGAAGCTTCTTTGTTTTTCCCAGACGCCGACGCAGGCTTTAATTTAGCCTTCCCGTCTGGACTCTGCTGCCGTCACAATACCACAGCATGGCATCGACACAGTGGCAGTTAGGCTCACTAGCGTTTGCTTATGCGTCGAAATTACGTATGATAATTCGAAGAGTTGAGAGCCGTAACTGCACCACTGACCACCTACAGAATGGGTGTCAATCCTACGGTTTATAGTAAGCTGTATACTTAAGTAGGTACTGAAGTAGGTAGGTAGGTACTTAGGTACTTAGAAACGGCTCACGGGTGACACCGCCCACACCCATGATAATTGCATGTTTCAGATCCTACATATTCGAAGTACTGGCTTGATGCATTCAATAAAAAGCCCCCTGGGCCAAGCCATTCAGCTCGCTACCTCAGCCTGCCTACAGCGCAAGTAAGGCCCCTCGACACAGCCTGCTTGAGTAATTACAGTTCTTGCGTGCAATATCGTACTCAGCCAATGATGATCACAATGTGTTAGAATCGACCCAAAACTCAAAACTCTCTGGCATTATGTGGTCATGGATCATGGCAAGCATGGCCTCTGGCCGTGGTTGTGGCTTCTGGCTCGTGTATTCATCAATCCTCAAAAATAGTTGCTGGTATGCCAAAGTTAGCATATGGGATAACGACACTGCCAATGTGTGACACACTCAGAAAGATCACCGATGGTAATGTTGTCTGCACACTTAGACGCAGCCTGACCCAATATGTGGCATCGTTGAAGATTTGGGATTCACAGGTTACGAGTCTTGTATAATGTTTTTCAGGAAGGTGAGCCAGTACTCCCAAGCCTATTTCTGTACCCACCAATGACCGACACAGAGGAAAACGGAGCTTCTGCCGTCGTATGTCACCTATAGAGCTCAATGTGTGGCAGACACGCTAATGGGAGGCAAGCTATCCATTGTGGGTTTCAAGCCAAATCGGACTTCGCATCGAATCCTTTTCGCGCATTCTGGTATGCTCAGAACTTCGCGACAATGAGTTCTGCTGACACCCTAACAGCTACGCTGTGCCCCCAGTAGGGTATTGCTTTCTCGGAATCGAATCCACAGCGATCGCGGCTTTCGAGGCGCACAGTACCCGTTCTATAGCACGTCCATCGCAAATGATACACTGGGCAGTCTTCTTGCTATACTTTCTATGCACCATGGGCATTGCATTCACCATGCAATGGAACGATCACTGCCTTCCATCGATTTGGGAAGGTGCGGCGGTCGACCATTTGAACTGTCCATCAACTAGCCCCACCATTCTCTCGATATGGACCGTTGACCATGCTCTCGCTGGAGTGGTCAACGGAGCCCTGATTTTCAGCATCCTCTCCTCTGCAAACACTTGTCTTTAAATCAGTAGTCGTACGTTGTACGGCTTGACATATCATCTCCGGGAAACAAACCCCTTGAGCCGATACTTCAAGAGGACGGTTGGCAAAGTATGGCCTTCGACAGGAGTTCCAGCAATGGCACTCTTCGTCAGCCTCATTGTGTTCTATTTGCTGCCATTTCTGATTTTTTTCCGAGGCACATGCCACGTCAGACGACGTATAACCTAACCTGAGCGAAATTGCAGGTGGACACTGCTTACTTGAACTTAAAGGTGATCGAGATCATCCAACTGACCGCTGCCATTTCCTGGATAATCACGTGGTCGTTACTATTGCTGGCGTGCATCCGGTACGAGCGATGGTAAGCTTAGCCACGGCTGCTTTGGACAGAGAGAAAGGGTACTAACACCCCTTACAGGACGAGGTCCTGTGCCGAAGAGCTAAAAGCCCAAGGCTTGGAACGATTCATCTCCGGCTCAGAGTCGTACAAGGCATGGAATGTCCTTTCGTGGCTTCAACCCTGGACGGCGAGGCTTGCTTTGGCTGGTTGTCTCTTCGTCTTCGTTTGTCTTAGCGCGCCTTGGTGGACTGCGGAAGTGAGCTTTGCCAAGGTTGCGGCGGCGTATGGTGCGGTAAATATAGTGCCATCTATCACCTTGTCTCAAAAGACTGCTTGGGGATGATTTTCGCCACAGGAAAGCTTCACTGACTAGGCCACAGCACTTCGTATTCTTCGTTTTTTTGGTCGTGTATGAAACTGTACAGATATTTTATAAATCGACGAAACTGTGGGTTCACCTGGAAATCGAAACTCGGCCCCGCGATCTGATCAAGCGGCTGCGGTATCTGGAGCGCTTGTCTAGGAAGGGAGAGGATCGAATGAAGCCGCGTCTGAATCCGTCCGGCCCGGGAGAGGTCTCCAGACAAGATGCCATGGCCGCTGTGGAACCTGGGGCATGAGAACGGACAGCCCCTAGTGATGACTGAGCAGAACGGAGAGGGGTTTTCATAGGCACACACAGCTGGGCGAACTGAAACCGGCTCTGCCATATAAACTACACTAATAACCTTCTATAAGCCTAGGGTCAAGGATCACGTGGGATATGTCACACAGTTTAGTCTCGGAAGTAATGATAACCACATATTCACGGATCAATCATCGCCAATAGCTCTTTGATTGCTTCAATATAGCACAGAAACCAGCTTAAATGATGTTCATGTTTTAATATCAGATAAAGTGTTGCTGTCTTTTTGTGTGAGTGTCGAACCTGAGACTGCGGTGTGTGAACACCTATGCCCAAGGCAATATCTAAGTTGCCCCGGGTTGAGATATACTCACTTGTCCGTCTGTAAGTTTGAATTTCGTACAAAGGACATCAAGGGATATAGAGGCCCGCTGAACTCCATATCATACCTGGGATTTGTCAGTTTCCTCATGTAGAAGCCGTTCTCTCCCAAAGCTTACCAGTAGTTGATAGCAATGCAGACACCTTCCTCAGAGCAGGATTGCGATACTTTATGATACCTTTCTATGTTCAGCCAATGCGTCGTTGCCAGCTTTCTAACTGAGTCTTACCACATAGCAGGCAAATACAGCATGTCACCCGAATTTAGCGTGACTCTCACCGGGTCTGCGAGGTTCGAGTATTTTGTCTTTCTGATCTCTGGATCATCAGGGTCCCAAGTCGCGAAGGGCACATCATCGCCATCCTCCATTTGCAATACGAGCTTACCTCGTTCCCGCGTATAGCTTGCAGGGCGTAAAATCTTCTCGTTGATGCAGGGCTGACACAGAGGCGGGAGCAAGACAAAGTGTTTCTGCCCTGTGATTTGAACATATATGTTCTCGTAGTTGTCTCGGTGTAGAGCTGTTACGGACTTGGAGTTGCCAATCCACATGTTGATGGCATCCGGTTCTTTTTGCAGTGCTATACGAGCAAATGGTATCGACTTGAGAGTTTGCGAGTATAATGATATGTATTCGTGACGCAGGTTGTCATTTTCTGGGCCTGGTATTAGTATCTTGTGGTTGGAATGTTTAAGGCGAGGAGCTTACGAGTCTGCGCATATCTTACCTCAGAGCCTTCGAACCCGGACTCAAGCTCTTGCTTAGTCAGGTAATCCATGAATTCCGCAAAAGGTTGGTCTTCCTCAAGTGGCTTCGCGAAGACGGTGGTCCCTTGGCTGTTCACCGTTGGCGCATCTGCATTTCTACCGTTCCGTAAGCTCTCCGGTTCGTGTCTGGTAGATATTGAAGTGAACCGACCCCGACGGTGTCACTGCAACGTTCACCTGATGACCTTGGAGTGCTTTAAGGAAGGATTCAGCACTCCACGTCTTCGTTGCTGTCCAGTCACTTGCACCTCCTCGGACGACGAAAGGTGTGTTCTTGGCCACGAACCGCATAAATTCTAGAGGACTTGGCTCCTCGTCCAGTTCTTCAATCGTAGAGGGGTTGAGTTCGTTGAAGCTATTGATAAGCTCCGCGATGGGATCCATCATGCCCACGTGTTCGATATCCTCAAGAAGATGGTACCGAATTCGCGGAAGTATGATGCCAAGCACTTTAGCAAACCCAGATTTGGTCGCGGGTCCCGAATCACGTTATTCAGCCCTACGACGATGCAACTCCATGTCCCAAGAAGTCCTAGGATTCGTCATGCGACTCTATCTACGAACACCTACCGGGGTTGCGGGGGAGGTTGAGTCGAGATCAATGTCAGACCTCTAAATTTTGGACCCCGGAATTTTTCGAACCGGTTCAAACAAGCACGCGGAACCACTTGGGTTTATCGCGAACGTGCCCAAGCCGTCTGGGGAACGAACAGCCAATAAAACACATCGGGAACAGGGCGCATGACTCCAGAATGGTCTGACTTTCGCCTCAACATGCGATTCCTAGGCAAATCCCATTCCAGTCATGGAAAAGGGAAGTAGAGGCATGCGTGAAGCAGAAATGCATGGATATAGAATTAATAAACACCCCACTCCAAGCAGAATACAAGAGCACGCCTACCGCCACCTTCCAAACCCTCCTCCCAACAGACACAACCGTTCTGGACAACTATCGTGGAGGCTACTGCTTTATCGTCTTGAGTTATGCAGGGTCTTCCGGCAATACTCAGTGACCAGCAATGACGCCCCCTGGTCCTACGAAAGCGATCTTGATCAATCACGGCAAGCGACAAGCGAAAGGCTTCATTTGGTGGGGTCTACCTCGGCAAGCTGCAGGCATCGTCGATGCATTATCTGATGAGGGTGCTCATCGAAGGTGGCTTTGACACTCAAGCCCCGAGGATGCAATGCAGCAAACGTAGAGGAGTTTCGACGATCCCTACCGTTAGGATACATACAACCAGATGTTGACACCCCCGACACCAAAGCCCACACGGAAGAAACAAGGCACCTATTTCAAGCGAGAAAGGATGGGGGATTCGGGGGTTTGCTCTACAGTTCGTCGTCGTTTACTACACAGTATGTAACTTGGAGCATCCGGCCAGTCGGGTAGCGCGGAACTTGATGCGGGAACGGTTAGAACCCCGCCGATGAACCCCCTGCAGAACTGAAGTTCCCTATGCTGCCGTGCTGGCTGGAGGGCAACTCTGGCAGCATCGTTTTGGTTTTGGTGGGTATGGTAACTGGAAGGAAGTATGGGTCCGCGCCAGTCCGACGATCACTTGGAACCCCCTGCAAGGCCTGCCACTGCCAGCCCAGCAGCCCAGCCTGTCTTTCGGTGGCTTGCTACCTAGTACCTAGGTACCTAGGTATGTGGCTCCTGCTGCACTAAAACACCGAACTCTGATGGCGTGCACACTTCATTCAAGCCAGAGCAGAGGTCAAGGCCTTCCAGTTCTCTTCAACGTTCACGGGCATCTCGTCCCAATATCCCAGTCGATGACGCCAGTGTCGCGCATCGACAAATTCTAGCCACTGTATCTTTCTTCTTGTGCAGGTTCTGCTGGACTTAGTATCATGCCCTCTCATCCTGCCACAGCGAATGGCCAGTTTTGGCGAAACATACGCGCTCTGCATCCCGGATTGAATGCGCACTAGGAATCCCATGGTATAGATGAATGAATCGAGAGGATGATCTGGTACCTCCTTTATCCCTTGAGAGGGTGTGTATCGCCCCGCCCATGCTCTTCAGAGGAGTGGTGTTGACTCTCATGAATCAGAACCGCCGAAGCTCCCGTCCTAGGTCCCAGCCATCCTTTGCGGAGTGCTTTCATTCGATACGGCAGATATGCTGCACGACACGTCGTCACAACGCTCTTAATATCAGTCTCCGTTGCGTCGATTCTCATATACCCATTCCCATTTTTATATACGACCGACTTTACGAACGGCGCCTCTAATCTTCCTCGCCATGTCTGGACCGACGCTCAACCCCTCGAGGAGAAGAACGGGCTGGAACCCGATGTCATAATGCGAACCATATGGGTTCACGGCAACTATATGCAAGCCCTCGACCAGGATGTCTTATTGGGCGCCCTCGAACTGCAGAACGAACTTCTTGGACCGACGATAGACTTCAGTCCGCGGCAGCTACCGCAACCTTTGGACATCGTCGACCTCTCGAACATGACCGCTCTCGATCTGAGCCTGCGACAACGGGATGCCTTCCACATATCCAATGGCCTGACAGATGAGTCTTGGTTTTTCCACTCGCCACTGCTCTACTGGTCCTGCGATCCGGGCAAGGTGGCATCTGATGAAGATATCATTTCAACCGTGAACCAGAGGAAGACACAGCCGACCTCTGTCAATGTCACTCTGAGACACTCGATTGTCTTTAGCGGAAAGCGCTTCGAGGATCGCCGCCTGGTAGCCGCTGATGCGCTTGTCATCACTCTGCTTCATCGTCGGAACTCTCCTATCGGCCGCATCTGGCAGGAGAAGGCCCAAGATCTTGCGAACAGAATGGCTGACACATGGGATGTGTATCCGTCCAACGGGATCAGCACGGGCGCTCAACTCTACGAGTTTCAATTTCTACCCTTGTCGAGCTGGGACACTGTTACGCTGGGTGGCGCATACTCATTGACCTTCATCTACTTTGTGGTCAGCCTGTCCAAGCTACGTGCTGTCAAATCGAAATTGGGGCTGGTCATCACCGTTTTCGTTCAATGGGTTCTGTCGTTGATGTCGAGTTTCACTGTCTGCGCCATTTTGAAGATCGACCTCTCCAAGATACCGCGATTTGCATACCCCGTGGTGATCTTCGCTATGAGCCTTGAAAACATCTTTCGACTTATCAATGCTGTCATTCTCACACCACCAGAGGATAGCACGAGCAACAGGATCGGCTCTGCCTTTGGCAATACAGCTTATGTTGCCCTTGCTGGCGTTGCCCAGAACCTGATGATTCTGTGGGGACTCTCATGTATTGTGTCTCCAGGAATTTCGGCCTTCTGTACGTTCGCAGCCATTGCCATCACTCTTGATTTCTTCTACTTGGCGACGTTCTTCTTATCAGTCCTGAGTGTTGATGTACGGCGCACTGAACTCAGCGACGCTCTCGCAAAGGCTTCTATACGCAATCACCGGACACCTGCAGAAGCCAAAGCTCGCCAGACTTGGTTCGACGCAATGCTGCAGGGAAAAATCGCTATGTCGACGCGGATAGCCGGCACCATAGTCATGGTAGGGTTTGTCTTGGTCGCACAGTGGCATTTCTTCGAGAACGAAAGCGTCCTTAGGACCCTAGGCCGAATCACTATGATCTCTAGAAAGTACAAATATTTCGAACCTTCAGAATCTTCATTGAACGGCCCCCTTCACCAGGTTAGAACCCCGGTCCAATGGCTCAAGCTCCAGGATCACGAAACGGCTCGGGAAGTCATTCATGCGATCAAGCCAGATGCTCACAGCTACGTTGCAAGAGTTTTTGATCCTATTATTTTTGTGAAGAAGGGCGCAGATCGCATGTTGTCTGCCAAGGAACGTCCATTCCTCCCTGCCGTCTATGACTTTGCACGCCACCAGTCAACCCCTTTCATAGTGACGGTCCTAATCCTGACAGCTGCCGTCCGCCTCCTGATGAACTATCTGCTGTGGGATGAGCTCGTGGAATCGCCGGTGGAAGGTGTCAAAGAAGACCCTTTGCTCACCGTGAAGACCCTGGGATGGGGACATGACTTGGATGTATATATGCTCTCTTCTTCCTCGGATGGGCATATCGTCTCAGTTGGCTTGGACAAAGTCATTCGGGTATGGGATGTGAAGGCTGGCGGGATGAGCTATCCTTTAGTTGGGAACGATGAAGTCGACATCATCTTGCCGATCTTGGCAATCTGCATCGATGAAGAATCTCGATGGTTAGCACTGCTTACGATGCGAGATGTGCTGTTGTGGGACTTGCACCAACGGCAATGGGGACCCTCTATAGCCGTGGATCCTTCCCGGCACAGACCCGAGGCCTTCTTCTTTACCGGAGATGAAACGCAAGGCATCCAGTCTCTTGTGCTTGTCCGGCGTGATGGCGTGATGACAGAGATCAAGCCAGAAACGCAAGAAGTCAACAACTATGTGGTTTCTGATGACGGCACCATTGTCTCGGTTGGTGCTCTCACGCTGAAGCGTAAGTCGCATTCCCACCCAGAAAGTGCTGAACTGCATTCGGTATATTTTACTAATTCTGAGTAGCCAGAACCACTACGAAAGTAATGACTTCATCGCGTCAAGGCCAAGTCCACTGCCTGAGCCAAGACGCTTCAGGCTGGAACTGCAATGAGGTTGATATACCACGACCGAGAGACAGAGGGTTCATGTCCATAGTGGCTTTACCCGAGCTTGGCTTTATTCTCGTCGTGCGAGACCAATCTATTGATCTCGTTGATGCACACACGTACCGAGCGATACATTCATTCAAAACCGACCAAATACAGCCGAGATCCCTAAAATGTTTTCACTCCCAACGAAGGACAATGCGCTGCGGCTCAGTAGGGTTGAAATACCTGACTTTCGCCTATATCTCCTCTATTACCAGGGATCTTGTAATCCAGACGTACTATCCGCAAGACGAAGGAGCATCAATATGTTTTCGCGTTCCCGGGATGCCAGTGAGTAAGACATGTTGCAGATGGCCTGAAACTAGGGAAGTCAGAAGGGTCATCAAAGATCCCGGCGTCTGGGAAGCGCTTCCCTCAAGAACAATACTTGGAGTAAGGAGGAGGAAGCCTACACCGAAACCGCATTCGGAAGACCATCAACCTCCTGCGAATGGGAACGTACTGCGACGACGCCGCCATAGTCACGCCCAAGCACCAACTCCGCATATCAAACACCAAGACAATTGGGAAATATGGATGCTCTCCGAGGCTGGTGATGTCGACACATGGGAGACGATGCCGCTCTGCCAGGATTCTGAAGACGATGAACACCTGTTCGTCACTAGCCTTGGCCCCATGGTGCGGATCGGCCGAGGCAGTGTCGCTATCGGCCTGAGTAACGTGATCAAGGTCATACTCGTCGGCCACGAGAGATTCGAAGGGGTAGACGAAAGCTCGACATTGGAGCCTGCTCTAGCTAGTCGAAGGCGCACCAAACCTTCGACTCTCAGGGGTAGACCTGCTATCCTCCCTTGAAAACGGCTACATTACCGATGTCGCGTGTCGGTGTTACATATCATGATTTTTATTCAGGCAAACGGACAGTGGGAAAAGGAAAACGGATATACAGGCGTTATCACACACGGATCATGTGAGGGTGGGTTATCCTTGATATACCCTATGGCTTGGCGCATCGGTCGAGTCGGCTGGAAGGTAATCTACCCGACGCAGGAGCAACGGGAAGAACGATGTGAATGCATGAATATGCTGTGATAAATGGATTGCAACCTCTAGCTCTAGCTGATGTGCATGTGCTCTGAAGCTCTAGAAGAAAAATATTGCATCTTTTCGAGATGATAGTTCGGTTCTCGACTTTTGTGTACACCCAGGCCGTTCGTTTTCGTGAGACAAGTCTTCTAAACCAGAAACATCCCAAATCCCGTGTCCAGCACTTCGCCCTACCCTTCCTAGTCTTCAAAGCCAGAAACTCCCTAGTCGAAACTCCTGAAAATCAAATACCGTGCCCACCGTCATGCCATTCTCGTCTATCGCATAATATCGTCATTGACATCACGCGTAGCGTCCCTAAACTCTAACCATGTGCCCGAGTATCGGTACGTCGACCTTGATCGACGAATCTCAACCCTCTGCTCCAGGCCTTTTCCTTCCTCCCCCCGGCCGGTACGCATACAAACGCATCCTTTCCCTCCAGAAAATTACCGTCTCGCCGACTTGCATGCCTTCGTGACTGACGGACACCGATCCGGGAACCAGACCTGGCACTCCTCACACGCCTCCTCGAGCCCGATCGTGTGCCATATGGTCCGCTTGTTGCAGGGCGTCTGGGTGAAGCTGGCAGGCGTGCAGAAGCGCGCAAACGTGAAGGTTAGGTGCTTGCAGCTGAAGGCGTGGGCGTAGTATTTGCACATGTCGAATGGCTGGTTGGTATGTTTGCCGATGTTGAGGTCACTTCCGGGCCGTGGACGAGCGGTCATGTGTCTCCCACGTTGAACGTTGATTGCAGGTATAGCAGGTATCCGGCCAGAGTGTAGGTATGGGCTCAACCAGACGCAGCAGTGATTCAGTTTTGCTGGATTACAGATATTTTGAGGTGGAATCGGATGTTCAATCGACGTAAGATATCGGAGGTTGCTCCAGATCCAATGTATATCCGGCAAGGTATGGGCATTACTGACTCATGGTCGCCAGACGTGCACCGAAGTAGAGATCGTCGCTGATCAAGGCTTACATTCAATAACACTCGGTATTCCACATCGAGTGGTCAGTCGTAACTTTACGTGTTGCCAGCTACGTCGGTGTTGGGCGTGAAATCAATATCTTATATTTTCTGTCCAGTGATCTAGCGGCAGCAGACTGACCGGTCATGATGGCGATGGGCATGAAGATGACCAAATGCCAAAACCAGATTAACCACGAGTCAGCAAGGGAAGCTGATTACGACTTGCTGTTTCGGCAGGCTGAGTGAGTCGTACAGCATGTGACGATTGGCATACATCACGCCAGATGTCGTTATAGTAATCTATGGCAAACAATACTCGTTGCTTTTCTCTCATTTCTGCTCAGGTCGGGCCTGATCACACAAATGAGATGAAGCCCAATTCGGGTATGTAGCGAGCCTGTTGTTAGTTTCGGGATATGCTAGGTTACGAATCCCAGTTTGGGAATGTGTTTCTGGCGTGGCCCGGGATTCAATATCCAATAAGATCTTGGAACCGAAAGCCTGGATTAGGTGTGGCTGTGGGGATCTCGACCCGAGCTGCTGCGTTTGACGCAGGTCCGAAGGCATTGGCTAAGGAGCCGATTTGGCATCTGATACTGGGCTACAGTGTGTCTGTCCTCCACCTTAGACCCGACGATTAAGGCCATCTGGATGTGAGAGCCAATCGCTCCAGGTTACATTGTTCACCTCGATCTAGATTGAGTAGGCCTCCCTACTGTGTAGAAGCCAGAACGCCACAAGGTCCAGTTCTTCCACTTCAAATACAGCAAAGAATGCCAGTAGGACTGCAGGCTTCGATGCGTCAGCTGGAATCACCTTGAGACTGTGTCGTCGAGTCAAGATCTCGAGACCAGGAGGACCGAAGCAGCTGAGTCGACAGCTGGCGCATGCGGTCTTGTTTAGGCACCTCTAGGAAGGCAAACGTGGGCAGCAACACGTTTTGTGTATCCACGAAAACGGCGTGGCAAGATGGACGCTTCCAGGCCGGGAGCTTGCCGACGTATCTGGGTCGACCTAACAGGGCGAAACGCGTGGTCTTCACCGCCAGTTTTCCTGTTGGCTCACGACGTAATGGTAGCTGCAGTGGAGCCGGTTCGGGGTCCGTCAGACGCTCGCAATGAGTATGAAGTCGAGGCCAGCGACACTGATGGGAGGGATGGCCGCATACTCAAGGCCAAGGCTGGTACCCATTTCTCCGTACGAAAGGGCGACATTTGACGATTCATCCAGCTGAGCTGTGCGCTGGCATCATTTTTGAATTATGTTTAGCTCCCGCTGTGGAATTGGGGTGGCTGGGAACCCACACCGACGGTGCCGTGCCCTTGGCCAACTGCCTGCAACTTCACGCCACGGTTCCCTGTCCACCCCCCTCGCAGACCTCGCAGACCTCGCAGACCTCGCATGTGCATATGAATGTGGCGACTGCAGCTGCGCCTAAGTTAGGATTCGGTCTCGAGAGGAGTGTAAGTCGTGTCGAGGCGAAACCGACTTGTTACTGATAGATGCCCGTTGCTGCCGCGCTCGAGAGCACAGAGTATGCTTCATCCCATCACCAACGAGAGAGGTCGCACAGGTAGCCCTGCACACTACTTCGGGCGCTACGCAGTACATGGAGTTGTACTCCATGCAAGCGCGCGCCCACGCACGCACGCGGCAGGGGAGTACACCAATGCTCGAGGGTGCATGTCTCAGTCTCAGTCAGGCCGGGGCTGGCCCCCGCGCAGAGAAGCAACGTCTACGTTGATTGTCGTGAGTGTCGGATTCATTCCGAGCTTTATCGTGACTGATGAATCCTGGGGTCGTTCAATTGCGTGCTTATGTCGAGTTGAGACGATCCGAAACGATTGTGGAGTAAAAGTTTCTGAGGTGAGGTAACACAAACGTTACCTGCCCAAGACCATGCGCGGACACGGGGCAAACCGACAGAAATATCAAATTACTTAGAAGCATTAAAGTAGACAGACACGCCCGTGAAAATGCCACCTTTAGCTTCAAGAATACACATTTTAGATAGCCACTTGAATAGACGTGTGAGATAGCCTGAATCTTACGGTTATTTAAGTAATTCACCAGAGTACTTATAATCGCAGAATGAGAGAAATAGCGCCGCAGCTGGCGCGATTCTTTACGCCGCTTGGTGTGGACTTCTTTAGCATGGTCTACACTACACCGTGACATGGATGAGGGAGGCTGGTTTCGTTAATCTTGAACTGATGAGCAGGATTATCGATCCGAGATACCGCAGTTGAAAAATCTCCCCCTTGAACTTGAACCCTGCTTGATCAACTGATTGTGAATTTCTGCTGAACATCCAAAGACCCTCGTGCGCACCGGTCCGTCCGTCATTTGTTGTAGCTGGCCCGTTGCTCTCTCTCCACCTGGCACCCGATCTCGTCTCCTCGACCTCCCATGGGGGCTTTGGACAACTCATCTTGCATCGAAGCTTCTGCATCATCAACGGCCTCCATTCGCTTGCCACTGGTACCCCTACGCTGATCGATTTGCGGCGCATTTGTCTTTTTCCGGATCACACAGTCTCGTCTGAAGTCGAGCCTTGTCTGGACTTCTTGTCCGTGTCTCTCTCTCTCTCTCTCTCTTTTCCAATTGCGCTCTACTGCGCGAGTCTTCGGCGCTATCTGCAGAAGCTCTTGACGACCCACTGTCGTTCATGCAACGCTCGACAGCCTGCATCTCTCCTTGAATGATTCCTGCTGTCTAGCTCATACATAACAAGCCGAAGGTCCCCTGGACGTACATACACAACCAATGGTCCTAAGATCTCTGCTCTTCCACTTTCCCACATCTTCTCGAGCTCAAGCTCGGTGAGCAAAATGTTTGTCAATTGAGTTGCGAACCTAAGCGTCAGACCTTCCTCGATTCTGGAACTTCAAACCGCTGCTCCACATAGTCAAACCTAAGAATTGGAAAGCTCACGAACATCCAGTGGACCTACACCGCCATTGGGGTTTCGGGTCTCCAATAGCCAGGCCAAGGGCTGTTCCGGCGTTAACTGCGGAACCCAGGTCATCCCTGCCAACGGGCGATCTTATATATACCCGCCAAATGCCTACGATACATACTAGCCAACGGAGAAATAGTTGACGTCGAAATGCTTCACGATAGAGGGAATTCAGCACCATCCGCCATCACCTTAATCCGACGAACCCTGTCAAATCCCAAGTCCTGGTGCTGACCACTCTCGCATACTTGGAATCGGCCCTCGAGTTTGGTCAACCATTGCGCCTGTTGTTTTGTATTTCTTTCGTTGTATCATATTGGTCAGTAGTCCTCCAATGGTTGAGCTCATCCAAGCTCTGAGAAGGCCGTTGTCCACCAGCTGATATCCGACTAACATTGGTGACGCCAGTCTGTTGTAATTTCAAACACCCATTGGTTGGACCTAGAGCTTAGAAAACTCACTGGAATTGTCCTTTAGAGTTCCCTATGCGCCCACTCTAGCTCAGTTCTGTTATCCTAATTTCACGTGGTGAATTCCTTCAGCAATGGTTGTATTCCATGTCGATGTTAAAGTCCACCGGTAGTCACTCGTTACGCGTCTTGGAGTTATTGGGGAGTCTCTCGTTAGGACCTTGCCCTAAGGAAACATTCTGTGGCTATAACTTCGACGACTACATCGATACCGCGACGTTTAGTGGCTCGATCTAGCGGACGAAAACATCGATCAAACACTTGTCCGCACTTAACGACATCATCTGCACCAGGTGTCTGTCAAAGGATCTGTAGTTAAGCCCTGGGATACATTGCCAGTTTCACTGTAACCCAGGGGCTATCGCGGCTATACTTCCAAGGTAAGCATCCATGGCTCTCTCTAGTGATCCCATCCTCATCTATGGGGTGTTGTCTGGGAGTGGTATAATCACGTTCGGCTCACCGTCATATGTGATACGATCCTCATGGGAAAGGTTGAACAACAGTATTATTACACGTTGCACAGTCTCCTTAACCGACCGCGTGCCCAAGCTATTTGCAAAACTGGGAAATCGACGCTCATCTAGCACATTAGACTGACATCTGATTAGATACTTTTGAGACCATAGCTCTGGTCGGTCTCGATGGCTTCCTCTGAGGTCGACCAGAAATTTCTCGGCAAGCTTGCAAAAGCTGTTGAACCTAACAACGCGCTACTAGCGTCTATGCTCTTCAAGATCCTGGGCCTCTCGATAAATCTTGCTGGTCAATTGGTCAAAGCCCGGAAACAACGACGCCTAGATATCACCCGGATGACCCAGTCACTCGAACTCTACTTCCACATTATATGGCTCTCACGAGAGGGTCTCGTCATGCTAGAGCAATACGTCCTACCCATGGTAGGAGATCATGTAGAGCTGAAGGTACTCGCATTCAAGCTGCGTGCCTCTTTTTACCATATCTTTGTGTTGTTCCACAACAATCCACCAGTATCAGCGATGAACGCCTCAACTCCCGAAGCGGTTGCTGCCGCAAGGATCGCTGCAGCAGGGCCATCGCGATCCGACAAGGGGAAAGGGATCGCTAGAGACGAAGAACTACCCGAGACCG
Source organism: Xylariales sp. AK1849 (assembly GCA_022432505.1). NCBI lineage: Eukaryota > Fungi > Ascomycota > Sordariomycetes > Xylariales > Xylariales sp. AK1849. The sequence goes on from JAJKKH010000013.1 coordinate 530,067, forward strand.
CCCGATCATCTTTGCAACCTACTCATACCCTGGAAGGCGGGCCAGTTGGTCCACCGCCTGGCTTTGGACCGCAAACGCCAGAAGCAGTCGCTGCTTTTTTGCTTCCCTCCGTTGATTACTTGCCCACAGCGCACCAGTACTTCAAAGAGGCTATTGCCCTTGCCGATGGTCTACTTTGGGGTTCTCATTCGCTCCGGCTTTCTGTCAAGACGGAATACGCAGCGTTTCTCTACGAATGTGCCCGTGACGCTGAGGGAAGCCGAAAGGTAGCGAAGGAAACCATCGCGGAGGTGTACGAAGCAACAGAGGGCATGGACGACGACATGTTCAACGACGCATGCGAACTCGTGACAGTCCTTGGCAAGATGATGAAGCGAGGGTTGAGCTCCAGCAACCCATCACGGAGTCGTGGACAGAGCCCAGCGACACTTGCTACATCACAAGGAGACAGTGTATCAACAGCAGTTCCCCCAGCAGGCATGCAGAATCCAATTTGAACATGCCAGTCATCGACCTCAAACACGCCATGGTCTGCCGAATCGATCGAAGGCAGCATGGCCCATATCTTGGGCTGGTGGAAGGTACTCGTCGGTGGTTGTTGGTAGACATTGTTATATATCGAAGCTTCACGACATCGTCCTATTTCTAACTCCACGAATCGGTCCGTCCTTCTGGACCTGACGGGTGTGCATACATTATACTATGACCCACGGTCACGACCGTACGAATGCGCGGCAGGCCTAATGCTTGGCCAAGATACGGAGTATACTACGTTTTATGGTCGCTTGCTTTCTGGATGAACATCTACTGACCAATCTTTACAATATTTAATTACCCTGTCAAGCGGGGTTAGCATGGCTAGCTGGAGTTAAAGATCAAATGCATTTGCATGGCTTGGTTGCCAAGCATGGCCTGTAATACTTCGGAAAGGTCACTGTTTGGAAGTACCGAGATACCATTGGCTCAGGTTTTTTGTTTGATGATACCCAGGTCATCTTTCTAAGGAAACCAAGGTTGCATTAGGAGGCCTTCATCGACATGTTTTATCTAGCATTTTTGGAGCCAACAGCTAAGGGTGTGAAATACAAGTAACACCACTCAAAGCCTAGAATCCCTCCAGTAATCTTGACCAAACAATGATATAATCATCGACAACTGCTGGGTTATAATACCTTGATGACGCCTTGAATGGCGGATTTGACTGGCTTTTGCCGGCTTCACAGCTCCCCTTCGACTCTCAATTGTCCGTCGCACCCAACTTGTGCTTGATCAACTCGGATGCCACCATCCTGCCTGTTGCGTTGAAAAACTCGGCCTGAATATACTTCCACTTCAACTCTTGTTGCTTAGCCTCGATGATTGCAAGGATCTTGCAGTCGTCCTCGCTCCAGAAATCGTCCGGCTCGTATGTTTTATGGTTGGGGTAGAGCTCGCCATAGACTTGATGGTAGATGAAATGCTTATTGGCCTGGCGCTCCTCTTCGCCAGCCTGGCTCTCACTTGAACATGCAGAGGAAGAAGACGACGTAGATACTACGACAACCTTCCTCTTCTTCTTGCTAGCCTGTTTGTATTTTCCCTTGGGTGAATTCGGGTGCTCCTCCTCATCCTTGCCTTTATTTCCCTTCTTCCCGCGGTCCCCTCCTTTGACGGGCGAAGGCTTCTCCGGAGACGGTATCTCCCTACCGAGGGCCCTCATCTCGTGCGCCCAGTTCTCTCCGAGCTCGTTGGGGTCAGTGCCGTGTTCTTTGAAGATTTCGTTGAGGCGGTGGTGCCGCTTCTTGACCTCGTGCTTGCCGCGGTTGATGGATTTGCTGATCTCCGCCCATGTCTTGTTGTCCTTCTTCAGCTTGCAGATTGCGCCGTCCTCCTCGACTGTCCAGTTCGCGTCCTCGGGTGTGATGATAGGCATGGTGAATGAATGCGCTCGCAACGTGGGTATGAAATGAAGGGAGTGGCTGATGGACGTTGTGCGAGAATATCAAGAAACTGATGTTGCGGTGAAAACGTTGTTGGGGTGATCAAATACGATAAGCGTCGTGGATGGATCGTTTGCCTGGTATCCTACATCCAAACATAATATCCGAATCCACGACGTTGCGCGCCCTGCCCGTGTCGTTGCCGGTGCGGGTAGAAAAGCCGTCGTCCCGCCAGATACCTGATGCTAGATGCAATAATTACCCGTACTGACGTTGATGCCTTGATTCTGAAGTCCCATAGTATGTTCTCCGTCAGCCTAGAAGCTTGATTCATGTTCCTGCAATGACAGTATGCTTCAACCCTACAGGAAAACTCGTGTTGCCCAAGGCTCATCCAGATGCGCAACGAAATTGAACAATATCGTGCATATTTTTCCAGGACGTCGCAGAGCAAGCAGATTGCTGCATCATTCATAATTTACTCCTGATTTTCGGCCGCCATCGAGCGTATGGATGTTCTTCGCCACTAGGTATCAAGTGGTCTACAGCACCGGTATGAAGTAATCCAGCATGAGTTTGGTCGAGACTCGTGACACCACACATTCGCATCGTTGTCTCCAGCTCGTCGTTCAAGACTACCGGACATTAGTACCGTTTTCCCCGGACGATTACGCAGAGAACTTACTCTCGACAAATTGCTGAACACCCTCCTTTCCGTAATTCAAAGCGTACAAGAACCCTCGACCTATTCCTACAGCCTTGGCCCCCAGACAGAGAGCCTTGAAGATGTCAGTCCCTCGTGCTATACCGCCATCCACATAAACCTCCATCTTGTCAAATACCTGAGGACAAGATTTCTGGAGCTCTAGAAGCACCAGAATGCTGGCAGGAGCCGTGTCGAGGGAGCGCCCGCCGTGGTTGGACAACAAGATGCCATCTACTCCAGCTTCCATGGCTCTTACGGCATCACCGGCTGTTTGCACACCTTTCAAGACCACTGGGAGTCCCGGAGCGCAGCTTCTAATCCAGGCTATGTCATCCCAGCTCGTTGAGGGATCAATGAAATTGCCCATGATACGCCCAAGGGCACCCCCTTTCTTGTCGTTCTTCGCTTGTACACCCGACATGGGCGTACTCACACTCTCATCAGCCTTTATCCGCTCATCCGCCTCCCTCTTACCCGTTACGGGAGCATCCACCGTGAGAAAGATCCCCTTCACGCCGCGCTCCTTTACATGTTTCAGAAGGTTCTCCGATTTTTCTCTGTTCTTGTCCATGTAAAGCTGGAAGAATACCGGGGTCTCGATACCACCCTCCACCTGCTGCTCCTCGACGGCATCGATGACTTCGGATACAGGATACGAAGAGCTTGTCGAAACCATCTGCGGTATTCCTAGGCTCCTACACGCCCGCCCCAGTTCTCGTTCACCCTCCGGATGGAACATCTTGCCCATGGAAGTTGCCGAGCAAAATATGGGACTCCGCATCTCATGACCAAGCATGGAAGTGCTCCGGTCTACAACGCTGACGTCCTGGAGGATTCTAGGACGTAACACTATATCGCTGTAAGCTGAACGATTGCGATCTTTGGTGTAACAGTCCGTGGCGGCGGATGAAGCGAACGCCCATGCCTTGGGCGTGAAGCTCTTCTCGGCTGCGAACTCGAAGTCATGGGCCGAGAGGAGACCTTCCAAGGGGGGTTTCAGTGTGTCATTCCGTCCCCGTGGGCTCGTTTTTACAGGCGGCGCAGCCCATGACTCAGTGATGGTGCTTTTGTCAAGTCGGCCAATATGACTTGACGACGGCAACGTGGTCTTAATGAGAGATGCGGAGTGGACTTCGGAGTACGCCGAAGTTGCATCCCTACCAGCATATTGTAGGAGTATATTAACGCCGCCAGGATGTTCTGGAGCGAACGCTGTGACGTCGTATATCGTGTCGTCAACGACTATCCATAAGTCATCTACCGAGGAGTGTTCTAAGATCTCTGCTACAGAGAGCAGTCGTTCGTGCATTGTTGAGAACGAAATTAAGTCCACTAATAGCGAGATGTGAGATATTAAAGGCAGTTGCTTGCTTGATCTGTGTTTCTAATTCATTTTTTCATATCTTCACGTGGCAATTTGACGATGAAGTATGAACGCTAGCATATAGAGAAGCGGCACCTTCGGCAGAAAGGATGCCGAATTTGAGGGGTAGACAGAGGAAGGCCGTTGGCCATCCGACTTGCAATCAATTCGGCGGTAAAGACCTTTCTTTCCTCAATCGATGCCCCGGACTTGTCCCCGAGCGAGAAAGTGGTCCTATCCGGATGTTTCCGTGATTTTGGACCGGCCCGAGTCTTCGGGGCGCGCCTGCTCACTCATATCATATCATCAAGTACCCAATGCTTTCCCAATCAAGGTCTTCGCTCGATCACTCAACGGCAGACCCAGTGCCAGCTCCTGGCCGTTGGGACTCATCTTCACCCATGTCTTTCGCAGGATGTTCACGATCTTGTCTTCGTCGAGCTCCTCTTTCTTCTCAAAATCGTCGAACTGATCATCCAGGAACACGAGACAAGCTGTATCTTCCAGGACCTGTGTTTCCTCGTCACTCTTCAGGTTCTCCTTGCGAATCAGAGCCGAGACTCTTTCGATGTCCTCGCTCGGCAATGCCGGAGTGATTGAGGGAGAGGCCAGAAGCTCGGCGACCTGCGTCGCCGCAACTGCCTTTTGTTTCGCGCGCCAGCTCAGATAGCCCGGACGGGTCATTGGATAGGAGTCTCGCGGGATCTCCCATCTGTCACAGTCCGTCAAATCAACGTAGTCGCGAGGTGACGTCTGTCTTCCGACTTACCTTTTGAAGTGCTGCGCACGACAGGCAAGCTGCAAAGTTGGTGATGCATCCGGACACCTTGCTCCTAGCCACCGCGTCATTTTGCGAGCGTAGTGCAATTCGTATGGCGTCGTGCCGTCGCCATCTTCACTCGGAATCGTTTTAGGATCCTCGGCATGAGCATCGTCTATCAGCTTCAAGCCCGTGGCGTAGTTCTCTGGCAAAGTTGCAAGAGAAGTCATGACGTTTCAATGGCGGGTTGGCCAAGAAGAAGATGGGATCCGTACCTCATTGTAAATCAAGCTGGTTAGACCAGGTGTCTGCACACTAAAAGAAAAGGGTACGAAAGTGGGGGGCTTGCAAAGTCAATTCAACCGATTGGATAGCCCTATAGCTCCTCAAAACAAGTCAACGACGGGCGGCCTAAATCACACGACTCGATTTCATAGGACTGATAAGGCTGGCTACATATCATCGTTTTGCTATATCGTTCAATCCCAGGTGTATGTTATAGAATCACAAGTAGACTTGCTAATGAAACCCTGTTCTCTGTTACCAACCACAAGGGAAATAAACATTATATATCAAGGGAATATGACTAATATCCAAACAAAATTCATTGCTGAATCCCTGAGAAGATCATGGCCTCAGCGAACTTCCTGTCCAGTCCAATTAAAACCTGTCCTTCGTTCCATCATAGAACCTGATCGTCAGTTGAACGCAGAGGTACCCTATATGACAAAATCAACGAAGCACCCTAGCCATTAGCCAGCGGTCGTTTATCTGAAAAGTCTGCTTCATGCCAGCTCCCGTAATTCCCTATCCGGTGCTGATGTCGGTAGTTCCATTGCTCGAGAATGCTGTTGTGGATTATGAGGTTGATAATGCTGAGCCGGAGATGTGTTGTAGGTCGGGTACTGAAGTTGCTGGCCTGCTGGTGGGCTCGGATATGCGTGATCTTGTAGGGGAGGACTGACTGACGGACTGATAGGTACAGTAGTGACACTATCGTACTGCGACTTGGGCGACTGGGGGAAATACGAGGACGGGGCTGTGCTTGTACGATTGTCCACGGCTGCGAAGCCGGCGGGAGGGTAGCCAGCAAACTGTTGAGGTACCTGACCCATTGGTGGGGGTGTCTGTCCATAAAGAGGTGCACCAGAGCCCGGTCCATCCGGTCCAGGAGAGTAGAGGTTTGTCGTTTGCGTTGGGGGAGCCTGAGGTGGTGGAGTGCCTTTGTTCTTCTTCGAATGGCGCAAGCATAAGAGAATTCCAGCTACAATGAGCGCAATTCCACCAATACCACCAACAACGCCTCCCACAATAGCTCCTATCGGTGTAGTCTGTGTCTGACTAGTTGGTTGTGAAATTGGTGTAGCTGTTGACGGTGTTGTTGACGATGTTGTTGACGATGTTGTTGTGCTACTTCTAGAACTCGAAGTTGACGAGGGTCCCGTAGAGCTTGTGGTGCGACTCGATACTGGGGATGTGCGACTAGAGCTACTCAAACTTGCACTGCCTAGAGCAGGAGCGTAGTACTCGACAGAATAGACACCCCACACATCACCGCACCCGAAAGCGCTATAGCCAGCGAAAAGGGGATCATAGGTATCATACGAGTATGTAACACAATATGGATACGCCGATTCAGTGCTGTAGCTATAAGTCTTCTGATCGGTCAAAGCGAACAGCCTCGACAGACTTACCAAAGTACCGTGAAATCCAGGTTTAGGCCTGCATATGATGTAGCGTGACTTGACTCAACGCATGTCGTTGGGACTTTACAATTCTGTATGTTTGCCGAGTTGCAGCATCCGATTGCCCTGTCGGAATCTTGGACAACACAGGAGGCTTGATTAAGACAGACGATAGCGGCGGCTATGGTCTGGTCAGATTCGCTGTTCAGTAGAGTTGAAGCATGATTTATGACTTACATGAAGAGTAGCCAGCGTAATAAGCGCAGGTGCTCGTTCCGGCTCGCTTCCGTAACTCCATCTCGACCAAGTTGGCTCCGGGAGCTGGAGTTGGCTTGGGCGTCCATACGGCAGGATCCAGTTCTGCTATCCTATCAGTCTCTTTCGCAGGCTCCCAGCTCGGAGTTTCATCGCCTCTTCTGAACCACTTGGCATTGGTGAGTGCGATTGCACAGCCGAAGACCGACAACCTCAGCATGGAAGGCATATTGATAACGGATCAACAATGATGGAGTCCTGGAAGAACCCAAGAAAGTCAGGAAACATCCCGGGACTTTGTAGACAACCATACTGTCGGGTTTAGCAGGCTAGTGGCTTGTGAGGTTCAGATCTCTCTTTCAGCTCATATGCAGGCTCCGTGCCGACGGCTCTAGATCAACGCCCCTCTAAACATCAAAAGCCAGTAATACACAACTCGGTAAGAGCTTGAGGCTTGTGAAACCTCGGAAGAGTCAATATCAATCGTCGTCTTCTTTTCCTAACCATCATAGACTTATCACGCCTCAGGACGACTGTCGATTCGAACTGGACTGCAGTTGTTCCGGTACCGACTCATAACTTCTCGCGATAGCTTCAGCCTCGAGAGGACCCTGGAGCCTTGTGGCGTGGTCGCGACCATCAAGCTCATGTTGAGCTAGTCCTGAAGTAGACCCAAAGCTGCTCGAGCTGGATGTTCACGATCTTGGCAGTGGTTTTTTCGACAGATGACAGACTCACAAACCAATGAAAGCTTGGTGGCTTTCGTAGGATTGTGATAGTGGAATGATGAATCAAGCTAGCGAAGCTGGAATTGCCGGTCCTGTTCACAGTCAAATATCCTAAATGGGTGAGAAGAGAAGAGGTGTGCGGTAATGCGTCACACCAGCTTATGGAAATGGCAAAGTTACGTATTCTACCGAGTTGCGATATGGTTACACAAAATGGAGAGCGCCAGGGACCTGTGAGGTGTTCTTAGTAGGTCTTTGGGGGAAAAATCGAGCTTACCATATTATCAAGCAGCCTGACACAATTAGTTATCATGCTTATCCTACCAGATTTAGCAATATAATCTGTTTATTTCGAGAGGTGTCTTGGTCGAATAATCGTGAGTACCAAAGCGTAACGGCTTATTTCCTGTATAGCAGGCTCGCTTCAGGTTGGACTGGTGTAGTAAGTCGTAGGAGAATACACAGCTTCAAGTTCTCAGTATCCGATTCACTTTCGTAGCCGGCCGGACGGTTGACGGTTCATCGCACCACATGCACTTGATCCAAGCTGCTCGCTTGCTCGACACGCGACGGCGGACTTTTCAAGCTTGAAGCTGCTCTGGCTCTGGGGCGAAATTTCTTAACAGCAAACCCGAGACGATGAGGACTTTCACGTCAGTGCTGCCACCCCGCGTTCCATGTTGATTCAGCAATATGGTAGTTATCACCTAAGTCTGGTGTCGCATCGGAATTATATCTTTGCCACACTATATCCAGTTTGGGGCTAACGGCAATGACCAAGATGAGGCGACCACATCGATAGCATCTGTTCAAATAGGCTCTGAATGGCCATGGGCTAGCTGCATCAATTGACCGGTGATGGGATAAAGTACCTACTGCCATGTCTTGTTCGTTTCGGGTCAAGCCTATTACCGAGACTACCATGCACATTTGACCAACTCCGTTTCAGGGCCAAGCTGCCAGACTTCAACGGCGACCAGCTGGTGAACATAAGTCTTATCGTAAATCTCGGCACCTCTGCATTGATCCGTCGTCATTCCTTTGCCATCCAAGCACCTGGACACCGGGGTTCGGTTTCACAGCATCATCCACGCGCTGATTTTCCGATGCTGTGCACGTTACCAGCAGCCAGGATACTGGGACTGAAATCCTGCCGGTTGCCCTTTCGAGGTTAAAGTTGCGAGTTCCCGCATGAGGTTCAAGGAATGGCTGGACGAGGGTGTTTGCTACATAAGCACGATCGTCGGAGAATATGCAATTGATATAGATCTCGCCTTATATTACAGGGATCTTACTCATGAAAAGTGAGACGCAGCCAAACAGGCTGATAGACACATGGTTTGACGGAAACGGATAGTCTAATAGTCCGTCTTGCTTTATTTGCTCTTTCCATTCTCATTTCCTGACTGCCGATAGCAGGGCTCTCTGTCTTATTGGCCTACAGGAACCGGTACGCGGCCAACGAGTAAGGACCCTAGTAGAAGCCGTAGCCGTGCCCTCCAAGAACCGGGACGACATTCTGCTCGCGGCATTAGGACGGGGTATCTTCCACGAAATGATCTTCCAAGAAATGATCTTCCACGAAATGAACTTCCATGACAAGCTCGATACACAGGCGGCCTGCGGCCGCCTCAGGGAAGATAAGTGACCGCTATCGAATGGCTCTGCCTCAAATCGATGCCGTTCTGAATTCTTTTGTTCTTTACCACCGTTATGTGAGGGGGAATGCAGGATTTTGCTCGTAGAGAAGTCACCATGTCGGGTAGTACGAGTAGGTAGCTGACGTTAGTGGTCTAAGTAAGTAGACATGGCTTTAGACATCGTCCTCGTCTCGGAGATTCGTGATCCCATTCGGCTCCTAGCAAGTCATAGTAGAGTCTCGTTGCTGGATCGTTGACAGACGATCTTCCTTATTCTTAGTCAACGAGACGGAAGGTAACCTGGATGGAGGCGTAGATGGGGTGGATCGTGGCGTGAGCTTCCTGTGTAGCCCTCTTACATGCTCAACACCGTCCAAGAAGCTCGAGTTCCAAAGGCCAAAGTGCAATACAGACAAGAGCCTTTTCGGAGGTGCTTGCTTGAATTGTCACTACAGCTTTTCTTTGGAAGGAGTATTCGTTCATTCTGGAGCGCGAGGGACGTGAGTCGTGTATGCTTATTTACCCTTTTTTTGCACTTGTTAACGCATACTTCACTTGAGGAGTTTGAGAGCGAGTCTGCGAACAAGCGAAAGCGCCGCTGCCATCGACCGCGACGAGGTTGCTAAAGACAAGCTCGTTATTTCGGAAGCAGACTTACGCGAGGCTGAGCTCGTACGTGATCACACTCGTATGCACTTGTTTTCCCCTTGATCCACGGCTGGATCACTAGAATTCTCGCCGTGCATCGTTTCAGTCTACTCCATCGATGTTATGAACCTTGTATCAGCAAGATATTGTGCGTGGCCGAGACTGCGTGAGAGGTAACGTAGATCAAGACTGCTGTTCCGGAAGACCTGCAGAACCGGAGTCAGACATACCAGATGAGATGACGAATTCTCTGCACCATCACGACTTTCCTGCCTCGGAAGTCCATCCAAGCTAACGGCAGTACTTGCTGCAGCCATGGGCACTTCGATATGAGATCCCCCGGAGATCTGGTCGAAATTGTTCCAATCTGACATTTGATGGGTCCTACGGATGGGCCGCTCTATTCCGATCCTTTACGTGGCCCGCATTCGAAGATGCTATATTGTACAAGTATGCTGAGTTGCATCTGGCAGATTAAGATGGTTAGTATCAACCTGGGCTTCATGCGTTGCCTCAGTGACAATAGCTAACATTCCGCTTAGTAGCCCTGCTGAGATGTGTTGAGTAATGAGGTACGCCCAACTAACGTAGAGTTATGTTAGACCTGCGCACAGCTGCACGCGTAGTCTCACAGTTATTCGATGTCTCAGATATCCAGCCGAAAGGCAAACGGCTTGTCTTACTGATTCCGTCGTACGAACTGATCAATAGACAAGACCGGTTAGGTACACATCGTCATCCACGCCTCCTTATATCTGCTGTGATCAGCTGATCGTTGCCCCTGACTAGATTCCGAATTTCGGGGTTCGTGGAGGACGTTGCTACGATAACCATCGACATTACCTGACACCACTAACGTGAAACAATATTGACTCCTTTGCCAGGTGTGCACCATTACTAGCTGGCTACCTCGGCTGAGATATTAAAGGTAGGTTCTCCTAACTACATGAGAGCCGAACCCTGCAGTATATGTCGCAATTACTCTCAAAATAGGATTTAAGACCCAGAATTCAGTCAAAGAGCGTCCATAGATTAGACCCAGGGAATTCGATTAAGAGGTGAAGATACGTCTCGATAGAAATTTAACCAATGGATATCAACCAAGAACTCGGTCAATAAGTCGCATAGAGCCAGTGGCGACCAGTGACACTTGCCGCCTGAAGCCAACCTTACCGATGAACGAATGGGATTAGGCGACTGCATGCGAGGAAATAAATTCATTAGATCCAAGTGTAGCAATTACAATCATATTTGTGTACCATTATTGAATCTGCGATCCTGACGGATCAGAAAGGGAAATAGGTATTCATTGGCTCAAGACAAGGGATCTCGGACTGGTCTCTGACGGTTCCGTTGAATAAATTCACCGTCTGCGAAATTGGCTTGAAGCACCACATAGAAGTTGTGTTACCTCATACCACCCGCTTAAGCAGAGCGGTGAACACCATGGGCTTGGTGGATATATAGGATGAAGAAGCCCCACCGCCGAGTCATCAACCACAAGGTACAGTTTGCTTACAGTAGCGCGTGGAATGACATGTGAGTAACCACCGTTCCTGGGCGTCAAAGGGCTCATAAAGGTAATAAAGAACCACAACTAGCGGAAGCGTGTCTGGCTTGGTCGATTGAAGAAACTGTCTTACAAATCGGATCTATATTACTGGCGATTACCGTTACTAACTACCGGAACCACGGAGTATGTCCGACCAACCAGTGTGGACAAGCGAATCCAACCAGTTCCGCACGTTCTAGAACTTCGGCGGCTCGATGGCAGGATGTCTTGTATGCTTACACGAACGAGACTATCTTACATGCTCGCCAATGTAGTTCAGAGTTCTGCACACCCGGCGGCGAACTGCGGAGGAATACCTTTAGATCCAGGCGACGACATCTGCCGCAACCTATCGAATAGTAGAGTTAAACCATGCCAGGGTGCGGTCGTGCAGCAGTCCAGGTAGTCCGTTCTTGTGTCGACCCGCGGATCGGATGTAATATCCAGCGAAGCTCAGAAAACCGAGGTTACTACAATACCAGAACAGAGTAGCACAAGCTTGGTTTTGATAGTCATCTTACTAAAGTGATTGAGGGATATTACTTTGTTTGTTCTATGAGTGTCTTGGGGAACGATTCGCAAACCCAGCCCCATAGGAAGTTACTGGTGTTTAGCAGGCAGGCTCATCATTGGTTGAACCAGCGTGGCGATTTAGAAGTTCTGGATGATCTGTCGAAGGTGCCCTCTCACTACTGGGCGCGGTTGGCCGACTGCTTATTGGAGTGGAGGATGGGAACCTCGTAACCCAGGAAGCAAGGTGGAGCGCGTACGTTAGCGGAACGTTGACATGAAGCATTCGAAGAAGCGAATCGAAACCATGAGCGCAACTCCCGCCTCCACGTTGGGCTCGAAGTGGTGATCTCGGGTATAATGAGTCCACTGCCCGGAAGTAGACTTGAGGAGTATTACATGGGACCCTTGAGTAACGGCCTGGTCCAGAACATTATTACTAAACTGACGCACAGGACGCAGATGCGCAGAAGGCAAGGCTGCCGAGACGATCACAGACAGCCAGGGTTCACACCTAGCGTTGGGATGTATTATTATACAGAAGCAGGCTCATAGCTCATGCAGCCCTGAGAGGGAAAACAAGACGAGAGGAAAAAGAAGATCATCACCTGCAGGTCCCGAATTCCAGGGTTCCGGAGGCCTGCGAGTGGTCGCGGGTCGCATTACCCGCCCAACAGCATAGCATCCCTTGGCTCGAGCTCTTCTTAGCAGTCATGACACATTGCATCTGTCACGACGTCCCTCTACCACAGTAGTGTCGCCGCAACGGCAAAATTCGCCATCCTGCGAAAATCAACGGTCCAATCATATATCCTTCGCCATGTAATGTCTTAGAGACGCCAATTGATAAGATGAGGCTGCCGTTTCGCACGATTGTATGTACGCTGCTCCGAGGAGATGGACCCCTAGAATCCCAAGATCGCACCGGCCAGATACTTTAAAGTAGGTAGGTAGGTACCCAGCAATCGCTAGGCTTAGGACGGCAGAACTTGCGCCTCACCTCACCTGCATGTATTCCTCCCTGCCCTTGTTCCCGCCCGCCCGCCCGTTCCAATGGTGCGCCACCGTATAGCCTTGCATGAAATCTCGCATACTTCCATTCTTAAGTTCCATACCCTCGTGGTTTTGCTATCGATTCCGGTGCAGTGTAGCATACTGGCAGATCGCTTGCTGGCTAGAGGTCGCAGACCCTTGAAGTCTGCAACAGCCCCTTCTCGGGCGACGACAAGCGATCTTACCTAAGTAGGTACCCTGTCTACTTTGCCGTGTCCATCGCACCTCCTCGAGTCTGATGGTCGCCTGAATGCGTAGATGCTCACGAGGCGAGCAATCCTTCGTCATGGCTCCCGGGTTCCAACTTCAGAATGATCACATCATGGAGGAACTCGAATAACATGCTCACCGCATTGGCGGGGTGCGACTGAAGGCGGAAGGCAAGAGAACAAGAAAATTCTCATATCCTTACGACGAGCCAACCATGTCTCACACAAGTAAACCTTTGAACACATAAAGCCATGGCTTCTTCCATTCTCGGCCGTGTCCTGGTACTCCATCGTTATATCGCTGAACAGCTTCGGCGTTAATGAGCGGCTGACCCCACAGTGACTGCCGTCCGTCGTTAAACATCGTTCCCTCAGTGGCGGACCTTGAATCCTAGACAAGACGACCGCTCTCTGGGTTCAGCTCCCTAGGCCCGGCCTAGGCCTGCGACCATCACTGTGACCTGGTCACATCTACCCAAGTCCCCTCTGGTTCGTTCATTTACTACTCCAATGCACCGCTCCTCCCTAGATTGGACTGGCCTGAGCTAGTAGACGGGATTGATAGCAATTGTACAAACGGCAGCCATCCTGTTCTGTTATAATTTCTATTAAAGCATTGCACTGCCCTCTCTTCATGGCCCGTCTCCACTACACCTCTATCTCAACTAGCCAGTAGATCTGATTTGGCGTTCCGTACACCACTTTAATGCGGCTCTCAAGCGCAAACATAAACCGGTACGCAAAGACTCTCTCACAAGTGCTTGACCTACGTGCCATTCAACCACTATTACCCTGAACGCACGATCTGACATCTGCATGTACCGAGCAGCCAGAGAGGGCAACTCTCAAGTGTTATTAGACACGCTGGGGCTACTATATCGCGGTACCGCCTTTGAAGAACCAGGTATACAGCCTTCCGCGATTGGAAAGACGTTTCAGCTATACTACTCCCTAGTATCAACAATCTCTACGATTATGGCTTTCCCTTCCTATGGTGGCGGTGGGCCCTCGTCCTTCCCCATGCCGTTTCAACAAAACCCGTCCCAGACGTCATCTCAGCCGTCTCCCTTCACGGCTCAACCAAGAGGCCCGACAGCTGGCATGCACCCTCCAAACCCGTTACTAGACCTGCAAGATCAGCAATTTGACATTTTTGAGTGGTACCCGCAATATCAATCCTGTCTACGGTACTTCTTGGATCACGCTCAGTATAGCGGACCTGTACAAGCCTTGGCGGCGTTCGTCAATATCCAGCTGCCTCATCAAAAACCACAACATCCTATACTCTCATCACGATCAGCTGGATCTCCCTCGGGCATGCCGTCACCGTCGGCACGAGCAAGTGGGAATCTACCTATGCCAACTCCATCCAATGGCATCATCGTATTGAACTCCTACATCCGGCGACTTGTAGCAATGGGATTTGACTCTCCCGCCGTGCTGCACGGGTTCTTCGGGGACGACTGGGTTGCCGGAATCAGCCCCATCCATGAAATTGAACGCAGGAACTATTTGTTTGCCGCAAAGAGCGCGAGTTGGCTCGACGTCAAGTCACATTACGACATGGTGGATGGACAGAATATTCCGTTCCTCCGTCCGCTACAGAACGTAACAGAAAAAGAGATCGTCAGCGCTGAATCAAACTGGAGCGAGTGGCTTGCCATGCAAGACTGGATGGTCGGGTCACGGTCTATCGACGGCGAGGTTGGAAAACGCCCTCCGATAGGGTTGAAGAATGAAGTCGCCGAACAGTTCCGCAGTCGGTATGATGACATCGGCTGATCTGCTGCAAAAGTTATTGTCTTGCGGTTCAGGAGAGATCATTCTAGCTTAATTAAACAAGCGCGAGATGGAACAGTTGATGATGGTTTACGGGAACCTCCACCGGCCCAGACCAGACGAAATAACGCAGAGACATTCGCGGAACCTGTCATTGACGTAGTGCCGTGGGCCTTCTGGGAAGGTCGCATGGCAATGTATGGGAGGCAACGTGTATAAAAGCAATTCACTATAAACTAAGTAGCCACATGGTTTATGCCACTACTTTTGCTGGTGTGAAGTCTTGATGATCCACCGAATTTTTCCATACATCGAAATGACAGCTTTCGGTTCGAAGCCGTGAGCTCTGAAAGGAGTCGATTCTAGGCCGATAGGTTGTAAAATACTAACTTAAGTTCATGTCCCTGGACCGAGGTCCCCTGCAAGTCTGTCTAAGACCCCTGAAGCGCCACATTCCGAGGTTCGCGTTCATTGGCTGGACCGCTACCTCATTCAGGCCCAAGCTCAAGCTTAACGCGAGCCTTTAGCTCAATGTGCGACGCCTTCCCGCCTTTTCGTTGGTTCATGTCATAAGAAGTCGCATTCTGTCGAGTGTATCGCATCGCTGTTCAGCCTCGCGACTACCCACCCACTTGTACTTCACAAGCTCAACTTGCACCCTCATGTTCACTGCATACTACACTTTAGATCGGCACGTCGAGCACAGTCGCTTTCTTGGGGGATGAACCTATCATGTCATTAATTGTTGAGAGTAATCAGGTACCTTCGATGTAGACGGAGAGTTCATGCTGAGCTCATGATGGAGATGGACCTTGACGTGGAAATGGGCAATGGCCTGGAGAGCGCCGGCCTTGCCCGCGATCACAAGCAGGCGGTCGATGAATGGACCAAGTTCCTAGCCCTGTGTATATCGAAACGTCTTGAACCCGACACCTTTGGGTCCTTTGTATCAGTCTTAAACTCGAAACACCCACTTCCTCCCTCGGTCGTTGCCGATATCTGCTTGAAACCGCACCCTACGAACTACGAGAGCCTCGACCCCCGCGTGCCTCGATACATACACGTTCTGACGGAGCAGAGGCTTGTAGATACCGCGTCGATAATCAGAGCGCTTTACAAATACTCAACCTCGCACTCCCAGATACAAGCTGCCAGTCATGCGACTATTGATGATTCGTTGTCACATGCGAGTCTGAGATGGAAAGGTTCGTATGGACAGGAAGAGGCCATATTCTATCGTCTCACCAAGGCCGTAGGACTGGGCACTGGGATCAGGTCCGCAAGCGATGCCATCGCAGTATGCAAGATCATGGCTAAGTGGATGACCTTGTTTACGTCGGCTGCAGCTGCCTTTGCGCAAGACGTCATGGTACAATTGCACAACACGCAATCTAGGGACGATATGGAGACATCTCGTGCTGCCTTTGTCATGCTTTTGTTGGGTATCTGCGAGAACCAGTTGGTTTTCAAGGCCTTGGGAAGCCCTTTTGCGAAAGGTGGGTGTGTGACGTTGTGGCGGTAGGCACAAGTAACCTACTGACATCCCTATAGTGGCGCGGAAGCTACTGTCGGAAAGCCTCGGTAGCTTCGTTCCGTCTATCATGCAAAGCGCATCTCAGATAGCTGCACGACTTGAGCAATTTCGTACTAGCACGCTTGCTGGGTTTGAGCCCGTCGACAAGAAGAATGAGGCTGCGAAAGCAGAAATGGAGGATCTGATCGACTCTACTATTGGTCTCGACAATTTCCCAGTCTCTGAGCTGTCTATCATGAACTCGCGCGCTGGCCTATACATCTACCTCAACGCTTCGGTATGCCCCCAGAACATGGTACGTTGCTGACTGACAACTGATCCTGTGTAGCTAGTCGGTCGGCCAATTCTAGATGATGCGGTCGTTTACAGCTACTTGCACAATCGCTATATTGTGAGTTGATGTCTATTGTCGTGCAATATGCATTGACTGATCAAACCAGGGCGATGTTCAAACGACTGCCATAGACCTTATTCTTGCATCCTTTGATGTTCTTGCCAATGCTGCTCTTCGTAACGAGACCCAGGAAATAGCCCATCTGCTACGGTCATATTTGATCAACAAGTTACCGTTATTGCTCGCTACCTTGGGGCAATCGATGTTTGCGCCCGTCACACCGCAGTATTGCATCACAGAGGCTCTAGGGCAGGTGGACACTAATGTTTTTCCGACTCTTTCAGCCATGTTTGATGTTTCAAATAGTAACAATACCTTCACAGATAGGGTCCGGGAGGAATTCTGTTTTGCTTGTTGCTTACAAGGACTCATTCCCGAGTCCGCAATAGAAGGGCTGCTCGGTGAGATCACGTATCAAACCCTACCAGCTGGTGGCAGATACATCAAGGAGAGGCTTGTTGGTGAATGCATAGCAGATCCGGAAAGAATCCAGAGTCTCATCGGCGAGTTGGATGACATGGATGGCAACGTAGGTGCTGTGTGCCAGGCTTTGACTGAGGTAGGCCCCTTGTTTTCCGATTCCACAAAAGCACTGCTTCTGACTATGCAAAGGTGATCGCGCGGCTTTGCAACAACAAGGAGACCATGTCTCTGAAATTGCTGTGCAGTCAGCTTGCCAAGAAACCGTTGTCTTTGGACGTCATACTGCTTTTCGAAAAGCCGGCCACGATCTTGCATCCACTGTGCGATCTGCTTGACAAATGGAGGTACGATGAAGACCAGGGCGAATACCAGCCAGTGTATGAGGAATTTGGTTCTGTTCTACTCCTCGTCTTGGCTTTCGTACACCGCTACGGCCTATCTGTTGCGGATCTCGGAGCGAGGTCACTGGATTCCTTTGTCGCGAAGCTGTTGAGCAATGGCCACCTTAGCAGACCACTTGAAGAGCTGTCGGAGTCAGAGCAGGGCCATCTAGGCGGGTGGATTCAAGGCCTTTTCGATACCGAAAGTGGTGGTCTTGGAGACGAATTGATGTCTTCCTGCCCACCCCAAGAGTTCCATCTACTCGCCTCAACCCTGTTCTACCAAATTGTGTTGGCATTCAGTACGGACCGACTGACAGAGGAGACTCTGAAGAGCGGCATCGAATGTGGGTAGACATGCTCCTTTTATTAGTCAGATGCTGACTATTTGCAGACCTCGTTGATACATTCCTCCTACCATCCCTAGTCATGGCAATCACATTCCTATCCAATCATCTCAGGACTACGAGAGGCCAGGAGCCTAAAGCAGTGATCACAATACTGCAACTCATATTGATCACGAAACAGGGGTCAAATGAGGCTCAGACCATGCTGTCAGCTGTTGTCAATGTCGTAGCAAAGCCACTGGAACATTCGTTGAGATCATATCAACGTCAGGACCCCAAGAGCCAGGATATTGAGCCCTTGCTTAAGGCGATCAAGGACAACGTCCGGGTTTCTCGCCGGACAGCTGGCGCCGACAATAAAGAATTGGAACAATGGACGAGTACAGCTAATGGAGGACTGATTGCCAATGTGCGACAGACTCTCCAAGGTTTTGTTCATTGGAGTGTGCAACCGGGTATTAATATTATGCCGACCAACTACTCGCACCGGCAGATACTGCTAGCCCTCAAGATTCTGGGCCCCAGGAGATTGCTGTATGCTATTCTCGACGAGGTCAAATCACAAACCGATGTGGGCAGTGGTAGCGTCGTCTATGATGTGGCAGTAGCCCTTATCTGCGCCCCGGATGTAACCAACATCCACCCGTTACCACCGCCTTCGCTACCGAGCGATCCCAGCCAACACATATCCCCTACGCAGATACGTGTTAGCTTACGCCAGATGCTCAAATGGGAGGCTGAAGATTGCAAGAAGATCCAGAAATCGGATCCAATCATGGCGGAGCATGTGGTACGTCTCTACAGAAAGGTGGAGGCTCAACTGGTAATGCCACAAGCCCCCGAAATATTACAGAACGATTTGGCCCTCGGGCTAGATCAAAACGCTGCTGCTTCCCTTGGGGACGCTCTCGCTGCTGCTCAGGGTGATGGTTTGGTCACAGAGGATACGAGCATGAATTTGGATCTCGGCGCCGGGGCAGCTGATATGAACCTGGACTTGGCGTCTGCTGATGCTACTGGCCTTGACTTGGGAGACCATGGGCTTGGTCTAGGGGATAACGACATCTTTGGCGATTTGGGCGGCATGGATAGCGCTGACCTTATGGACGGGTGGGATAGCATGCTATAGGAATAGAATAGTGCTGGAGCAAGCAGCTCCGCTTTGATCCGTGTGCATCAACCAGAGTTGGGTAGGTCTGCGGTGGAATGGGTACCAGCATTGGTCAACCTTGGATTAATTGTACTTTGAAAGACACATATTCTGGCTACTAAATCTATAACGAGGCAAGGGCATCATCGCTTTGACGTCGGAGCTCGCAAGAGTTCAAGCTTGCGCCTCAACCCAGGAGCCGACAGTGAACTGCGAGTTACACATGTTCGTCAACTCCCAATCCTCAGCCCCCATCTCACCCACCATCCGCTCATCGCCCTTCCCACCACACAAACCGGCCACAAACATTGTCGGCATGAAATGATCATCTGTCGCATGCGCATCCCGATACGTCGGGTGCTTCATCAGACTCGTGACCTTCCTTCTTAGCAACGGCCCGCCCGCCCCCTTTGTGCTCCGGATCTTGCGCCCGCAGGCCGCCTCGTGCGCCGGCACGGCGTCCTCGTGGCCCGGGCACAGCGCACTAATCACCTCCTGGCGGAAATCCAGCGCCCACGGCTCCGGCGGCGTCGGCTGCGCAAAGTTGTCGCGGTGGCGCACCATGGGGCCCCAGACGTTGCGGTACAGGTTGTGCACGGAGCCGCCGGACCCGATGAACAGCGTCTTGTGCTCGCGGGCGCGGAGCGGCCGCAGCGCCGCGCCCACGGCCATGTGGAAGTGCGGGTCGTAGAGCTGGTTCATCGAGATGAGGGTCGTGGGCGGGCACCCCCGCGGGAACATGCGGATCAGGATCAGGTAGGTGTCGTGGATCCAGTCGAACTTGGGGTCGGTCTCGGACGGGATGCCCGCCGCGGCTAGGTGCGACTGGACGGTGGACGCGAAGGCGACGTCCGGGTTCAGGGCGTAGTTCTTGTATTTGGATGGGTGCACGTAGGCCACAGGGGACTTGTCCGGGTTGGGATTGGCGGAGATGAGGATCCCCGGCAGGGAGGTTGCCCAGTGTGCTCCCTGTTGTCTTCTGTTAGTCTCGGGGCAGGTTTTGAAAGATCTTGTGGGTTTTTGATCAAGTCGGTGATGCGAGTGAGGACAATGAGTCCAAAGCCATACAATGAGAAACAATGTAGCCGTGGGGGCGCAGACTCACCATCATGACAACATGCTCAATACCGTTCGCCAACGCTTCGTCGCCGCACTTCTCCCAGTACTTGGCCGAGGCGTGTTCCTCCCCCAGCATCATCGTCGATCCGTGGGAGAAAAGATGTACGGGAGCCATGGGCTCCTCCTTTTTCCCTACAGCCATGGGTGTTTTCTGTTTTGCAGGCCTCTACCGCAGTTTGGAAGAAATATGGTGCAGTACTGGTAGATGATACTCGTCAAGTGGAATGTGTATATCACGAAGGAGCGATTACGATGTCCAAAGCCAAGTCTTCAACAGGTCGAGCTCAGACAATTTACGAATCTACTGCGTCAAATGGTGGTAACCTTGGCCGCTTTCCGCAGAATGTACCGGTGCTGTGTCACATGCTTCGGCAGGGTGGGCGGGTCCCTAGTTCGCCGCTCCACCCCACCCCGTTCCGGCCCCCCGCTGCCCCATGAATCCGGGATTAGTGAAACGGCAACGCAATCTGGCACTGCGTGGCAGCTTACGATGTGCGGTGACGGTACCATGCGGTATGAGATGATCGTCAGCTGTTCGGCACGCGTTGCGTCGAAGGCAGTCTGAACGTCGGCAAGCAAGCGGCAGTGCGTTAGGGTTTAGACGTTGATTACAGGAGCGATTGCACTGCGTGTTGTTCGATACGTATCAACAGAACTCAGGGTGACCTCGCCGTGAATCTCATAGAGTAACTGAGTAATTATTTTACTATGTATGGGGTTCAATACGTTCTAGAAACGAGTCCATGAGTTGATTGCGGAACTCTACGACTGAAATGGTAGTATACAGGTGTCTCTCAGACCAGTCAATTAACCTGCCAGCGGATTAGTGTCTCCAGCGCATGAACAATTCGACCCCTTTTCTCGTCGTGATCCAAGTAGTATATCCGAGAACAGGAAGAACGCTGAGCAGCGTGATGCTACCCATAGTCAAGAAACCGGCTTCAAAGAAGCCAAGCTGGGCATTCTTTGGCTGTCCCGTCGGCTTCAGAGGTGTTATAGCCAGAGCTCTGACACTCGAAGCAGTAACCTTCTTCGATCCCTCAAGCAGCTCCCCTGCCTTAGCAAGCCCCTCTGGTGGCGGCTCAATGAACTGCGGGCGGGCGGCTGAGAACATGTTCTTGTTGTACCGGTAGTAGAAGTCCGGATCGTGAGCTATTGGCGCTGCCGGGCCAACTAGTAGCTGAGTGGGGATCTGGTTGACGCACGAGACGTGACATGGGAGATGTTGAGCAATGTATTTGGCGGCTGCGGGATCGGCGAAGAAGTATCCCGCAAGGAGCGGCTTTCTGCATTTCGTGTCAGTGGTAGAATTCAGTTCTCTTGGTCAGCTTGACGTACTCGAACTCCTCGGTGAATATTGCATCGACAAGGCCGGAGACGCTGGCAATTGGCAGATACCTGCCACTTATCTTCTGCTTTGTGAGCGGCGTGGACCTATATCAGCCGCTAGGTCAGTTGAGACCCCATAGTTAGGATCTTAGGATGTTTTACCTGTCCAGTACGTCAATAAGCTTAAAGTCGTTGGACCCGAAGCTCGAGACCTGTTTTCTGTCCTCTGCATCTTTGACCGCTTTCCTCGATGCCTCGCTCTGGTTTCCGCTGACCTTCTTCACAGCCGACTCCTTGGCAAAAGCCAGCGTCGCATATTTGGAGCATGCCTCGAAGAAGTCCTGTTTCACGAATTCATTCACTAACACCAAGTCCGGGGCATAGGGTGAAGTCCCGCCAAAGCTGAACCTCGCGTTGGTTATGGCCTTGGCTGCCAACTGTATGTCGGCAGTACGATCGACAATGGCGACCGTTCTAGTTGTCGATGACGAGAGGAGCTGGTTTGGGAGGCCCTTAGACGACGTGCGGCTCGTTTGATCTACAAGTATTGCAGCTTCGAGTATCGACTGGTCCTTTATTGTCTTGCTGAGGCAGAAAGTGTTGAGATCCAGTGCAGCAGGGAGAATTTTGCGGAGGACTGCATCCACTTGAAGAAGTGTATCTTCGAGCTAAATGTAACGTCAGGGGCTGCATCTTGACGCTGAAGCTATTCCTTACCTCCAATATCGCGCAATTGCCAGCACTGACAGCCGCTGCTAACGGAGAGACGATGGAGTAGAGTCTTGTGTGACTAGTCGGCCGGATGATAACCAACCCAAACCCAACTCTGCGCGTCGAGTTGTCCGTGCCATGCGTAACTGCATACTCCTTCTTATGCTCTTCCTCAAAGTTCAAGGTCTCGTAAGAATGCCTGACCGAGTCCATCGCGAGATAGTATTCCGCCTCTACTTCCGCAGCTGAAGCCTGCGTGTCCCGCGCGAGAGCGCTGCAGACTGTCGCAGCATCGTTGCGTAAAGTCGCGTGTAGACTCTGGAGCTGGGTTTGCCGATATCTTATGTTTTCCGTACGGCCATCAGTGACTGCTAGCTGTAGTCTCTCGATGGCAAGATCTTGGGACGTCATCTTGGAATGTCTCGATTAGGTGGTATGTAATGACGATTTGGTGATCTAGCCTCGAAATGCATGCATGAGACCGAGTCAGAAGCAGCAACAGTAGAACCACGTTACCCGAAACTCTTCCAATATCTCGAAGTTGAAGCGCTTCAGGGAAAGTCACTTTGTAAAGCTAAACGGAAGCTTTGCCCCAACCAGGTGGTTCACTTAATTACAGTACATGCAAGTTTGGGCTACGCATCTCGGTAAGTGGGGGAGTGGAGTTCGTAACCGCGACCGCCATCCTTGCAACGGGACGCATCCGAGCGAACTCTGGATGAATGTGCGGGCCTAGGTATTGTACCGTAGCGCATACAGTCAGCCGTTCGTTCTACCTTGCAGTCAAGCGCTACTTGCATAGCTATTCAGTCGACCGCAACCTGATCCCAACTCTAACCTCCATCCATTATCAGTGCCTCTACACTGTCCCTTAGATCCGCTTCCACCAGACAGACCAAGATGTCAGTGACAACAACCGACAACCCCGTGACCACAACCATCAGCGAGACGCTCCAAGACTATGAAATCCACCTCACAGGCGCCGAGGACCTGCCGCCTCAACACCGCTGGGAGCCCTTGACAGACCACGAGCCACCGCCCGCGGACAACCCATCAGGCTGGGACGATGCGCACCGCGGAGTGCCAAACTATCGGCCTATCAACACACAGCTTGATCGAGTGCAGAGGCCTTGGGGATCAAATGGCTTCGAGACTGGATTCGTGTTTCTCATGTTACACGGGGTTTGGCTGACTAGTGTAAGTCTATTGTGAACGTGGTTTATTGGCATGAGTTGGTTGACTAATAATGGCTCTACTAGACTACTACGTGGGTTTGGAGGCAAACTGGGGGACGATTCAACGATACGTTTTGGAGGTGGAAGATCGGGGGAGAGTTCTAGTCAATATTGAGAGAGTATGAAATGGTGGGCAATCCTTTTTGTAATGATACAGTGCGATGGCGAACAAGCTGGTGAATTGGGCCGAATGCTGTTCTTCATCGCCTACTTGGCTTCCCTAGGTATTCAAATGCATGCATGAGTACCTAGTTTACAAGGGGAGAGATTGGTGTAAGTTGTAGTGTTGTCGCTTGAAGCATCATGGTTCTCTTCTATCCCATTGAGATTTTTACGACCACGAGACCTCACTATCCCTCAGACCGTAGTGATTGCCGACGACTCGCATACGTAGAGAGATATCAAACATCAATCTTACATCCCTACTTCCTCGCCGGCAATTGCAATTCCGTTTCGCCCCGTAACCCCCGTATCAGGCGGCCCGATCCTCTAGCCCCTCCCCCACTTCCCTCCCGGGAGCTTCGTTGAGGGCAGTTGCTAGATCCGTCAAACAATGAGCAGCACTTCAAAATTCAGGACGAGTTTGGTACCGGCTTGAGCAGTTGTCCGTTATTATCTGCATCATTACCACTTGAGAGAATCTCGATTGTCTCCTCGACACGTATACAGCAATTCGATTCACTTACACAGCAACCATCATGGAAGTCCAAACACCACCCATCCGTGACATCCTCTCTGTCACGGAAGACAAAGAGAACAACCTGATCTTCCACAAGAATGTCTCCGTTCCGCTCAAGGCTTCCAAGCTGCCAATACGCGCAAATGTGTATCTACCAGTGTCCTCGGACCCCAAATCAAAATTCCCCGTCCTGGTGACCTATGGCCCTTACGGGAAGGACATTCCTTACGAGACCTTCCACAAGGGCTCTTTCAGCGAGGTGAACCCAGAACACAGGTCCAAGTATAGTGCCTGGGAGACGCCGGACCCGGTCTACTGGACACGACAGGGGTACGCGATCGTGCGGGCGGACGAGCGGGGTTTAGGGCAGAGTCCTGGGTTCCTGGATACGATGAGTAAAGGAACCGGTGACTGTTTCTTTGATGTGATAGAATGGGCTGCCGAGCAACCCTGGAGCAGTGGCAAGGTGGGCTTATTGGGCATTTCGTATTATGCGGGGACGCAGTGGCGTGTTGCGGCTAGAAGGCCGAAGGGGCTGGCTGCTATTATCCCCTGGTGAGTTGCTTCATGTCGGCTTTTGAATGATTGTGTCCGAAAGGAGGCTAATGAACGAGTATAGGGAAGGTATGTCGGATTACTACCGGGATCGCTGCCAGCACGGCGGCATTCTGTCCAATAAGTTTATTGGCTTCTGGTGGAATCGCCAGGTCCTCGTGAACCAGTATGGTAAGGCCGGGAGGTCGAAACTCACCTTCCCTCCAGATGGGCCCGGTGCGCGTGGGCAAGAGGACACGATAGAAGGAGATCTGCCGGAGGAGGTCTTAGTCGCGAATAGGCAAGACCAGACAATCGACAATGAGAAGTACAAGTTCCGGGACGAGGACTACTACTCCAGCAAGGATTTCAGACTCGAGGATATCGAGGTACCTCTCCTCAGTGTTGCGAACTGGGGTGGGATTCTGCTGCACCTGCGCGGTAATGTCGAGGGATACAAATATGCTGGCTCCAAGTTCAAGTATCTTCGCTTCATCACAGGTCGTCACGACTTGCCGTTCTACTACCAAGAACAGGCCGAGCTTCAGAAGAGTTTCCTAGATGCGTTCCTCAAGGACGATGATCGCGTGGGCTGGAGTGTGCCTGGTAAAGTCAGTCCGGTGGCTGTCACGCTTCGCAAAGGTGACGTTGGCTTCAACAATGCTGAGAAGGAAAAAGCGTATGCGAAACGAGAGGAAGCTGCTTGGCCCATTCCCAGAACCAAGTATACCAACCTATATCTTACACCTGACCAGAGTCTCGTCGCGAGCAAACCCACCACCACAGAGCCGAAACAGATCTCGTACAAAGCTCTAGGCTCCCTTGAGAATCCTCAACTAGTACAGTTCACGACACCACCATTTGAGACAGAGACAGAGATCACAGGCCACATCGTAGCACACTTGAACGTGTCATTGACCCCTGACGAAGCCGCTGGCAACAAGGACATCGACCTGTTCGTGACGCTCCGGCACCTCGATGCATCAGGAAAGGAGATACAATACACTGGCACCGCCGGCGATCCAATACCCCTGACTAAAGGGTGGCTGCGAGTCAGCTTCCGGAAGGTCCACACGGAGAACCCTAAGAACCGGCCATACTTGCCGCACCGCGAGTACTTATCTACAGACGTGCTTCCTGTGGAAGCAGGTGAAGTATACGGCGTAGATGTTGAGGTCTGGCCTTCCAATGTCGTTGTCGACAAAGGCAGCAAGCTCGTGTTCGAAGTTGCCAGCGGCGATACTCAAGGTTCCGGGGTCTTCCAGCACTGCTCTGAGAGTGATAGGTATGTCTATGAGATCCCTTCCATATGGCTAGCGAGCAGAACTGACGGACTATAGACCCGCCGCAAAGTTTGCGGGACAGAACCACATCCATTTCGGGGAGGGCCTGGAGAACTATGTTACTCTGCCATTTATACCACCAAATTAGACAGCTGCTTTGAACAGAAGAGGCAGCGATGCATCGGGTTTTTGCCCCTTTGAGTGGGACTGCAGAGACAAGACAAAAGTTCTGACCAAGGCTTTGCTACTATCTCCTGCCTGAATGTCGGGGACTGGGTTTTCCTCAACGAGTCTCCACAAGTCCTTCATGTGAGTTCGCCGTGCTGAGCTCAGACCCCTGTCTATATATTGTTAGCTTGAAGTCGAGATACTCATACCTTTATGCGATGTGATCAATTCAGAAAACTTTGCCCTGAAAATATCCAATTCTATGGATACGTTGCTATCTGGGATATTCGCTGTACTGTCCTCCTCAACTATACTTGGGAATAGACCACAACAGCTGGTAGAATATCACTGTTGATGCCCCGATATCAAGCTGCAACAGCTGTGTGTGCCGGGCCGGCGGGGGTGGGGCCCGTGATTGGTTGTAGTTACTTCCATAACCGAGTAATGCTTATAATCTTGGAGCGCTCGTGAGCCCATCACCAACATAATTGTATAACGGGCTACCGTCCGACTGAGAGCTTATGAGCCAGACGTGCACCTTTCCGTTAGCAGGATGACATACTCTGATCACTTTTCCATTGCGAACCTCCCCTATGGTATTGCGAGCCCAATAAGCCATGCTGCTGCCAGTCGTAAGGGGTTATCATATCGGAATGGGGCGGTAGTCACTCGGCTGGAGAATAAGGTTTTCTTCGTTGCTGATGTACTGTTCGAACAAGGGATAACGGAGCGAGCCTTGAAGACTCTAGATTATGTCTGGTTCCTCTGTGTTCTGCTGCAAGCGTACAGCTATGCTGATATGTCCGCAGTCCAGACTCAATGAGTTGGCTGCCCTCAGCAAGCCTGAACTTCGAAAGTTGAGAGGCATCTTGGAAGCTCGCCTTTCAGATAATTCAGTGCGAGAGAAATATGGTTTCGAGTTGCAAGATGTCGTAATGCGGCTGCCGTTTGAGATCTCCGGGTTTACGGACTATTCATGTTCCAAGGAGCACGTATTGAACGCAGGAGAGGCTGTCTTTGGAAAAAGATCAATGCCGCCTGCGTTTCTGCATTACCCGATTGGCTACTCTGGCACACCTTCGAGTATTGTTCTCTCCGGTACGCCGATACAGAGACCCAATGGTGTTTACCGGGTAGGCGAGACCGTCGAGTTCGGAGCCAGTAAAGCCATGGATTATGAGTTGGAACTCGCCGCCATCATCGGAAAGCCGACTAGACTTGGCGAAAGTGTAAAACTCGAAAATGCTGATGACCACATCTTTGGATTGGCCCTACTCAATGACTGGAGTGGTAAGATTACGGAGGAGAATGTCCTCCTAGTAGGACCTTTCGCTGACTTAGGCATATAGCTCGAGACATTCAAGAGTTTGAAATGAACCCCCTCGGTCCGATGAATGGCAAGAGCTTCGGCACATCGATCTCGCCGTGGATCGTAACACTGGATGCGCTGGAGCCATTTGCGACTGTGGCTCCGCCGAAAGAATTCCCCGTGGCAGCTTTTCTACACGAGAAGAAAGACAAACCAAGCTACAACATCAAGCTTGAGGCAGAGCTCCTTCGAGATGGCACATCAACTAAGATCTGCACTGCAAATGTTGCGTGGATGTACTGGACCTTCCGTGACCTTGTCGTACAGAAGACCGTAAATGGCTGTAACCTCAACACGGGAGATATACTAGCTACCGGCACGGTGTCCGGCGTTGGTGACGACGATCATGGGTGCCTCTTGGAGGTGACAAAAGGTGGAAAAGTAGAGTTTGCATTGGAAGATGGGGCGAAAAGAATGTACCTCCAAGATGCAGACGGTGTCAGGATGACGGCGTACTGCGGTGATGGTGTTGGTTTTGGAGAGTGTACCGGCTTCATTACTCCAGCCCGGCCCTTATGATTGATCTTAAGCTACTTAAGTACGCTGGTCCAATGAAGTCGAGCTTGCCATAATGTAAGTACTATCATTAAGCTTAACTATACTGGGCCATCTTGTATTGTGGTAAAGCTCGATTCTCTTAGAAGAAGCAATGGTCGGTCGGGAATGGTCTCGTCTCATCACTGAGGCTCTGGCCCTTCGAGGTTCTAGATGAGATGAGTGAGACATGCACCATAAATTGAACAAAGGTCCCTGAAATGCGGAAAGCCGAAACGATTCTGGGGCCGGCCAGCGCGACTAAGACGCCTCCCCAATTTTATTAGGAGCCCGTTGCGTCATTGGCTGAACCTCCCCCTTGTTTCCCCAAGGAGTCAATGGCCACGTTCACACAACTTTTCTGAGAAGCATTGAGCTCCACGTCCCAATTCAACCTTGACGACATCGTCTTCTCTCGACCATTTCACCTTCTCCTTTCCTCCCCCATTGAACGTCTTTGGTCATCCACAATGGTCGCCTTCCAGTACTCTGTTCTCGTCGCCCTGGCGCTTCGCGTCGTCTCTGTCTTGGCACAGGGAGAGTCTGTAAGTACCTACGTCTCCCACTCTCAGGTCTTGAAGCTCGTATGCGCATCGGGAGCTAACGTAATGTCACCATCCAGCCCCTTGACGATGGTGCTGGTAGCCCTCCCGCCGTCGAGCTGATGGCCGACGTGGCCGCCACCTTCCCCGATGCCGACATCTTCGGTGTGAAGCTAGTCAACGGCCGCCCGACCAAGGCTGTCGTGGACGTTACGAACCACGAGGAAGGACCAATCCAGGTTGCATTTATGGGTGGCTCGCTCTACACGTTGCAGCCTCTTCCCGCAGATGCGCCTCCGTCCGCCGGTGTCCTTCGCAACCTGAGCACTGTTCGCTACGAAGCTACCATTCCCGCTGGCGAGAAGCAGTCACTTCCCTTCTCCTTCGTTCTCGACATGCAGCCCCAGGATGTTGTCCTAAACATGGGGGCTGTCATCACAAACAGTGCTGGCAGCATCTTCCAGGTCACCGTTTACAACGAGACCGTTAGCATTGTCGAAGCTCCTACCAGCCTCTTTGACCCTCAGATGTGAGTTCGCGCGCCCATCATTATTGAGCTTGAGCTAACTCCAAGTCTTCAGCATCTTCCTATACCTAGTTCTCGGTGCTGCCTTCGCCGGTACCTCGTACTTCGTCTACAAGACCTACATCGAGGCGTTCTTCCCCCAGGCTAAGCGATCCAAGGGCAATAAAAAAGCCAAGGCCGTCACGATCGAGAGGGAGCCTCTTTCCGGCGGTGAGGGTACTGCTACCGGTGCCGATAAGGGTTACGATGACAGCTGGATCCCGCTCGACCACATCAATCGCCCTACCGCGAAGCGTGTCAAGAGCGGTGCTAGCACCAAGTCCAAGTCCAAGACCAAGACTATTGAGTAGATTTTGCAGTCTCGAGCTACGGATACACCCACCACGCCTGCGCCACCCAAGGTCGCTAAAAAGCATAGGAAGAAGAGTACTGCTCGGCTCAGTCATGGTTGGGAGATCCTCATGGACAGGCATATTGAGCCGCTTCATATATATATCGGTCATCACACGGGGCAAAATAAAAGCATCTCGGTCAAATCATGATTTCAAGGCCCGTTGCCGTATCTGTACACAAAAATATAACCAAAATGGTCTAATAGCACTACCAAGTAACTAATCCCGATGTTTCGGCGTGGTGTCATGATTTAAATCGCCCTTCTATTCACCCGTGTTACCCTTGTTTGCCAACATACACGATTCCTAACGTTTCATTATACATATCCCTTTCCGCTCCGTTTTCCCCGAGTGGTCCCACTCTGTCCATTAGCTGTAGAATTTGTGCTCTTCACTATGCGATAGCCACAGCTGTCACATGGATTCGTCGTATCCTAGCTCGATACACTCGACACTGGGCCTCAAAGCTCCTCTGGAACCGCCACAGTAACCGAATACCCTCCTAGGCCGCCGATGGAGCCCGACTTTCTTCAGCATCAAGGCAGTAGCTCGAGATCTCCATGGGCTTTCCACAGCGTCACGAACAACATGTTCTCGAAACTCTGGAGGGCATGACGCCAATGGTTGCACCCGCCAAAGGGGCCCTGAAAGCTCGAGAGGCAACCAATAACGCCAGTTTAACAAAATCCACTCTGTTCCTCATCCATGTCAGCCCAGTTCAGAAATTGCTCCGCTGGTAGGGCGGCGAATAAGGCGAATCCCTCTGTGGCGGCGACGAAAAACGGCCGTGATCGCTGTCTCCCGGCAAATCGGCATGGTATCCATCCTGGCCGTACTGCGGCTGCGGATGATAGTCCACGGGTAATTCCACCGGCGCATGCTGAAACCCCATCCCACTGCTTCCTAGCTCCGCGAGTAACGGCTGCCCTGCCGCTCTGTTCATGTCATCCGGTTTGTAGTACCCTCCCACTCCACTGGCCGGTGATTTCCACGCCGACGAAGTGTCGGATAATGGGATGGCGCTATGAGGGTGCGGACTGGGCTGCCCGAACGTGCTAGAATACTCGCCTGGAGGCGAGTTCGTCTGTGTATATGTCGCTGTCCGCCGTCTGCGGTTGTAAATCCACAGGAACACGCCCGCTAGGACTAGCGCAATGCTGCCGAGGCCTACACCGGCGCCTATGCCGACCTTGGCACCTGTGGAGAGGCCAGCTGCGGCCGCTGAGCTGGTCGGGGTTGGTGTCGATGTCTGCGTACCCGTCTGCGTTCCCGTCGTTTCACTTGTACTCGTGGTGCTCGTCGGCCCTGCCGTGCTCGTTGACGACGTGGCGGCCGCGGCCTGTGCCAGAAACGCGTCTTCTGAGACGGCGATGGTGACGCCCGTGCCGGCGCAGTTGGCTTTCAGAGTCGCGTAGACGGTCTTGAGATCGGAGGGGCTGTCTTTGGCCACGCATGAGGCCGTATTGTAGATGAAATTGCCCTGGTTCGTACATAGGCATTGATTCAGCTCCTCGCCTGTGTCGCCTGTGCATTGGCTCTGGTCCGCTGCGTCGGTGAGACATGCTTGTGAGCCAGACGGATAGGCTGAGAAGTCGTTGTCGAGTGCTATTACGGACTGTGCTAGTAGGGCAGGGATTGTAAGGAGGGTTGACATTGATGACCTCATCGTGTCTCTTGATGGTGATGCGCGGTTCTATACCATCGCATGACAAAATGATTGAAAAGTAACGAGTGTGACGTATATCCCAAGACTTCGGATTAGGGAAGATACTATCGATTAAGGCCTCCTAGGTTGACATTCAGCTTAAGGAACTCAATCGCACTCCATGATGAAATGTCGAGTCCCAGCCCCGGTCGAAGTTAGTCCTTAACCCAAACCCAGCCTCAAGGCGCAGATTGGAGGATTGGCGAGATTAGTGCAGCGCGATCTGTGTTTGGGGCTAGATTAGGTGGGACGGCTGGGACAGCTTGCAAGGAGAGGAGAGGCTAGAGAGGCTAACTCTGAGGGTCAAGGTAAGGTGGTGCTGCTGCACTGATCGTCAGCTTTAAGCATGGAAGATGTGTCCGAATATCTGCCTCTCCACAGTCCGTGTGTCGACCTCTAGGAGCTTGGGAGGATGCTTTTCGGACACTGTGCCTAGCCACTCACACGCTAACTTGGTCAGTACTACGTCAGTGTAGCGTTTCTAAATTAAGCTGCCCTGGTCCGGGCAGGGAGGTTACAGTTGAGGCTCGGGAGAGATCAGCCTGGAGATCAGAGCCTCGACACACGTAATCAAGAAAGGATTTAGCAGGATTCCTTCTTCCAGACGTAATTGTCGACGTGTCTATCCAAGAAACCAATTGAGACCCATAGCGATTCTGCTCATCAATACTTGGACATTGAACCATGGGGTTTTGGCTCCAAATTCAAACTTCTTTTACTTCCGACCCATAGCCGGTGATCGATCCAAATCGTCGGGAAAGTGGACGGTAACCCTGGCTTGATTGGGAAAAGCTCGGGAAGTGTTTTGTATTGAAAGATGACTGTCTTATCAAACAAAGGGGTCTCTCACCGTAATTGGGAAGTGTCACTAGATGGCAACATCTTTAGGAGCAAACGGTTGCCATCGTTTTCTTCGAATAAGTATACAGCAAATTTCCACGCCTAAGCGTCGGATGAGGTCTACGCCCCAGAAGATACTGGCTATTGCCAGGCCTGGTACGAAATCCAAGTCTGCACGCAACTCAATATCAACGCCGCCATACCTAACAATACCGCGAATAGAACACCAGCCAAAGTAGCCATCGTCATGTACCTATCGGAAGTCCTTCTCTCGATGTGTCTCTCGAGCCAACCCCGTGGTGATGGATTCTCCAACTCATTATGGAGGTCTGAGAGGCGATCAGCGAGGTAGTAATAAGGGATAATGTCCTCTCCATCATTACGATTCGCTCGGAACTCGTGTGAAGTATCTCAAGGTCCCAGCCATCTTCCGAGATCAGAGTCTCCAGCAGCCGTCGAGGCTTCTTTTGGGCTAATGGGAATAGGATGGATTCTAGGGAGTCAAGTGTCTCCAAGACTAGTTGTCGAGGCAAAGCACCCCTAGAAGGACGTATAAGTACACCATACCCTAGAAGGGCTGCATTTCACAGTAACTCACAACTTCAGGCCGTCGGTGACGGTCAATTCTCTTGCGGCAGTTTTGGTCAATCGTAATTGTTCCTTCAAAAACGCCGCATGATGGTAGACCTCCAGAATATTCGAGCGCCTGTCGAACCTAAGGTGATCCCGTATGTCACTAGTACCGCGGAATGTGATCCCTAGCCTCTTCTTGAGACTAGTCGCCTTCATATCTTCCTTAAATTCCAGATAGTGAGCCGTGGTCGGGTCACTAAGGATCGGATGCGTAGTCATGGTGAAGACATGCTCAAGGTATTCCGTTATAGACGTCTTAGACCCCCAAGGCATCCTTGACTCAGCCTTCTCAAGTCTCCCAGGAAACTTATCCGATGCGCAATTGATCATGGTCATGATTCGAACTGCGTTGTTCACCAATGTCGGAGGGAAGACAGGTGTGATAGATACACTGCCCTGCAAACGCGAAACTAACTTTTCTAACTCCTCACGAGTGGCGTCAGGGTTGAGTCGTATAGCTTTGATCACATTGAGGACATAGATGTGCTCTCCCAGGGAGTGTGCTGTTGTTGAGTTCTGTATCGGCTGGATTACGGCCCTGCAAAACTGCAAATACCGCCCAAATTGGTTGTAACGGCGTCCAGGACATCCATCTATTGTACATACCCGAATAGATATACAGTCTTCGCAGGGTTTCCAATCCCAGTTGGCTTCAGTGAGCTTGGAGAGTTGCTTCCTGTCCTCCGAAAGTAGCACTTGGGCCCTCATTGTTATTCAAACGCAGGTGAATGACAAACTCAAGGTGCATTACGCAACGCACTGATCTGTACAGGACTTTTCCCCCAACGTTTGTGCATACTGCATGAAGGACTAAAGGCCGCACATTCATTGGGTATTCTGAGCGCGTTATCGTTGGCCAACCACATGGCTACGCTTAGATGCGACCTCGGACAGAAGCGCGCCGCGAGGCAGGCTTGAACATTGGGTTTGGTCATCACTGTATTCTTTGGACGCCGTCGTGTTGAGCGGACATCTTTGATCCACAAACCTAATACTCATGAGTTCAGTGCGCATGCTGTGTGTCCATGACCGTCTCCACTGATGGGAACCATACGGCAGTGCCTGGATATAGCGCTGGTGGTGGTCTTAAGCAGGTTAATGGTTTGCAAAAGTTGGTGGGAAGGCTGAAATCTAAGCCCATTGCGAAATCCATGATACGCCCCGTGGCGGCGGATGCGTCACCCAGCAATTACACTGCACACTATGCTCGGGGTGTGATTGACACGACTACTTCGTCGACTCTTGAATGCCAGAGCCCGCCCAGTCCTTCCGTGGCCAGTTCTGAGCCTACGACGGTGGCTAGAGATCATTATTCTGGAGATCAGTACTCACAAACAGTTATCACCCGACCTTCCACTTCTACGTTACCTGTAAATGGTGAAACCAGCAAGCTCCGGGTGTTCCCAGACGTCCAAATATCGCCTCTCGTCTTGGATCGGTTCGCTGATATACAGCAGCTTTTAGGAAGGGAGCTGGCAAAGCTTGTAACTCCTATTACATCCCTTTCCGACGTTTTGTGGGAAGTGAAGGTGGTCGGTACATCGAAAGACAGTGCGAAGCCTGCCCTAGTCTTCACTGCTGATAGGAAGCTTGCGAAGAAGATACGTCGGTTCTTTGGGCAACAGCACATACGAGATATCCTTGGCTCCGAGGAGCCACGATTAGATGTTCATGTCTTCGGGAAGCCCCCAGTTCGCTTAGCAACAGAAGACTCAATAGCTGTCCGCAGGTTTCTACGCCACGATGAACCGCTGAGAAGTGCATGCGGAATTCTCGTCAAAGCTACGCTACAAGACAGGGTCACTTACGGAACTATCGGAGGTGTACTAGGAGTTGATGGCAGACTATTTGGCATGGTGACAGCGCATCTCATCATGCAGCTTGTTCAAACAAGACCAGCAGCTTCTGATCATGAAAGCAGTGATGGGAATAGCACGATTGAGGATGCTTACCATATGGCTGACGACTTGGATTATTCAGATATTGCTCCGAGTGAACCATTCGAGAGCGACCTCACATCTGATAGCTGCCCAATTCCAACTCTCGAAATTGCTAAAATCGATGCCAACGTAGCAGCACCTCTGCAGGAGTATTCGAATCTGGACTGGGCTCTGATTCCTATAGGTGCCGAATTATGGCTACCGAATATCCTTGAAAAGTATTTGGTCAGTGTTGGAAAGAGCATTTCTCAAAGCCAGGAAAACGTTCCAGAACTCAGGATCCCAAGATGGGTTTTCGGTCAAGAATCCAAGCGGGTGATAGTATTGTCAGGGAATGGTCTGAAAGCTGGGATTCTCAAACTGCAGCACGCCGCCCTTATGGTGAGCCCCGGGACTAGCTTCACGAAGACACTCACACTCACTGTCTCGAAGGGATCAAGTAAGAGTTCCACTACGCTATTCGATTATGTAGTCGCTAACAAGACGTCCTAGAACTTCAAAGAGGAGACTCTGGATCGTGGGTCGTAGACGAGGAGACAGGCGAAGTGTGGGGTCATCTAGTATCTGCCAATGCCTTCGGTGATGGCTTAGTCATTCCCATCCACGACTTTATACGAGACGTCAAACAACAGTTCCAGGCTCAAGCTGTTCGATTTCCTACTGATGATCAAATTCGTGAATTACGGAAGGGAATTGGTACCACGAAATTTGATCTTTCACGCACTGCGAGACCGCCGGCGCGATTTGATAGCCATGATGACAATTCGACCGTTATCACAAGAGCCGAGTACAGAGAATCTTACATCGGTGAAAAATGCGCACCAGGGTCTGCAGAATCGACTGCACCAACGTCCCTTCTCGAGCAGACTATTGTTTCAACTGCCAAAAATAATCAGCGACAGTCGGCGGCACTATACACCCACATTTCACCATACAAGTGGCGGAAACCTTCTCGAGTGCCTAAGGTTTACAATTGGTCGGCAAGAGGTTATGATGAATACTCTCCCTCCCCGGGATATAGTACTGTGCCACAGTTCCAAGAGCTCCTAGAGGGACACGAGGAACATAGATGGAAAGGGACCACTAGGAACCACAAAACCGAGCGGAAACGACAGATTACATGCGATAATGTGAAACTAGCTGGCAACTCGGATAAAGCGGAACTTTTATGGAAATGGCTGGGCCGTCCGCAGGCTGAATCAGAGATGGGCGCTACACGACCGGACAGGTTAGTGACAGAATGGCTAGAGAGAGTCGAGTTCTATGATCGCTATTCCTTGTCCGAAGGAGGAAAATCCACTTCCAGTTGCTCAACCCAACCGTGTCAGAGCTCTAGAGTATCGATTCAAGAATGTGAAGGTGACGAAGGGCTGATTAACAGTTCGGAAGAAAGGGACGTGTTGGTTCGCGGTCTCGGGAGAAACGTTGGGTTGATCAGGGATCAAGAGTTCTTGCCGAAAGAACAGAGAAAGCCCCCAATTATCAGTAGGAGTGATAGAGCGCGAAGGGTTGTCATCGTGCATGCATGATATCGGACCGCAATCGATCCTTGATACGCGATTTGGCTGTGGCCTAGACAATTTGTTCTCCACGCTTCCTCCTCTAGCCGAAGTTCACATCACCAGCGAGATGACCGGCGTTACTGCAGCCGAAACCTGGTGAAGAATATCACTGATGAGAGCTGTCCTTTTATCGATTGCAAATGTACTTCAACATGTTTGGTTGCTCTTCAGAGCCAATCACCGTATCAATGATATCGTGGAACCTATTTTGTCTTTCAACAAGAACAAAATACTATGCGTTTCAAAGTGAGGCAGCGACGATTCCTGCCTCGGTCTCGTCAAGCCTATTCGCGGCCTTTTTCGCCTCCAGAGCCTCATAATTACGCTTCATGGCCGCTTCAGTGAACTGTGACCCAGTTACCATTGGGTACTTTCTCAGGGGTCCTTGAATCTGACAATCGGTATTGGGCTGGTTGAAAAACGCCAAGCTGTACCGTGGACCAAAATAATCAACAAATGGATCTAGTGGTGTCATGACACGGTGGAAAGTTGATTTAAACCTATCGTCACTCCATGACATGAGGAGGTCGCCACTAAACACGTTCAGTCAGCTTGTATTCGGAGGGGTCTTGGAGGGCGGACTTTACATGTTGCAGACAATCTCACCAGCAGCAGGCTCAACCTTCGCCCAGGTATCCCCAAGACCAAAGGCAGTAAAAACCTCCCTCCCAGGACAAATCTCCAGACCACTCTGGCCGGGACGTTGGAAGAGTAAGGTCAGGAAGTCCCAGTCTGCGTGTGCGCCTGCGCGGTGGTATCCCTCTGGCGTGTGTGTAGTAGGGTCAACGGCGAAATAATGTAATGCTCTCAATACCGTTTGGATATTCGGCTTCGAGATATCATGTGCTTTAACGAAGTAATCATCTGAGAATCCCAGCCCTCTCGCAAGACACACCATCAACTTCTGAGACACCGATTGCACTCTTCTCATGAAAGCCAGACTCTGCTCACGGAACCCGGGTAAGGTTTCCTCAGGAAGCCACATGCCATCCATCAACTCACCAAATTGCATTTGGTACGACTCCTTCTGGTCGGCTTTGCCCGTGCTAGGTCGAATCTGTGCTCCTTTCTCCCATCCCGAATTTCGGTGAGAGAAAGGCACAGTAGCCTTGACCTCATCTGGGAGGGAGAAGAAGCGTTCTGCAGCTTCAAATTGTGTCTCGATCTCCTCAAAGGAAATTCCATGGTTGACGAGCGCAAAGAATCCGTCTGTTTCTGCAGCTGTTACCAGCTCAGATGTTATCTCGTCGACCCGGTCGTCGAAGTCATGAAGGGAGATCTTGGGGATGGTGCGGCTGGAATACTTTGTCGCCGCCATTGGAAGAGAGTTGGAGATAAGGGCGTATAATCGACTTAAAACAATCAGATACCATACAAGTTGTAAAGCGTACTCTGCAGTGTATGTTTGACTCTGTCTTATGCTCCGATATCACATCTATGGCGCCAAACGAGAAGGAACGCTCTCTCTATATGACCTGCACTGGGCCCTGCATCGTACTCCATAACCTTAGGACGTTGCAGGCATTCACGGGCTCGGGCTTCGAGTCGCTATCGGACCTTGCCAACAAGGCTGCAAATCGAACCTTTGGACCGTTCAATGCGATGTCTGACACTTGTGAGCTTGAATGATACCGGCCTCCTCCGTTGTGGGGAGGCACCTTTCCGGCTAGTTGTTGAGCTATCCACTAACACAACTATGCGGAGTCTGATTAGCGACGGAGGCGACCGCTCGCACTATTCTCGAGCACACTCCGTCGTCTTAGTATTTTCGACCCCAAAAGCGATGAATAGATTGGTCTGTCCAGTCAGTGACACCAAGGTACAAGACACTGTCCCCCCAACTCTGATCCGTGGCGTGGCTTCAGAGAAACAAAACATGCACACAGACCTTGAGCTCATTTATTCACATTGGTATCAAAGTCGGGGTTTGAGAAAGTTGCTAAGTTTAGTAGCCTTTGGTGTATGTGATTGACGCTATAGTCGGCACTTTTGACCTGATTCATTAGTTCACGTTCCGTGAAGAAGGCGCTGATTGCCCCTTGCCCGCGGAGAATGATTAGCAGCTGAGACCGACCCTTGGTTGCCCGATATCGATGACTCGCAAATAGCCTAGGATGAGGTCAGATAGTGTGGCCTTGCGTCAAAAGCACAGATATATCACAGGCGGTTGTTATGATTGAGACATGTTGACCCGCATCCCAATCAGCTCGAGCAGCGCAGCTGAGTACTTACATATTGCAAGTACACATAGTCAGATTGAGAGAGTGAACTTCTTCGAGGCACTGATGTTACGCCGGCTCAAGAGCATAGAGCTTGATGCACTGCTGCTATGACTGAGATAGACATGACTACCAGATAGACCATCCGAAGAAAAATACAATTAGGATGTTTCAACCACGGGAGTATTCGACGGTCATGCTAAGACCGCCAGAACCCGATAATACCGGCTGACAATGCCGGCTGACAGACCTATCACACCGGCGATGATATGTCCAGAACAACATCCCCCAAAGTACAAGATCGAGACGTTTAGCTTGGCGTGAGGTGAGGTTCAAGAAGACATAGAGTTTCAGAAACCATCTTGAATTCAATTGGATTTAGCCTATTTCCGCCGAAGTTTTGCCGCATACTTGAAGCTACCTGTGGACGCGCCTTGGGAGGAAAGCGCGTTCTAGTAGCATCATCCTCTCAATAACGACACCTAACACCAGGAAATTGTTACTTTTCCCCAATCCTTCATATTCACCATTACCTTTTCGTTCTCTTCTTCTTGAACGAATTCGTTCAGCCTTCGAGATCCGGCCGATCTCCAACTCCCAGTCAACAGCAAGCAATGGCGCCATCTCGAACCCGAGGTCGCCCGGCCGCTCGCGAGCCTGGGAAGTCAACAGACGCAAGCAACGATGAGCCCATTACTGCAGCTGAGTCTGGCGCCGCGCCCAAGAGAGGTCGCGGTAGACCTCCCAAGAACGGTGTGACCAAGGCGAAGCCTGCCTACGTTCCGACTGGCAAGCCTCGTGGACGCCCTCCCAAGGACCCCTCGCAGAAGGTTACACCGAAGCCCAAGCCAGCAAAGCCCGCTTCTACTGGCACTGGCCGTCGCGGTAGACCTGCTAAGTCAGGCGCTGCCACACCCAAGGCTGCCACACCCAAGGCACCTGTCTCGGCTACCAAGTCGCGTGCCGGCAGGAGTCGTAAGAGCGACGTCGCTGAAGAGGTTGAGTCAAATGGTGCTGAGAAGGAAGAAGATGAGCAGATGCTTGAAGACGAAGGTGAGTCCTGAATTTGATGCTATGCATCCAGTCGCCAGCTATTCGCGACGTGTCACATCATTGTGACAGCTCACATTTCCCCACAGATAGTGAGGTTGACCTTGGAGCGGAAGCTGATGTCGAAGCTGGTGCTGCTCTAGATGGTGAAGAGGATCTCGCTGAGGAAGACGTCGATGATGTTGAGGAAGATGAGGTCATCCCTGAGGTAATGCCACACTTCCTACAATTGCTTGTCCACTCTTCGTTCTGACCAAGGTCCTCTACAGGACGATTAGAATAGCGCCGCGCCGGCATATCTATCTGGCCTCTTCGTCAATGCTTTCAGAAGGTTTAGTGGCGTTCACGGAGGGTTGTGATCATTTCATTAATGGTTGGTTGGGCCACTTGAGGTCTCTTCTTACCTTGTTAGTATATGTGTACATGATCCTTGGACGCCTTGGTATGAAAACTTGATTTGGGGTTTCAAAGGGACCTTATGAATACGGACATTTGTCATCTGGGATGAGACGGTTGGCTTGTTTTGTTGTGGAAAAACCCCTGGTACTGTTTTGATTGTTACGGAATCTAGTCGAAGGCTGTCGGCTTTTCGTCAATGTACTATTTTCTCTCTGCATCTTCTTATTGGCATTCAGTCTCGATTCTCATCACCTCTTATTGGCAGCCAAGGAATTTCCTGTCCCAGAGTCCAATTGATATGCTATCTTACAGCAATTCCAGCTCTTTTACCAGTTGGCGCCTGGCTGCTAGCTGATGAGAAAGTATGAAACGGTCAGCAGTCGACGGCCGTGAGTCCACGTCGAAGGGGCTGCAGCATAGTTGCTAATAGACATAACGCTCTGAACAGGAGAGTGCTGCTTGATATCGTCTCCTGCCAAGCACTTTGCGAGCAGATGATGAAGTAAGAATGATGAATTTATAGTAATAACCGTGGTAACATGGCTTCGCAGAATGGATTACCCAACAATGTGTGCGGACTCAGGTGTGCGCCTCAAGTTTCCTGTTTGTATTCACTCCCTACGCGTATTGTTCGCTTCTCGCACAACTACATTCACCTCACACACGCGTTTGTCCGATGGCTGAATTATTATAAACGTGCCAATCATTCACCATCAGTTCCTTTTCTTTAGTTTCTTGACTTACCGTCACCCAGCATCTGGAAATTGGTCAAGCTCAACATCACAGCCATCAACATGTTGCCCGACGCCCTTGCCAGCGTGTACAGGCAATACAAACTCGACACGGACTTCATCGCCGCCTGGCTGGCATCGACAGCAAGGGCACATGGATACAACATCGAGTCGCCGCCTGGCGAGACCCTGCCGAAGGGAAGGCTGAAGGGCAAAGCACGGAGAGAAGCAAAAAAGGCAGCAGCTGCTCCGAAACCAGCCACGAAGGAACACATCATCGCGATCAAGAACTTCATCCCTCTAGCAAAACATATCGTCGCGTGTCAAGACCCGGTCATTGTTGTTCCAAAATCCCTCGTCGCAGCTCTCACGAGCGTCACTAAAGTTCGCCATGAATTTGGAGAGCTTCTCAGGGAGCATGGCCACGATCTTAAGGTCGAGTCAGACCTCAGTCACAAATACTTTATCACAGTCCTGGAGGTCGTCTTCACCATCTTGGAACCCAGAATGACCACGGCTCAGAGCCCACCAGTCAACACGCCTTCGGACGACCACGACGATAATTTTGCCAATGGATTCAGTGCTCTCTCACTTGAGGAGCCATCTCAGACTTTTCTTGATGCTCCAGACATCACGCATCCCGAGAAGCCCGGAGTTGTCCCCACTAGGTACATTGCGGAATCTCAGACGTCCAGAGCCGATGCTCTCTTTGCATTACGCACGGTAATGAAGGATGTCAAGTCGATTCGACAATACATCTGGCAAATCTGGAAGCAGGATTTTGGATCCGAGGCACCGCCGCACGGCTTACTGGCAACGGATACTATTCTGACGAGTACGGGTATTGACCTGGGGAACAACATCATCAACGAAGCGTCCGATCTATGGGAGAAACACGGCGGTTACCAAGTCCTTCTCAAAGAGCTACACAAGTGCGAGTGGAACAAGGCAAGGGCCAATGCCCAGTCTAAAGATGTTGTTGACCTGCCAGATGCTGATCGGGATGCCGGGTCGTGTCCTCTCGACGGCGATGGGTCTGTCGGGATGCTGGCTTTGCCTCTATGTCTATTAGAATATCTGGATGCGATCGTACAGCTCGATAATCCGACCGTCGAGAGCATTGGAATGCCATGTTTCAAAGACTCCGATGGCAATGAGTTCGCTGAGTTGTCAGACGCGGATGCGGCTAAAGCAGGGGTGCTAGCTACCTTGATGGCAGAAATGAGATGGGAGGCGGCTTGTAAAAGCAACAACTACTGGCCGGTGCAGGACGAGTTGATGCGCGGGATGCGAGAGATGATCAAGACTCGCAAGATTTCTTTTCATCTTCTTCTTTCTGCTCAAGTCCTATTCGATATCATGGATGCATTGGGCGACAATTTCTGGTCTCCGTACAACTGCATGATAAGGGAGCTTGGGGCCATGCGCGACGATGTGGAACAGCAGCTCAATTTCATTCCATCCCTGATGATTTCCGACTTCAACCATAACTATGTCGTCGAAATGCTACGGAAAATCCAGGTCGCCTTGGATCGTGTAGCATCCGACGACCCATATTGGATTTTCAAGTTTGTGCTAGGGAGGGAATTCCGTCATCCCGTGCTGATCAAGCCGCATTCCCTCTACAAGACCACACCAGTTCTCTGTGGACTTGTGCTGAACTTTTTCCGAACTGAACTCTATAAGATCGGGCTCCACTTCGCCAAAAGGGGTGTGATTGTAGCAGCAATACATCTCAACAACGCTCTTGGGCACGAGCAACTTGTGCGTGAAAAGTGGTCTGATGAAACCGTTATCGAACACGCCCTTACGAAACAGAACCTCTATGTTGGAGATGCTCCAACTGAGATGACGGCATACTACCGCAGATACTGCATTCGAATGGGCATGTCCATTGTCGAACTGGGAAACAGTCGCAGCAGAGACCACCACCAAATTCGACCTCGTCGGATGCAGCGATTGGCCCCGGTGTCGACAATCTTCTCGCATCGTTATGTCACGGACAGGGGACAATCTGGATGGACACCACAGGACGTCGATGCGGTGCTCAATCATTCACAGCACAAATGCATTCACTTGGATGGGGAGTCGAGTCGTATGACAACCAGAATGACTGCTCAAGAAATGGGGAACAGAGAGCGTGAACAGCGGCGACACAGACAAAAGCAAGAGCACGTGACTCTTACTCCCACAAAGCTTCTTGTTTCGCTTAATGAAGCATTGCAGAATGAGCTACTCGAACACGCGGCGTCGCGTCTAACGATGCACCGGGCCGCCTCAGAAGCCCTTCGGCGAGTCAAAGCTGCGTGCACTCAACACCTGCGTGACGCTCACGGAATTGAATTCGCGCTTAACGAGGATAACCCCATGTTCATGGTTGCCCATATACTCGCAGCCATGGGAAACCCATCTCGCGGGGAAGATCAGCAGAAAGTCGTTGATGCGGCAGCCGAAGCCATGACCGAATTTATCACATCTGACTCGGGAAACCGCGTATCTTCGGCTCTCTATGCGACGTATGGACTCCAAATCAAGGCTAATGCTAGTACAGACACTGCCATGGAATGGACGGATTTCGTGGTTTGTCGTGATGCTATACCAGAGCCGAAGGATGTGGAATCTGAGAGGTGGCTTCGCTGGTGGGGTACTGGAAAGTATTCGGTATAGTCATGGAGGAATTCGATGCTCATTTGAGGTTGTCAATTATGGCAAATACACGATGAAGCTACGAACTAGGAAGTCGGCTCTTGCTT
This sequence comes from Xylariales sp. AK1849, assembly GCA_022432505.1. Taxonomy (NCBI): domain Eukaryota; kingdom Fungi; phylum Ascomycota; class Sordariomycetes; order Xylariales; species Xylariales sp. AK1849. The sequence continues at coordinate 573,355 of JAJKKH010000013.1, forward strand.
TAGGAGAAAAGTTACTAGGAGTCGTCTCAGTTCACGGTGAGATAGGCTCTCTTGTCAAGTCAATTGGGTGCGTTGACCCAAACTTGCTTGGATTTGGAAGTCTCCAGTCAGTAACAACTCACATTGGATTTTAGTCTCACAACCTAGATGAAGATGCTGAGAAGTTCCGAGAAAGGGGGCGGGAGCAGGATTCTCTTGAGGGGCCGCGAATGATAGAGCATAATAAAGGGCATAGCAAGGCTACAGATACAGAACTCGGACTAGATGATGCTTTTCGCAAATATAGTAATAAAGTCCGTTGATCAGCTTCCTTTGGTATACGGTCAATTGGCGTAGCAGGTTTCACTTCGCAGCATATGTCTCTGGCCGTTCTCTAACCCCTTGGGTCAATCACTCCTGACTTGGCGATAGACAGAGAACTAAGCTTTCTCGGTAGGTTTCATGTGCTTGCAAACCACGTGGATCTATCAATTCCTGCTTGATACGGATCTGACAACGCGACACGAACGACAGCTCTAATGCATGAGACTTATGTTAGAAACGCTGCTAGGAATGGCATTCATTGCCGTCTATTCCTTCTTCCACTCCTCAAACTCCAGAGCCAAATGCTCCTTGAGCTGCTTGAACTTGATTCCAAAGTTCTGTCCGCAACGCCAACACTTCAAATCTCGACCCATAAACCCAGCATGCCCCGGGTGTCTCCTGGAGTCGTCTTTCGCCAGCGGAAAATCTGCGACATCCACCAAGAACGGCGTGTTAAACGAGTTATAGTGCTTTCGGTGCTTCACACACTCCGAGAACATATCTCGAGATAACACGTGGACGTGGAGATCATTCATACTCGGATGGGCGTGGATGCCCACCATGACCTCGCTCTCCCAGTCGCGACCCTTGGGTAGCTCCTTATCTTCCCACTCCACGTCGCCGTTCAGGACTGCTTCTCGCAGCTTATCAGCCTCGCTGAACTTGCCGAACCGGCGCTGCAGCTCCTTTGCGGCTAGCTTCCTTAGCTTGAGGGCTTCGGCCTGGACTGACGCAAGGAACTCGGGGTTCTCGAATGCCTCAAATGGGTGAAGACGCTGACGTGGGGATCGAGGGAGCAACAGAGTGTGGACCGAAGACTTGGGGTATAAGTCATTGATCACGACATAGTCATCATCATAGTAGAGTACGCGTGTTGCCGGGTATGAGGCCGGATCATTCGTGTACGCGCCCAGGCCGTCTCGGTTTTTGAATGCATTTCTCAAGGCCGCTCCCGTTGAAGACGAGCTCTGAGTTGATTGTGTAGACGCCTTGGCCTTCGGCTTCATAAGCTCCGTGACTAGGTGGAATTAGTGTCAGGATGGGCTTCAAATGAGAACCAAGACTTACAGGCATTGATCTGTGTGGTGTCCTTGTTGATACCGGTGCTGCTGGCAGGCGGCGCTGGAGCTTCGCCAGTAATCTCTTCTTTCGTGATCGCATCTTCAGGGTCCGAGTCTGTGGTAGACATGATTTATGTACTGTAGTTGGCGAACGCAGGTCAAGGTTGCTTTACTAGTCCCTTGTGAGATCTTCCCCATCAAGGTCAAGCCGTGTCCCAGAACAAGAGAATAACCACTTACCTGGTACAAGTATAATCAGCTGGGGCTTGCAGGTTATCCTATCCGGATACTCGTAGAATAACTTGAACTTCTGATTCTTCTCTTGATCATCTTAATCAAGTAATCCTGATCATTCTGGCTTATACAAGGATGGTGATGATCGATTACTGTCAGAAACTCGATTCTGTCGAAAATAACGTCGATGCCGAGCCATCAATTACTGTGTTGGGCTCGGTCCTGATGATGCATAAGTAGGTACTTAAGTACGCGGGGCAGGTGGCTTCAAACACCACACCCCGAAAAGGAACGATGCTAGGGCAGCCAGGCATACTGTCGAACAGAAGAGCCTCTAATCCTACTACGGCACTGTACATACATCATAATCACACGGTACATAAAAGTGGAGATTTTGTGGCATAAGGATATTTCATCCTCCCCCCCCTCCAAGCTTCGTTAGTCACCTACGGCACTATAACGTCGAGGATAGCCATGCCTCCAGAGTTCCACGTTGCCTGATACCCGAATTTGCCAACGGCAATCATGGTCAAGAAAGGCAAAGAGAAGGTGACTGCTACACCCCCGGCTGCCGCTGGCGGCACTTCCAAAAAATCCTCAAAACAGAATGCGCCACCCAAGGATGACGACTTCATTGTCTTCACGAACTCTGACAAGGAGCCGAAACCTAAGAGAGGTCAAGGTAGCGGTCCTTCAGGCAAAGAGGAGCCATCTGAGCCTGGGCCACCTGGCCCTCCGAAGCCAACAGTCAAACAGATTGTCGGAGGTGCTAGCTGGACGGGCAAGTTGCCAGTGAATCTCCTGTCTGAGCACTGCCAAAAGCAGAAGTGGGAGAAGCCCAGTTACGACAATGTGAGCGGTGATTCTGGTTGTGATGGGATATACCTAGTTAATTAGAAGTTTAGATGATCAAAACTTCGGAAGGCTTCTCCTGCTTCGTGACGTTGAGCGCCAAGCATCACAAGACACAGGAGATGCAGAGAATACCGTCTTTCAAACTGCCTCCAAGCCATAAGTACCTGGTCATCAAGCCCACAGCCCTGGAGGCGAGACACGCCGCCGCTACGTACGCCTTGTATCGTGTTTGCAGTATGAAGAACATACATACGACGCTGCCTCCTGACTACAAATCTCTGTGGAAGGAGTTCGAGGCACTGAAGAAAGAAGACGTCAAAAGTGGTCTCGGTTGGATGTACGAGGCCGATCCATTCGCCACTCAGAAGGCGCGGGAAGATGCCAAAACCGCTGCGGAGAAGAAGCGAAAGGAACAAGAAGCCATCAAAGAAAAAGCGAAGAATATGCCTGGCGCTGCCGGCTTAGTTCTGAGAAGCAATGCCGCAAGTAGCTCAGGCGGTGGAGGATCGAATCCGATGAAAGGCTGGACAACAGTGCCCAAGATTGAGATGGGAAGGAAAACGCGGTCACAGCTTGAGGATCTACTTCGACGAGAGGTAATCTGGAACCCCCATGGCGTCGAAATGACCAAGACTCAGAAAGACGTCATTATTAGAGAATTCACTGGCTCGGGATTCAGAAGGAGTCACGTCGAAGAAGCTGTCGATGAATGCAAGGATCGTGAAGAAACACTAGAATGGCTCCTGATCCATGTTCCCGAGGACGATCTGCCGAGATGGGCGCTACCCGAGAGCTACAGTGCTGGTGTATCGGTTGCTGCTATACAGGACTTGAGGCGTGAGGCTGCGATCAAGCGACTATCACAGTCAGGATACTCCGTTGAACTGTGCAGAAAGGTTTACGATCAGGAGGGAGGCGATGAAGGGCAGACCGCAGATGCTTTACAGCATATTCTACTCTCCAGTGGTAGTGATTTCACCACTGTGGATAATACCTTGGAAGAGCCTCTGATATTGGGTACGCCTGAGGAGTGCTGGGTTGATGAGATGGAAAGCTTAGAGTCCGTGTTTGGCGAGCACTACAAGCGTCTATCCGACACCGTCTGTCAAATTGGTATCGATTCGGTCACGAATGGACCCAAGACAAACATCGAGACTTATATACAGATACGAAGATCGCCTCAGTACCCTACGGATGTCAACATCTCGATGGTATCCGAGCTACCCTCTTATATCAAGCTCAGCATTGTCAAGAAGACACTCGCTTACGTCAGAGAGTCCTTGGGAGGGGAACCTATGAAAATCTACTTCATTGTTGATTGGGTTCAGCAAAATATCAACGAGATCATTCAACGACCAGGAAAGCTCCGTGATATTTCTGGTGTAGCATCTACAGCTTCTGAAGTGCGGAGTGTAGTAGGGAAAATGAGGAAATCTACCCGACATCCTCAACGCCTCAAGTGGATCTCCGATGCACGAAACCGGGAAGAATGGCAGGCAAGGCAAGAGGATGCCTCCCTCAAGAAAATGATAGCCCAGCGACAGAGATTGCCAGCGTGGCAAGTGAAAGACTTGGTTGTGGATACGGTCCTGCAGAATCAGGTAACAATCATTGCGGGCGAGACAGGTTCTGGCAAGTCGACTCAATCTGTCCAGTTCATCCTGGATGATCTCTACAGCAAGGGTCTCGGTAAGGCTGCGAATATCATATGCACACAACCCCGACGAATTTCTGCCCTCGGTTTGGCGGACCGTGTAAGCGATGAACGATGCACTCAAGTCGGCAAGGAAGTTGGCTATTCCATTCGAGGGGATAACAAGACAAGTAATCAGACAAAAATCACCTTTGTGACTACAGGTGTCCTTCTTCGACGATTGCAGACGTCGGGCGGGCGAACAGAGGACGTAGTAGCGTCTCTGGCCGATGTCAGCCACGTTGTGATTGATGAGGTTCACGAACGTAGCCTCGATACAGACTTCCTTCTCAGCATCATCCGCGACGTCCTTAAGCGAAGGAAGGACTTAAAATTAATCCTGATGAGTGCCACTCTGGATGCTGCAACATTCAAGAACTACTTCATATCTGAAGGGCTTGACGTTGGAATGGTGGAAATTTCTGGGCGGACGTACCCAGTCGACGACTATTACCTCGACGATATTATCCGCATGACCGGTTTCACGATTCGCAATGACAGATACTATGATGACGATGGTGCTGACATGAAGAACTCAGCGCTGGACCCTATCAATAAGATTATTCAAAAACTTGGTTCCCGCATTAACTACTCCCTTCTTTTAGAGACCGCCAAGGCTATTGACGGAGACTTGCAACAAAGCAACAAGAAGGGAGGCATCCTCATCTTCCTGCCTGGGGTTGCGGAGATCAATAGAACCGTGAATGAGCTCAAGTCTGTCTCATCTCTGCACGTGCTGCCTCTGCATGCATCACTGGATACTCGGGAACAGAAGAGAGTGTTCTCGAGCCCTCCTCCGGGCAAGCGAAAAGTCGTGGTTGCGACGAACGTGGCTGAGACTTCGATCACTATCGATGACATAGTTGCTGTCATCGACACAGGTCGAGTGAAAGAGACTAGCTTCGACCCCCAAAACAACATGCGCAAGCTTGAGGAAACGTGGGCCTCGCGGGCAGCGTGTAAACAGCGACGGGGTCGCGCTGGCAGAGTCCAGGCCGGAAACTGTTATAAGCTGTATACACAAAACCTGGAGCAGCAGATGGCGGAGCGTCCAGAGCCTGAGATTCGCCGTGTAGCGCTCGAACAGCTTTGTCTATCGGTGAGGGCAATGGGCACGCGAGATGTGGGCAGCTTTCTGGCAAGAACACCGACACCTCCCGCAACTGCGGCAGTCGAAGGGGCTCTAAAACTTCTGCAGAGAATGGGGGCTCTCGATGGAGACGAGATGACCGCCCTTGGTCAGCAGCTGGCTATGATCCCAGCTGACCTTCGATGCGGTAAGCTCATGGTATACGGTGCTATCTTCGGATGCCTGGAAGAAGCTGTTATTATCGCAGCGATCCTGAGTACCAGAAGCCCCTTCCTCTCCCCGCCAGACAAGAGAGATCTAGCAAAGGAAGCGCGAGTGCGGTTTTCGAGAGGAGATGGTGATCTCCTGACGGACTTCCGTGCTGTGCAGGAATGGAGTTCGATGATGGACGATAGGTTACCGCAGCGACAGATTCGGACTTTCTGTGATGAGAATTTTCTCTCTTATAATACCCTCTCCGACATCGCTGCGACGCGGACGCAATATTACGCATCTTTAGTAGAGATTGGGATTGTAACGCATTCTGCTCTAGCAGATGCGCGCAGTCTTGCGCAGGGTTCGGTGTCCATGCCTCTCGTTCGCGCCTTGACGGCTTCGGCCTTCGCTCCGCAAATAGCACGTATCCAGTTTCCTGACAAGAAGTTCGCAGCATCGATGACTGGCGCTGTGGAGCTTGATCCGGAGGCCAAGACCATCAAGTACTTCACGCAAGAAAACGGGCGTGTCTTCATACATCCAAGCAGTACCCTGTTTGACAACCAAGGCTTCTCGGGCAACGCGGCATTCGTGTCCTACTTCACGATGATCTCCACGAGCAAGATCTTCGTGCGGGACTTGACTCGTAAGTTTCACTCTGGCCTTTGGTTCTGAGTACGAGCTGACCACTTATCACTCCAGCATTCAACGCCTTCACGCTCCTCCTCTTTTCTGGTACGATCGAGCTAGATACTCTCGGAAGAGGGCTAGTTGTTGATGGATGGTTGCGGTATGTTGACTCTTTGGAAGTGTTCGTACAGTCCCACTCACGATTTCAAATAGGTTACGCGGATGGGCACGTATCGGTGTTCTGGTATCGAGACTCAGGGGCATGGTGGATAACATCATCGCATTGAAGGTCAACAACCCGCAGACGAATGTTCAGGAAAATGAAGTCATAAAGCTGGTGACGAAACTCATAGAACTAGACGGTCTGGATGCATAGAGGACGGATAGATCTAGCATGATTTCTTTGGTGCTTGTGGGTCCGATCCGCTGAATACAAAGATGTTGCTTGCTTTGCTATGCCCAGGCCCCCACCACATTCACTAGATACGATCGTCGTTTAGAGCTTTCGGTTGCTATGACACTCGAGACATGTCAAGGAGCGGCGCACAGCTTGGATACCATCTCTGCCATGGATATAACCCTGCAGGTTCTCAGGGCTTACATACCCATAGTGTCATACCCAATATACAGAGTCTGATTTCAGGCACACGCAATGCAAGACATCGACTCTGAGTGCCCGGCAACTGGGGATCTATAAAAACTCGATAAAGTTTAGGATTTTGATTTTGGAACTCACTTAAACCATAGGTGACTTGAGTAGATCTCTATGGGCTATTATGATGAGATGAATACACATCGCTTGATGCCTTCTTGTTGTTCCAATGTTCTAATAGGGACTATTAGCCCTACCGCAGGATGTCGCCGACTCGAAAACACTCAAGTACGGTCGTATATATGGGCCAAGGAGGTTACCGTGCCTGCGTCAATGCTGGACCGGATATACTCACTGTTGTGACGAAGGAATAATGAGCAATTGTTTTGACACGAGTTTCCCAAATCGACTTGTCATGCAAGATGCGAAATCGTACCTAGAAGCCGTCGACTCAGCCAGCAACGCAGGCACCGTTTAGGGTTTACGGTTCACTCTCCTGGCTACGAATCGGAGCAGGTTGAGACAAGTTGAGTCTTTTAAGTATCGTGACTGCCTGATTAGCTAGATATCGGAGGACGAGGTGTTAAGTACAACATTTAGACTAGCCTATGTCTGATAGCGATGTGCCTAAGCTACTTTCACAGCTTACTACACCTATGTACCGTACAATCAATGCTTGTACTCACTCCGGCCAGTATAGTATGTTGGAAGATGTTTAAGAAATTTGGCAATGCAATTCGCCTACTGGGAAGGAGCATGGAACTTTCTGATTGAGCGTTTAACTGTCCATAATCAGTAAAGACGAACTGCGAGTAAATGGCACAGTAGTGTCATCGTTGAGGTTCGCATATCCACTCTCTAATCTACTCATCTCCTGTTATATCAATCGAAAAGGACAGTGAGTATCAATTTCTTCGCGCGCGGGATAGCCACAGCGCTCGAATTATCAACAGCATTAAACTTCCACAGGCACCTCCGAAGGCGAAGCCTCCCTCTCACAAATTCGATCCCACTTGGTTTCGAAATCAAGCTTCAGCTTCTCAGCAGCCTCGACATCACCTACCTTGCGGTAATAGTTTTCCAGATCACCCAGCGCTCTCATTGTGTGTCGATGTTCTGGCCCGACCTCTTCAAGACAGACATTCAGTCTTGCTTGATGCATTTCGGTTGCTTCGCTATGGAGGCCAAGACCGTCCATCACCCTGGCTTTCAACCAGTAGTACTGTTCCACAATCGAGGGTTAGCTATTACTCATTCTAGACACTACGACAGTAGATAACGGTTTAATTCCACTCCACCGGAGTCGAAACTCATGTCTCATGAGCTTCCAGACTCGAACAGCGGTCTAGAAAGGAGATAAAACACCCGGAATACTGACCTGCGTCTTGTTCCAGAGGTCGAATCCGTCTGCTGGCGTTGCAGCAAGACAGTTTCCGATATACAGTAGTACTCCGTCTGCTTCTGCAAAATTCTCGTCCTGCACATACGTGGAGGCAAGCTCGATTTTGCTCCAGAGGACGAAGTCCATGGTCCAGTAGCTGATATCTGCCATCATATCATCGACGAGACTCTGGATCAGCTCCTTGGCTGTCGACATTTGTATCACGCCGAAGCGGTGATAACTCCTAGCGGTCTCCAGGTTCATGACCGCTAAGAACTTGTTCCTCGGTCCTAGATGATTCATCAAGATACCGCACTGAGCCTGTAATATGGCCATCGCATACCGCCGCAAACCAGGAATGCCAGAGGCCCGGAGAGCGCGCCATATTCGACTCAACGGATGATTCCCACCGAGGACAATCGAGCACAAGCTCGCCGTGTACCGGATGAATGACTCGGCCAGGTCTGAACCGACTTCTAACAAAATGAAGGCTAGCCCCAGCGTCTTCTGGAATAATTCAGGGCGTCCATCAAGAGCCAGCAATTGATACTGCTGGAAGCAGATCTGCAGCATCCTGAACCCGGCCTGTATGTTCCCCCGCTGGATCGTCTCCTTAGCCACCACTGCCTTGTTGAACCACTCGCTCACTCCGGTTTGCTCGGCGTTATCGTCGGAGAAGCTCCACGCTCTGGTCTCCAATCGGTTATGTGTATAATCCAAAACTGCTCTGATGCACTCCTCCGGCAACCTCAAGACATCCGGTGCCCTCAGAATGCTTGGCAATGATGTGGTAGATGTAGAAGGCGCTCTGGTAGAAGAGCCTCCGCGCCGGACCTGTGCTGTAGTACCGGATAGGTAGCCACGATTACCCGCGAAGCCCAACTTGACTATTCTAACATCCTCCGGACGCGTCTCGCGTCTCGCAGAGCGTTTCGCCTTTACTGGACCTACAGAACCATCCTGGGTAACGTGGATGGTGACATTGCTGGATTCTGTGGGTCCTTGGCCAGTCGTTATCCGCTTTGGTCTCCTTATCTGCATCTCTCGATACTTGTTCAAGCCCCAGGCTTTGAAGCGACTTTTGTACATTCTTCGGCTTGAACTCGGAGTTAGCTGCAAGGATGCTCGATTTCGTGGATACGGATCGCTCACGTTGCGAAGAACTGATGGTTCTGTTGCATGATCTCCATCACCTCTTGAAGTCCTAGGCTTTGGTCCCAATAGAGCCCCTTTATCGTTTCCCGATGCGCCTCCCAATCCTCGGGGCGCGCCCACTTATCTCCTGAAGAGTCTAACGACATGATGCCGACCTGTACTACATACTAGGCCAGGATCCTGTTACTGTAGTTTGGGAATGGGGATGACTTTTGACAGCAGGAGAATGTGAAAAGCGAGGCCATCATCATGCCATGTAAGCGAGAATTGGATGCCTGTGGTCATGCTAACCCCTGAAGCTGCATCTGTTCAGCCGTGAAGCGAGCTTTTTATAGGCCTTGGCGGGGGGGACGGGGTGGGGGCGGGGTTTGATTGGAGGCGGAAGTATTCACCTTTACGGATCCCGAGTTGCAAGAGTACAGATCTGCGGAACTTGAGCCTGCCCAGTCATCGTTTCTCGCACGCGAGAGAGACTAGCTAAATTGTAATCGCGCTCTGGCATGGTGGAGCGGAGTCAAGAATGTAGCAGCGTCACATAGAGCAGTGCTGATTATGTAGAAACCGAATTTCAAACTACACAGCTTCGACTGCGGCCATGTGCAAAGAGCGAGTGGTATAGACTTCATAATTCTTGTGACACTCTGACAACCCATTCATCGACACCCATAATCACCAAAACAAAGTCAACAAGTCTCAAGCTCGAAAAATGCCCGCGTGTTGGTCATGTAAACAGCATCTCTAAGTAATGGTCCAATTACCAGGCAGTTCAGTCATCCCTAGAGACCTGGTGTCAGCGAGAAAACCATCCTTCAACAACTAGAAACGCAGAGACCGAGACTTACAACCGTCTACGTCTTCGTCAATGAGCTGCTTGTTAACGCACTTCATTGCCTCTTCTGAAGTCTGAGACTCGAGTTGGCTGCATCGGTCATTCTGACACCGCGCATCCAATGCTCTTTGGAGTGCATCGTCCTTCCAACCGAAGAGGTAGTCACCGTGTTGACCGTATCCGGTGCTGCGATTGATTAGCTCCTGTTGTGGAAAACAAGTCGAAGGCGGAACTTTACTGGTCACCCATGCTGTAGACATATGGCTGTGATCCATCGGTTGGCCAGATAGTCTCGTCGTTGAACTCCCTTGTGTCCCACATGACCTCGTACATAACTTGAGGCAGCTTGATGGGATGAGTCGACGGGCAGGCGTCGCCTGACTCGAAAGAGCCGTTGGTCGGATAAGCAACGTGTGACTTGTGGTCGGGACTATCGACATTCACTCCATCCCAGCAGGTGGGGAAGGTGATGGTCGAACGGATGCCTCCTTGACACATTCCTGTGGGCAGCGACGAAGTGTCTGAACCGGTACAAGGAGCGCCACCAAATGGGTCTTGCTGTTTGTCAGACTCAGTGTTAGTCTCTACACGTGTAGTATATTAATTAACCTTGGGGTCCAGTGCTTCGATTTGGTGAATGCCCCTGCGCGAAAGCAACTTGCACCTTCTATAGCCACAGGGGACAATCGAGAACATGGCTTGGTCCTGTGTACCTACTTGAATGGTGTCGAAGCAACGGTGGCAGAGTTGGCGCTGCTGGCCTAGGGAAGTTCGAAGCATTGGGTCCCCGACAAGCATACGGAATCCCTAACAACAGCATCAGTGGGTAGGAAAGTCCAACCGTAGCATCAGATTCGGCATACGGGCTTGAAGGCTGTGACATTCGATATGCCATCGTACGGTGGGATATAGTAGACAGTCAGGCCACCATCGGCCTTGAGGCCTAGGTTCGCCATCTGAGGCACGCGCTTCAACGTGCCATTACTGGCCCGAAAGTACAGGTTGGCAGTCCAATAGTTAGAAAAGTCCTGAGAGAATGTGCAGCTCGTGCAGCTCGACTGTTTCACCGGATCGTAAGTGCTAGGGGGCATGTAGTCATTGAATGAATTCCCACCACCGACTTGATGGACATGTGGTGACTGAATCTCTCCCGGAGAGACCAAGGGGTCCAGACGCTCGATGGTTAATCTTGAGCACGAGAAGCGCAACATCTGCTGGGTCGAAACATCCTTCGTGAGAAGCGCGAGGACGCCGAAGACGGTCCTCAAATGCATCTTGAATCGATCTTTATGGCGAACAGTGAATGTCAACGACAACAAGGCAAAACATGAGAAGTGGCAAGAGGCAGTTTTGAGTATTCCATGCCTACTTAGCTACCCTTATAATCGCGGTAGGGAGCCCCCCGGGTAATAGACGCAAATATCTCTTCCTCTCTTCTCTTCCAAGCAGACGTAGTTCAGCGACCACTGTGGTTGGCGAGAGAAACTGCCGCAGATTGGACGAGTGATGCCTAATATATCATTGGCTCTGGGATAAAGGATATATCTATTCGGATTAACCGAGTTTCTTGCCGTCTCTTGGGGTAAGCACCGTGAATCATCGAGAGGCGACTTAATCAAGCAACCCCGCCCCATAGGTATAGGTTATTATTCAGTAATCTGTAGTATGTTCAACATGATGTTGCTCGAGTGTTATTGCACAGTTAGAGCTCTGGACATGCGGCCTGCAACATGGTAGTCCCGACTCCAGCACATGTTAGCCTAGGCGAGAAGGCGGATTTATACAGCAAAGGTTGCGATCTACTTGATTCCAGGTGGACATTCGGCCCCTCTGCGGCGGATTTTTTTGCTATTCCGAAGCTACCCGTGTGTTTGTTCGGCCTGTGCAAACCGTTGACTGGTAGAATCGAACTCAATGTTGACTACTTACCTATAAAGTACATTCACAAATTTAGGGGAATCAGTCTGAGATCACTACTATGTGCGGCCGTGATGGATCGGAGTGGTCTGGCCAATTGTAGCTTTGGATCTCGACAGCCCCGTTTCGAAGCCACAGTGGGGTTTCAGCTGCAGCTCACCTAAGCTGCTGGATGGCCCACAGCCTCATCAGCGGAATGACACGGTTTCTTAACGAGCTAAGTTAGCAAACCATCAAGCTTAACTTAGTACTTCACCCCTTCAGAAGCTCGTCTCAAGGTCGTCTCTCACCACCGAACCACGGCATCTTACACCACGATGGACATCCTTCAGGTATGTAGACTACTTCGCATGGTCGTTGAATTGACAAATCTGACCTTAATGTTTCTAATAGCGCCTCGCTCGGTTCATCGACCAGCCCCTCTTTCCCTGGAAGAAGGTCATCATAGGCTTCTCAGTGGGGCAGTACCTCTTCGAGGAGTTCTTGTCCCTGCGCCAATATCAGGTTCTCAAGAAGACGAAACCGCCCAAGGTCCTGGAGGCCGAGGTATCGCAGGATGTATATGATAAGAGCCAGGACTATGGTCGGGCAAAGGCCAAGTTTGGCTTCGTCAGAGGCTTATGGGGTCAGATCCAGAACATCGCATTCATCCACTTCGACGTGTTGCCCAAGCTGTGGTCATGGACCGGCCAGCTTCTGCTCAGCGTCGCCCCGTCTCGTTTTACCGGCGAGATATCCCACTCTATCGTCTTCGTCCTGACCTTCATGTTGATCCAGCAGGCTTTGTCGCTGCCTACCTCGATTTACCACACATTCGTCCTAGAAGAGAAGTTTGGCTTCAACAAGCAAACGCCCAAGTTATTCATCACGGATATGCTCAAGCAGAATATGCTGGCCTTCATTCTTGCACCTCCTATTCTCGCCGGCTTCCTCGGCATTGTCCAGAAGACCGGAAACCAGTTCTTTCTCTACCTTTGGCTCTTTGTTGCTGGTCTGCAAGTCTTCATGATCACCGTTTATCCTATCGCCATTCTGCCGCTGTTCAACAAGCTGTCTCCGCTGGAAGAGGGCAAGTTGAAGACCGACGTTGAGGGCTTGGCTAAGAGGCTCGACTTCCCCCTACACGAGCTTTTCGTCATTGATGGAAGCAAGCGCAGCGCTCACAGCAATGCTTACTTCTTTGGTCTCCCCTGGAAGAAGCACATCGTTATCTACGACACACTGATTGAGAAGAGCAAGGAAGAAGAAGTTGTCGCTGTCCTTGCACACGAGCTGGGCCACTGGAAACTCGGGCACACAACGAGTCTCTTTGGCATCTCCCAGGTACATCGGCACTCCCTTTCATTTCATATCAAGACTAATGCTAACATATACTTGAAGGCTCACGTATTGTACATATTCGTGCTCTTCTCGGTCTTCATTAGCAACTCCTCGCTCTATGCCGACTTTGGTTTCATCAAAGAACACCCAATCATCATTGGCTTCATCTTGTTCTCGGACGCCTTGGCTCCTATGGATTTGATCGTCAAGCTAGGCATGAATATCATCAGCCGCCGATTCGAGTTCCAGGCTGATGAGTTTGCACGTCGTCTTGGGTACCAGACCGAGCTCGCTGCCTCGCTCATCAAGCTTCAGATCCAGAATCTGAGCACGATGGATGCAGACTGGATGTTTGCGAGTTACCACTTCTCGCACCCCATCTTGTCTGAGAGGCTGAAGGCGCTCGAGTGGACACCTAGCGGTAAGGTTGTTGAGGAGAAGCCCGAAGTTGAGAAGGCATCGGGTAGAGAGCTGTAAACGGCTCAGGCGGGTTTGATAGATTGCGGAAAGATATCTTGAGCTACCAACAGGCAGAACAGTGTACCATACTTGACCATACTCGTCCATGAATCGAGACATCACACTATTCCCTGACTTGACGAGGGCGAGAAGGCGTTTAGTGAGAATGTCACTATGATTGACTGTATGATGTACTGAACGCAAAGCACGAGCTAATGTATACCCTGCGCTATCCCTCTTGGCGGATCAAGTGTACAAGATCCGAAATGGGTTCACACATGGCAACTTCTATACTAGAATACTACAACTTCGATGCAGTACCATCCTTGGGTAGCAGCTCCAACCCGCGGTAAGGCAGCCGTAGAAATTGATAGACTTGCGCAAACCTATCACTCCCAAAGAACGGTTCAACTTTGCCCTCCTCATTACGAACCAACATCCACGGGGCCCCGAAACCGCCCGTTTTGAGCGCGTCGTCCGTTGTCTGTCTGAGCTGGTCCTTGGCACCCCTTTCCTTAGCTGCCTCCAGAATCCTCTCAACCTGGACCTCCGAAAACTGCCTCGGCCGTTCTCCCAACAGCACTCCGGCAAACCCGGCCGGCATCCCCATCAACGCCTCCCTCAACGGCCCCTCGTCCCTGATGCGACGCTGCGGCGGCGTCCAGAAACAGTGGAACAACCAACAGAACGCCGACTCATACACGGCGCTGGGATACGCGTTCTTGATCCCGATCAGAGCCCGCAACGGCAACGACGTCTGTCCGAACTCGAATAGAGTGTTCAGATCACCGCCCGGCGCCTCTGCTTCAGGGACCGCGAAGTCCTGCTTCGAGCGCGGGAGCTCGTAGCGCTCTAGCCAGCGCTGGCGGGCGGGGACGGTCCAAATCACGCGGTTGCCAGATCGGGATTGCAGGGCGGGCAGGTAGATGGGGTGGAAGTCCAGGGTGATGGAATGCGAGGATAGGATGGGGCGGTTGCGGAGGAGGTGCGTGAGGGCGAAGTACGAGTAGATGGAGTTTAGATCTATGTAGATGTCGATGTGCCCGCCCATCGTAATTTGAGAACTTATTGCAGCAAATCACGAATGTACGGTTGTGTGTGTGGCCTATATCGAATCGAGGGATGCAAAGTTTTATTATACTGTCATTGATGAAAGCGGAATTCCTACTACTATGTACATGCGGCATGGACCTCGGCATAGAACAGAACACGCCGGGATCTACGGGCTGTCGGCCGCTTATGTGGACCCTTCGTACCGGACATGAAGACAACATATAGAAACCAACTATCTCAAACAGGCGTATGAACATGTGGAGTGCCGATTTCAATACTAACAATGCTCTCAATAAGAGTTTCTTCCGGTCACTACCGCCGGAACGGGCCCGCCAGACTCAAGACTAACTTCGCATGTTCGCCTTGACCCTCTCCAATAGTTGCTCCCTCGTATCCTTTGCTTGTGGATGTAGGTTTCGCTGCATCTATCAGTATCATACCTCGAGGACTCCATCAGGGTAGACCTACCGCAGCGAGCCACCTCCTCAACTCATCCCGCGTCCAGTCGTCAGGATTCCCAGTTGGATCTGATCCGGCTGGGAACATATCTTGCCCCCAAATGGTCCATACGGCAGCGGCTGCGACGATGCCTGCAAAGCCTTTGGTACCGATATCAGTTAGCGGTCCATATATCAGTCAATTAGGAATGAAAATTTACCTAGAACGGCATTCTGTGGTTTGTCAGCTTCAATTGTGTTGAGGTTCATCAGTGGGACACCTGGAAAGCAGGAGGGCTTACCTTTGACCTCATCGCATTGTCTATTGGTGTCGGCATCTTGGTAGTTCTTATACGTTTTTAGAGAATTCTCGTAGTAGTTCCTATTTGGGTGACTGTCCAGAGGTTACTGACAGAATCGGCGTTGGTTTAGTCATGCAAGATGTATATAAGTTGTAGATGGGAGATTGCAAGTGGTGAGTGGCGATTGATTCGCGTCGGTTTCAGAGGACACGAAACGACAGCCGTGAAAGTGACTTTCCCCCCACAATCACCAACTTTCTGCCTGGAGGTGCGCAATCACAGCAGGCCCTGAGACAACTTGTTCCGTAGCGATCGCAACAGGAACAATACCTACCTAAATGATTGAGGGACTGTTATGTAGACTAATTGTCCTTACAGCTAGACTTGCTAAATATTGCATGACATATGCAATATGTCATGCAATAAGAGAGTATAGTCCGACCTAACTTAGTTACTTATTGTACGTAAAGTGCTCCTCCATATGGAAATCACGCGCCATCCTTTGCAGTAACTCAACGTTTTCTTCCTTGTCATTCGTATTCCATCTCGTCTGGTTGGTGTGAGTATAGGGTAATTGTAGGGTAACAGGAATCCTACACAAGGACTACTTCTCTACTTTCTGATCTCAATATCCACCTCAAGGAACGGTTGACTGACGAAGAGACGGCTTGCATCGGCCAGCCACGGTCACCGAATTCGTCGCCCTCGAAGCTGGGTGCTGTCAGTACCTGCAGGACAGGATGCAATGCGGACTTCTTCATCAAACATCAACACCTCGACATACTATGGGGCTTACTGGCGCAACATGGCTGTGAATACCCAAACTTTGTACTTCATTTAAGTACATTTTTTGTTAACCTTCATGATGCAGATTGTAGAAACACGCCTTATTGTCATTCTGGTTGAGGCTATGCACATGCATATCTAGTGCCAGTCGGACTTTATCCAACTCAATGGCCCGCTTTCAATTGTATCAGTACGGTACGTTTCAAGTCGTTGAGTCTATGATTGTGAGTACCTGTAGGATACAGAATTCCCTACACATCAGGTTAAGAAGTATCTACTTATAGGTAACCCTAAACTTCCTCAATTTCAAAGGCATTGGCCTGTCAGTCTTACTTCGTCAAGGAGATTCCTCTCTTTACAAGAAACACTAATCCGTTATCGTTGCGACGTCGGACGTGTACGCCTTTTCTATGCCCTCAGAGCTCCTATAAGTCAATGTTCAGCTAGGAAGTCTCGACAGTAGCACCTTGTTCCCATTTTCCACATTTCTTGTGCAGCCAAACTGGTATTTTGCAATTCCCGTCCGATCTTTTCTTTAGTTGAGTGTGTCCCATTGAGCTTCGATGGCTTCCTACCTTCACGGCCCCGATCCCCAGCCTCAGAAGTTGTGGATGAACACCCCATTGATCCCATCTACAACCATGTCTCAGGCGGCAGGCTGGTCAGTGAACTTCTCAGAAACCTATGAACCCAAGTGACTCACCCAACACTAGTAATATATTTCTCAAGCTGGAAAACCTTCAACCATCGGGGTCTTTCAAGTCAAGAGGCGTCGGCAACATGATATTGCGCGCCATGCAGTTCAAGCCAGAGAGCCAGGCGCACTTCTACTGCTCCTCGGGTGGAAACGCGGGCCTCGCATGTGCAACAGCAGCAGTCACGTTGCGACAGCCCTGTACCATCGTCATGCCCTTGACGACCTCCGAACACATGGTGGCCAAACTCAGACTTCTTGGCGCTGAGGTCCGACAGGTCGGCGAACACTGGGCAGCGGCAGACTTACACCTCCGTGAAGAGCTCTTGGCCCATGACCCGAGCGGCGTCTACGTGCCCCCTTTCGACCACCCTCACATCTGGGAAGGCGCGAGCAGTATCGTCGTGGAGTCTGTCCACCAGATGAAACACCTCGGCGTCGAGCCTGATGGCATCGTCTGCAACTGTGGTGGCGGAGGACTGCTGAACGGGATCATGGAGGGTGTCGAGCAAACGAAGCATCTTTTGGGGTTGAAGCCGAGGGTCATTGCGGTGGAGACCGTTGGAGCCGATAGCTTGAATGCAAGCGTCAAGGCCGGGAAGCTCGTCACGTTGCCGGCCATCACGAGCATCGCCACGAGTCTAGGTGCTCCCACTGTGTCTAAGCAGACGTTCGAATGGAGCAAGGCGGATCACTTGACTAGCGTGGTCGTGACGGATGCTGAGGCTGTCATGGGTTCGGTCAAGCTCGCCAATGATGCACGCCTACTCGTTGAGGTCGCTTGTGGAGCCACCATTGCGACGGTTTATAATGGAATGTTGAGAAGAAATCTGGGCAAGGACTCGACTGATGAGGAGTGGAGTAAAAAGAACGTTGTGGTGATCGTGTGCGGCGGATCGAACGTTACGCTGGAGATCCTTAAGGGATATCAGGAGAAGTTCGGTGTGCCTTGATGGGGGAGGGTACTTATGTGTTAGCGGGGTTTGCTCCTTACGGGAGAATAGATATGGCTGGGTGTATCGAGCTCGATGTGCATTGAGCGGGCTCAGATAGGTCGGTCTATAATCATCCCCAATTATGCCATATACATGACGGACGGCTTTTCAAGCACTCAGCTGGTACAGAAGTGCCAAGTATGGGACTTCCAAAACACATTGTAATTGTTCATTACTATCTCCTATGCTATGCCGCCAATCTCGATCTATCATATCCCAACTGGCGATAAGCCTCCACCGCTCCTAGAGTCTCATTCCCCATAAACTCCTTCCAAACCATCTCAATCTCCCCAAAATAATTCACCTCGCCCCTCTGCACGAACCCAAGCCCCTTGAACAGCGCGATGCTCCCGAGATTCGTCGCCTTAATCCGGACCAAAAGCTCCTTCATCTCCATCCCCGTGCCGGCTCTCGAGTACTCAGCCAAGAGGCCATCTACATTCTCCCGAACGAAGTAGAGGAACGCAGAGACGGCGGCTTTGCCCACGCCCTTCCCGCGGTCGGCGGTGGAAGCGATCATAATGTCAACCTCGCCGACACAGAACCGCTTCGTGTCAGATACTTCAGCGTTGGTGCCATCCACTGCCGTGCTCTCCACTGCTAGAGAGTGCTGTGCGTTCTCGTCATCGTCATCGTCATCGCCCTCGCCCTCGCCCTCGCCCTCGCCTTCCCAAGGCGTCAGGAATAGGTTGATGTCGCCCACCATCCTGTCGTTGGCATCCGCCTCTCCCGCATACACGGCAGCTGCGTTGGAGGGTGGCGGAAAGACAGGCGGTTTGCATACAATGAATGTCAACTTATCTGTCGAGGTGCGCCAGGAGATCTGATTCTCGTATTCCTCCTCGAGACTCAGACGGTCCGAGGCTGTAGCTTCGCGGATTGCCTTGGTGGCTGGTTAGTCGGTGAATAACGGAGGTCAGGTGGATAGTAGTGGAAGAGGCGTCGAGTCAAGAAAAGAGGACGAAGGGGTTTGAAGAGAGAACGAAGGGGTTTGCAAAGAGAACGAAAGGGGTTTGGAAAGAGAAAGGGGTAAGAATTTACGGGATCTTCCATCCATTCGTGATATTGCGGGACATGGTGCGCATCGTAAGGGACGAGCAGCACTTTGGGTGTCGAGATTGCTGGTGACTGCATATTAGCGCCTTGGTATCTGGGGTACACCCTACATGCAGCATACCAATATTCTCGTTGAACCTCATGATCGTTATCATATATGTCAACTCGCAGAGGCGAATGGTGTCTATGTTGCAAAGTGGGCCCTGATCTGACTGAGGGTTGCAAATTGCTGGACTTTTGACCGCCGCTCAAGAGCTGCTTCTTCTCGTTGCCGCTCAACGCGCAAAGAGATCAACTCCTTTACAGCCAGGTAGGTATCTACAAACTCTATACATGTTTTACAATACTGTGCAAGCAGCCACATTCAAAAGGTTTTAGCTCTTGATACCGGCCGCATTCCTTTTCCCACTCCGATCAAGTCTCCACCGGGAGTGGCGGGAATAGACTGCTTTGCGCGCCTTCACCCAAGGTCATCAGTGAAGTACCATACATCGTGTCACCATGGAACTGCGCATCCTTCAATTTCCTGCGGTCTGGGTCGACACCAAGTCTGTCTAGAAGTTCAGCCGACTTCTCCGGTATGAATGGCTGGAGAAGAATGGCGGCGAGACGTAGCGATTCTGCGCCAAGATATACCACCTGGTTAAGCTCCTGACTGGCTGGACCGCCTTCTTCAGCCATGACCCAGGGTTCAGTTGCGGCTATGTATCGATTCGTCTATCGTAACGTTAGCACCTTTGACACTACGCTATATCTACCTACAACTGGGTATGCTTACCTCAAAAATAAAGTGCATGATCGCGTTCAGAGCTCGCCCTGCGTGCCCTCGATCTAGAAGCTGTGTAACCCCCTCAGTCACCGTCTCAAGATACCCTCTCTGCTTACTGATAGAATAGGAGATCTCTTGGCGTTGTGTGTGTTTCCCTAGCGACTCAAGTCCCTCTTCGTGCATTTGCTCAATGGCCTCTCGCACACTCCATCTTTTGGCGCGCGTTACTCGGTTCAGGAGGTTCCCCAGACCTGATTGCAGACCTTTCTTATAACTCTCCACAATGGCGACGTTGCTATAATTTACGTCGTTTTCGATAGCTCCCTTCTGGATCAGGAAGTAGCGTATAGTGTCCACGCCCCAGCGGGTGAGAGCGAAGAATGGATTCACGACGTTGCCGACTGACTTGGACATCTTCCTGGAGTCCATCAACCAATGGGCGTGGCTGATAACACGCTTCGGGAGCGGGAGGTCCAGTGCCATAAGGAGGGCAGGCCAGTAGATGCAGTGGAAGCGCACGATATCCTTGCCAATGACGTGAACATCAGCTGGCCAGCCACCGCGATACTCGGACCCAGGAGTCCAATTGGGATATCCAGCAACGGTTATATAGTTGATCAGGGCGTCCACCCATACGTAGATAGTCTGGCTCGGGTCATCAGGAACGCGAATCCCCCAGTCCATGCGGTTGACGGGACGGGATATAGAGAGATCCTCAAGATTGTTTTTAACCCAATCTACTACCTCGGCCATCCGTGTTGCTGGATGAACCCAATGCGGGTTCTCCTCGTAAAAATCAAGCAGCTTATATTTCAGAGTAGTCATCCGGAAATGATAGTTCTTCTCTTCGCTCCATTCTACAGCATTGCCGGTCTCAATGGAAGCCATGAACGGCTTACCTGTTTGTGGCGAGACCTCTTTCCTGACCAAGTTGTCGGGATAAAAGGTTTCATCGCTGACACAATACCAGCCTTCATGCTTTGTCTCATATATGTAGCCTGTGTCTCGCAGTCGACGCCAGAAGAATTCTACTGCTTCTTTGTGCTCGGGGTCGGTGGTCCGGATGAAGTAGTCGTTCGAGATGTTCGCCTTGTTGGCCAGATCCTTGAATATCTCAGCATTGCTGTCGCAGAGCATCTTGGGAGGGATGTCCTGGAGCTCTGCCGCCTGCTGCACCTTCATCCCATGCTCATCGGTGCCGGTGCAAAGGTAGGCTGGCCGCTCACCCTTCAGTACTTGCCAGCGCTTGAGAACATCGGCAAGGACCATGGTAAAGAGGTGGCCGACATGAGGAGCTAGATCGGGAGTCAATTAGATGTTGCAGGAACGCCTGAATATCTTGAATACTCTTACAGGCATTGACGTAGAATATCGGTGTCGTTATATAGTATGGCTTGCCTGCGAAGTCCTCTTTTTCCTCTATAGGAGGAGACACACGGCCGAAGCTCCGGCTGAAGCGCGTCGGCGCAAACCGACTGTGTCGACATGATGCGAATACGCGGCCATTGGTCAAGGCAGCGTTGGATCGCAAAGCAAGCAGCCTTCGAGTCGAGCTTGCTGCAAGGCCCTGCATGGTCTCACAGGTGGTCTTCGAAGCTTGCTGCTTTCTGGTCGAGTTGCTTAACATGAATAAATCTGGTCGGAGTTTTCGTCCCACATTCGCCGACGACAGTGCGCAGGCGTTAGTTAGCACTGTCCATTCCCCCATCTTTAGGTACCTATGTACCTACTTACCTACGTACGTACTAGGAACCTAGGTACGCGAGATGACTAAGATCTGTAGCACGATGAGATCAAGACAGCCAGCCAGCTATCTTCATCTCAGACCTTCTAACGCGAGACATGGCATTGACTCGGTGGTGACGCAACACCCGATAGTCACAGCCTTGCACTGAGAGACCACGAGAAATTCTGAAAACAATTCTTCGGCAGACAATGGAAGCATAATCGGTGACTCTGCTGAAAGCTGGGGAACTGACGACAGTCGCAGTCGGCGCCGCGGGGCAGGGGTCCGCCACGAGGGTTTATACCAGGTTTATAGGTCTTGGGAGGCCCAGTTTCCAATCGGTTACCGTTGAGTGGCTCGGAGTTGTGCGTCCCACAGCATCGGATCAGGGCTAGGTGCTAGGTAGCATTGAGGTTCCACCCAGTCAGCAGATCATGGATCAGTTTGGGCTCGTTGAAAGGCTGTAAAAAGGGGCCACTCGCGGCTGGCGCATCGTAGCGGAACGCCACTCCCATTCTCAATCCACCACCTCTGGGCAGCCTCTAGGAACCAGCTTCCCCATGGGTTGGGTTTCTCATTAATCAAGTATTTCATAGTTTTCTTCGGCTCGTTGACTGACATGTCATTCTGGTTCTTGATCTCCTAGACACCGTATACTTTTTCCCTTTTCAGTCGGTAGTTTCCAATACATTCAACAGGCTCTCCATCACGCCAGCTTCAAACTCACCTCGCGTCCTTGTGCTACCTGACACCGTGCCTCTTCGACTTGCGAAGCGCGCCTCCACAAATTTTTTGCTAGGTACCTAACGTAGGTACCTAGGTAGGTGGTTAGAGGTGTTGGGGAGTCTAAGTTCAGGCCCCCAGGGAAACCAACGTTCATCGACGAGACCCGACAGACCAAGATCCGAATCACCACCTGTCTCGTCTGAACTGTCTCTTTTACAACGCCGGATAGCGCAACTCCGGGAAAATGTCGACCAATGGCTTCCATGACAGCATGGACAAGCTTCACATCAACGGCAATGGCACCATGAATGGAGGAAGCCAGAGAAGCAAGATGGATCGCAAACAATCCAACGCCATGGCACCAGCCTTTATGGTGTCAGCACCTGGAAAGGTCATTGTCTTCGGAGAACATGCTGTGGTTCATGCCAAGGTACGATTGCATCTCGACTCGCCTTTAGACTCCTCGTGCAAAGCTTACCGAGATGCGCATAGCCTGCAATCGCCGCCTCGATATCCCTGAGGTCCTACCTACTTGTCACTACCCTATCCAAGTCGAGGCGAACCGTCACTTTGCGGTTTCCAGACATCGACCTAGCTCACACATGGAATATCGACCAGCTGCCCTGGGAGGCATTCCACCACCCATCGAAGAAGAAGTATTACTATGACTTGGTCACCGCCCTAGACCCCGATCTCGTCGCGGCCCTCCAGCCTTGTCTCGCCAACGTTTCGCCACATAAGTCGGAGTCGGAGCGCAAGATACACCAGGCTTCTGCAAGCCAGTTTCTATACCTGTTCCTGTCGTTAGGGTCGTCGAAATTCCCCGGTTGCATGTATACCTTGCGCTCGACCATACCGATTGGCTCTGGCCTTGGGAGCAGCGCATCCATTGCTGTTTGCTTATCTGCTGCGCTACTCCTGCAACTACGAACGCTTTCTGGTCCGCATCATGATCAGCCACCGGAAGAAGCGCGGCTCCAGCTGGAGCGAATCAACCGGTGGGCATTTGTGGCAGAAATGTTATTACATGGGAATCCATCTGGCGTAGACAACACAGTCGCTTGCCAAGGCAAGGCGGTGGTGTTTCAAAGAACGGACTACCAGAAGCCTCCCACGGTCCGGCCATTGTGGGATTTCCCCGAGTTACCTCTGCTTCTGGTGGACACGAAACAAGCCAAATCAACAGCGCATGAGGTGGCCAAGGTTGCAAAGCTGAAGGACGCTCATCCTAAGTTAGTAAGCACCATTCTAGATGCGATGGACAAGGTCACTCGGAGCGCGAACGAACTGATCGACGAGGAGGATTTCGATAGCGAAGAGGTGGAAAGTCTACGGAGAATGGGTGAGCTGATGACAATAAACCATGGGTTGCTTGTCTCCTTAGGCGTATCACATCCGCGACTCGAACGTATACGGGAACTCGTTGACCACGAAGGCATCGGATGGACCAAACTGACCGGGGCCGGTGGTGGTGGCTGCTCGATAACACTGATGAGGCCAGACGTTCCCCGTGAGAAGCTTGATCAACTAGAAGAACGCCTCGAGAAGGAAGGTTATCAAAAGTTCGAAACGACGCTGGGAGGTGATGGCGTGGGCGTTCTGTGGCCCGCTGTGCTGAAAAACGGCTTGGATGGGGACGAGGAAGGAGGCATGGAGATCGATCTGGAGAATTTCCTCAGCGCCCCTGGTAATGATGGTGTCGAGAAGCTCGTTGGAGTTCACAGCGGAGGCGCCGAGCAAGAAGGCTGGAAATTCTGGAGGGTCGAAAGCCAATGATGCTCGATGCTCTGAAATAGGAAACCAATACTTCAACGATACCGCCTAATCGTGACCGACTATTCGACACATGTAAACAACCGGTTCTCAGGAAGCCTTGGATCAAGACGTTATTCATTTACTCAAGCCTAGAGATATAATTGGCCTTGCAATATGGCGCGAAGTAATCTTAATAAAATAGCCGAGCTGTCAGGGTTCTAGACTAAGGTCACAAGACCACCACAACTTGATATCAGTATTTTCTGGTCACCAGTCGAGTTAAAATTGAGCCTGCCACATACGTCAAATACCTGCTATAGGCCCGGAATACACGATTGGTCTCCTTAGACACCAATTGAAGATTCAGAAAGTACGATTTCACGTTATTAGTGGTGCTAGCAGGATGTTCACTTGAACCAAGCTTACGCCATATCATTGGTACATATGGCACGTTCGGTTCCAGTTCAACCAGCGTCCCCGTTTCCTTCTTGAATGAGGTAGAAGCGTGCTGAGAACTTGGATCGACAAGTTGAGCTGCGCTAGCAAACAGTTCAATCATGGGAAGAGCAGGTTGGATTTCCACCGGTGGAATGCTGCTGCTGGTCACAGTGTCCTTCCATGTTGTATCAGTGTATAGTATTTGATTGTAAGCTACCTATTTGATGAACCTGTGTCAAAGGTTATTGCGCTCTTCTGACTTACAGCATGATAGTCATGTTCTCTACTAACATTTCCCCTGCTCTAATCTTACAGCGGGCATGACCTTTAGCCTAAACATTGCAAAACTCGATCAAAGGGAGGAGGCACGAAGAGTAACTGAGCAGCCCAAAGTGAGAGGCTTCACAGCGGGCGTCAGGGAAGAATAAGTAAGTTGCGCAGAAGGATCCATCGAGCTCCACAGCCAATGAACGCTTAGGAGCTGTCTCCGAGGGACCGATACCTTCTCCGGCCAATCGCGTCATTGCTATCGCTACGGGAATCTGCTCTCTGTCTGGTGCAATTCGGACATATCATCGTCTTCAGATGTTGCTACTGGTTGATACTCTCAAACTTCTTCTACGCTTTGGTCGCTTCAGCGAGAGCGCTCGCAAGCCAAACTGCACCGCGGAGTGCCTCACAACTATAGCTCGCGGATTGCACTGATTGAACACATCTTATGGGAGAAGAGATGAGAAGATGCGACCTTGTATGCCAAAAATGTGCGCTGACCACCAGCGAGCCAAGACAATGAGTGCAAAGGAATACAGGCCTCTGCTACCCGCCAGCACGACAGACGGGGATGGTTCCTGGCCAGCCAAAGCTTTGAAGAAACAGTCACATGACCCTAGTCGCTTGCACTGGTTGTCGCGGCCAGAAGACTGCAGTAAGAGTCAACAGGCCCTGCCAAGCGTAAACGCACATTTTTCTACTAACATGTGTGATTTCAGTGTGACGGGCAGCGTCCGGCGTGTGGACGATGCCGGAAGAGACGCTCTGGGTGCATCTACCCTAAATCTCGACTTGGAGCCTTGAAGCAGGAGAACGATACGCTCAAGGCAATTTCGAAGGCCAATGATGATCTTCTACAATGTTGGTCAGACGTTGATAGTCTGGATGGCGAGTCGCTGATCGTACCTGTTTCCTAGTCCTCAAGGAAGCGCCTATCGAGACTGCTTGGGCTACCTTGCAGGAGCTCAGGTTGTCTTCGGATCCTTCAAAAGTCTTGCAACGTCTCGCTCAGGGGTCTTCCTATAGCAATGTGTCCGAACAGGAGGCTGCGCGGGCAATTCTGCCACCACTTGATTCACAGGTCGAGTTGGAGTTGATAGTGAAGCACCCAGAAGCTTACCCTAGTATCGAAATACTAGACAACCGGGTACTGCCTCGCTCCCTGCACCTCTCCTCTCTATCAGAGTTGGATACTCTCCTTCAGTTATCCGTCCCGCTATTACCGCGGCGCGCCTCGTCCACCGTCGCAACAAGCAATGCTTCGACGATTGAAGCACATTGCCCGACTCCTGGGGGCCTGGTGCCAGCAACCCAAATGGGTCCGCATCCTTCTCCTTACTATCACGATGTGCGTTTGGCATATCTAGATGTTGCATACTGGACAACGGTCCCTATTAGCAACCATTGTGCTGCAGACGCCATCTCCATGTATTTAGAAATCACCCATCCGTTCATGGGACTTTTTGATGCCGACTTATTTCTCGACAATCTTGTCAACAAGAAGTTTTCCTACTGTTCACCGTTCTTCGTGAGCTCCTGATTGGCAACAGCAATGGTGAGTGCCCTCCAAGTTGTCGTATAGGGGTTGCTGCCGCTGAACGTATCTGCTAGTTCCAATACGCAATCAAAGACCCTGAGGCATCAACCAAGGGGCATTTGTTTCAGGAAGAGGTCATCAGTCTTTGGCGAGCTGAACGAGGGTATGATAGCTTAACTAAGCTCTCTGGTCTCCAAATCCTTTATGTGGCAATCAATGCCGGGTCAGGACAGTCCGCTCTGGCCACGACTTGTCTCAACGAGTCCATAGATATTGCCATGCGCTTGCGACTTTTCGGTACAGTGGACCGTCTATGTGATGCAGAATTCGATGCCATATCTTATAAAGATCAGAGGTGGACTGCATCGACCACATGGGGCGCTTTCAA